>JAQQAC010017683.1:9192046-9234978 GCA_029783875.1 Phataginus tricuspis | reverse complement strand
CATAGGAACTTTACTTTCTCTACAAGGAGCATGTGCAGGGGTGGGGTGGGCGCCTGGGGAAGGTTTTGTAGGTGGACTCTTGAGAGATTTCAGCTGTTCTTTCTGAGCCTCTGGAATGGGGGATCTTTCCAAGTACAATCCCTAGGCCACTATCCCTGTCATCTTCAGGGAGTTAGAAATACAGAACCTTAGGAGCATGGAGTCAGAATCTGCATGTTAATACCCAGGGGTGGGTGTGCACCTTTATTACAGCTGAGAACTACTGTTTTACTGCTGAGGCTAACATCCAGGCCCTTTGGCCTCAGCCAGACTGGCCACTGTGCTGTCCCTCTACGGAGCCAGTGTCCGCAGCTTCCCTCTGGTTCCTTTGCTTTGCTGTTGCCTCATGCACGCCCTAATTCATTACCCTTTGCAGCCACCTCCTTCTCTAGGCAATGTGAGTTAGGGAGCAGGGAGAGAAGGAGGGGCTTGGCCTGTGGGAACCATGGTGAGAGCAGGGAGGCCCCATTTCCTCCTCTTCTGGTGACAAGGGAGTGGGGAGAGACGTGACTTGGGGCCCTTCCTGGTCTAGAAGTTCATGGAGGGAGAGTCCTTAGAGGGGTCTTGCCCTCAGGGCTGAGGGAATGGGGCATGACGTGTCTGAGAAGAAAATGGGGACCCCACACCACAGCCCAGCTCTCAGAGGGTGCAGAAGAGCTCTTCATGAAGGAACTTAACTGAGGGACAGAAGTCATGGGGCCACCAGGGTGGAAGTCAGACTGAGCAACGGGCACTGCCTGGAGAGCTGGCTTGGGTTCCATACCTTGGCCAGGCTGAAAGGGCCCTTGGGAGGGGTGGTCCTTAGCAATGTAAGGGCTGGAACAACCCTGAACTCTGCCCCCAGAAAACCCCAACCCTGCCCAAGGGAAACATAGCAGAAGCCACCAGCATTGCTCAGAAGCAGCCCTTTGTGGACCCTGTCTCTTCAGGTCCCCGCTCTGGTTGCCAGAGGGGTGAGCGAGCACCCAGGAGAGGGATAAGGCTAGCTCATAGACCTCAGCCCCCTCCCAGCTTCAAGTGGCTGGTGTCCTACCTCTGACGGGCACTGAGAAGGTGAGAGGAGTTTTGAGAGTAAAGATTTAACAAATAAACAGGACTGAATTATAATTCCTAAAAGGAGTAACCAATAGAAGCCGAATAGTTATAGCTCCCCAATAAAGATTCAGTAAAGATTCACTGCTGCCCAGTGGGAAAGGGGGTTCTACAGTTGGGGGCAGATCCTGGAGGAAACAAAGCCATTTCATGTATAAATTCTGGGGAGTAGGGACTCCTTAACCACATGGCCATGCTCAACCTGTGGTGGGCATGGAATGATGGATGAAGGCTGAGGACTCTGTCACTGGGTCAGAAAACAGCCCCACCCCCTAGGGTCCGTATTCCCCCCTCTGGGCCCCAACCACCCACTATTCTTCGTGCTCAGCTCTTCCACCTGCACATAGTCCTTTCTTTCAGCCTGAGAAAGTGTTTAACTTTCTACCATCACCACTCCATAGTACCCCCCGTATTAGGGTTTTCCAGAGAAACGGAATGCACACACCACCCACACGTATATGTTAGAATTGGCTCACGCGCATGATGATGGAGGCTGACATACGAGCTCAGCAGTCAGCAAGCAGAGACCCAGTAGAGTGGAGTAATGAGTTTCTCAGTTGTCTTTAAACCTCTTTATTTCTCCATCACTTTTTGAAGGATCTTTCACTAGGTATAGAATTCTAGTCTGGCAGCTAGTATAAATGCCATTCCTCATTTCCTGGCTTCTGTTGTTTCTGTTTCAAAGCCAGTTATCAGTATTAACACTGCTCCTCTGAAAGCAATTTTTTTTTCTGAGTGTTTTCATATGTTTTTCTCTCTGTATTTGTTTTTCATCGGTTTATTGTGCCTAGATATGGTGCTGTTTGTCTTACTCTCTTGGGAATTACAGTGCTGCTTTAATCTGTGGCTTGATACCTTTTATCAGTTTCTGCAAATTCTGTTTTTATCTTTTCAAATAGTACTTCTTCTCCACTCCTTTTTTCTCCTTTCCTTGTGGGAGTCCAAATTATAAATATATGCTAAATATTTTCACCATATCCTAGTTAATTTATAGTCCTTTCTTTATTGTCTAACCTTTTGTCTTCCTGTGCCTTTATTGACTCCATCTTTCAGTTCACAAATTCTTTCTTCAGTTGAGTTCACACTCCTGCTAAACACATCTACTGAGTTAATAATGTTAGTTATATTTTTAGCTTTAGAATGTTTATTTTGAAACTTTTTTATACCTTTTCATTCTCTGCTGAAAGTCTATTGAATTTTAATTTCTTGAACCAATTAACCATAGCTCTATTGAGGTTTGTTCCTGATGACTCCAAATCTTGCATGCTTCATGGGTCTGTTTCTGTTAATTATCTTGAATTTTGCTAATATCCTGTTATTATAATGCTAGTAATCCTGTTATTCTTGGCTATTTTGGATTGAATGCTGGACATTATAGGTAAAAAAAAAAAAATAAGGTAATTTGAGTTCTGGATTATTGTATCTATGTTTTAAGAGGATTACTTTTTCTGCACACAGCTAGACTAGACGTACTAGTGATCCCAGGTCATCTTACCCTAATCAGGGACTGACATGATTTGAGGTTCGGCTTCAGTTCCTTTGAAGGGCAGTCTCTTTTTAGTATTCCACAGTCAAAATAGCCTTAAATTTTGGGCTAACTTCTATGGCATTCCCTCTCTTCCTTGCAGTTTCTCACTGGCTAGTTAGTTGTCCAAAAATGTCAAGATTTCCTCTTATTATCAGGAGAGTAGGTCGGAATCCCCGGGTCCACCATTACTGGGCACAGAACCTACTTCACAGTAGTTTGTTTCTCCATACGTTTTGTGACTTTTAATTATGAAGTCATGGTTCTCATAACTATCTCTGAAAATTCTTTAAGTCTGGGCTTAAATCTTCTCCAGAGAGTTTGTGTTTGCTTTTGCTAGGTGCCAGGGGGCACTACCAACTTCACATCACTGTAAAGTAAAATTTCCGTTTGGGATTCCTTCAGTTCACACAGAGAGAATAAATTCTTGTCACTTACCCAGGTGGTTAGGGATTTCACAGGGAGAAGGTCCTATCCCTTTTCTTCTGTTCACCCACCGAAGGTGTTCATAGTTGAGGGTCCTGATTTACACAGAGGACTATGGTCAGAATTCTTCCCCCAGCCCAAACTGCCCTTTCTACTTTTGTCTGTTGGGCTCAGCATAGCTCAGGGTAACTGGGGCTCTGGGTTATATGTGGGAGCGGGCACTTAGAGTACAGGATTTGGAGTCAACAAACCTAGTTTTGCTTCCCAGCTCCACCATGAATGGTCAGATCAGTCTATGCAAGCCACGTGCAGTTTTATCATCTGTAAAATGGATAATATAATGCCCTGACTTTAGGGGATTTTGAGGGACAAATCAGATCACTAAATTGTGAACTCCTTGAATCGATAAATATTAATTGAGTACTACTACATGTTAGGCATTTTTCTAAGGGCAAGGGATAAAACAACAACGTGTGTGTGCTCCTGCATGCACATACGTGTGGTAACAGATAATCAAATAACAAAAATAAAGTAAAATGTATTTTAGATGGTGATACTTGCTATGTCAAAAAATAATGCAGACAAAGAAAAGGGATAGGAATGTGTATGTGTGTGTAGGGAGTGGAGTGGGGGGGCTCATTGGCTCTGCATCCCACATACCAGTACATGACCTGGTCCAGAGCAGAAGCACAATAAACGTTGGGCAGAATAATTAATACCCCAGGAGACATCTAGTACCATGTATGGCAAATAACAGTAGCTTTTGTTCTTAGAATGAATGTAATTGCTACTGGACTCCCCTCTTTATGCCCCGTTAATGGCAGTCTCAGGGGTCCTTTGAGGTTCATAAAACTGCGTTTCTCTCAGGAGTGAACCAGAGGAAAATTGGCATAGAAAGTCAACTCCCTTCCTTCTATCCACCGCCTGCAGGTCTGTTGAGCTCCACACAGATTTCCTTCCCAGTAGCATCATCCTGGTCTATGGGACTGACAACTGGCAGGATGCCTCAGGTCGGGGGTGTCCAGGTGCACGCCCAGGTGTGTGGGATGGGGCCAGAGGGCGGCAACGAAGCCTGCCCAGGCGCGTGCAGTGAGGGCACCCGGCCGGCAGGGGACACTGTAGCGTCACCATCATGGGTCCAGCTTGGCTGAGCGCTCCTCCAGCTCGGCTTTTTGCCTAGGATCTTGCTGCTGGGTGGCAGAGCTTGGATGTAACTGGCGTGTCTTAGACACCAGTGGCTTCCTCACTGTTCATGACTCAGTTTCCTCACATGCAGGCTGCAACTTCTCACCCAGAGGGCCCAGAAGCCCGGAGGTTCTGGCAAAGGCTTGCCTAGTGACAAAGGGTGTAAAAGCCTGTGAAAGAAACTCTCCTGGGTTTGCCAGACCCTCTACGCTCTTTCCCATGAGGTTCATTCAGCTTTAACCTGGGAACTTCAAAGAGATGTGTATTCACGAGCAAGCCCCTGACTTTCAGGACCTCCAAATTCTTGGATGTCCCCAAGGCCATGCTGGTCAGATGCTCATGGGGCAATGCGGCCAATTGGCAGTGCTTGAAGACGCCAGGTTGAAGCTGGAATCGCTGAGGGATTTAAGGGCATCAGCTCCAACATCTGACCCGCAAGGACGTCCCCACTGTGGTCCTCTGCAAGCCAGGAGCCTGGATTTAAATATGAAATCTCTGTTGCGGGTCAGTTGAATCAGCCTGAGCCAGGGAGACATATGACACTGAGACGCTCCTGTGAGGGCAAGGAGGGAACTGGGGGGATAACTGAAGCTCTGCTGGGGTCACAGACTCTGCCTGAGGTTTCCCTTCTAAGTGCTCTGGGGCCAGCCATGCAAATGCCCTTGCTTACCTGCAGTTGCCTGGTGTGGCTTTTTCTCCTTCTTCCAATCCACCCACCTCCCTCTCCCTTTCTGGGGAGCAAACTGCCCACTCCCACCCCTAAGCCACTGTGTCCTGAATGTCAAAGAGGCCAGTGGACGCTCTGGTCTCAACTTAGCCACTCCCCTGACCCTAAATCACCTCACTTACAAGGGAGGTTCCTCATCTTTTCCCACCCCTGTGTGTTATACAAGATTCAGATAAAGCCTTGGGGAAGGGGACAGGACTAGAAGGCTTCACCTGATGGCCCACCCAGGGCCAGAGCTCCTCTCTCTCTCTCCTGGTCCAAATTGCCAAGTCCACCATCCCTGCCCGCTCACCCTCCTCTATGCACCAAGTCTTTGGTGAGGAGCAGTGCAGGGGGCTGGAAAAGTCTGGGGATGAGAATTCTGTCCATCAGGGAGGACCTTGGGCTAGAAAAAGACAGGACAGGATGTCCCCCCAGGAAATGCTGCCTTTCAGGAGAGCAATGGCAAGAACAGCCATCCTTGCCTTGTTCTTGATCTTAAGGAGAAAGCATTCACTCTTTCACCACTAAGAATGATGCTAGCTGGGTGTTTTTTATAGATGCCCTTCCTCAGGTGGACGAAGTTCCCTTCTATTCCTAATTTGTTGAATGTTTTTATCATAAAAGGGTGTTGCATTTTGTCAAATGCTTATTCTGAAGCTATCAAGATGATCATGTGATTTTTTCATTTATTCCATTATTTAATTCTATCAATTCTATTCATATCTAATAACACTCTACTATTATTATCCTGTCAATATGTGGTATGCTAAGTAATGACACCTCTCGGATGTCCAAGTCCTAATCTCCAAAACCTGTGAATATGTTATTTTACATGGTCCAGAACCTGTGAATATGTTATTTTACATGGTAAAAGGGAATTTGCAGATTTAATTAGGTTAAGAATATTGAGATGGGGAGATTTTCCTAGATTATCTGGGTGGAATCAATTTAACCTCAAAGTTCCTTACAGAGTAAGGGTAGGAGACTTACAGTTAGAGAGGGTGATGTGATGATGGAACAGAAAGAGATAGTTGAAGATGCTAATCAATTTGTGTTGTTTTTTAAGCCACTAAATTTGTAATGATTTGTTACAGCAGCAGTAGGAGCTAATATAATTACATTGACTGATTTTCATGAATTGAACCAACCTTGCATTCTTGGGATAACTTCCACTTGGTCATGGTGTACCTGACCTTTTAACATACTGATGGAATCTTTGGTATTTTGTGTCTTTCTAAAAACCTGTCCATTTCATCTAGGTTATCTAATTTATTGGCATTCAATTAGCCTTATAATCTCTTTTATTTCTGTAAGGTTGGTAGTATTGCTACCTCTTACATTACTGGTTTTAGTAATTTGAGTCTGCTGTTTTTTTCTTGGTCATTCTAGCTAAATGTTGTCAATTTTGTCCATATTTTCAAAGAATTTTTAATTTTTTCTTCTTGTTTTCCTATTTTTAATTTTATTTTCACTCTAATTTTTATTATTCCATTCCTTGTATGTGCTCTCAGTTTAGTTTGCTCTTCACATGTAGTTTCTTAATGTTAAAACTTAGCTTATTGATTTGAGATCTTTTGTCTCTTTTAATGTAGGCATTTGTGGTTATGAATTTCTGAGCACCACTTTTTAACTATACCCACACATTTTAGAAAGTTGAGTTTTAATTTTCATTCATCTCAAAGTATGCTTCAATTTCCCTTGTGATTTCTTTAACTCATTGGTTATTTAGAGGTTCACTGTTCAATTTTTGCATATTTGTTGATTCCCCAAATTTATCTCTGTTATTGATTTTTAATTTCATTCCATTGTGGTAGGAAAACATGTTTTGTGTGTTTGAATACTCTACATTTATTTAGATTTTTAGTGGCCTATATATGGTGTATCCTGGATAATGTTCCATATGTACTTGAGAAGAACATCTATTTTGCTGTTGTTGGGTGGAATGTTCTATAGATAATTCATTAAACCTAGTTTGTTGATAGTACTATTCAACTCTCCTATTTTCTTGATGATTTCCTGCCTAGCTGGTCTATCCACTATTGAAAGTGGGGTACTGAAGCCTCAATTTATAACTGTTGAATTGTATAGTTTTCTCTTATATTCTGTCAGTTTTGTTTCATGTATGTTGGGACTGTTGTTAAATGTGGATATATTCATAGTTGTTTGATATTCTTGACGGATTGACCCTTTTATCCTTATGAAATTTCTTTGCCTCTGTTAACACTTTTTGTCTTGAGGTCAATTTTGTCTGACATTATTAGTACAGCCACTCCAGCTCTCTTTAGGTTACTTTTTGCCTGGTATATATTTTGCTGTCCTTTTACTTTCAACTTACTTACGTCTATATATCTAAAGTGAGTCTCTTGTAGACAGCATAGAGTTGAATTGGGTTTTTAAATTCATTTTGACAATCTTTGCCTTGTAATTGGAGAGTTTTTTCCATTTATATTTAATGTAATTACTGATAGGAAAGGATTTATGTCTTCTGTTTTGCTGTTTTCTATATGTCTTATGTCTTTTTGTTCCTCAATTTCTCCATTACTGCCTTTTTTATGTTAAAAGATACTTTCTATCTACTATAATACCCTTGTTTCTTTAATTTTAGTTATTTTCTTAGTGGTTGCCTTGGGAGTTACCACTAACCTAATTTATAACTATCTAGTTTGAAATAATACTAACTTAATTTTAATAATATAAATTCTCCTACACAGATGTTCCTTCTTCTCTCATTTATGTTCTTATTTCACAAATTAAACCTCTATACATCATGCACCCATCCACACAGACTTGAAATTATTGCTTTATGCAGTTGCCTTTTAAGTTATATAGAAGAAAGGAGTTATAAACAACCCCTCCTCCAAATTATACTATTATCTTAGTTTAATTTAATATCTCAGAGCTGCTACAACAGAATACCACAGACTGAGTGGCTTAAACAACATTTATTTCTCACAGTTCTGGGGGCTGGGAAGTCTAAGATCAAGGTGCCAGGATGGCTGAGTTTTGGTGGTGGCCCTCTTTCTGGTTTTCAGGCAGGCACTTCTTGCTGTATCCTTACATGGTGGAGAGAGAGATCTACCTTCTCTTCCTTTTTAAAAATAATCACACTAACCCCATTATAAGGATCTCACCCTCATGACCTAATCTAACCTTAATTACCTCCAAAAGCCCAGTCCCCAAATACTGGTGATTAGGACATCAATATATGAATTCTGAAGGCTATTCCATAGCATCTGTCTTTTAAATTTACTTACATAGTTACCTTTACCAGTGTTCTTTATTTCTTCATGTGGGTTCACATCTCCTCTGCCTTCCTGTTAATTTCTCTTCATTGTCTAATTATCTTCTTTCCCCACAGCTTCAGGCATCCTTTTATTTCATCCTGTGGGCCCATAAGAGTTTCCCATCTGTGCATCCATTGACCTCTGCCACCTTCCAAGGTCATGGTTCACAGGCTGCCTCTCTCCCTGCCTTCATCCTAGTGCAATGGGAGGGCATCTATTTCCCAAGCTAAAGGAACATAACCTCCGCAGACTTCCGGGAAAATGGCTACGTGAACGGAGCGGGAGAAATTTCCTCCCAACATTATATTTATCCACGAAAACACAGCAAATACAACTATTCCTAAAAGAGAGACCAGAATACACAGGAAAGCCCACAGCGTGCAGCTACACCTGAGAGGACTTGGCACCCGGAGAGGTGGGTAACATACGGAGCCGAGACCCGGCGGGACCCAAGCGCGCCCCCACCCCAGCGCACCGGCAGGAGGAGAGGATTCAGAGCCGGGAGGGAGTGGAAGTACAGGCCCGTGAAATAACCAGTCGCTGTGATCTGCACCAGGAGCGCCAACACACAGCGCACGGTGTAGTGGAGATTGGAGAGACAGAGGGTGCGGGGTCTCAGCAGGGAAGGCAACAGATAGCTTGCGGCAGGCTCTGGGAAGGAAAAAAAAAGAAGAAAAGTGCGCGCCTTTTTCAGCAGTCTTAAAGAGACAGGAGCCCAGCAGAGGACCACATCGCCCCGGCACGCTCAGCCCAGCAGGCTGTGAGTCCTGGGGAGCTTTGGACCCCATAGCTGGTGACTGGGAAAGGGTGGCTGCATGTAGGACTCCCACAGAACTCAACAGCCTCCCATTCATTCCCGCCCCTGCCAGAGCTATAAACAGCCTTGCGTACTGGCCCTGCCATGGCTCTGGAATAGTGGAGCAACAGCGCCACCTACAGCATTCACACAGAATCCACTCGCAGTGGGCGTTTTTTTTTACTTGTTGTTTTTTCTTCTCTTTCTTTTCTTTCTTTCTCTTTTTTTATTATTATTATTTTTCTTTTTTTTTCCTTTTTAAAGTCATAAAGAACCCAGCTGACATACATGGCAACTACCAGCAACCAATTCTATAGCCATGAAAAGACAGAGGAATATGGTACAGACAAAGCTTCAGACCCAGACAACCCCAGAGAGGGAACTCGAAGGGATGGACATGCACAGTCTTCCTGAAAAAGAATTCAGAATAAAAGTCATAGCCATGCTGACGGATCTACAGAAAAATGTGCAAGAGCTGAGGGAGGAAGTGAGAGAAGTGAGGAAAGACTATGCAAAAATCAGACAAGCCATCGACGGGCTTAACAGCAGACTGGTTGAGGTGCAAGAGACTGTTAATGGAATAGAAAATAGAGAACAGGAATACAGAGAAGCTGAGGCAGAGAAAGATAAAAGGATCTCTAGGAATGAAAGAATATTAAGAGAACTGTGTGACCAATCCAAACGGAACAATATTCACATTATAGGAGTACCAGAGGAAGAAGAGAGAGAAAAAGGGATAGAAAGTGTCTTTGAAGAAATAATTGCTGAAAACTTTCCCACGCTGGGGAAGGAAATAGTCTTGCAGTCCACGGAAGCCCACAGATCTCCCAACACAAGGGACCCAAGGAAGACAACACCAAGACACATAATAATTAAGATGGCAAAGGTCAAAGATAAAGACAGAGTATTAAAGGCAGCTAGAGAGAGAGAAAAGATCACCTACAAAGGAAAACCCATCAGACTATCATCAGACTTCTCAACAGAAACCTTACAGGCTAGAAGAAAATAGCATGATATATTTAACGTAATGAAACAGAACGGCCTCGAACCAAGAATATTGTATCAAGCATGATTATCATTTAAATATGATGGAGGGATTAAACAATTTCCAGACAAATGAAAGTTGAGAGAGTTTGCCTCTCATAAACCACCACTGCAGGATATCTTAAATGGACTGCTCTAGAGGGAAGCACCCCTAAGGCTAAAAAGATGTCACCAGAGAAAATAAAATCATAGCAAAGAAAGCAGACCATCCAAATACTAACTAAAGGCAAAGAATAAAACACCTAATATATAAAGAATGGAGGAGGAAGAATAGGAAGGGAGAGATAAACAAACATCAGACGGCGTTCACAATAACTTAACAAGAAAGTTAAGTTAGATTGTTAGATAGTAAAGAAGCAACCCTTGAACCTTTGGTAATCACGAATCTAAAGCCAGCAATGGCAATAAGTACATATCTATCAATAATCACCCTAAATGTAAATGGACTGAATGCACCAATCAAAAGACACAGAGTAACAGAGTGGATAAAAAAGCAAGACCCATCTATATGCTGCTTACAAGAGATTCACCTCAAGCCCAAAGATATGCACAGACTAAAAGTGAACGGATGGAAAAAGATATTTCATGCAAACAACAAAGAGAAAAGAGCAGGTGTTGCAGTACTTGTATCAGACAAAATAGACTTCAAAATGAAGAAACTAGGAAGAGATAAAGAAGGACATTACATAATGATAAAGGGATCAGTCCAACAAGAAGATATAACCATTATAAATACATATGCACCCAACACAGGAGCGCCAACATATGTGTAACAAATACTAACAGAATTGAAGGAGGAAATAGACAGCAATGCATTCATTTTAGGAGACTTCAACACACCACTCACTCCAAAGGACAGATCAACCAGACAGAGAATAAGTAAAGACATGGAGGCACTGAACAACACACTCGAACAGATGGACCTAACAGATATCTACAGAACTCTGCACCCAAAAGCAGCAGAATACACATTCTTCTCAAGTGCACATGGAACATTCTCCAGAATAGACCACATACTAGGCCACAAAAAGAACCTCAGTAATTCAAAAATATTGAAATCCTACCAACCAACTTCTCAGATCACAAAGGTATAAAACTAGAAATAAATTTTAGAAAGAAATCAAAAAGGCTCACAAATACATGGAGGCTTAACAACATTCTCCTAATTAATCAATGGGTTAATGACCAAATCAAAACAGAAATCAAAGAATATATAGAGACTAATGACAACAACAACACAAAGCCACAACTTCTGTGCAAAGGCAGTTCTAAGAGGTTCTATATGGCAATCCAGGCCTATTTAAAGAAGGAAGAACATGCCCAAATGAACAGTCTAAAGACACAATTACTGAAAGTGGAAAAAGAAGAACAAAGGAGGCCCAAAGTCACCAGAATGAGGGACATAATAAAGATCAGAGAAGAAATAAATAAAATTGAGAAGAATAAAACAACAGAAAAAATCAATGAAACCAAGACCTGGTTCTTTGAAAAAATAAACAAAATAGATAAACCCCTAGCCAGACTCATTAAGAGAAAAACAGAATCTACACACATAAACAGAATCAGAAATGAGAAAGGAAAAATAATGACGGACCCCGCAGAAATACAAAGAATTATAAGAGAATATTATGAGACTCTATATGCTAACAACCTGCAAAACCTAGAAGATATGGACAACTTCTTAGAAAAATACAACCTTCCAAGACTGACCAAGCAAGAAACAGAAAAACTAAACAGACCAATCACCAGCAAAGAAATTAAATCGGTAATCAAAAAACTACCCAAGAACAAAACCCCCGGACCTGATGGATTCACCTCTGAATTCTACCAGACATATAGAGAAGAAATAACACCCATTCTCCTTAAAGTTTTTCAAAAAATAGAAGAGGAGGGAATACTTCCAAACTCTTTCTATGAAGCCAGCATCACTCTAATACCAAAACCGGGCAAAGACCTCACCAAAAAAGAAAATTACAGACCTATATCCCTGATGAATGTAGATGCAAAAATACTCAACAAAATATTAGCAAACCGAATTCAAAAATACATCAAGAGGATCATACACCTTGATCAAGTGGGATTCATCCCAGGGATGCAAGGATAGTACAACATTTGAAAATCCATCAACATCATCCACCACATCAACAAAAAGAAGAACAAAAACCACATGATCATCTCCATAGATGCTGAAAAAGCATTTGACAAAATTCAGCATCCATTCATGATTAAAACTCTCAACAAAATGGGTATAGACGGCAAGTACCTCAACATCATAAAGGCATATATGACAAATCCACAGCTAACATCATACTTAACAGCGAGAGGCTGAAAGCTTTTCATCTAAGATTGGGAACAAGACAGGGATGCCCACTCTCTCCACTGTTATTCAACATAGTACTGGAGGTCCTAGCCACGGCAATCAGACAAAACAAAGACATACAAGGCATCCAGATTAGTAAAGAAGAAGTCAAATTGTCACTATTAGCAGATGACATGATACTGTACATAAAAAACCCTAAAGACTCCATTCAAAAATAGTACAACTAATATCTGAATTCAGTAAAGTTCCAGGATACAAAATTAACACACAGAAATCTGTTGCTTTCCTATACACTAACCATGAACTAACAGAAAGAGAAATCAGAAAAATGATTCCATTCACAATTGCATCAAAAAGAATAAAATACCTAGGAATAAACCTAACCAAGGAAGTGAAAGACCTGTACTCTGTAAACTACAAGACACTCTTAGGAGAAATTAAAGAGGACACTAACAAATGGAAATGCATCCCATGCTCTTGCCTAGGAAGAATAAATATTGACAAAATGGCTATACTACCTAAAGCAATCTACAGATTCAATACAATCCCTATCAAACTACCAACAGCTTTCTTCAATGAACTGGAACAAATAATTCTAAAATTCATATGGAACCACAAAAGACCCCGAAGAGCCAAAGCAATCCTGAGAAGGAGGAATCAAACAGGGGGAATTACACTCCCTGACTTCAAGCTCTACTACAAAGCCACAGTAATCAAGACAATTTGGTACTGGCACAAAAACAGACCCACAGACCAGTGGAACAGAACAGAAAATCCAAACATTAACCCAAACATATACAGTCAGTCAATATTTGATACAGGACCCTTGGGTATACAATGGGGAGATGACAGCCTCTTCAGCAGCTGGTGTTGGAAAAACTGGACAGCTACATGTAAGAGAATGAAACTGGACTACTGTCTAGACCCATATACAAAGGTAAAGTCAAGATGGATCAAAGACCTGAATGTAAGTCATGAAACCATAAAACTCTTAGAAAAAAACATAGGCAAAAATCTCTTGGACATAAACATGAAAGACTTCTTCATGAACATATCTACCTGGGCACAGGAGACAAAAGCAAAAATGAACAAGTGGGACTATATCAAGTTGAAAAGCTTCTGTACAGCAAAGGACACCATCAGTAGAACAAAAGACATCCTATACTATGGGAAAATATATTCATAAATGATGTATCTGATAAGGGGTTGACATCCAAAATATATAAAGAACTCATGCACCTCAACAAACAAAAAGCAAATAATCCAATTAAGAAATGGGCAGAGGATATGAATAGACACTTCTCCAAAGAAGAAATTCAGATGGCCAACAGGCACATGAAAAGATGCTCCACATCGCTAATCATCAGAGAAATGCAGATTAAAACCACAATG
This sequence comes from Phataginus tricuspis, assembly GCA_029783875.1. Taxonomy (NCBI): domain Eukaryota; kingdom Metazoa; phylum Chordata; class Mammalia; order Pholidota; family Manidae; genus Phataginus; species Phataginus tricuspis. The sequence goes on along the minus strand of JAQQAC010017683.1, from coordinate 9,221,166 downwards.
AGATATCACCTCACACCAGTGAGGATGGCCAACATCCAAAACACAAACAACAACAAATGTTGGCGAGGATGTGGAGAAAAGGGAACCCTCCTACACTGCTAGTGGGAATGCAAATTAGTTCAACCATTGTGGAAAGCAGTATGGAGGTTCCTCAAAAAACTCAAAATAGAAATACCATTTGACCCAGGAATCCCACTTCTAGGAATTTACCCTAAGAATGCAGCAGCCCCGTTTCAAAAAGACAAATGCATCCCTATGTTTATCACAGCACTATTTACAATAGCCAAGAAATGGAAGCAACCTAAGTGTCCATCAGTAGATGAATGGATAAAGAAGAGGTGGTACATATACACAATGTAATATTATTCAGCCATAAGAAGAAAACAAATTCTACCATTTGCAACAACATGGATGGAGCTAGAGGGTATTATGCTCAGTGAAATAAGCCAAGCCGAAAAAGACAAGTATCAAATGATTTCACTCATATGTGGAGTATAAGAACAATGAAAAAAACTGAAGGAACAGAACAGCAGCAGACTCACAGAACCCAAGAACGGACTAATAATTACCAAAGGGAAAGAGACTGGGGAGGATGGGTGAGAAGGGAGGGATAAGAGGGTAAAAGGGGCATTACGATTAGCAGACGTAAGGTAGGGGGTCACGGGGAGGGCTGTACAACTCAGAGAAGACAAGTAGTGATTCTATAGCATCTCACTACACTGATGGACAGTTACTGTAATGGGGTTGGTGGGGGGGACCTGATGAAGGGGGTAGTTTAATCACCATAATATTGCACATGTAATTGTAGATTAATGATACCAAAATAAATTTAAAAAAAAAGAAATACAAAAATAAATAAATAAATAAAGGAACATAAGCTCCTTGAGGGAAAGTTGACTTACAAAAAAATCTCGTATTTTCCATATTGTCTCTAGAAGCCTGGGGCAGTAACCTCTGTGTTGTCTGTTCTACAGCAATTAAATAAAGCAATTGTCCCCTTGGGCAGACACTGTAAAACACAGCGTAGACTCAGTAATGAGTTTCTGGTAGGAGCAGACCACCAGGGTTGGTCATTAATACCACATTATTCAGGACCATTGTTAAAGAACTAATCAATTGTAAATTAGAGTTTGAACCAGTTATAACTTATCTGTGGCATGGTGTCACTTAATCATCTTTCAAAGTGCTGAGGAAAGACTGAAGTGAGCTAAAAGTTGAAGGTTTAAGGTTTCTTGAAACAAAGCTCATTTAATAATATTCAGGAGTGGATGACGTATTGTGGTAACCAGGCCTTGGTATTAGTCCAATTCCATTGGTGATCCCAGGGGCTAGATAGCTGTCCAGATGCTTATATTTCTGGAAAACAGTGATTAGCATTCAGCATGTGTCTGGGGAGAAGCCATATACAGCATATCTTGTATATTCAAAGCTCCAAATGGAGACCAAATGAGGAGAGGTTTAAGATTTCCACATAAAATTCAAAAGCTGTATTAGGCTGGAGAGAGGTGTCAGGTTTCCTTGCAGTTGGGGATTTCCTAAAAGCCCCACAGGACTGGAAACTGACCTAAACATGAGAGTCAACACAGAAGGCACAAGAAACAAAGCAAGCTGAGAGGTACAGAAACTGCTAAGGTGCTTTTCAATGTTATCAACCCAGTTACTATTATTACCTGAACAAAAATAATACTGGCTAATAATATCTTTTTGGATCTATTGTATACTAGGCTCTGTCCTAGGTGTTTGTAGACACTAATGTATTTTATATTATAGTTTAATTTTCAGAACGATCTTTCATAGTATGTTATGTTATTCCTATTTTAAGATGAGAAGAAGATATAGGATATGTACCTATGGCATTGAACACACAAAAATTTTAGGATAGGGGGGTGTTATGAAGCATCTTATTGGTGCCTTTTCATTGTTTCTATAAATTCTTATTGTGGGGCTGGTTCTTTCCTTGGCCCTGAACAAAAACTTTGGCCCATGAATTTCCTGGGCTCTCCTGGTCAAATAAAAAACAGTTCTTTAATCACTTTCTCAATTTAAGTTGTAAAACATGGCCTCAATTCAGTAATAAAAATATTTAGTTCCTGTAATAGTCCAAGTTCTGAATTGATTTAAAGTTGCAATTACTCCTCCTTTTCTGTCTTGGGCTGGAAACCCACTTGGGGGAGGGCTTCATGATAAGCTTCTTGAGTTTTTCCCACCTGGGCATTCTTCTGCAGGCTTGGGGAGGGTGGGGAAGCAAGGGGAGCAGGAAAATTCCTACTTATCAGGCACTAATGAAGCTGTCCAGTATAAGCATTCTTTGGGCCTTGTGAGTCCTTAAGGTGACTTTCCTCCTAATGTACTTTCATGGGTTTTTTGGAGATGCACGCCCATCACCTCTCCTCTGCTGGCCCTCCCACCCATAGGGCGGTGTGGAGATGTGATTTCCTCCTCTTCTGGCTGAACTGTGGCTCTGTCATCAGCTCCTGGGATACTAGATTACGACTGGACTGTCATAGTTACTCCTTACCGCAGCATCTTCTTGGACAGGACCCAACCCCCACTACATGGGCCTCATCTCAGATATAGCCGGCACGTCCTGACAGACCCCAGAAATGGAGGCTGATCCTGGTGCAGCTACCTCTCTTTTGCTCTTTTCCATCATAGTAGCCAGGCAGCCGGTGTGAACTGACTTGTGTCCCTCCTCCCCCATTCATATATTGAAATCCTAAACCCCAGTGTGACTGTATTTGGAGATAGGGCCTAAAAGGAAGTAATTAAGGTTCAGTGGGGTCATAAGAGTGGGGCCCTGATCCAATAGGATTAGTGTCCTCATAAGAGAAGACATCAGGATGGTCACTTGTTTTGTCCCCTTCTCCCTCACTCCCTGCCTCCTCCCACTCCCCACTCCCACCCAGAGGGCACTCAGAGGGAAAGCGCATGTGAGAACAGCCATATGCATGTCAGGAAGAGGGCCCTCACCAGAAGCCAACCCCTGCTGGACCTTGACCTTGGACTTCCAGCCTCCACAACCAAGAGAAATACTTTTCTCTGGTTTAAGCCCCCTAGGCTGCAATATTTGTTATGGCAGTTGGAGCTGACACAGACAGCCCACCTCCCACCTTTTAGATTTCTCAGGTATGAGCCAGGCACCAGTCCACTGTGCCACTCAAGCTTCTGGGTCTGTGTATTAAATCCTTGAGAGGTCCCCATGTAGCCCCCATTCCTAGGCCTCAGGGGAGTGGGGGACACCGTCCCCACTTAAGAGACATGTAACTGTATTTACCACTTGGTTTGACAATTTTGGCCAGGCACAATCATAGGCACGAGGTATCTATTGTCTTTTTATCAACCCAAATTTCCATTTTAGTGCCTTTAAATACATAGCCAGTAAGAAGCTAGATCCAAGTCTTGAATTTAGGTCTTTTTAAGTATCGTGGTCTTGCCACTTCTATGCTGCATTGACCCCTGAAATGGAAAGATTTCAGGCTGTCAGCTCATGAGGGCAGGGCTGTGTCTGTCCCATTTACCGCTGTGTTCCTTGACTTCGGCTGCATTTAGCAAAGAGCCTATTCTATTGTGCAGGAAGCAATTGCCACATGGACATCAGCTAGTACAGTGCCTGGCATATAACAAGGGCCAATAAATATTTAAATCGTTCAGTGGAACTGGGAGGCCAGCTTCGCAGCACAAGAATGAGGGATTGGGAATCACATAAAGGCTCCGGGGTCTTCTGGAGGGCCCAAGGAGGTCTCTCCCATGAAGGTAATCTCTGTGAGGCACAGCTGGGAAGTGTTATCCATGGACAATTCCCAGAAGGCTGGGCCAGGCCCATTTTCATTCAGGCCACATTTCACCTCTCCCTGCGTTCTTCAGGCAAACATGAGCCTCTTCTCTCAAGGCTGTCGTTTCACCTGGCCCCCCAAGGAGACAGTTATGGCAGGACAGGAGCACAGCGCTGTGAGCCCACTGCAGTCAGTCGGAGGGAACCAGTATCTCAGACACCCTGGAGAAGAAGAGCGCCTACCCCAGGCCCAGATGTCAGACAGGGCCTCAGCACATGGTTCGGTAGATAAGCCTGGGCCCTCAGCCAAAGTGGGGAAGAAAAGCAAGCTGCCCAGTTGCGACAGGGACTGAGGGTCACCGCTGCTTTCACTTTCAACCCTAATGCACTGCGCGGCCTTGGTGGAAATCATTACTATCTAAACAAGCCAGGGAAGGAGAGTCTGCTGGCTAATGCTTTGCATATGTATGTTGCAAGGAATAATGAAGACAGGCTCCATGAAGCATATTTTGTCCTTGAGGGACAAATAGTCCAAGCTGTTTATTCTAGGAGCATGGCTTAACAGCTCCTCCAGCTCAGCTTGGAACCCCCCTGACTCTGCTGGCATGGTCTCCCAGAGGCAGTAAAGTCTGATTAGGTGTCCTTTCCTGCCTGGAGCCCAGGGAGCCTGCTCCAAGCAGAAGGCAAAATGCCGTTGGTCAGGCATTCACGGTTCTGCATATCTACCATGGCCCCTCTTGGCCTCATCCATCCATCCAGAGACTTTACTGAGCCCTTTATCTGCATGAGCCCCTGTGCTGGGCCCTGGGGGTAAAAATGGGCCACATACTGGTCTTTGCATCTCTGGTTTCAGCTCCTATCAGTCCCACGATGCTGCACCGCGTGTTCCTCCAACTTTCCATCCATCTCCTTCCCTTACGCCCAGAATGCCCTTTTCTCTCCTTCGTCTGACAAATCCTTCCTTCTGCTTCAGTATCTGCTCTGTGAGGTCACAGGCTCCATTAAGAGAGCGAGTCACTCTGTTCTCGTCCCTCTGTGAGACGTAAGGACCAGAGCACCTCCACTTCGGCCTTCCTGGTGCCGAATGTGGCCATGCCCACACTGGAGAGCGAAGGCCCCGGGTTATTCTTAATTCACTCAAAGCCAGATGGGGCCTCTGCCTTAGGACCTAGACTGAGCGGCCAGCGTTCCCTCTGGCTTGGGGGTGGGGGAGGGGGCAGTTTTTACTTCCGATAAAGAAATGTGTGTTGTAGCCTTACAGAAGGCGGGAGTCCCAGGTGGATGGAAGGACGGAAGGCCCAAAGACCCCATGGAGCTTGCATGATAATAAGATTTATTAGTGACTTCTCTTCCAAAGGCGAGCCAGGAGGAGTCAGACTCATTCCCCACCTGAGAAGGAAATGCAGTGGGCTGAGCACGGGAGGGTGGGAGTCGCCCTCTGACCAACTGCTTAGACGTAACCTGTCGGCTCATCTACTCCCCTCCCATGGAACCAGCCTACCCAGGCAAACAGGCCCCAGAGGGTCTGCCTGTGGGTCCTGTCTGAATCCTCCTTTGAGTTAGGACCTCTTTCGTCCTGTTGTAACATATAGCGTCCTAAGAGAGTATGTGAGGTAGAGCAAGGCCGACAGATGGAGACGATTGTCAGTGGAAAGAGTTTGTTACTCCCAGTTCTCAAGAGGAGGGGCAGGGCCTCATGGAGGCAGCAACAGAGTCAGTCGGGAGGCAGAGGAGGTGTGGGGGTAGATGTAGGCCAAAGTCTTTACTACGGTTTCTGCGGAAAGGGATGCGCAAGGCATGGCCAGCAGGCTCAGGATGGGTTAGTTTGAATCATTTCAGGGGGCTTGGGAGCACAGGGGCTGTCCCAGGTTGCTTGGCACCTGGCCTTGGGGTTGATTAGGGCTGCTGGAGAGTGACCTGGGGTTCTGGGAGCCTCACAGAGGAAGTTACTGGGGGTGGGGGCTCTGGCGTGGTTTGCGTGTGAAAAGCATACTCATGGACTAGTCTAGGATTTGGCTAGCCCTGGGAGGAGAGCTGTCCAAATATCAACCCTGTCTTTGCACAAATAGTCACAGATGAGACACAAACAGATGGGCAGGGCTTGTCCCAATAAAGCTTTACTTACAACAACAGGCAGTGGGAAGGAATTGGCTGGTGGGACAAAGTTGCAGACTCCCGGCTCAGAGAGTTGGGGGGCCTGCCGGGTCCGGTGTGGGAGTAGGGTGGGAGGGACAGGGCTGGAGGGTAAAGCATGTTGTCTTGAGGGTGGGCTTTTAGCAGGGAAGCAGTAAAGAGAGCCCCTATTAGACTTCAAAGGGTCACTTTGATACTGGTGTGTGGCTGGGGATGGCAAGGCTAGCCAGGAGGCTGCTGCAGTGGGCCTGAATCAGCACCGTGTTGCCTGGGGGTGGGCAAGGACAGACTGATGAGATCTTGGAACAGGAAGTGTCAGGACTTGAGCCATCCTGTCTATGGGTAATTCTCAGGCTTCTGGCTTTTGTAAGACGGGGTGGATGGACGGTGGGGGCCCTTCATTGTGATGTGTGGGCCTGAGGAGGGGCCGTGAACATGAGAACTGACTCCTGTCAACTGTGGGAGCCTCTGAGGGATGAAGTTCCAGGAGACACTAAGGTGAACTAAGCAGAAGCAGGAGGGGCTGCTCTCGCCCTTGTAAGTGTGACTCGGTTTCCTACTGGCATCTGCGGAGGTCATTGTTATTCCTAATTTAGGTTTATCTATCTTTTCTCTTTGGTTGCTTCTAAGATTTCCTCTTATCCTTGATTTCTGCAGTTTCATTATGATGTGTGAGGTGTGGATTTATTTCTGTCTATTGTATTCATTAGTTGCAGGGTCTTTTAATATAAGGACTCAGTGTCTTCAATTCTTGGACATTTTCAGAATCTCTTCGGACATGGCTCCTCTGCCTTTTCTTCTTTCTCATCTCTGGAGCTCCTATTAGATGAAAGTTGGTGCCTTTCAAACCATCTTCACTCTTAATAGTGCTTTCAAATTTTTTTTTAATTTCCTTTATTTCTCTATATTGACTTTTGGGTAAAATTCTTCAATCCTGCCTTCCAATTCACAAATCCTCTGTTTGATTCCTTTAACTCCAGAGTTTATCCAGTATTTGGAGTTTTTCATTTTCATGACTTTGCCTGTCAGTTCTGAGTTTTCTTATGGGCTCTTTTCCCTATGTACTTGATTTTGTTCCAAGACTTCCTGTTCCTTTAAAATGAATGCCACTCCTTGATTTATCTTTTTGAACATCCTAAAATAACCGGGTAACAGTCCAGCCTCTATCTGTAACTGACCGTGTGAAGATATGTAGATCCATCCACCATGGCCAGGCAGCCTGGTCTAGACAGACAACCACACAAGACTACTCAGCGTGGTCTGAAGCACAGGCTCTGTCATTGCGAAGTGACAACTGTGATCAGTGCAATGTCAGAGGCATGGAATTGATCTGAGGTTACTTGCAAGGGAGGTGCTCAAACTTTGAGAACTTGGCTTTGCTGAGTTAGACCCATCCGGAAGAGCAGATCTGATTTCTCCTTAGGCAGAGGTTTGTTTATCCTGAATTCAGAGCCAACAGCCCTATTAGTTTTGAACGGACTTAAATATTTTTTCCACATTTGGGCAAGAGAAGGGGACAACAGCATATTGTTACGATTCTCTGAGGACTGGGGACTGTGTATCATTCATCTTTCCCTCCACCCTACAGCTGGCACCCCACTCAATAAAAGTTTATTGACTTACATTGTAAAATAGTTGTTTAATATATGAGCCACGATATAAATAAATTTTACATATCATAACTTATAGATTCAGATGCGTGTTGCAGCTGCCTTGGGAACCTCTGTCCTCATTTAGCGATGTGGCCATTGCTCCAGAGGACACAGGGATCCTGCTGAAATTGTCCTCAGGCCACTGTAGAAGCCACAAGAGATTGTCCCAAGTTAACCCTGTGGTCACATTTCACACGTTGGCGCTGTATATGTGTGTGTGTGTGTTTCTCTCTTGTGTTTATAGAGAATAAAAATGAAATATAATGTATTATATGTGGATCTACTAAGTACTTATTTTATAAAAAATAATACTGGCAAAAACCATTAACACATCAAGCCAACACTGTTGCAACATTTGCTACGCTCTCTCTTCCATTTACTGTATTCCAATTTACTAAAATGGCATTTGGCCTCCACCAACATTTCAAAATCTTTCAGTATTTAGTAGGTCAATTATAATCGCATGTTGATTTTGCAATATACTATTGTGATGTGTTAATACATAGCAATTCTTGGATGGGGCTTCCAGAATTGCTGTTTCATAATGATCAACTGGCATATTAAAACTAATCACAGTGGCAAGAAAGCCAAATTCTGGAGACACACCATTAGCCAAAGGATTGTTGAATGTGTGCCTGGCACACACACGATTAAGCTGGAAGTGAGCACCCAGAGACCTCTAAAACTTCTGAAGAGCAGTTAGTTTGCAAGGAGCCTGGATGAGTGGTTTGAGAGTGAACTTTTAAAGGGTACTTGGTAAGCTAAATGCTCAGTGGAAACTCAACTCCTAGAGGAACTTGCCATCCCTTGGGGGCCTGTGAGTGGGCCCTTGGTGGAAGTTTCTACATCTACAATGGGGCCAAAGTCAGAAGTGGATAATCATCTGAAATTAGAGAGAGTGGAAAAATACAGAAAGTGAAAAGGGAGAGAAGAGGGAAGGAGAGACGGATATAGGGAGGCAGAAAGGGAATAAATACTGACACAAGGAGACAGAAAGTGAGATGGTAAACATGAAAGAGAATTTTGAACAGAGCGAGAGAGAAAGAGAGATTATGGAGCACTAGGAAGAGGCCTTGGGAACTGTAGGAACACACTTTCCCTGAGCCTCATTTAAGCCAAGCTCCATGCCTGTGTGCCTAACTTCTGCGTTGGACTGTATGTAAGTATCAGTAACTGGGCAGATCCCTAGGCAGCCCCGGTGGTGTGCTGATCGGTATCCTCTTTGTTTTACTAAAAAGGAGTTTTGCTTTGGCTTGACTGGGCTCTATAGATCGAGCCTACCAAGGGACTCTTCGTGTTGTTGTGCCCAAGTCGCGAGTCCCCAAAGGACCACCAAGGAACCGATTCCGATGCAAGCACACAACACAAACAATAGACACAAAGTTTGTATCACTCACACACACAAAGTTCTTACTGGCCGGCTCAGACCCTTCGGACTGGGAGTCCTGGGGGTCTTGGGGATCCCAGACGAGCCCCCAAATGTTGTGCCTAAGGCACGAGTCCCCAAAAGACCACCAAGGAGCCGATTCCGATGCAAGCACACAAGGGTCATTTATTCAAGCTCGAGCTCGGGCTCACACCTGTCACCGACGCAGCGGTTCCAAAGTGAGAGCCCTGAGCTCAGGGTAGGCAAGGTTTTTAAGCATTACAAGGTGCAGGGAGAGAGGGGGCTTTAACTTGGACATCTTCCATGGGTTAAGTCTGGCTGGTGCCCAGGTGCCGGCTGATGTATCACGTAAGGTATGTTATCTGTAAGGGACAGGAGAGCCTGGACCTTGAGTGTCTGGACCTTGAGGTCGTTGCTAGGGAACTATCTGGAGTGAAGGTTACTGGAACAATGGGTAGTTTTTCCAGTAACTGGAACAAAGTTTTCTTAGAACTAGGTCGGGGCTGAGGCCTCCTTCTTAAGATGGCCTTTTTAAAATGGGATTTCTCTTGCTCTCACAGTGTCAGTGTGTCATTTGTGTTTTTCCTACAGTGGGATGGTTTTCCCCAGACTGGAGTATCTAGTCATTTTCCAGAGAAATCCCAATGTCCTCCTAAAAAAAAATTCCAGGAGGAAAACCTAATTTCTTGGTCAGTTTTGAATGCTACCCCCTGAAATGCTGAAGCAGCTCAAGTTCTGAAAGGGGTGTTGCCCTTCTGTGAAGGGCTTCAAAGTCAAGGGGATGCCACCTTCACAGTGCGTGGTGGTGGGGGGGGCTAGAGGAGTGATGCCTGGTCAAGGCAGCCCCGCGGGGAGCACCCAGGGGGCCCTGGAGCCCCGCCAGGCACACAGCTTCGTCCTAACAGCAACGGGAGCCTCACGGCTGCTTTTTACCCCAGAAGCTCTACAAAGATCTTACCAAGCTGCGGGCTTTTCTCTGCCTCCTGCACAGTCACTTTCCTTTTCCAGAGATAAAATGAAAAGGAGAGAAAACAGCTTGATTCTCACCATGGCAACCACCCGGAAACACCTGTCTCTGTGGGCAAGGGGTGGTTGACAAGGGGGAGAATTTGAAAAACTGCAAACGTCTGTTTTCATGGACTTACAAGTAGTTTTCCAAATATTTGTATCATTTAAGGTATATGCAAAAAAAATCATTGGACTCAGAGTGCACTTTTATTATCTAGTATACACATCATCTGGTAAAATCCTGAACTTACCTGAAAATGATCTGAACAATATAAATTGTAACTTGCAAAGGGTGTGTTCACTTTGAGCACGTATGGGCTGGGCACTGGGGATCGAGCCATTAACACAGGAGGGACGTGTTTTCTGCCCTGGTGGGAAACTTTTTAGATAGGAAAAGAGGCTGAATCTGCAAACAAATGCAATTTTTTTTTCAAGATCAAAACACAAAATTAGTTTTACTTCTATATACTAGCAATGAACAAAAACAAAAAACAAAAAAAACCTGACAGTAGTCCCCCAAACCAAAATACTTATATACAAATCTAAAGAAATGTATATATTTATATAATATATATTACATACGTATATATGTATAGGATTTGTGCGTTGAAACCCATTTCTCTCCCATTTTTCTCTTCCATTTACCCAGCTACTGAAGCCACAAACCTTAATTATTCCTCTTCCTTACCCTTTCCCGCTTTTCCTGCCTTCAGTGTGTCCTTGTTCAGCCACTTCTTTCTAGCATCGTTGTCCAAGGTTCCATCTTCTCTCCCCAAGACAAGTAAACATCTCCTAACTGGTCTCTTTGTGCTCATTTGTTGAGCAATCTGTTCTCTACATTGTATCCACAGTGATCTTTTCCCTTTTTAATAATTTATTGTGGTATCATTAATCTACAATTACATGTGCAATATTATGGTGATTAAACTACCCCCTTCATCAGGTCCCCCCCACCAACCCCATTACAGTCACTGTCCATCAGCGTAGTGAGATGCTATAGAATCACTACTTCTCTTCTCTGAGTTGTATAGCCCTCCCCATGCCCCCAACATTACGTCTGCTAATCGTAATGCCCCTTTTTCCCCCTTATCCCTCCCTTCCCACCCATCTTCCCCAGTCCCTTTCCCTTTCGTAACTATTAGTCCGTTCTTGGGTTCTATGAGTCTGCTGCTGTTTTGTTCTTTCAGTTTTTTTCTTTGCTCTTATACTCCACATATGAGTGAAATCATTTGATACTTGTCTTTTTCGGCTTGGCTTATTTCACTGAGCATAATACCCTCTAGCTCCATCCATGTTGTTGCAAATGGTAGGATTTGTTTTCTTCTTATGGCTGAATAATATTCCATTGTGTATATGTACCACCTCTTCTTTATCCATTCATCTACTGATGGACACTTCAGTTGCTTCCATTTCTTGGCTATTGTAAATAGTGCTGCAATAAACATAGGGGTGCATCTGTCTTTTTGAAACTGGGCTGCTGCATTCTTAGGGTAAATTCCTAGAAGTGGGATTCCTGGGTCAAATGGTATTTCTACTTTGAGTTTTTTGAGGAACCTCCATACTGCTTTCCACAATGGTTGAACTAATGTGCATTCCCACCAGCAGTGTAGGAGGGTTCCCTTTTCTCCACATCCTCGCCAACATTTGTTGTTGTTTGTGTTTTGGATGTTGGCCATCCTCACTGGTGTGAGGTGATATCTCATTGTGGTTTTAATCTGCATTTCTCTGATGATTAGCGATGTGGAGCATCTTTTCATGTGCCTGTTGGCCATCTGAATTTCTTCTTTGGAGAACTGTCTATTCATATCCTTTGCCCATTTCTTAATTGGATTATTTGCTTTTTGTTTGTTGAGGTGCATGAGTTCTTTATATATTTTGGATGTCAACCCCTTATCAGATACATCATTTATGAATATATTTTCCCATACTGTAGGATGTCTTTTGTTCTACTGATGGTGTCCTTTGCTGTACAGAAGGTTTTCAGCTTGATATAGTCCCATTTGTTCATTTTTGCTTTTGTCTCCCATGCCCAGGGAGATATGTTCATGAAGAAGTCGCTCATGTTTATGTCCAAGAGATTTTTGCCTATGTTTTTTTCTAAGAGTTTTATGGTTTCATGACTTACATTCAGGTCTTTGATCCATCTTGACTTTACCTTTGTGTATGGGTCTAGACAGTAATCCAGTTTCATTCTCTTACATGTAGCTGTCCAGTTTTTCCAACACCAGCTGCTGAAGAGGCTGTCATATCCCCATTGTATATCCAAGGCTCCTTTATCAAATATTAATTGACAGTATATGTTGGGTTAATGTTTGGATTATCTGTTCTGTTCCACTGGTCTGTGGGTCTGTTTTTGTGCCAGTACCAAATTGTCTTGATTACTGTGGCTTTGTAGTAGAGCTTGAAGTCAGGGAGCATTAATTCCTCCTTCTCAGGATTGCTTTGGCTATTCGGGGTCTTTTCTGGTTCCATATGAATTTTAGAATTATTTGTTTGAGTTCATTGAAGAAAGTTGTTGGTAGTTTGATAGGGATTGCATTGAATCTGTAGATTGCTTTAGGTAGTATAGCCATTTTGACAATATTTATTCTTCCTAGCCAAGACCATGGGATGAATTTCCATTTGTTAGTGTCCTCTTCAGTTTCTCTTAGGAGTGTCTTGTCGTTTTCAGAGTATAGGTCTTTCACTTCCTTCATTAGGTTTATTCCTAGGTATTTTATTCTTTTTTGATGCAATTGTGAATGGAATTGTTTTTCTGATTTCTCTTTCTGTTAGTTCATGGTTAGTGTATAGGAAAGCAACAGATTTCTGTGTGTTAATTTTTTATCCTGCAACTTTGCTGAATTCAGATATTAGTTCTAGTAGTTTTAGAGTGGAGTCTTTAGGGTTTTTTATGTACAGTATCATGTCATCTGCAAATAGTGACAATTTGACTTCTTCTTTACCAATCTGGATGTCTTGAATGTCTTTGTTTTGTCTGATTGCCGTGGCTAGGAACTCCAGTACTATGTTGAATAACAGTGGAGAGAGTGGGCATCCCTGTCTTGTTCCCGATCTTAGATGAAAAGCTTTCAGCTTCTCGCTGTTAAGTATGATGTTAGCTGTGGGTTTGTCATATATGGCCTTTATGATGTTGAGGTACTTGCCGTCTATACCCATTTTGTTGAGAGTTTTTATCATGAATGGATGCTGAATTTTGTCAAATGCTTTTTCAGCATCTATGGAGATGATCATATGGTTTTTGTTCTTCTTTTTGTTGATGTGGTGGATGATGTTGATGGATTTTCGAATGTTGTACCATCCTTGCATTCCTGGGATGAATCCCACTTGATCATGGTGTATGATCCTCTTGATGTATTTTTGAATTCGGTTTGCTAATATTTTGTTGAGTATTTTTGCATCTACGTTCATCAGGGATATAGGTCTGTAATTTTCTTTTTTGGTGACGTCTTTGCCCGGTTTTGGTATTAGAGTGATGCTGGCTTCATAGAAAGAGTTTGGAAGTATTCCCTCCTCTTCTATTTTTTGAAAAACTTGAAGGAGAATGGGTGTTATTTCTTCTCTATATGTCTGGTAGAATTCAGAGGTGAATCCATCTGGTCTGGGGGTTTTGTTCTTGGGTAGTTTTTTGATTACCGATTCAATTTCATTGCTGGTGATTGGTCTGTTTAGTTTTTCTGTTTCTTGCTTGGTCAGTCTTGGAAGGTTGTATTTTTCGAAGAAGTTGTCCATTTCTTCTAGGTTTTCCAGCTTGTTAGCATATAGAGTCTCATAATATTCTCTTATAATTCTTTGTATTTCTGTGGGGGTCCGTCGTTATTTTTCCTTTCTCATTTCTGATTCTGTTTATGTGTGTAGATTCTCTTTTTTCAAAGAACCAGCTCTTGGTTTCATTGATTTTTTTCTATTGTTTTATTCTTCTCAATTTTATGTATTTCTTCTCTAATCTTGATTATGTCCCTCCTTCTGGTGACTTTGGGGCTCATTTGTTCTTCTTTTTCCAATTTCAGTAATTGTGTCTTTAGACTGTTCATTTGGGAATGTTCTTCCTTCTTTAAATAGGCCTGGATTGCAATATACTTTCCTCTTAGAACTGCCTTTGCTGCGTCCCACAGAAGTTGTGGCTTTGTGATGTTGTTGTCATTAGTCTCCATATATTCTTCGATTTCTGTTTTGATTTGGTTGTTAACTCATTAATTCATTAGGAGAATGTAGTTAAGTCTCCATGTATTTGTGAGCCTTTTTGATTTCTTTCTAAAATTTATTTCTAGTTTTATACCTTTGTGATCTGAGAAGTTGGTTGGTAGGATTTCAATATTTTTGAATTTACTGAGGTTCTTTTTGTGGCCTAGTATGTGGTCTATTCTGGAGAATGTTCCATGAGCACTTGAGAAGAATGTGTATTCTGCTGCTTTTGGGTGTAGAGTTCTGTAGATGTCTGTTAGGTCCATCTGTTCTAGTGTGTTGTTCAGTGCCTCTGTGTCTTTACTAATTATCTGTCTGGTTGATCTGTCCTTTGGTGTGAGTGGTGTGTTGAAGTCTCCAAAAATGAATGCATTGCATTCTATTTCCCTGTTTAATTCTGTTAGTATTTGTTTCACATATGCTGGCACTCCTGTGTTGGGTGCATATATATTTATAATGGTTATATCTTCTTGTTGGACTGACCCCTTTATCATTATGTAATGTCCTTCTTTATCTCTTGCTACTTTCTTCATTTTGAAGTCTATTTTGTCTGATACAGGTACTGCAACACCTGCTTTTTTCTCCTTGTTGTTTGCATGAAATATCTTTTTCCATCCCTTCACTTTTTGCCGGTGTATGTCTTTGGGTTTAAAGTGAGTCTCTTGTAAGCAGCATATAGATGGGTCTTGTTTTTTTATCCATTCAGTGACTCTGTGTCTTTTGACTGGTGCATTCAGTCCATTTACATTTAGGGTGATTATGGATAAGTATGTACTTATTGGCATTGCAGGTTTCAGATTCGTGGTTACCAAAGGATTAAGGTTAACTTCCCTACTATCTAAAGTCTAACAACTCACTTAATACGCTATTACAAACACAATCTAAAGGTTCTTTTTTTGTTTATTTGTTTCCTTCCTCCTTTTTCTTCCTCCTCCATTCTTTATATACTAGGTATCATATTCTATTCTGTTTGTCTATCCCTTGATTGACTTTGGGGATAGTTAATTTAATTTTGCATTTTCTTAGCAATTAGCTGTTCTTTTTTCTTTACTGTGGTTTTATTACCTCTGGTGTCAGCTATTAAACCGTAGGAACACTTCCATCTATAGCAGTCCCTGCAAAATACACTGTAGAGATGGTTTGTGGGAGGCAAATTCTCTCAGCTTTTGCTTATCTGGGAATTGTTTAATCCCTCCTTCAAATTTAAATGATAATCTTGCCGGATAAAGTAATCTTGGTTCAAGGCCCTTCTGCTTCATTGCATTAAATACATCATGCCACTCCCTTCTGGCCTGTAAGGTTTCTGCTGAGAAGTCTGATGATAGCCTGATGGGTTTTCCTTTGTATGTGATCTTATTTCTCTCTCTCGGTGCTTTTAATAGTCTGTCCTTATCCTTGATCTTTGCCATTTTAATTACTATATGTCTTGCTGTTGTCTTCCTTGGGTCCCTTGTGTTGGGAGATCTGCACACCTCCATGGCCTGAGAAACTATCTCCTTCCGCAGATTGGGGAAGTTTTCAGCAATCACCTCCTCAAAGACATTTTCTATCCCTTTTTCTCTCTCTTCTTCTTCTGGTACCCCTATAATGTGAATATTTTTCCGTTTGGATTGGTCACATAGTTCTCTCAATATTCTTTCATTCTTAGAGATCCTTTTTTCTCTCAGTGCCTCAGCTTCTTTGTATTCCTCTTCTCTAGTTTCTATTTCATTTATCATCTCCTCCACTGTATCCAATCTGCTTTTAATACCATCCATTGTGTTCTTCAATGATTGGATCTCCGACCGTAATTCATTCCTGAGTTCTTGAATATCTTTCCGTACCTCCATGAGCATGTTAATGGTTTTTATTTTGAACTCCCTTTCAGGGAGAGTCATAAGGTCCATATCATTTAAATCTTTCTCTGGAGTTGGATTCATAATTTTACTCTGGACCAGGTTCCTTTGGCGTTTCATATTTGTGTATGGCGCCCTCTAGTGCCCAGAAGCTCTACTCTCTGGGGCTGCTCAGCCTCTGAAGCAATGTTGGGGATTGTAGGGGAGTGGTATTGGTGCTTTGGGGGAGGAAAGAGCTGTTTCCTGCTTCCTGGCTGCTATGCCTGTCTCCACTGCCTGAACCGGTGGGCTGAGCACACAGGTATAAGCCTCTGTGCTTTGCTTTTTTAGTTGCTGTAGACAGATCTTCCCTCTGGCTGGCCTAACACCAGGGTAGGATTTCCTGGTTTGCAAGCCCAGTGTGGCTGGCCAGGAGAAAGATGCACTAGTCTGCCTGTCACAGAAGGGGTTCTTGGAGCTGTGTAGGCAGCCAGGGAGCTGTCACACCTGAAGATCATGAAAACTCCCCATATGCTGGGCAGAGTGCACCTGGACAATTTTGTCTACCTCTCCTTTCTCCTGAGCAGTAAGCTCTGTGCAATCCTTGCCCCTTTTGCAGCCCTCTTGCTAAGGGCTTCCTTGTTAGGGAGTCTCTCAGACTGCCCGCTTTTCTTTTGTCCCAGAGCAGCTGGATATGGATCCTTGCTTTCCACAAGCAGCCGGAATCTTAGTCTCTCCCGGAATTCTGCCTGTCTTAGCTTTCCAACCCCCTAATTATGAGAATATCGTGCAAGCACCATGAAATGTAGGTTTGTGCTCCCAGAGCAGATCTCCAGAGTTAGGTATTCAGCAGTCCCAGTTCTCCACTCCCTCTCTGCTCCATTCCTGTTCCTCCTGCCAGTGAGCTGGGATGGGGGAAGGGCTTGGATCCCGCAGGACCACAGCTTTAGTACGTTACCCTTTTCCGTGAGGGCTGCTCTTGTCTCCAGGTGTGTGCAGTTTGTTGCCGCCCTCTTTCCTGTTGCTCTTTCAAGCGTAGTTGTAGTAGCTTTATTTTCGTATTATATGCGGTTTTAGGAGGAAGCCTCTGTCTCACCTCTCACGCTGCCATCTTTAATCCCTCTCCTAACAAATGCAAATTTAAAAGTTAACAAAGGAATGATAGGTTAGGACAAGGACGGAGGTGGGAATAAACCTGGCTGCTGTGACTGGGAAGCCACTTTAGATCGAGTGTTCAAGGAATGTCTGTCTGAGGAATGACATTTCAGCTGAGCCAGGAAGGATGTAGATAAACAGCCATGGGAAGAAGTCGGGTGGGGGGCAAAAGGAACAGGACCTGCAAAGACCCAGAGCGGGGAGGAGAGTGGAGGCCCATGGGAGGGGAGGGGACTGTGTGGCTGATTGTGGTGTGTGTGAGAATGAGGGGGTAGGAGACGGGGACAGCAGGTGCAGCAGCTCCCAGGACCCTAAGATGAGAAAACTCCAGGCGTGAGAGGCTACTAAGGGGTTTTAAGTGGAGGAAGGCCATGATTTATGTTTTTGAAATATTACCCTGACTAGGGTGTGAACAATATATTGGAAAGAGCTAGAGGAGGGAAGAAGACGGGAAAGCTTTTGCAGGGCCCTGGGAGAAGTCTGTGACTTGGCATTCGGTGGTGGCAGAGAGAGAGAAGGGAAGCAGACAGATTAGAGACACAATTCGGAGGCAGAACCAATGGTATTTATGGCTGTATTGAACTGGGGATGGGAAGGGAAACTGAGGACACAAGGATGACTTGGAGGTTTCAGTGTCAGACATTAGTGGATAGTGGTGCTATCTACTAAGAAGAGGAAGCTTCCAGAAAGAAAGAGTTTATCAGAGGGAGGGAATTGGGAATTTAATTTTGGAAAATCAAAGTTTGAGGCATGTAGCAGTGTGTGACACAGAGGTTTCCAGACAGAGGCCCGCATTTCCCCAGCAGTCAGCAGCGCTGACTCGGCTGAGTTGGTCCCCGGCATTGGGCCTGGCAGAAGGTTCAGAAGATTACACTCCTTCCCTGGGGTATCTCACAGCCAGGGAGGCACAAAGGCCTTCCCCCAACCTCAAGTCAGGACAATCAGAGAAACCGTTCCAGCCCCAGAGCCCCCCATGGGATCAGCAGAGCCCCTGTTATGACTGCATTTGAGTTCCCTGTCTCCCTGTGCCCAGCCCTGCTGCTCTTACTCCACCACAGGGCTCTGGAGGGCACCTCCCAGTGAGCCTCTCCCCATAAATCCTCATCTGAGAGACTGGCTCCCAAGAATCCAAAACAAGCCAGTTGGTGCCAGAAAGTCGTCCTAGGAAGCAGACCCTAAGAAAGGATTTAGGTGCTGTGTCACCTGCCAGCTAGACAGAAGGGACCCATGCCCCTGGCATCTCTACAGGACAGTGGTTAAAACTTTTACTGGTGGTGTACTGCCTGGGTCATCTGAAAAATATAGGGAAATAGACATTATAGGGCCAAACAAATTCCATGGCTTTTCTGGATGTTACTGATGCATTGGAGAAGGACAATACAAGTTCTGTGGATGATAACTTTTATCATTAATCAATTGCCAGTTGCACACAAGATCCAAGTCGACACTGCTGTTGGGGACCCAGAGGGTTATCATGGTCCCCCTTTTAGGGTGAAGGGGAATGGGGTTCAGATAATAAATGGAGTCCTGGCATCTGGTGGCTTGGTAGGACCTGGAGGTCACCCTATGATCATTTCCCTTGTCCCTGGAGGTACATTTGGAATGGATGAAGTTGGTCCTTGGCCTATGGGATGAAGAACTATTACCATGGGGAAAGCCAAGTGGAAACTTGTGAAACTGCTTCCCTCTCCCCAAGCAAGAGAGTAAGTCAACAGCAGTACTGCAACCCGGGGAGAATGGCGCAGTTGAGTGTCAAGCTTAAAGGCCTAGAGAATGCAGGGATGACTGTCCCCACCATGTCCCATCAACGGCTGAAACTCATCAGTTTGGTGTGTACAATGTTTAGCTTCAGTCCTGTCACATGATAGTGGACAAGCACAGTCTTAACCAAGCATTAGCCCCAAAGGAACTGCGGTGCCAGATGCAGTATCTTTGCTAGAGCAGATGAACAAGGTTCAAGATACAATGTGTGTGAGCTGGGCGTGCATTCTTGTCTATGTGTACAGAAAGGAAGACCAGAGCAGCCCACATTCATGTGTGACAGACAGCAGTGCCTTTATGTACAGTTTTCTCTGGGGTTAGGATAACGCTCCCTCTCTGTTATAGCCTCAAAGGGCCTGGGCTGTACGACCCTCGGCAGAATCCACACTGATCCATGGTGTCCCTGACATCATGTTAATCAGACCAGACAAGCAAGAAGAGGCAAGTAAATTGGAGGCCTTAGTAAGATAGCTGCTCTCGAGTGGGTGGGCGAGAAGCCCCATGAAGACTCAAGGACACATTATATCGGTGACATTTTCAGGAGTTCAGTGCTCCGGGGCATGTCAGGACATCCTCTCCAAAGGGAAGGACACCTGATTGCACCTTGCTTCCTCTTAATGAGTTACAACAAGCAGCAAGGCTCTGTGGGTTCTGGAGGCAGGCCAGAGAGTCATTCCCAGGCAGCAGGCTGAGCCTGGAGCAGGCAGCCCCACGTGCCATGCTTGCTTCAGAACTGCCGTGGACAGTCGCTGCTATCTGCTTCCCCTTCCCCTTTAATTAAAACACAAAGTGTCTATAATGGTCCTTTTATGCCCACCCCAGCATCTTCTCTTGGGGGTTGGGGGTTCACTTGTCTTCAGATTGAGAGAAATAGTGCTCAAGAAGCTGTTCCTGAGGAAGGGACACATGGGAGAAAGCCTGCGTGTGTCTGTACCTGGTGTAGACGATGAACTCCTGGACTCTGAGGCTGACCCTCATGTTGAAATGGGATGCGACTTTGGGAGAAGGGTGAGGGTATTTTGCATATGGGGGTATATGAGTCTTCCCCCAAATGGCCACAGTATTTCCCATCCCACTTGCTCTTCCAGAGCCTTGCCACTCCCCCAGCAAGAGGTGGACTCCTGGCCCGCTCCCCTTGAACTTGAGTAGGACCTTGTGACCACCTCAACATATTAGAGGAGGTGGAAGTGATGCTACATGAATTTGAGCTGTCATATGAGGTGACACAGCTGTCAGGAGTGTTCTGCTCCCCAGGGTGTTTGCCATGGAAACCCTTCCATTGTGCTTCAGGGTTCCCCAGCAGCCCCTTGGAGAGGCCCCTTGTAGGTGTTCTGGCTGACAGTCCTAGTGAGGTGATGGGACAGCCCCTATTTGTCCTATGAGCCACCCCAGGTAATGCCACATGGAGCAGTGGTGAGATGTCCCCTCCCAAATCTCAGATTTGAGACAACTCTGAAGGACCATCCCAGTCCCAGAGCTCCCTGTGGGACTGTCTGGGCATGTGGAGAGGCCATGGGTGAATCTGGAGGTCAAGAGATAGGTCGGGGCCAAAGACGTTAGTTTGGGAAATACCAGAATGTACAGTTTTAAATATCTTGGGTTTAGGTGACATGACCTAGGGAGAAGTGTAGAGAGAGAAGGGGTATAGGGATGAGCTCTGGGGGGGGGACCTAGAGAGCTGGCAGAGAAAGGGGGAGTAAAGGAGGAGAAGGAAAGACAGGAAAGAGCGGTACTGGGAAGGTACAGTGGAAGCTGGGAGAAGAGGATGTCCCCAAAGCAAGGGCTGCTAAGAGCTGGAGAACAGGATGCTCAAATATCTGCGCAATTTGATGCCCTGAAGGTCACTGGTCATCTGTCAAGAACGGTGTTGGTCTGCAGACTTAATGAAAGCTAGGACGTGGGGACAGCCTGTACAGAACTGCCTGGGGGCTGGTGCAAGTGTGAAGGGTAAGCTTCCATGAGAGCTGGGACTCTACTTCCATCATCACACAGAGAAGGAAAACACAACAGCAGGTGGGCTTGTGTCTGGAAGTAGAAATGTAAGGGCTTTTGCTCGGAGCCTTTGTAGAGGGAGAGCACCATTGCAGATGATTCTAGCCCATGTCCAGAGGTCAATCAACAAACCCACAAAGGAAGTCCTGAGCTTTCTCTTGGAATTCCCGCAGCTCTTGTTCTCTGTTGTCCGGGACTCCAGGCTTGTCTGCCCAGTGGGGCTGTGGGCTTTGCAGTGGGCCTTTGGTGTTCTCAGAGGTTTCAGGACATGGTTGCTAATAGAAGCCCACTCAACATTCGCTGAGTGCTTATCAATTCCACTGAGAACTGGAATGTGCTGAGGGTCACTCAGGAATGCAAGCACTTTATAAAGAAATTACATACTGTCAAGGCTGTTCGAAATTAACCTACCAGAGAGATCAGAACTCTCAGAGAAAGGAGGAGAAAGTTCTAACAGGTCCTTGAGGCAAGTGGCTGACTGTTCTTGAGAATTAACACAAGTACAGATTTCCTGGCAGCTGGGGTGTTGGGGCAGTTCATTGCCTATTAAACAAATGATCTTTATTTCATGAAATTTCTGGACGCTGCTCCAGCATTAAAAGGAAGTGCTGTCTAATGGGATTCCAAGTTCTTGGCTGGGAGCTCTTTCTCCCTGATGCCAGGAGCCAGTGATACCCCCCAGGAGAAGGAGCTGTGACATCTCTGTTCCATGTCAGGCCTCAGCTGGGGTCCAAATGGCTGCAGCAGTCCCGGCTTTGATGGTGTGGTGCCCTGGTTGTGTCCCCGACAGGCAGGTTGGCAGGGCGGGACTCCTGTTCACGCCTGCAGGTGGAGGGAAGCTGTTTGGACTGCCAGCAAGGTTGGATTAGGGGCCAACGGTTGGAAAGGCAATGTTGTAGGGAGCAGCTGCCCACTCTGGCATGACCAGGGCCTGAGCTCCGAGGGGCCCTCTGCAGTGGGGGGCACTGTGCCCCATGGGGCGTGGGCAGCTCCACCAGAGTGGTGGCTGCTGCTCTACATCAGCCACCCAGACTCACAGCACAGCTGTCAGACCTTCCTGTCTCCACCCAAGGTTTTGCAAACACACAGGATGAGGCCTAGGGCCGAATGATTTGTTAGGGCTTGCTCAGGGACATGCAGCCACCCGCCAGAACTGCACTTTCCAGCGACCTCTGACACGGTCCACAGCTGTGGTCTGCAGGCCACAGCTCATGTGGCCAAGTCCCAGGCCAGCTGTGTGACGCTGCAGAAGGAAAGGACACGGCCTTTCTCTGGCCTGAGGACTGGCTTTTGTCTTTTACTTCATAGACAGCTTAAAATTGTTATGGAAACACATTTTATTAAACAATATTCAGCTCGCTTCCAATGAAATGATTAATTTTTCATTTACAGTGGTATCTCATGTTTGGCTTCTGTTTTTTTTTTTCCTCTCAAAACCAGCACCAAAAAGTAAAACAAAAACAATTACCATGGGTACAGTACGTAACGTAAGTTAGCTACTGGAGAATATATACATTTGACTCTGAAATGAAGAAAAGAGAAAAAAGCAATGATATTATTGCCATTGATGATCTTTCCCTGTGTTCTGATAATATCAAGCCATGGTCAAGTGAGAGGGTTTCATTTGCACCAATGAAAATAGCACCATAAGATCCTAAGACTCTAGTTAGTGACACATTTGTGCAACCAAATAGGTACAGTACTTGAGTGACAGTGCAGGGTATTGTTCACAAGAAAGAAATGTCGCTGCTGTCATCACAGGGTTTCAGTGTCTTCTGTACAAAGTGGAGCGAGTGTGCCATGGTGGCCTCAGCAAAACCCATCATTGCTTGTATCACAGACAGAAGGCAGGCTAGTGAACTTCAGAACAACAGTGCCAGTCTGAGCCCAAAGAGCTCAGAAAGATATGGACTTTGGGAGACCAGTGGGGTGTTTAACAATAACTAAATCAGTCATTTCCATTTGGAGGGTGTGAGGCCCTTGCCAGGGGCATCCATTTACCATGGGGAAAATTCGGTGGCATGAGAGGAAGTGGCCTCACCTGTGGCCACACACAGACAGCTCAGGTGCAAAAGAGCAAGCAAAGCCATGCTTTGCTGGCCATGCCGGCTCTGCAGCTCAGCCCCAGAGGCTTCTACTGTTGGTCATTCTGTGGTGAAGCACAGCCCACTGGGTGCTGGGAGAAAACTGAACCCTACCTCCCCAGGAATTTGAGGGTTTTGTGGAAACAGGGGTTGCGGAGTCTGCTGGAGGCCCAGCCTGAGTTGGGGAGGACAGCGTTTTGCACCTGATGCACCTGCTGGCAGGTTAGGCTGCGGGGTGGACCCCTCCATCCTGGCATTCGCAGAGCGCCCAAGGAGGTTTCCCCACACTTCTCACGGATTCAAGTGGAACTGCATACCTTCCCTGCCTTCCTTGCACTCCTCTGTCTCTGGGGTATTCAAAATAAAAAACCGGAACACGGCCCGTAAGACAGGGCTGAGAAGGCAGCGGGTTTTTGTTTCTTTCTGATTTAAGCTAACCCTAAAGTTGTGACATCAGAAAAACAAACACACCCCCAAACAAAAACAAATACATAAACACAGCACCAATAAAGCAAACCTCCCTTGGAGATGACCCCAGGGCGGTTGACCTACGTGAGATTCCCGTCTGGAACACAGGTGGAGGAGGTGGTTTCTCACGGTTCAGTCCTGGAACATAAGCACCCATCAAACACCCACCAAGCTAGTGAGCAAGCAGGCCTCCTGGCATCTATGGTCCCCTCCTTTCAGCTCCTGGGGGGCTGGGTCCTCTCAGAGAGGCCACTCCTGTCATCTCCCCAGGCTCCCAGAGGGCAGAGCTCTGTTTGGAGGGCCGAGGGGACTGTAGGAGGGAAAGGCTTTCTTCATGCTTTTTTGAGTCACCCTTGCCCCGCTAGGATGGCCAGTAATGACAGTGGGTGATAATGGGCATCGCAAGGTCTGGGCTGCGGGGAGGCTTGGTGGGCATGCAGGGTGACACACTCCTACTGACCCCAGCGCACCAGGCCGAGTGGCCTCTGCAGGAAACCTGACCCATGCCGGGCGAAGCGGCCCAGCCCGAGCGTGAGTCCTCACAGCTTCAAACAGGAGGCACTTCAGGTTGATGGCCAAGGCCAATGGGAGGCCATCCATAAGAAGCAAAGCTTTGTGAAGAAGCACTGATTACCACTGTAGAGGCCCTCAGAAGGCAGAGGAGAGCCCCGCACAGCCCTGCCCTGAGCTCACCTTTATGCCAGGGGCCAGTCCCATCACTAAATTAACATGTGTCCCGTTTCATACCACCTTGAAGAAAGGTTCTCTGTTTCCCTATGTGGTGGATGGCAGAAATCTGTAAGTTAGATGCCTCCCAAGCCCACACACTTCTGGAATGTTCCCCCTCACTTGGGTGATATGCAGAACTATATGGCCCTGGTGTCCTTTTTGGCTGCCACAGATTGAAACTGTCGGGGACAAGACTTTCAACGCAAAGCCCAAGATCTCTAGAGAGCATGTTCTTGGAGACGGGCAGGGAGGCAGGTGCTGAGTCCTGGGTGGTCAAGGGGGGCTCTGGCAGGCCGGCCCTCTCCGGAGAAGCCATTAGCAGAGGCTTGCTGACACCTGTCCTTCCATCCGGGCTGTCGCCAGCTTTCAGAATAAAGCCTGTTTTAACAAAAAATGTCTCATTTTTGGGATAGTACCCCTGGGGCATGTCGAGCACCAGGAATTCAAGTGTCAAAAGGAAGCCAAGACAGAAGCATTCAATGACGTCTCTCTCTTTTGACAACTGTCTGTCAGAGGTGTTCCCTTTGAGGTACATGGGACATTAGAAATTACAATTCTTTTGTGACTCATGCCTAGTTTTTTCTTACTGTAGAAAGCCATCCAGTGGCTGTTAACAATATATTAAGTACAAAAGCACTAATGGCATATGCCAAGTCCACTTTCAAGTTCTATGCAATTGGACTCTTGGGACAGGCTTGTGGGTGAGTGTCGGTGTGCTCTGGGGGGTCCTGGCCACAGGACTGCTGGACTGTCAACTAGCCGTGTCATCAGGACTCAGACCTTGTGTTGGAGAGTGGCGGGACCGCTGGGCCGCGTGTCATGAGCTTGGGGGTGGTGGCCGTGGCGGGCGCAGCTTGCTTGCATAGAAGTCCCTGCACGTCTGGCAGCACCGCTGGTACCACCGCATGTCCTGGCAGAGGTTCTTTTCCCGGATGACCCGACAGTACACCGTCCACTGGTCCCGTGTGCATTTGTAGGTCAGAGCAGCTAAGGGGATGGTGGGGAGAGAAAGCCCAGGGGTTATGGATGGCATGAGGCCTGCACAGAGATGGCCTGTGGCCTGACATCCTCTGGGGCTGCCGTCATCCATGTGCACACCGGCACCTCGCACAGACTGAGGAAACCTGTCCCTGCCAGGGCTGCTGTGATGCTGTGCTCTTCCACAGGGGACACACCTGCGTCCAATCTGGCCACTTGGCAGAATTTGGGGGGTCTGGCTGCCACCTTAGGGCAAGGGCTCTGTCCACCCTGCTTCTGGGCTGATGCCATCATGGCTGGCATTTCTGAAGCTGAATGGCACGGGGTGGTAGGCATTCAAGGGCTCACAAAAGCCTAAGGTCACAGCACAAGCAAGTGGCCCAAATCTCCGTCAGGGTCTTGGTCATGCAGAGAGAAGGTCCTGCCTGAGTGAGGTCTCCGGAGGGCGCTGAGGAGGCCCGTGCATGCAGAAGGCTGGGGTACACCTCTGCGAGCTCGAAGAACCCCCTGAGAAGCTGCTTAGGAACCCCTTTCATTTTGGTGGTGTTCCACCTTAGGGAGGGGGGCTCTGCGTGGGAAAATATGCCCTAGGGATTTCTATTTGAAAAAGCAGAAACCGTTTAAAGAAATCATGTCAGTGTTAAATATTCCTCTTCTGCTTTCTGTCCACCAAATTAAAGACTCCAATCTACCAACACCACTGCTTTTCTGCTCAAGCTTTGGCTTAAGGAACCTCCTACGTGCACATGACGACGGTCTCATGAGGACATCACCAAATCCTTCCTTTCCAGAAGAAAGCGCCTGCCTTTCCCTGCTCGTGCACAGGTACCCTACAACATTTAAATGAGGAACGTTCTCCTGACTTTCCCACCTGTTGGCAGAGGGCTCAAGGTGTTGTATTTGAGACTGCAGGTAACAGATGTCTTTTTTCATGGCAAGAATGAAATTCCATCTCTGAAACCTTTATCTTCTATAAAACTGACAAATGCTGGCCTCCCTAGGGCTCAAAGGCCCAAGGACAGGGCTTTCTGGCTTAACTCCCACTGCCAGTGGGGACTCACCGAAGCTGGGGGCCACTCACCGAGGCGAGGGGAGGTGATGGTGTTCACGTTGATCTTGTCGTTGCAGACCTCCTGGTGGCACTGTCTGTACGCTGCTGGCTTCTGGAGGGCGGGACACTCGCTGCCGTGGCGCCCCGTGACCTTGTGCATGCACTGCACCACTCGGGACTGCAGGCCCTTCCCACAGGTCGACGAGCACTGCCAGAGACAGGAACAGCCTGAGCTGGGGGTCTAACCTGAGCTGAGGACACAGTGATGGCTCCATAACACAGCTGCTCTGGTCCTGGCCGCTGCATGTCATTCCCAGGGGCTTAAAATAGTTGCAGGACATGAGGGCTTGGCTGCACACCCACCACCAGAGAGAAGACTGTTGTGAGATGTTCTGGACTGAATGTTTGTGTCTCCCCCAAATCATATGTTCAGGTCCCAACTCCCAGTGAGATGGTATTTGGGGCTTTTGGAAGGTGATTAAGTTTAGAAGATGGCATGAGGATGGGGCCCCCACGACAAGATTAGTGTCCTTATAGGAAGAGGAAGAGAGCCCCGACCTCTTTCTCACCACCATGTGAGGACACAGCCAGAAGGCAGCCATCTGCAAGACAGGAAGCAAGCCCTCACCCAGAACCAGCACCTGGATCTTGGACTTCCAGCCTGTAGAACTGTGAGAAGTTCCTATTGTTTAAGCCTCTCAGTCTACGTATTTCGTTATGGTAGCCCAAGCTAAGACACATGACAACTGCTGAAATATTAATTTATCCTGGTTGCAGTTCGCTTCCCATCCTCTCACCCCTGTTCCAGGCAGAGAGCTGGGCTTTGAAATTCTCTAGACAGTGTATGGGCTGGCACCCAGGAAGGACTGGGCCTGAGGACCTTGGGGGTGCCCCCAGGGCTTCGTGCTGCGTGGGGCTCGGGGTCTCTGCCCAGCCTGTGTATGCAGTGATGATGGCTCAAATATCCCACGTGCCTGGAGGGCTGGGGCCCAAGATTAAGTAAAATTAGAGAAAACGAAGAAGTACAACTTTTCTTACATAACGGAGTTACGGACTGTTATTTGCAGCTCACAGTCTTAATTTAGACACCAAGTCCCTAGTTGTTGGCATCTCCAGCACTTGCAGACCTGGGTTTGCTAAAACCAGCCCAGGTGCCTCAGCAGACCACCCCACGTTCCCAGGGAGTGAGCTCGGTAAGGCTTCCCCGTGCGGCTCTGTTCTCCTCCCCTCCTCCTCATACTCTTCTTACAAGTGATTCACGGGAGCCTGCCAGCCATCCAGCCCTTCTACCCTGATCCTGCTGTCCTGGGAGCCCTCCGAACTGCCTGTACTATGTTGGTCTCCTCCAAGCTAGGGAGCCAGGTCCTTACGTGCACGCTCTCCATCTTGGGTCCCCCCGAGTCCACCCAATGGTGCTCTATGGGGTTCTGAGAGCTCTCCACAAAACTTTAATAAAGCAAAGGCCTTCGGTGCAGCAGCCCAGCTGAAGTTAATACTGGCACCTCGGGATGGAGAGAGGGCAGCAGGATTTGTCCTCTGAAGGCCATACATGGTGAGAACGCCAGGTGCCGCCTGCACCATGTGCCTCCTGTCTCCTTCCCTCTGGGCCTTCTTGGGGGTCTGTGAGGAGTCACTGGATACAGGCTCAGTGGGACACTCACCGTTTGCCCCCAAGAGGGCTTTGTGCACTGGGTGAATTTCTGTTTTCTAGTCTGACAGGCAGGGTCATGCTCATTTGAGAAGAAGAAAGGATCTCAGAGGGAATGGTGCTTTAAAGGGGCCCCAGTCTTCTCAAGTCACAAAAGACGTGGGAAAGCCACAAGCAGCCCCCTGTGAGCCCTGATGCTCAAACCGGAACTGGCTCTCCGCTGACGAGCAGGGCTACCAGGGCCCCAGCTCTGGGCCGTGCTTCACACCCCATCTTCTGGATAAACTCGCTGAAGGCTGCTCACAGCCTTGAGAATTCATCATACATCACAAATGCAGATTTCTGAGCTCCACCCCAGACCTGGGGAACCAGCACCAGAGCACACGGAAGTTTGAGGGGTGCTAAGGCGGAGGGATGACATTATAAGAGGTTCCCACCAACAGGAGACCTTGAACATGGGATGTGTGAGGTGGGCACAGGCCTTCTGCTTGGAGGCCATCTCAGAAGGAAGGAAGCAGCTGCAGGTTGGAGTCTGCTGCATGGGGTCTTAAAAATCTTGATGTCCTAGTGCACTAAATCAGTATCTCTGGAGGGGGCATTAATGTTTTCAAAGCTCTCTAGGTGACTGCCACAGGCAGCCAGGGCTGAGAACCTCTGACTTAACCCGGAACTTCTTCCCAGTGTCCTGTGTAGAGGGTAATGAGCTCTCTTTTCTTGCAAAGAAGTAGCTGAGTATTCACATACAACTACATGACATTAGCAAGAGTGGATATGTAGCTGCAGCCTAAGTTGACCTACAGGCGGCAGGCATGCTTGAATTGAAGGGAATAAAGCATTCACTCAAGATTATTCCTGGAAAAGACTAGAAAGGGTAATCTGCCTTATATTTAGGAAGAACAAAACCTCTCACAGTTTGGGAGGGCACTCCATTATTTGTAGCAAAATTACCCCAAGAGGGGGTAAAAAAAGGAGGCAAAGGAATTTAACTGACTTCTTATGGAGTCAGGACTTCTTAATTACAAATGAGGGAGAATGGCACAAGAGATGATTAAAGATGACTTAAAAAGCAGTTTGGTAAGTGGTTATACTCAGAGACTAGAAGTCCATGTCAATAGGGTGGAGGAAGGAAAATGGTCACGGGTCCTGATGCAGGACAAAATCCTGAGATGCAAAGCCATCCAATGCACAGTCACACCAACACAGAGCACAGTCACGCCACCCAGTGCACAGTCATGCCAACCCAGTGCATAGTCACGCCAACACAGAGCACAGTCACGCCAACCCAGTGCACAGTCACGCCAAC
>JAQQAC010017683.1:8951621-9191646 GCA_029783875.1 Phataginus tricuspis | reverse complement strand
GCACAGTCACGCCAACACAGAGCACAGTCACGCCAACACAGAGCACAGTCACGCCAACACAGAGCACAGTCACGCCAACACAGAGCACAGTCACGCCAACCCAGCGCAGTCACACCAACAGAGTCCACGTTCAGCCACAGCTTGCGAGGGAACATCCAATGAGAGCAACACAGACATATTCAAAAGAAGACAGCATTCCAGTGTGCTCAGACGACGGTGACCAGGTATACTCTGGCAAACGGAACGGGTGGCTCGGAAAGTGGGGCACAAGATAATAAAGACAGACCCCTCAGACTTTAGGGCACACCTACAAAATTGCTTATATTCAGCCATTTTAGATCCCATAAAAAGCAGCAGTTGCGTCAGGTTCAACTTCATAAATTGCTAGAAAAGGAAAACCAGTATTTCTAAATTAAAATACATAACTTTAAATTTGAGTAACTGTGGGAATTAGTTACATATTTTAAGTAGACATTTGACTAGTCCACCTGACCCCCCTGCTCCATGAGAAAACAGAATTCCTATGTACTCGGGGCCTTACATCTGTGACTATTTGGCGTTCATGAGGCCTGCTTGAGCGAAAGAGGTATCTGTGTGCTGATGTATAGGCAACATCGACATCCTTTCTCTAGTCAGATCCTGACTTGGGCCATTGGCCCTGGCGTCCCCTGCTGCAGGAGTCATGCCCCGAAGGAGAGCTAGGTATCCTCACATTCCTTCTTGCAGACAGGAGCATCCAGGGTGGGGCAGGCAGCTGTTGGGTTTCTGGGCCCCCAGGTAATGGCACAGGCTATAGGAGACATCTCCAAACCTGCGTATCTCACTTCCGTGGCACACCCGGACCACGAGTTACCCAGGCCCTCCCAGATGGGCATTCGGCCTGGCTGAGTCACTTCCTGGTCAGGAATACCAGGACCGGTTTCAGTATCTTTTGCAGGAGGCATTATTATGTATGTGAACATCAGGGCAAGGACTTGATCCTGTGGGTCTATTAAAACCAAGCAAAACTGACGAGGCCTTTGCCTGGAAATGATCATTGACTATTGTAAAACTCAGGTGTTTGGGGTGACCTTGAAGAGTAATTTCCCCTCTGAAACTTCTTAGATTTGTTTGACACGCTCTGGGGCTGGGAGGAAAGGGATAGCATTCATGACGCCCCCAGCACATGTAGGCCGTTTGCTCACCCTGCAGGTCACTCATAAGACCCCGCAGTGGTGGGGGACATTCCGTCAGAATCCTGAGGCTGCCGTTGGCCACCGAGCTCAGCAGGGGTCAGTGTCTCACCCAAGGTCCAGAATGAGTGAGTGGCAGAGGAAGGACAGGACCCCAGCGGCCCCATCCCACAGGTCAAATACCATCTTCCAATATGAATTAGAGGTTGTACTGGATGGAGCTTCTAAGGGAGTCCAGAAATCAAAACACCTGGTCATTGTCCAACTCCACCATTTATTCATTATCTTTCCTAGCAAGGGTCACTGGCTTTTTAATTTTCCAGCCTAGAAAAAGAACTGCTCCCTGAAGTCATGGAAGGTGTCTCCAGAATTCTCCCATGGAGGCTCACGTGTCTGTCGTCACAGCTTGCCAGATCCCTGGGGAGGCAGGGCCAGGCCAGGGGACAGGTCCAGGTGCGAGGCTAGGGGCTGACCCTCAGACTCTGTAGGGATTTGACTCTTGGATTAGGTTTTGCTAAATTTTAGCTGGAGTCCTAGGTGGTCTGCCCTTCACACACAGCTATGGGCTGCAAATGGCTTGTGCCCCCTTGCAAAAACTTCTGAGAATCTCGGGGTATTTGCTTATCCACCTGGGAACTATGTCGGAACCAGCCTCACAGAGGCTGCTTCAATGTGTAGATGAGAAAACAAACAGGTTACAAAGTGGCATATACAGAAATCATCCCATTTTTGTTCAATGCCTGTATGTGTGACCTATATAGAAGTTTGGAACATTAAAATTTTTTACCATGTTATTATCTGGTTTGTGGCACTATTTTTTCTCTTTTTGTGCCTTTTACAGCAACACAGAATTAAACATAATTGAAACAAAAGCGGAGAATTCCACCAATAACCCTTTGGTGTAGCTGCCACTTCCCACACTGGCTGCATTTCATTTGAGTCGAGGTGGTGTCAAGCTTGCCCTTGGCCTAAAATCTACATAGAACCACATGCTCCCTGGCTGGAGTTTCGCCAGGGATAGAGCAGTGGGAGCAGGACAAGCCTCTTGGGATGCAGCATCCCCACTTAGCTGTGTGACCTCAGGGAAGTTATTTGACCTCTCTGAACCTCAGTTTCTTTATTTGTGGCTTGAGGATAATAAAGCCATTCTTGCACAATCATTTCCATGACTAGAGACAAGCTTGGAAGAGGTGCCTTTCAGGGAGTCTGGGATAGAGTGGGCCCTCACAAGGCCCTGCTGTTATTATTAAGAGCAAGTTCTTGAGCAAGAGCGGAGAGAGATGGCTAGGGAGTCTCTGGGGCCCAGGAAAGAACAACGAGTCACCTGGCCTACTTGCTTAGCTGTCCCCAGGCAGTGTGCCTGTCACCAGGCCTCCTCAGGCAGGTGTGGACATCTGCCTTTGTCTGGCTCCTGCATTGACCTGGCGGCTCAGCCAGATGACCTCTGGAGGCATTATTAGAGGCTGGCTTGGTCCTGAAGACAAACGCGATTGCAGACTGGTCTAAGGGCTGCTTTGAAGGCACCCTCCTGTAACCTGAGCCTGCTGCCTTGAGGGTAACAGGCGCAGACAGCGAATTCCATCTCTGTGGCCTCCCCTCAGCCTGCGCTTTCATCA
This sequence comes from Phataginus tricuspis, assembly GCA_029783875.1. Taxonomy (NCBI): domain Eukaryota; kingdom Metazoa; phylum Chordata; class Mammalia; order Pholidota; family Manidae; genus Phataginus; species Phataginus tricuspis. Next base: position 9,188,858 of record JAQQAC010017683.1, on the reverse strand, counting down.
AACCATGAGGAGACTGCACTGTCTTCTGATAGCATCGAATTAGCCCCAAGCATATTGCTGTGAAGTCATTTTTCAGGCTTTTAAAACCTAAGCAAACAGATCTACAAATAACTTACCTGGTCTCGTTTGAAGCACTCTCACTGGTGGGCATTTTTCTCAGGCTGCTCATTAACACTTCATGCGGCTCCTTGAGACTCAGGAACCAGAGACAAAGATGGGGCAGCAACAAAATGCACCAGGAGAGCTCCTCACCCGAGGACCTGAAGTGCAGCCCCTCACGCCCCCTCCCCAGCAGGGCCTGCCGCTGTGCGTCACAAACAGGGCTGGTGACCCGCCGTCCATCCCAGGGGCCTTCCCCTGCCGGGAGGAAGTTCACGGCAACTAAGAGAAATCTTGGATTTGGATTTACTTATAGCCTTGTGACATGCAATGGCTTAAGAGATTTCTTTGTAGCTTCCTGCACACAGAGGGAAAAGACCTTGGCGACAGCGAGCATCCCTGGCCTGGCTTGGTTGGGAGGACGAGGGGGACAGCAGTGGTAGCCGCAGCAGGGCCCACATCTTGCAGGCCTACCTCATGCTGGGCACTGGGCTTATACCCATTCCTGTCGGTCCTCCTTAATCCTCATGCTAGCAGCCACTGGAGCCAGGGCAGCGGTCGGAACACATAAATACACGCCGGATGCACGGATGGCATCCACAGGGAGGCTGAGAGCCTTCACATGGCCTTTCCCAAGTGGCAGCACCAGGCGCCCCCCTCTGGCCTGCCCAGCCGGAGGCCACGGTGCTCCCCAGCAGGGAGGATCAGCTCTGTCACCCCGCGGAGGCCGACCGCCCCAGATGACATACTCTGCCGCGGTGAGGCTTCCTTCTCGTCTTTTCTCCTGCTTGTAAAATCGCTTCTATAAATGACACCAGGTCCCAAAGGGACGTGATGAGAATTAGCTGAAGGAGGTTGTAAGAATCCCAGGAAGAGGAATATGCTACAGGAAGCTGAAGGACATGCACGAGCACTAGTTGCGGGAGTGCGGGATGCAGGGGCTCCCCCACAGGCTCTGGGGAGAGCAGATCAGTCATGAAATCATGCCAGGACCACCCCTCACCACACAGTATAACCACCCCACGATCTGAGCCACCCTTTGTGGGGCCAGCCTGCCTCGTGCAGGTTTGGATAGCAAAGAATGAGATAGAGAGGGTGGGGAGGAGGATGCTCTTACAGGAATGCACTTCTGTCTATCTGCAAGGCACTTGGCTGGTGAAATGTTAAGAGCTCTTCAAAAGCATTTTGACAGATTTCCCCCCAGACTTGGCATGAGCAATGCAAACCTCGGAAGCTGTTGAAACCTGAAATAGCAGGTTTGAAAAATAACCAAAATCTCCCCTCTCTTTGCTCCAGTCTTGAAACTGAAAATACCTCCTTAGACTTAGACACACACGCATACACATACACACCCTCCCCCCTTCACTCATATCCTCTCTCAAACTGTCTTCTCCTGTTCTTAGACTTGGCTTCAAGTGTTCCCCCATCTTTCTGAAATTGCAGCCTGCTAACCTAGAGATTCTGGTCAGGAGGTCATAGCCAGGGAACCAGAAGGCCTCCAATGAGCTGCAAGGGCTCTCGATGCTGCGTGGCGAGCCTGGAGCACAGAGAAGCCTGCAGGGGTGGCTCTCACGGTCTCTCCTCAGTTACCAGTTTGGTAACTTAGCTTTCCCCGTTTCCTGGCAGTTGTTTGAAAGACCCTCCATCCCTCCTGGAGAACGATGGGCCACGGGCCCGGCAGTTGCTACAAAACCCATCTCTTGCTGCGAGCCGTGCGTCACCACGTTGGGGCACCAGGGCAGGGCACATGCTATTTCATGGGACCCCAACCACATTCAAAGAACTGTTCTTGGAAGACAGAAATATTTTTCAGGCCTGTAGAAGAAATGGGAGTATAATAAGAGACAAGACCCCTTTGGCTACAGCGGAGGGTGATGGTAAAAATAATGACGAAGATAATGATGATAAAAATGGGCCCATCACGGGCATTTCATGTGCCTTGTATCAGGCTAAGTGCTTTATATGGATGCCCTAGGAGGTGGGCGCCCTAGGCCCACCTGAGAGAGGATGCTGCTGGTTGAAGGCTTGCCGAGGCCACAGCAGTGTGCGGACATGGACCTCTGTTGTCCTGACCACATGCCCTGCTCCAAGATCACTGCCATGGCATCTGTGGAAACAAGTGTTCCTCAGGGATGGTGGCTTCTCACCCTGATTCAATGGCCGGGTCCAGGGAGTGGTTAAAACCCAGACTGGAGCACAGAGAGGCATCCCCACTCTGAGTTCTCACTATGTAAACAAGCAGCTGGTCTGACAAAGTGTGGGGAACTACCTTTGAATCTCAGCCGTGCCACAAAGATGGCCGCTGAGAACCCTTTGAATTTCAGCCGCGCCACAGTCTCCCGCCAAATGTTCTCACTCCGGTCCGCCTCTTACGTCAGAGACAACTGCGCATGCGCACAACTCTGTGCGTGATTGGAAATCTGAAAGTCGCCTTGTTAGCATAAGGTGTAACCAATCAGAAGAGAGCACACCCTATATATTCCGTGTTCTGAGCTGCAATAAATGAGTTCCTGCTTTGACTGGGCTCCCTGTCGTGTCTGATTGTCTCCAGGGACGGCGGAGGCTGCGGAACGGGCAGATAGTTGGCTCTTGTCTCCCTTGCTTCACCTTGTCGGGGCATGCCTCTCCCTCCCTTCCTTTCCCTCCGCTGGCTCGGAGGGTCATAGAAAGAGCTGGTAATCCTGACGGTGAGCAGGACCAGCGGGGGAGAGGCTAGAAACCCCGACAGCTGGTGCCTCATGTGAGGAACGCCCGAAGAGGCCACGCAGACCGGATCAACGATCCCTCGGTTGACGAACTGAAAGTGCAGTGGAGTGAGCAGTGGGTGATTACGTGGTAAGAGCATTCCCAGGAAAATGGGACAAGCAACCTCTAAGGATGAACCTGTGCTTAAAGCGCTGAGATACATGCTTAAAAGCTGAGGGTTAGAACTCTCAGATTCCCAGGCAGAAAGAGTCTGGGAGACCTTTGTGAGGGCAGCCCCCTGGCTCCCTGTTAGTAACCCTTTTGATTATTCCACCTGGGACCATGTTGAACGACTGATCAGAAAGGGAGAGATAGACCCAGGTGAAGATCCCCCTCTGGGAGTGTACCCTACGTTGTCAGCCCTTAAGGCATGTTTCAGGAACACTCGATCTTTATTGCCCTGCTCGGCGGGTCCCGCAAGGAGTCCCAGCAAACAGGGAGCTAATAGGCAATACCCAAAAGAACCAGATAAACTAACTCCTAGGGAGGCATCTGCGCCCCTGGAGGAAAGGGAATGGGAATGTTTTGATGAGGAATGTCTCTGGCCACCTCCTAAGTTCCATCCTGCCCTGTCCAGGATGGATATGGATCCCTGGGCCGCCCCGACCCATCAGCGTATATCGCTGAGAGGCCCTCTGACACCGCCCCACCGCCATCTTATCCAGCGTTTCTGGTGACCATTAACTCTGGCGGGAACGGGCCGGTGCCACCCTCTTACCAGGCATTTCCAGTAAATGTTAATCCTGGTGGGAACAGGCCAGCCGCGTGGTACCCCTGGGAGACCCAAGAGCTCAAAGAACTAAAGAAGGCAGTCTCGGAGGATGGGCCTAATTCCCCGTGGGCCAAGACCATCCTCCAAGGGTTAGCTCACCAGCACTGTACTACTCAGGATTGGAAGAGCTTGACAAAGGCAGTCCTTCCTGGTCCCCTGTTCCTTAAGTGTTGTGCCTTCTTTAGGGAGGAATGCCACGTCCAGGCAGAGAGAAACCAATTTGCAAACCCTCTGATTCCCGTTACCTTTGGGATGCTCTCGGGGACCAGTGACCAGTTTGCTACGGGTCTCCAGCAGGCCGCCATTCCTGCCCCTTATCAGGAGCAAGTAAGAGCCCTTGGGCTGGCCGCCTGGAAAAAACTGGAGGAAGGCCCCTTGGAACCGCTGGATTCCGGAATCACCCAAAAGCCCACTGAGGACCTCCCGTCCTTTGTAGATAGGGTGGAAAAGAGCTTGCAGCGTAAATTCCCCCCAGGGCCATTGCGGGATCAATTTGTTAAAATGTTGGTTTGGGAGGGGATGACTACTGACCACAAGTTGGCCTGTGCAGGGCTGAAAGACAGGTCCATGGAGAGGTGGATAGTTGCCTCCAAGGATGTGGGCACTCAAGCCCACCAGTCCCAGACTCTGGTTGCCACCTTGCAGGCACAAACGGCCTCCTTAATGGAAGCCTTGACTGCAGCCCTCACTTTACAGTCCCCAGGGAACAGAGCCCCAGACAGAGGGGGGAGAAATCAAACTTGTTTTGGATGCGGTCAGATGGAACACTTCAAGAGGGAGTGCCCTAATGACCATGCTACAAAAAATAGCAGTGGCAATCAAGGGGCTCCCCTGATGAACAGGAGGGGACGGCGCCCACCTAGGACACCCTGTCCTGGGTGCAGGAAGGGATTCCATTGGCAGAAAGACTGCAAGTCTAAGTTTGACATCCAAGGCAACCCTTTAAACTAGGGGAGGGGCAACCTCCAGCCCCGTTAGCCCAAGTAGGGAGGAGTTCTTCTGACTCCCCCAGGGCCCATTGGACAGTGCCCATAATACCGGGGGTAAGACCAAAGATGGACATATTCATATCGGGAAAAGGTTCCGCTGCCTAATTGACACTGGGGCAGACTGAACTGTGCTTAGAAAGAAGGAAGTTCCCCTCCACTGGAGGCTAGTCCCGGGACCCCCTTTATTAGGGGTCAGAGGCAACGCGACCTCTGAGGAGACTAAGGACTGGCTTAAATGGGAAGACGTAGATAGCAACCATGGGGAAGTCAGACCCCTCGTTGCCTCTGGCCTGACAGCTAACCTGCTGGGCCAAGACATTCTAGGAGCAGCCGATGTCTATATTACCAATAATCCTAAAATTCTTTATGAAAACATATTGGGGGAAGAAGAATACCAATGACAATTTGGTTGTACTAAGAACCTCAGTGATTATAGGGGAGATCTTTCCTTTGAGGGTTCGAGACCTAATATGCCCCTTTCGCGAGTGAAGCTGCACCCCCAATCCTAAAGGCCACTGCTCCGGTAACGCCTGCTATTACATGGCTCCCAGGACCTCCAGTCTGGGTGGAGCAGTGGCCATTACCACAAGCTAAGCTTCAAAGACTTAAAGAAATTACCCAAGAACAATTAAAACTGGGACACATTAGACCTTCCCCGAGCCCATGGAATAGTCCTGTTTTTGTTATTCAGAAGGCCTCTGGCAAATGGAGGATGTTACAGGATTTACGAAAGATCAACAAGCCGGATGGTTCCTGTGGGCACGCCCCTGAGGGGGTCGCCCTGGATTCCGTCCATTCCAAAAGATTTGTCCCTCATTGTGATTGATATTAAGGATTGTTTTTTCTCCATTCCCCTCAACCCGGCTGATGGTGAGAAGTTTGCTTTCTCCGTACCTTCCACCAATTTTCAAGGGCCTGATGAGCGATAAGAATGGACAGTGTTGCCACAGGGCATGGTTAACAGCCCAGCCTTTTGCCAAGGATGTGTCTCTCAGGTTTTGCAGCCCCTTCAACAGTGGCCAGGAGTGGTCCTATATGCATACATGGATGATACTATTTTAGGAGCATCCACTACCCAACAGCTGAGCTCTGCCTACCAGAAGCTCCAAACCCTCTTGAAACAAGGGGGGGTTACATGTGTCCAGCAACAAGGTCCAGACCGTGCCTCCCTTTGAAATACTGGGAGCGAGGCTTCACCTGGACTCTGTGTGTCCCCTTAAACCCCAGCTATCTATCAAGGACTCCTACTCCCTGGTAGAACTACAAAAGGTATTAGGGGAGCTTAATTGGCTATGACCCTGGCTCCACATTACAACAGAGGACCTTATCCCTCTCTTTGAGTTGTTAAAAGATTAAACCCCATCTGAACTTGTTGTATTACCAAAGGAACATAAACAAGTATTTAGACAGATTCAATTAGCACTTGATAATGCCCAACTAGCCTGGTATCAGCCTGACTGTGACCTTTGTCTGTGGATTCTTCCTGGCTTGGACTTGCTTACCGCTGTTATCACGCAGCAAGGTAACCCTCTCCAATGGGTCCATGCATCAATAGGAGGCACTCCGCGAGTGTATGCCCAGTTAGATGAACTGGCAGATCTTATAGTCAAAGGCAGAGACACCACCTTAAGACATTATGGGAAAGACCCGGAAATTTTAACCATTCCTTATCGTTTGTCCGACTTTGAATGGATCAAGCGAAATCACAATAGAGTGAGGCTCTGACGGGTTTTTGGGGTAAGATTGATTGCCATTATAGGCCTAGCAGATGGGTTGCCTCCTTCTCCAAGTTAAGTTGGACCACCCCTAGACTCTTTTTGAGTAAGCCCCTTTCTGATGCCTTGAATGTGTTTACTGATGGAGGAAAAGAGGGGTCTGCTGTTGTGGTCTTTCCCCCTCCTCACCTCTCGCCCAAGTTAAAAGAAACCCAACATTCTGAAAAGGTTACTGGCTCAGCACAATTTAAGGAGTTGTATGCCATAGCATTGGCCCTAAGTAAAATTTCTGAACCTATGAATCTTTTTTTCTGATAGTCTGTATGTGGTGAACTTGCTTTCTACCTTAGCCTCGTCTTATATCAAGTTAGATAAAAACCCCATAACCCCCTTGATGATTCAGGTGAGATCCTTGCTGATGGCACGATCCAAGCCCATATTCTTGCAGCACCTCTGAGGACACCAAGGTTTGCCCGGATTCCTCTCCAGAGGAAACCTATTAGCTGACCAATTAGCGCCCTCTGCTGCTCAAGCCCTTTCCATGCAACAGGCCCAAGATTTCCAACAGGCCCAAGACCTCCATGAACTTACCCACCTAAATTGGAGGGGATTTCATCATAGATTTCCTCATATTCCTATTAAAGACCTGAAAAAAATTATCAAGACTTGTAAATCCTGTTTGCTTTTTCTACAAATTCCACCCCTCCAGTCCCCTGGAGTTAACCCAAGGGGCATTAAACCAAATTGTCTCTGGCAGACTGATGTCACTCACTATGCAGCCTTTGGAAAACTAAAATTTGTCTTTGTCTCAATAGATACATGCTCCGACGCTTGCTGGGCTAGTGCCCATATGGGAGAAAGAGCCAAACATGCACAGAGCCATTTTTTACAATGTTTTGCTATATTAGGCATACCACATCAAATAAAAACAGATAATGGCCCCTGCTTTACTAGCAGGGCATTACAAGACTTTTTGAATACGTGGCATATCAGCCACTCCACAGGAATCCCATACAATCCACAGGGCCAGACCATAGGAGAGCATCACAATAAGACATTAAAAGACCTATTACAAAAACAAAAAGGGGGAATAAGCCCCCATGACCAATTACGGATGGCCCTACTTACATTAAATATTTTACATTTTTCAAAAGATCAACCTCTAACGGCCTTTCAAAGGCACTGGACAAATCAAATGCCATATGCCAAAATAGAAATGCACTGGAAAGACCAGCTGACTGGGCAATGGTGAGGACCAGATCCACTGATAAGTATGGACAGAGGATTCGGATGTGTATTTCCTATAGGCGGACCGAATCCAATTTGGGTTCCTGCTAGGAACTTGAAATTCTGCCCTCAGACCACTCAGCAAGTGGAAGAAAGCCATGATATAGACTCTCCCCAAGAGGGTGACCTCTTGAGGGCCTGCCTATCCCTTCTTTTCCAGGACTGACCTTTTGAGGATTGCATAAGAAGAAAAGGAGTCATGAAGGCTGGACTATTACTCCTGCTCATGCTCACCATTGCTGCATCTGCTGCGGCCGCAACTGCTGCTACCATTGCCATAGTCCAGACAGTGAGTACTGCTGAAGAAGTGACACTGTTAAGCCTTCAACAAGGACATCTTTGCAGTCCTATGTTTTCCCATAGTATGGGAAGAAATAACTAGTTTGTTTAGTCTACCCAAGCTGTTATTAGGAGGTATAATAATTGTAATGTCATTAGTTATTTTTATGCTCGTGCGGTGGTGAAGATCATATCAACGGCAACAGACATTACAGCAAAAGGTAATTATGTTAGCTCAAGTGATTGAAGGAGTTCCCCATACCCCAGAGCGTTCATGGGCATTTATGGCCCTACAAGAGGTGCAAGCGACCTCTTGAGAATGTCATTACTGGAAGTGCTAGGATGGTAGTCAATGATGGGTAAGATCTCCTGAAAGATGGGGACAACCTAAGACAGGCACATCCTCGAGTACAGGATGGCATCTCTCTTGCTCATACAAAAACAAAAAGGGGGAAAATGTGGGGAACTACCTTTGAATCTCAGCCGCGCCACAAAGATGGCCACTGAGAACCCTTTGAATTTCAGCCGCGCCACAGTCTCCTGCCAAATGTTCTCACTCCGGTCCGCCTCTTACGTCAGAGACAACTGTGCATGCGCACAACTCTGTGCATGATTGGAAATTTGAAAGTTGCCTTGTTAGCATAAGGTGTAACCAATCAGAAGAGACTACACCCTATATATTCCGTGTTCTGAGCTGCAATAAACGAGTTCCTGCTTTGACTGGGCTCCCTGTCGTGTCTGATTGTCTCCGGGGACGGCGGAGGCTGCAGAATGGGCGGACAGTGGGCTCTTGCCTCCCTTGCTTCGCCTTGTTGGGGCGTGCCTCTCCCTCCCTTCCTTTCCCTCCGCTGGCTCGGAGGGTCACAGAAAGAGCTGGTAATCCTGACGGTGAGCAGGACCGGCAGGGGAGAGGCTAGAAACCCCAACAACAAAGGACTCTGAGTGAAGGGAGGTTGCATCAGGGGACCAGAGAGGGCCCAGGCACTGGTCTATAGACTATTGATCTCACTTCCATGCAGGCGCCTCTCCTGGCAATTTCTGGGGCCTCCATTGCACTGTAGAATACAAAGCTCATTTCTCTTAACTGAACAGGTATGGGCCCTGGACTTTTCTCTGTCACTCTGTGACCCAGTTCACCCACACAAAAGTACCACCCACCAGTGAGGATCTGCCCTCTCTCCCTCCTGTCATCTCCCAGAAAACCACTGAAGATTGACAACCCTCCTTTACTGGCTACTCACATTCCCCAGAGTAGTATCAGAAATGGAGGATTGGATCACTGCATCTTCTTTATCCCTGTTTTCATGCTGAGTGCTGGCTGCTTGCACAGTTTGGTTTCACATATCCTAGAAAAGGGCCCTGGTGTCCCCACTGCCTCTCATGCTTGCTTTTTAATGCCCAGGTAATTTTTTTAACACAGATTAAGCTTTTTCTTTCATAAAAAGAGGGAGACAACATGTAGGATCTCTTATAGAGACAACAGATTCACACTAAAGTGTAAATGACTAATACAAAACCCTTGGGGGAGCAGGCTTTGATGGGGAGAGCTGGAGAAACAGCAGGTATATACTTGATTTTATAATAAGCACGTGCCTGTGACGGTTAGAGCTGACAGCATCTTCCAGTTCAGCCCCTTCCTGTCTCAGTTAGGAATCTAAGCCTCTGACATTACCATGCTGCTGCAAGAAAGGTGGATTAAGAGCCAGAAAGCAGGGACCAGACACCTAGTCCTGCCATTTTCTAGGTATGTGACCTTGGGGTAAAAGTCATATTACCCACTCTGAGCCTGTTTTCTTATCTGTAAAATGGGGAGAGGGTCAAATGAAATAATATGCGTGAACGTGCTTTGTAAGTTCTAAATCCCAATAAAAGTAGCATCCCCCTCTACCAGCACCCCCACCCATGGCTTCCCCAGCCACGGCTTCCTGGGTCCCAAAGCACTGGGTTCACAGCTGCCTGGTGGCACTTGCTGTAGTTGGCGCCCTGTCTGTCTGTATCTAGGCTGGCTCGCTGTCCACTCTGGTCCCCCCAGGGCCCAGCGCAGGTCTGGCCAAGAACAAGGAGCTCAGGGAGTGCCGGTTGAATCACAGTGGCTTGCCAGCCTCACAGAGTGGAGTGGGGGTCAGGCCCCACCAAAGCTAGTACTCAGGATAAAATGCTTTCTGTAACCAGTCCCTCCCGGGACACAAGGTCTGTTCTGATTCTAAGGCCATGGAACTCAGGCCCCATCTCGTGGCCCAGAAAGGCATCTGACAGCTGTCTGGGGAAAGCATGGATAGCCCTGTCTGCGCGAGAGGCTCTCCTTGACTTCTTCCGGCCACTCTGCAGCTCAGAAACTTGCATGCTTACTGCTTTATTTGATCTCCTAAGGCCTCTGGGAGGTGCTCTTATTTTCACATTACAGACTGGACTTGATCAGCACACCGGGGGCTTGACTGAGGCCTCGCAACCCAGACCAATTCCCTTCCATGGAACCTCCAGTGGCACCAGGAAGTCAATAGGCACTTGATCTTTTCACTAAAAGGGAAAGCCATACTTAACCCAGAGAGCCAATGGTTTTCTTTTAAAAAGCACCGTCTATTATAATCCCTCCAGAATAATTTGTTTCTAATTAGAAACATTGCATCATTTCAGTGGTGACTAATGCGTCTCTGGTCTTGAGACTAAGTATCTCAATGTTTGATCAAAAGTCATGCTGTTCTAGAAAGAAATGTGATTTCCTTTTCTCTGATTTTAAGTGATATCTCTCTCTCCCTAGGCTGAATACATGGACCCAGAATTTAGTGGGCAAAAATGATGATTTGTACAGATCCGGAAACAGTTAAAATCCCAGGAGCACAGGTCATTTTTCAAACATGGCAGAGCAGTAATAATGCCCTTGGCACGGATGGGAACCTGAAGTCTGTCCCTCATGTAGGACCCTGGATAGGAGGCGAGGGAGGGGACTCCAAATTCCCTCCAAGCCCACCCTGCCTTTCCAAGGTTCTGGGCACTGTTCTCAGGTGCCCTCACCCAGCTCTGAGAAGGGGTGGGCACCAGCTCCTTCCTGCTTCAGGGAGCGCAGAGCAGCACCTCGGGCGTGTGCTTGGACTTGTCCATCCATCACCTCCCAGGTGACAGGCTTATCTTTCTCCACAGGACCTTGGGGCCAAGTGATGGGAGATGGCTTGGGTGGAAGACATCAAAGCTTCCAGACACACTGACAGGCTGACAGCACTCAGACTTCTCTCTCCTTTCCTTTTGGGCAACTCGTTTGCTGCCGTCACAGTCTGGCAGGTTTGGAGGGTTGGGGGCTGGTCCCCCATGATTACCGGTTTAAAGGTGTGCCAACCCCAAGGGTGACACCAGGGCAACCCCCACAAGCTGGACAGCAAAGACGACATGTAAATTGGAAAAGAAATCCAGTCTGAATAAGCGTATGTCAGGTTAAGATCCAGACCACAGAATCCACTTACCTTGGCATGGTCAATCCCGGGAGCCAGGACAAGGGCCCCACAGGCTACTGTATCCTTCCCACTTCTCTAGAGAAGGCACGGGGAAAGCAACAGACAGATTCCTGTAACTGTACTGAAGGGGTGTGTGCCAGCCCAGCCAGTGAGGGCAGTGGCGGGAGGGGGTGGTGGTGATGTGAACGGCCGGCCCCCACCAACACCTGCTCCCCACCCAGGCACACACGCATACAGACTCCAGTTCCGGGCCACTGCAGCTCTTGGCTCGGAAGAATGAGCCTGCCCTGGGCCCTGGCTCTGTCCAGACCAGCTATGGGGGGTGGAGGGCAGCAGGCATCGGCCCACGCTGAGCGCTCACCCTGAAGGCTCCATGCACACTAATCAGATGCCATAGGATGCCAGCCCTGACAGAGGCCGAGGTCATTCCATTCCATCCATCTCTCTTGTGCTTCCTGGTAGGGATGACTGACCAACCTGGCTGTGGCAAAAAGTGGGCACCGTGGCCTTCTAACGCCTTCTAATACCTTACCTCCCTGAAAGCCAGGAGAGGCTTGGCTAAGAAAAAGACACAGGCCTGCTAGGCTCTATCTCACTGGGAAGGCGTGCCTGGTGAGCTGTGAATGTGGGAAACTGCTGGACCGTGCGCCAGCATCCTCAGTGAGGAGGGGCTGAGACAGCGGAGGAGAGAGAGCAGGCAGCATGGCGGCCCTGGGCTGGGCTTCTTGGGCACCCGTCACGCGCACTTGTTGGTGTTCTGTGGCAACCAGTACCAGGAAGTCTACAGTACTTATGAACACGGAAGTGTCCACCTGGCCCTCAAAACCAGAAGGGTTAGGCTGGAGAAACCCAAGCCCTGGCTGGCCAACAGCCACCTGCAGGGTGCCCAGCACCCACATGGGGAACCAGGGCCCTTCTCATTCTGTGTCCACCATAGGGACTAAGCTCCGAATTGGGGTTCAGGAGCTTAGACTCTGCCAGAAGGGTGTGGGAAGTCACTTCGCCTCTGTAAGCCTCTATACCCTCTTCTGTAAAACAGGGTTAATTAAAGACCCTGGGCAGAGGCACAGGGGTGCACCTCAATGCCATATGCTCTCAAGCCCTGATGGGTGTATGCTGCCCAGGCTGAACTGAACACTCCTTGTCTCTGTTCCTCAGGGACACCTGTGGCCACGGGAGTCACCCTTCCATAGTCCAGGCTGCATTTAGGATGTGACGACTAGGGCGCTTACTCCCTGAGTACGACAGCTTTACTCCATTCCACACCTGGACACTGGGAGTCTAGACAATGTCAATTCTTCCTGTTACTATGTTGGGTAGTTTCCCCCATCCATGTCCTCTGGACCCTGTGACGTGTCAGGCACAACAGAACCATCAATCCTTTAGACAATTCTGACATACAACATTCACAGGTGTTTTCTCATAGATTAGAACCTAAACTGTTGATAGCTCACTTACATTTCCCTGGGCCTGTGGGGCATATTGGCGACGTTTCTCAAACTGAAAATGAGGCAACATTTCTTGGCCTGGTTCTATAAAAGGCTGGGCAGCCCCACCGATAAGGCAAAGTGAGCTCAGATCAAAACAGAGTAGTCCTGGGGACTGTGCCTCACGACATGTGACGTTTGGGTGATAGAGTTGGGGCAGGAAATGGGCTGGGTGGTCACTACTTAGTCACACAGACCAGCACCTCGAAAGCTCTGAGCTTCTGTGAGAAACAGGCGGGGCCAGTGTTAATGATTCCCATTTTGGAGATAAAGAGACCGAGGGCCAGAGAGGTTCACACACAGTGAGCGGTGAGTCAGGGCTGAAACTCAGCACCTTAATGTCTCTCTCGGAGGAACCCAAGTTTTAACGGCACATTTCTTTTGTGAGAACCTTCAAGTGAAGCTTGTCCCTAGTTTAAGAGTCGTCCTGGCAGCTCCAGAGCAATGCTTTATTACATTCGTGCGTTTGGTTTGTTTGGAGAAACTGGATTGTTGGCCTCAGTTCCGTTGCTTTGGTCAGACTTTCTGATCAGGGAGGAAATAGGAAGGAGGTGGGGTTGGTTTTCTCCAGACTCCCTCTTGTCCACGGGCTGTAGCACAGCCTGCAACCTGGAACCTGAGGAATTTGGCTTTGGTGCCTTCCAAGGGCTTGGAGCGGTGTGTGTCCTCACCTGCATTCTGGTGGCATTTCTGCAGGGCTTGGATTCAGTTAAGTTTTGCTTTCCAATGGGCAAGCCATCCCTCCTTTTATAAAGCAGAGGCACAGCTAAATTACTGCAGCGGCCAGGTGGGTAAATCAAAATGCAAAGTGGCTGGAGGAACCCGGTGAGCAGGGGAACCGCGGCTTGGGAAAAGGTCCCAGGCCCAGCCAGGCCCCGGGCCACGGCAGCCACGGATGACAGCGGGCCACATAACACATGGTACAGAGGCCCAAATCCAGATTTTCCGGTGAAACTTTCCCATTTCTAAATGTTAGCAACTATTTCCATAATGTTTAAGATACTTATGCAGGTCACACAAATACCAGTGGCTCTTGGGCCACCAGTTTGCCACGTTTGAGGGAAGAGGCATCAAGAGACGCAAACGGGGAGCTTTCAGTTGATGACGTGAAAAGGAAATACTGCCACACTCCGGGCTCTCATTAGAAATTTTATAGGTTTGGGGAAAAGGCTCTCTATGAGGCCGACTGGATGGTGCTCCCAGGTGGCAACGGGACTCACCTCAGCCCCTGGCAAACGGGCATCAAAGACATCAGGGTCAAGGTATCGAGTGAGTGATGCAAGAAGGGTTAAACAGCCAAGAACTGTGCACATTCTGAATGCTACTTAACCCTCCCCGCCGCCGGGGCCCTGACCTGGGCCCTGGAAGGTGGCTGGTCCTTTCTCCTGCCCCTCCCCTCCCCTGTCGGCCCCTGCCTCCTCCAGACCCTCGCCCGAGGGTCTTGGAAATGAGTGAAAATGCTGTTTGTCCATGAGCTCCCCCCTCGTCATCTGCCTCCACCAAGGCTCCCACATGTTTACGAGGCTTTTGTGATGGCTGGTGGCCAAGCCCTGTCAGGACGCGCAGGGGCACAGGCAGCACGTGGCACAGGACAGCAGGCTGGCATCAGTTTCCTTTTGATGCACCCCATGTCTGGTCACCAGCAGGAACAGAGTTTGGAGAGAATATGGATTTGCCTGGTTAGCCTGGGGCCGCCCATGCCGAGAGCTGAGTTCCGGCCTTGAGGCCCCTGCACTGCCGGGGCCTGACGGAAATGCAATGCCCTGGACTCACCTTGGACCAGTCCCCCGTTTTCCACTCGTAGCAGCCAGAGTAGTCCTCACAAGCCTCCTCAGCTTTCGGCCTGGTGGACGCGTCGCATTTTCCTTGTGAGTTGGTGCACGTCACAGTCCGTTTCTGTGTCCCTTGACCACAGTTGGCAGAACACTGCAAGACACCATTCAGATATGTAATCCAGTCCAAGTCAGTTCAAGTCCATCGCCACCTGTTAAGTCCCTACTATGTGCCAGACCCAGTGCTGGGGATGCAAGGATGAGGATGCCATTTCTGGTCTCCAAGCTCCTGGTCTTCTAGAGTCTTATGCACACAGTCCCAGCTGGAACTCCAGCCAAGTGGCCAGTGACCGGGGAAGGGTCACAGGAGTCGTGAGTGGGGCGGACTTGGGGTACCCAGAAGGTCAAAATAGGGTAGTGGGATTTAGTGACCCACTGTCAGGTCCAAAAGGCCAATGCGGTGGGTGGCAAATACTGGTGGAGAAGGGAAAGGGGCAGGTGGGGCCAGGTGAGAAGCCGGCCCCAAGCTCCTCCCGGCTGGCCTCCAGGTCCGTGTGCTCTGCCTGGGCGAGCCTGGGGCAAAGGGGATGGAATCAGGCTGGAAAAGGAAATGGAAAGAAAAGCCACAGGTGACTGAATGGAAGGCAGTCAGCAAGCCCTTGACTGTTTCAACCTGGACACTAGGAAAGGTAACAGGGCAGGGTTCCCTGAGGTATATTACTTTCTGGGAGACTCAGCAAGAGACAGTGGGAGGCAGGAACATGAGCAGGGCCTGAGGGCTGATAAATCAGGTGTAAATCCTGAGAGTTCAAGAGCCCCACGCCCTCAGGCAGCAATCCACGGAAGGAGGGATGAGAGACGGAGGGGCGACAGGGTGTAAACACAGGGAACCTCCAGGGTGCGTCTGGAACCTGCTCCCGTGGGGCCAGGGGGGTAACATGCCCAGGCTGCCAAGAGTGCTTATCCATCTCATAACACAAAGCAGGAGGAAGCCCAGGCAGAACAGACCCATGACCTCAGGAGGACATGACCGGTGTGCACGGTATAGCCAGCAGACAGAGGTGATGCGGCCTGTGAATCAGGGACCCTTGCTCTGAAGCCCTCCGCGCTGAGGAAGCAAACACGTCACTTGCAGAGATGGTGGGCTGACAGCTGCACACCGCCAAGCTGAACAGAGACAACTGACAGGCTGCCCCGGGGGTGTCCTCCCCACAGCTGGGTCCGACAGCTACTGTGGGGGTGCACAGAGGGGAGCCCGAACTCTAACTTCTGTTTTCATACTTGCTTCATTTTCCAAAAACATGAGAGACTGCAGCAGTGATTTTCTTGAGCTAAAACCTGACTTGTAAAAAGTCCCACTGTGTCCTCTGAAAAACTCACATCAAGGACAAATGTTAGTCTTTGTATTTCTGTTATTAACAACACTCATCCCAAAATGTTACCTAGCTTTATTTTTCCTACAAATTCAATTTAGCCCTCTGTCTGAAGGTCCCATTGCTTGTTGTTGTTTTTTTTCTTTTTTTTTTTTGAGACTAATTTAGACTGGCTTATTTTAGAAGAAATACACATGGCTCCAGAACTGGCTGTGGCGTCCCCTGGAGGTGGGTGGAAGAGGGGCTGTGTGCAGGGTGACGGGCTAGTTTAAGGAGACCCAGCATGCAAGGGGTCCGTCCCGCTAAGGGCCTGTCCGTCCCGGACAGGGTGGGCCGGGGCCAGGAGGGCTGATAGAGGGGGCCCTGGGGAACTGCGTCGAAGGGGCACCCCTTTGCTCTGCGGGGTGACTCTCCCTATTCCATCAGCTTTGTCCTCACCATTTGACTTGTGGGCCCCTTCCTGGCATCCGTGCCCACAGTACTGGCTCCTTCTACAACTAGGAGCCTACCCATCCCTTCTGCCCTCATTCTTGCTTTGTCTCACTCTATTCTGTGTTGCTTGTCCTTTTCCCCTGAATTTCAAACACTGAATGCCCAGCCTGTTTCTTGACCAAACCCTGGCTTGGCCCTTCTGACCAGCAGCCCATTGACTGGCAACCTTTAGCCTTGGAAAAGGGTTCTGTAGGCGGGCACTGTCTAGGAAGGGACCTGGGAGGGCAAGTTCAGTTTCTCTCTTGGTTTCTGATCCAGGAATGGGGACTGGAAGCTGAAGACAGGAGACAGTCCTACGCTTTGCTTCCTTCTTGGTATCTGTTCCTCATTCTAATGAAGTTGGGAAGATGCTGGGGCGTAGACAGTGAGTGCGATCAACACTGCTGGCTGCAAAAGGCAGCCCTGTCAATAAAACTCTCCCAGGAGAGATATAAACCCATTTGTTTCTGGAAGAAGAAATGTTAGAGGGCCTTCAGCATGTGGTGAAGCAGTAGAAATACCAGCTTTGTGAGCATCTCTTGGGGGTAGATTTGATTCCAAGTTACATGTTGAAAAAGAAGAATTTTTCTGGAGGCTGAGTTGGGCCAGAATTAGACTGATTGGTGTGGATACTATTTCGGGGTTAGGATCAGGCACACACATAGATACAGACACAGAGTTAGAGATACTTTTTAAAATCTTGCTCCAATTGTCTCACATTTTCCGATATGCTGTTCTTTAATGCGATGATGATAGTTGATAATGTCTGGCTTGGTTATTTTGGTAAGGAGGCATTTTTTTTTCCCCATAAGAAAGCATCTGAATGGAAAATTTATGGTTTTGGTCTGATTAAAGCATAAATCCTGTTTGGATTAAGAGCCAGGTGATGGAGGGCCTAAGGCTCGGGGGTGGGGTGGTGGGAGACTGCATACTTACCCCTACACCTCCAGCAAGAAGCCCCCTTCCCCCAAGAAGGTCCATCGAACGTTATACTTACAAACCCAAATACATATAAAGAAAAAAAAAACAATTTTAAGCTTTCTCCTTCTCTGAAAATATCATAAAGGGTAGGTTAAAGACTTGGTCTTTAAATGGGTACATGTCAAGATCCGTCTTAAAAGTAAACTCAGTTTTAGAGTAGCTGAGGGCAGGCTTTTCGTTCATTAAGAATGGGCTGAATTCTTTCTTATTCAAAACAATTCCAACTGTTTGGCAATCAAAAGGAACTTTAAAAATATTTTCCACACTGAACAGTGTCTTGGATTTGGCCTTTCCTAGAACACATCTGATGGAGGACTGGAGGGAAGCTTGCCCTTTATTCAGCTATTTTTTTGTTTCATAGCCCAACAATCACAATTATTAATGCAAAGTCAATGCAAAGCCTTGAAGGATGATATTACCAAAGATAAAATGAATTTCCAGGATCAGTCTTCAAAGTTAAAACTTAAGGCTTAATTGACCTCTTTCCAAATTGTTTTATGGCAGGAGATTTTTAACTGACTCGCACACTAAAAACTGTCCTCCCAGCATATGCCTGTCTTTTGCAATCTACAAAGACTGCCCCAGAGTTAAAGGAAAGCCTTTGGAAACGCCTTCTCAATCTGTCAACAGTACAAGTACGTCCAAAGGAAATGAAAAGGTCTGTTAATCTGATCTACCTATTTATCAAATCTTTTGATCTACATACCTACCTACCCATTCATTTATCTATATTCATGTGAGAATTTTCATAGGAAATGGGTTCAAAATACGTTATCCAGGTCTTTTTAGCCTTATTGCTATCTCAGATGGAAGTTAAGAATATAGGAACTAGGATACCGCTTTGAGTTGATCCGGGGACTGGTGAGGACTCTGATATGTGGGGATGTGTCACAAACATCATAGAGGGAAAGCTATCATTTTTGAGGTCCCTGTGGACATGGCCCACAGGCCCCAGGGGTAGCCCAGGCACCCACCTGTGACCACTCAGAGGCCTCCCAGATGGACAGGCAGTCCTGGCCTTCACAGCTTTGTATGGGCGCGGGCCGGGGACCCGGGCAGTAGAGGGGCCGGGTGGCGATGTGTGTGCCATTCTGTAGCTGGAACACGCAGGTCACCTCCCGATGCTGGATGCCTTTCTCACAGGTTGCCGAGCAGGGGCTCCAGGGACCGGCCACCCACCTGCCCGGAAGGACGAGAGACAGTGAGAGAAGGATTAAGGATTGGGAAGAGAGGTCAGCTTCTCCAGAGGGCCTTCCAGACAGATGATGGAATCTCGGGCCTCTGGTGTGAGGGAGGGAAACAGACTCGGAGAGCTCTGCCATCAGCTTTGGGAATGATTCCAGAGTGCTGGAGCAGAGGGGGCACTCAGAGTTCACAGCCTACTTGCTACAGAACTTCTCCATATCAAACACCCCTATGACAGACAAGCTGTGCTTCCCAGCTGGTCACTCTCCTATGGGTGGATTACTTATCCCACCCGTGGTCTCACGGCATGCCTTGTTCAGTGGGGCGAGTGGACATGAAGCTGGCCGACTCCCAGCAGCAGCCCAGAGTGGGATGATGTGGTTTGGCTCTCATTCCTTCTGTTTCCTGTCCTCTGCCATGAGAACAGGTCCCAATACAGGGAATGCTCCAACAGCTGAGCCCTCTAACAACATGACACTCCGTATGCCACTGAGATAGTGGGGTCACTTGTCATTGCATCAAAAGCTGGCTGGGGCAAAACTGGACAGCTACATGTAAGAGAATAAAACTGGATTACTGTCTAACCCCATACACAAAAGTCAACTCAAAATGGATCAAAGACCTGAAAGTAAGTCATGAAACCATAAAACTCTTAGAAAAAAACACAGGCAAAAATCTCTTGGACATAAACATGAGCGACTTCTTCATGAACATATCTCCCCGGGCAAGGGAGACAAAAGCAAAAATGAACAAGTGGGACTATATCAAGCTGAAAAGCTTCTGTACAGCAAAGGACACCATCAGTAGAACAAAAAGACATCCTACAATATGGGAGAATATATTCATAAATGATGTATCTGATAAGGGGTTGACATCCAAAATATATAAAGAACTCATGCACCTCAAAAAACAGAAAGCAAATAATCCAATTAAAAAATGGCAGAGGATATGAATAGACACTTCTCTAGAGGAAATTCAGATGGCCAACAGGCACATGAAAAGATGCTCCACATCCCTGATCATCAGAGAAATGCAAATTAAAACCACAATGAGATATCACCTCACACCAGTCAGGATGGCCAACATCCAAAACACAAACAACAACAAATGTTGGCAAGGATGTGGAGAAAAGGGAACCTTCCTACACTGCTGGTGGGAATGCAAATTAGTTCAACCATTGTGGAAAGCAGTATGGAGGTTCCTCAAAAAACTCAAAACAGAAATACCATTTACCCAGGAATCCCACTCCTAGGAATTTACCCTAAGAATGCAGCAGCCCAGTTTCAAAAAGACAGATGCACCCCTATGTTTATTGCAGCACTATTTACAATAGCCAAGAAATGGAAGCAACCTAAGTGTCCATCAGTAGATGAATGGATTAAGAAGATGTGGTACATATACACAATGGAATATTATTCAGCCAGAAGAAGAAAACAAATCCTACCATTTGCATCGACATGGATGGAGCTAGAGGGTATTATGCTCAGTGAAATAAGCCAAGCCGAAAAAGACAAGTATCAAATGATTTCACTCATATGTGGAGTATAAGAACAAAGAAAAAAAAAAAACTGAAGGGACAAAACAGCAGCAGACTCACAGAATCCAAGAACGGACTAATAGTTACCAAAGGGAAAGGGACTGGGGAAGATGGGTGGGAAGGGAGGGATAAGAAGGTAAAAGGGGCATTAAGATTAGCAGAAGTAATGTTGGGGGGGCATGGGGAGGGCTGTACAACTCAGAGAAGACAAGTAGTGATTTTATAGCATCTCACTATGCTGATGGACAGTGACTGTAATGGGGTTGGTGGGGGGACCTGATGAAGGGGGTAGTTTAATCACCATAGTATTGCACATGTAATTGTAGATTAATGATACCAAAATAAAAATAAAAATAAATTGATGGTGCAGGTGAAAAAAAAAAAAGCTGGCTGGGATAGCCTTTGACAAAGGATGCCCCAGCGACAGCTTGAGCACACCAGGACCAGGTACCTCCTGCTTTCCCCCTGAGTGGGCCATGGGAAGACTCAGCTGCTGAGGCTGTCGGTCTGAAAGTGCTTAACTGAAACTTTGCCTCCTTAGGTAATATTTCAATGTTCCCCATGCTGTCAGGGTTTCTAGCCTCAGGGTGTTGGAAAGAGGCTGAGCAGTTTGGGAGCCAGGACACAAATGGGGCTCTGAATGCCCTTTTGGGGACCCTAAAGGACACTCTCCTACCTGGGTTCCTGCACAAACCTTAAATACTCCTAGCTCCAGGGGCTCCCTGCTCAGCAAAGTGGCTCGTCTGTCCTGGCCAACTCTGGGAACTATTCTGTTCATCCTCACTAGTCAAGACAGTCTCAAGTTCAGCCTGAACCCTACTATGAGCACGCCGTCCCACTGCTGAGAAACCCTGGCGATGTCTTCCTGCTGGCACGGTCCTTTGAGGGGGCCCTGGATGGTGCCAACCTCCTCGCCTCCAGCTTACTTGCTCGTTCATCCATCCCTCCACAGCACATTCCCTGTGGGCTCCCAGTGCCAGGCACTGGTCTAGGTTCTGATGATGAGGCAGTGAGCAAAACAGAGCCTTGTCCTGTGAATCTCACCATTCCAATGGGGGAAAACAGTAAACCAATGAACAATATGCAATGGAATACAACATAATATGGTCTATGTAACATATTACATATTATTTACAAATAGAGAAGATGCCACACAGTAATGAAGTGCTTTCAAGAAAAGTAAAGCGGCAGTGTTGGGCAGGCCACAGAGGAGGGGAGGGGTGAGCGCTATTTTACATGAAGCGGCAGGGATGGCCTGAGTGCTAAGCTGATGTTTGAGCAGTGCCTGGAAGGAAGTGAGGTGTGGCAGCCTTGTGGCTACCTGGGAAGACTTCCAGGCAGAGAGCATAGGAGGGGCAGAGGCCCTGGCGGAGAGCGCTGCTGGCCGTGGCAGGGAGTCCGGGATGGCTGGGGGGTACGCAGGAGAGTGAGGGAGAGAGGGCAGACGGGAGAGGTAGCAGCGTGAGACTGCCCCGGGCCTGGCGGGCTGCTGTGGCCCTTGCTGGAATAGGACGCAGTCCTGGAGGGTGTGCTGAGAGGAGTGCCAGGCCCCTGTGCTCCGGCTCTGTGCAGATACCAGGCCCCGGTGGGTAGGGGCAGGGCAAGGAGATAGGGGTGAGGCTACCGTGCCACTCCAGGCAGGAGATGGGGGTGGCTTGAACCAGCTGGGGTGGTGGAGGTGGTCGGCTCCCCACACTTCTCCCTCTATCCCACCCTGTTCTTGTCTCTGAGGGCAAGCTCAGGTCTCCTTGTCTGGAACCAGTTTGCAGTCCCCTTAGCTCAGCTCCTCACTCTGTCCTGCACACCTCCAGGGATGGCTTCTAAGGAAGCTCCCCCTGTAGGACTGCTGGCTTCTGCTGCGGGAGGGAAAAGAGTGTCTGTCATGGGGGTGAGGACAAGTGACATATCACCCATAAATCGCTCACAGCAGGGCCTGGCACAGAGAGAGAGCCTGTATGACTTATCCCTATTGGCTCCTTGGTAGGAGAAGGTAAGCTCCCAGAGGGCAGCCGGCGGGGCATGCTTCCATGTCAGCACCTGGCAACTGCTTAAATCACACTAAAAGAATTGAACCAAATTCTACCTATTTCTCCTCATTCTGGTCTTTCGAGTAACACAACTGTCTTCTTGGATATTTGAAGATAGCTCTTCTGTTCCCCTTTTAAGTATTCTCTTAACTTGAGCAAAATAATTTGCATGTGGTAGATTCTCAGTCTTTCCCTTCCTATTTTCTAATCAGTCACTGCTATTCTGAAAAGGGATTCTTTGTCATGGAGGGAGTAGTCACATATGCTCTGAGAGCAGCAGAACATGTGATTTTTCTCCGTTTTTAAACGGAGGCTGCATATTCATTCGTGCTGCCCAACTCCACACCATTTCTAATTTTTGAAGCAACTAGACTGCACCTCTTTTAGTTTCTTTTACTTTTTTTTTTTCTCTCTTGAACTGACTCTCTCCTCTGTAATGACCTTTGGCAAAAGACTTAGTGAATACAAACGCCAGGCTTTGGAGACCTAGTTTGTCAGCTATTGTGTCAATCCCAACCGTGAAAATAGCCTTGAATCCCACTCCTATCTTCCATATTTACGGTGCTTCCTGGAATAGAGCCTGGGAAGTGGGACCTTTATCTGGGCTCCTGGGGGGACAGTGAGGGGAGTTGCTGGGAGAGGTTCGGCAGTCCCTACGCAGACGTCTTCCCTGCCCCTTGCCCCATCGCTGATTGGAACATCAGCTCTGTGGGGATCAGTTTCCCATTGGGCTGTGAGGGACTGCCAGCTTCCCAGGTTCTTTTCCTTTGCCTTTGATGTTTCTCTTGCACCTTTTAGATGCTTTGCACAAGTATGACAGAACGGAAAACAGCCCATGCATCCCTCCTCCCTTTTCCAGAAGAATCCTTTGACCCTTTACACCATATACCAGAGTCTGGCAGAGAAATGGATGACACAGCCCTGAGTACACGTAGACGTGCAGGAAATCTACGCTTGGTCTGCCCTGCTCCTTGGGGGGAGGACTCTGCCTCTTGCAGCAGTGTGAAGGCACTGCCCCTGCTCCCCTCCTCAGAGTACTATGGTTACTGTTGCATGTACTGATAAACTCCCAGTTCCTGGGACCTGCTAGGATTCAAAACAAGCTCCATCTGAGGTCAAAGGATCTCCCCACCATGGGGACTTGGCTCTCATGGATGATGTGATGGGGGAGAGAAGGGAGCATGGATACACTCCTCAACTGCAACTCACATGGGTGCAGCAGGTGGCACATCCCAGCTCCACAGTCCTCCTCTTTCTCCAACTCTTATTTCCCAGCATGCATACAGTTCAGTACACATAGATGCAAATATGGCATAGCACAGTGGGAGATAGACGACCAGCCTGACGATGGGTGTATGAGGCTCACTGAACAGGCAGAGGTGAGCACAGGGCTGTGGGGACCTAGGGAGGCATCACACTCTATCTCAGAGTTAGTGAGTTTGCAGGTGATGATTTCTGAGCTGAATCCCAAAGCACAAGCATGGTTAGCCGGGAGTAAACTCGGCTGTTGTGTATATTTTACTCAAGGGCTATTCGTCATTCTAATACTTGACAGATTTAAAAAACGGTGATGGGAGGATACTCGGACACCCCTGCTTATAGCGGCATTATTCACAATAGCCAAAAGGTGGAAGCAACCCAAGTGTCCATAGACAAAATGTCGTCCATACATAGAATGGACTATTATTCAGCCTTGAAAAGGAAGAAAATTCTGACATTTGCTGTAATGTGGATGAACCTTGGGGATGTTATGCTGGGTGAAATAAGGCAGTCACAACAGGGAAAGTACTGTCTGATTCCACTTATCTGAGTCCCTGGAGTAGTCAAATTTATAGAAACAGAAAGTAGGTGGTTGCCAGGGGAGCTAGTGTTTAATGGTTGCAGTGTTTCACTTGAGCAAGACAAAAAAAACGGGCTCTGAAGATGTAGGGTGGAAACAGTTGCACAAGAATGTGAATGTACTTAATGCCACTAAGCAGTGCATGTAAAAGCGGTTAAGGCGGTGAATTTTATGTGCACTTTACCACAATTTAATTTTGAAAGAAGTGATAGCACTGGTTAGTTAGAAACAGGTAGTAAATAGGGGAAAGAAGGGCAAGGAAGTGAAGTGTCTCCCAGGTCTCCAGGAGCCAGAGGTGAGCCAGGAGAAGAGGTCCCCAGCTCTGCGCTGACACCTGGCAGGTGCAGGGCATCCCACGGGGAGAGCACAGCACCCCTGTCTAAAAGGAGGGATGAGACGGTTAGCGCGGAGGGGCTCTACCACGTGCATGCACAGCTGCAGTTTATTGTAGCTCTTTTTTAGCTTGACTTTCTGCTCCTGATTTTGACAGATATCCCAGTGGGGTTTGGAGACAAAAAACGACTTTCTTGAAAGTTTTTTGGTGGCTGAAAGAAAGCATTTCCACCTGAATGACTACGGCTGCAGGAGGCCCATCCATGGCAATTGAACATTTGGGTGGAACATCATGCAATCGAAAGTTTGAGTTAAAACCCCATTAATTCCAAGTCCGGTAATTTGGGAAAGGAACGACAGTTCCATAGAACAATGTACATTATAATCACAGCTTATGCTTGATCTTTTTTCATTTGTGTCCCCTAAGGTCCTTAATAGTGACATTAGCCAAGTTGCAGTCAGCAGCTCTTCTTAAAAGCAATAAAACTGTAATTTTTGAGGAAGCCACCGCTAACATTTCCCTAACTCAGGCCACTTGTCCCCTGCTCCTCTGGAGTCAGGATGGACTCGATTCCTTTCCTGTCCAGCAGACTCAGCTCCCCCATGCATATTTCAAGGTCAGTTATTCCAATCAGTACTTCGGGCAGCTCAGTCACTACCAGAGACCCTGTAGTCACTTTTTATTGCTGCTGTAGCAAACGACCATAAATGTAGTTGCTCCAGACAACGCAGTTATTATCTTACATTCCTGGAGGTTGGAAATCTGACATGAGTCTCACTGGGCCAAAAGGTGCTGGTAGGGCTGGTTCCCCTGCAGGCTCGGGGACACTGTTGAAATGCCTTCTTCAGCTTCTGGCTGCTGCCCCAATTCCTCAGCTCATGGCTCCTTCCTCCATCTTCAAAGCCAGCAATGTCAGGTTGAGTCCGTCTCACGTCCTTTTGACCTCTTCTGCCTCCCTCTTCCACTTTTTTAAAAAATTTACTTTGGTATCATTAACCTACAATTACATGTGCAATATTATGGTGATTAAACTACCCCCTTCATCAGGTCCCCCCACCAACCCCATTACAGTCACGGTCCATCAGCGTAGTGAGATGCTATAGAATCACTACTTGTCTTCTCTGAGGTGTACACCCCTCCCCGTGCCCCCCCACCTTACGTCTGCTAATCGTAATGCCCCCTTTTACCCTCTTATCTCTCCCTTCCCGCCCATCTTCCCCAGTCCCTTTCCCTTTGGTAACTATTAGTCCGTTCTTGGGTTCTGTGAGTCTGCTGCTGTTTTGTTCCTTCAGTTTTTTTCTTTCTTCTTATACTCCACAGATGAGTGAAATCATTTGATACTTGTCTTTTTCGGCTTGGCTTATTTCACTGAGCATAATACCCTTTAGCTCCATCCATGTTGTTGCAAATGGTAGGATTTGTTTTCTTCTTGTGGCTGAATAATATTCCATTGTGTATATGTACCACATCTTCTTTATCCATTCATCTACTGATGGACACTTAGGTTGCTTCCATTTCTTGGCTATTGTAAATAGTGCTGCGATAAACATAGGGGTGCATCTGTCTTTTTGAAACTGGGCTGCTGCATTCTTAGGGTAAATTCCTAGGAGTGGGATTCCTGGGTCGAATGGTATTTCTATTTTGAGTTTTTTGAGGAACCTCCATACTGCTTTCCACAATGGTTGAACTAATTTGCATTCCCACCAGCACTGTAGGAAGGTTCCCTTTTCTCCACATCCTTGCCAACATTTGTTGTTGTTTGTGTTTTGGATGTTGGTCATCCTTACTGGTGTGAGGTGATATCTCATTGTGGTTTTAATCTGCATTTCTCTGATGATTAGTGATGTGGAGCATCTTTTCATGTGCCTGTTGGCCATCTGAGTTTCTTCTTTGGAGAAGTGTCTATTCATGTCCTCTGCCCATTTCTTAATTGGATTATTTGCTTTTTGTTTGTTAAGGTGCGTGAGTTCTTTATATATTTTGGATGTCAACCCCTTATCAGATACATCATTTATGAATATATTTTCCCATACTGTAGGATGTCTTTTTGTTCTACTGATGGTGTCCTTTGCTGTACAGAAGCTTTTAAGCTTGATATAGTCCCACTTGTTCATTTTTGCTTTTGTTTCCCTTGCCCGGGGGGATATGTTCATGAAGAAGTCTTTCATGTTTATGTCCAAGAGATTTTTGCCTATGTTTTTTTCTAAGAGTTTTATGGTTTCATGACTTACATTCAGGTCTTTGATCCACCGTGAGTTTACCTTTGTGTATGGGGTTAGACAGTAGTCCAGTTTCATTCTCTTACATGAGCTGTCCAGTTTTTCCAACACCAGCTGCTGAAGAGGCTGTCATCTCCCCATTGTATATCCAAGGCTCCTTTACCAAATATTAATTGACTGTAAATGTTTGGGTTAATGTTTGGATTTTCTATTCTGTTCCACTGGTCTGTGGGTCTCTTTTTGTGCCAGTACCAAATTGTCTTGATTACTGTGGCTTTGTAGTAGAGCTTGAAGTCAGGGAGCGTAATTCCCCCTGTTTGATTCCTCCTTCTCAGGATTACTTTGGCTATTCGGGGTCTTTTGTGATTCCATATGAATTTTAGAATTATTTGTTTGAGTTAATTGAAGAAAGCTGTTGGTAGTTTGATAGGGATTGCATTGAATCTGTAGATTGCTTTAGGTAGTATAGCCATTTTGACAATATTTACTCTTCCTAGCCAAGAGCATGGGATGCATTTCCATTTGTTAGTGTCCTCTTTAATTTCTCCTAGGAGTGTCTTGTAGTTTTCAGAGTACAGGTCTTTCACTTCCTTCATTAGGTTTATTCCTAGGTATTTTATTCTTTTTGATGCAATTGTGAATGGAATTGTTTTTCTGATTTCTCTTTCTGTTAGTTCATCGTTAGTGTATAGGAAAGCAACAGATTTCTGTGTGTTAATTTTGTATCCTGCAACCTTGCTGAATTCAGATATTAGTTCTAGTAGTTTTGGAGTGGAGTCTTTAGGGTTTTTTTATGTACAGTATCATGTCATCTGCAAATAGTGACAATTTGACTTCTTCTTTACCAATCTGAATGCCTTGTATGTCTTTGTTTTGTCTGATTGCCGTGGCTAGGTCCCTCTTCCACTTTTAAGAACCATTGTGATCACACCGGACCCATTCAAACAATCCAGGATAATCTATTTTAAGGCCAGCTGATTAGTCACCTATATTAGTTTTTTAGGGCTGCTGGAAAAAGTACCACTAACTGGGTGGCTTAACACAACAGCAATGTGTTCTCCCCCAGCTCTGAAGGCTGGAAGTAAAAAAATCCAAGTGCCAGCAGGGTTGATTCCTTCTAAGGACTCTCAGGAATCTGTTCCATGCCTCCGTCTTTGGTTCCTAGTGACAGCTGGTAATCCTTGGTGTTTCTTAGCTTGCCGATGGATCGCTCCAGTCTCTGCCTCTGTCTTTACATGTCTCCCTGTGTCTCTGTATCCTCACGTGGCCATCCTCTTATAAGGATACTAGTCAGGCTGGATCAGGTGTGAACCCTACTTCAGGATGACCTCATCTTAACCAATCACTTCTCCCAAAGACCCTATTTCCAAATAAGGTCACATTCTGAGATGCTGAGGGTTAGGAGTTCAACACCTTTTGGGGAGGATACAATTTAACCAAGAGTACAACCTTCATTCCATCTGTACCCCGAACTCCCCTTTGACATGTATCCTCATACACTGATGAGTTCCAGGGGTCAGGATGGACACATCTTTGGAGCCATTATTTTGCCTACCACAGACCCAGCACATTCACTGTTCTGAGAAATTTCAGCTTCTATTCAAAATTCAGTTCTTTTCAAATCTTGAGTTCATTTTGATTAATGTCATACAGGTCTTGTGGAAATCTGCTGAAATGTGAACAGTGGTGCCTTCAGAATCATTCTTCTAACACCATTATTTTATGTTGAATATAAAGAGAATCTCAAATACGGATAACCAAAAAAGAGAACACTGGTAGGTCATTTATTTTCAACAACTTCCAAATTGCGAAAAATAGTATCAGCTATTGTATTTTAACACACGGGTTCATGCTAACAAGTGATCTGCCCATGGGGTTCAGGGTCAACTTTATCCACTTCCAAAATACACCAGAATCTAGTATTGGCTGAACACCTAACCTCTGCCTATCTCTGTGCCAGGAATGTTCTGTACATTAGCTAAATTAATCAAAGTAGGGAAACAAGATGCCTGTATGCGAATCTATGGGCATCTGTTGCAAAGATGGGCAAATTCCAGGCATAGCATCAAATAGGCCACATGTAAAAATATCACAGCATAAAAATAAGGATGGGAAATAGCCCGAAAATCTCCAGCAAGCTTCAGGGCAGATTAAAGAGAAACAGTTACTAGGATGACTAGTTTGTTCAGCCTCCCCCAGACGTGTGGATATCAACTTCACACCAAGCCTGAATCAAAGCTGGGACTCTAAGCTTAGTGTCCCCATCTTCACCAAGCTCAGTCTAGTGTGTGGTCTTTGGGGGAGAGGGAAACATATAAGCAGACAATCTCCTCACTGTCTGATGAGTGCCGTGGAGGAAATGGAGCTTGAGTTGGGTCCTGAAGGTCAAAGTGAAGTTGGCTAACCAAAGAAGCAGGGACCCAGTACCCTGATAGAGGGAGCTCCTTCTTGGAGAGAAGGGGTGCACATACAGACACAGGGTGGCTGCTCTTCGGAGGGTCTCCAGCAACCATGTGCCCCAGGGCAAGATGTTGACCTTGTCCCTTCACTGAGGCAGTGGGAGAGAAATGGAAAACCAGCACTGATGTGAGGTGTAAGGGGGGGAGTCATCAGGGCTTTGGGTATACTGGGTCAGGACAGAAAGGAGGCAAGAGTCAAGCTCGGGATTCTGACCGGCCCGGAGGACGCGGCGGTGCCTCCCCTCTCAGGGGCGGCCCAGGGGAGGAGCCGGCCTGATGGAGGGTGGTGGGTGCCACTCTGAGAGGGTTGGCTGAGGCGGCCGCTGGGCAGCTGGGTGGTGCGGGGAGGGGCCTGAAGGTGCGGTTCTGGAGCGCAGGGGTGCACTCCGGGCTGGGAACTGGGTTAGAGGTCCTCAGCAAGAAGGTCCTGGCAGAGAGCAAGGGCAAGAACGGCTCCCGCAGGATATACAGGGAGGACAGAGGACAAGGGCTGGGGAATGCACACAGGGGGCTGGAAGGGGGGGACTCTGAAGGAGCTGGAGAAGGAGCAAGCAGCGAGGCTAGGGAGCACGAAGGCTGTTCAAGAGACACTAGGGAAGGGCGGGGCTGGACGAGGCCTAGAAAGTATTCTCTGGATTTAGCCACAAGGAGGTTGCTGGCCTGGGACAGGACCCGGGAGACGAGGGTGCCAGCCCTGTCAGGGCCGAGCTGAGCAACAGTGAATAAGAGAGGCCTGTGGACAGGCCCTGCACAGACCCTCCGTCCTGGGGTGACACCCATGCTCTGGAAACCAGGCCTGTCCTCACAGTAGAGGTGAGGAAGGTGTCTCATCACTTGGAACCTCTAGTCAAGTGGCCTGCAGAACAGTATCTCTGTGCGGGACGGGAAACGCTGAGAATGGCCAAGGTGTGGAAGCAGCTGCAGAACAGACAAGGAAGTGCCTCTCATGGGCACGTTTGTCTAGAAGAAGGGCCACCCCTGCCCACTGGCAGTGCCTTGTGGAAAAGTCATCCTGGGCCAGATGGCAGAGCAGATGACCCTTCGGAGACTTGTGCAATACCTGACACTTAGGTGGTCAGCAGGGGAGGGAGGCCAGGGGTCTGGTGAGTGGAGAGGAGGTGGTGGGCGGGGATCACCCTTGGGATCTGGTGAGAAAGCCCAGGCCAATCGGTTAATGTGCCTTGAAAAAGAGTCTAGCTTAAGGAACGATCTTGTCCATTCCTAGGCCAGGGAGACTCAGGGGTCTGATGTGGAAAGCTAGGCAGATCAAAGCTCTCACTTCTCATGAATTCTCTGCCACGAGAACCTTGGAAAGGACAGGCTCACATTTCCCCAGAGGCGGGGCAGCCCTGTGACGTGTGCCTGGCCCCTCCCACTGCCACCTCGCTCTTGCCCCACCGGACTCCCGGAGGAGGGCGGCTCAAGGCCTGCTGGTTCTGCGTCACAGATGGAGAAACTGATTTGCAGAAGCAGCAAGGCAGGCTGGAGGCCCACGTTAGCAGGCGGGTGGGTCCTCTGTGCCCCAATCCACGGGGTTCGTTTTTTATCCCCACAGTCATGCTTCTGGTTAGGGTACCGCCGACCAACCTCATGATGATGCCCTGAAAGTCAAAGGCGCCTGCATATTGAAGCCAGACATTCTCCATCACTCAGAAGCCCACGGTCAGGACTCTGGCATCCAGCCAGGCCTGGACTCAGCCTTCCCTCCCCTGACCTGCCAGTGGGCAACCCTGGGCAAGTCGGCCCTCCGGTCTGTTCCCTCCTCCACGAGGGGCTGGCAGCTCTCATCACAGGCCTGTTAGAGGCCCGGCCGAGGTGGTCTCTGTCACATGGTCAGCCCAGGCCTGGCTCTGCTATTGTTAATTCTGTCACTACTATTCTCAGTTGAGACATCCGTTTTATTCAGAAAATCTGGGGCTCCCCAAAGCCCTCTGGAATGTGCCATCTATGTGGACATTCTGAACCCAAACTAATCCATCTTAAATTATTTTTTCTTCTAATTTGCTATGCAATTGCACGAGTTGAATGAGCGGAATATGAAAAACAGCACGAGGCCTCTGTTTGAGTATTGAATCAATTTGGTTTGAGTTCCTTACCTCTTCTGAGCTTTAGGTCTCTTGGCCATAAGCCAGGGTCCAGGCCGACCGGTGTACACATTTGTGAGGACTGGGTGATAAATATGCGGTGGGTGAAGCCTCTGGGGAGATGCCTGGTGCAGGGAGGGCCCCAGGGATGGGAGTCTCTTCCCTGCCTTCCAGCACAGGAGTCCACCGGGCAGTGCAGGCGCAGTCAAGGGAATGCAAACACTTTGCTCCGCTTTCCTGTGGATGACAAGCCCTCACCCGGGGCACCTGCGCCTTCAGTCACGTGCTGTGGGCTTGGGGGTGAGGAGACATGGCCGAGCCTAGCTGGCCAAGAGCTGGGCCTCCTGGGCCCTTTTCCAAAAACACCGCAGAGGACTCTAGGCGGCATCACACTCTCCTGTTGGCCTACATTGCTCTCACCCCCCAGGGCAGCCTGGAGCCAGCACCTCTGTTATGAGAACCATCAAAACATGACTTTAACATGGGCCATTTATAGTCTCTGAAGATACGTGGCTGCTTTTATTGAACAGATGTCCATGAGAGAAGGAGTGAGGTGAGGGGGCAGACTAGGACTTAACAAGCTGAGCTGAGATGTTCTCCCAGGGGCACGCGAGAGATTCTTCACAGCCACACGCTCCATTTCAACTCAGCATTTCTCCATTTACGGCTTGAGAATTATGCGTTCTCATATACATTTCCCCATAAAGTAATATTATACACATATTTGTTTTTTAAGGGAGGAAATGAAAACCTGAAGTGCATCGTGAGGAGCAAAACTGTGAGCATTTCTGGGCTGGAGTCTATTAGCCTTGAAAATCAAGATGGGTGCCTGGCCAGGATTGGAGGATTTTCCATGTTTTCCTGAAAAGGTCCTTGAGTCATTGTGGTTAGTTCTCATCTGCTGAGGGAAGGAAGGCAAAGAAAGGAAGGAAAGGAAGGCGGCGACATTTGGCTAAAATATGGTTTAAGAGAAAATGTTTTAAAAATGGTTTCTCTAGATATTGCACCGGCTAACCCCCTTTGGAGAGTTAAACCGGTTGGTATTCTCAGCAGGGGACGTGGTTCAACTTATTTGATTTTGCAATGATCCTATGTAGAGCCATTCTATAAGGGAGGCACAGAAAGGTTAAGCGGCTTGCCCAAGGTCACACATGAGTAAGTAGAAGAACCATTTTAACAATTCCATTGAGATATGTCACATACCATATAATTCGTCCATGTAAACAGCACGATTCAATATACTCTCAGAGTCATGAGACCACCACCACCAACGGCAGAACATTTTCATTTTCCCAAAAAGAAATCCCACACCCCTTAGCTATCATGTCCCAGTACTGCCCTAGACAATCCCTATTCTACTTTCTGTCTCCATAGATGTCACTTCTGGACACTTCGTATAAATGGGATCAGATTGCATTTGGTTCTATGTTATTAGCTTCTTTCACTTAGTATAATGTTTTTAAGGATTCATCCATATTGTAGCATGTAGTAACACTTCATACATTTTCATTAATGACTAATACTCGATTGCATGGATATACCACATTTTACTGATTAGTTCATCAGTTGATAGACATTTGGGTTGTTTCCACATTTTGGCTATTTTGACTAATGCTACTATGAGCATCTGTGTATAATTTTTGTGCAGACCTATGTTCTCATTTCTCTTGGGTACGTACCAAGGAAGTGGAATTGCTGGACCATAAACTCTATGTTTAACAATTTGAGGAATGCCAGACTGTGTCCAAAGAAGCTGTACCATTTTGCTTTCTACAGTAGTGTATGAAGGTTCTAAATTCTCCACAGCCTCATAAATTTTTACTAGTATCTGTCTTTTTCATTATAGTCATCCTAGGGGGTGTGAAGTGGTATCTCACTGTGGTTTTGTTTTATTGTGGCAAAATACATAAAACATAAAATTTACCATTTTTACCACTTTTAAATGTACAGCTCTGGCATTAAGTACATTCACACTGTGGTACAACAATCACTACCATCCCCCAAACTTTTCATCCCCATATACTGAAACTCTGGACTTACTAAACACTAGCTCCCTATTCCCCCTGTCCCAGCCCCTGGCAACCATCATCCTACCTTTTCTGTCTCCATCTCTATGAATTTGACTACTCCAGGTACCACACATAAGTGGAATCATACAATATTCATCTTTTTTGACTGGCTTATTATTTTCTAAATTTTGGTATCACCAATATACAATCACATGAGCAACATTGTGGTTACTAGATTCCCCCCATTATCAAGTCCCCACCACATACCCCATTACAGTCACTGTCCATTAGTGTAGTAAGATGCTATAGAGTCACTACTTGTCTTCTCTGTGCTATACTGCCTTCCTCAGGCAGCGCCCCCTACATTATGTGTGGTAATCGTAATACCCCTTTTTCTCCTTTATCCCTCCCTTCCCACCCATCCTCCCCAGTCCCTTTCCCTTTGGTAACTCTTAGTCCATTCTTGGGTTCTGTGAGTCTGCTGCTGTTTTGTTCCTTCAGTTTTTTCTTTGTTCTTATACTCCACAGATGAGTGAAATCATTTGGTACTTGTCTTTTTCCACCTGGCTTACTTCACTGAGCATAATACCCTCTAGCTCCATCCATGTTGTTGCAAATGGTAGGATTTGTTTTCTTCTTGTGGCTGAATAATATTCCATTGTGTATATGTGCCACCTCTTCTTTATCCATTCATCTACTGATGGACACTTAGGTTGCTTCCATTTCTTGGCTATTGTAAATAGTGCTGCAATAAACATAGGGGTGCATATGTCTTTTTCAAACTGGGCTGCTGCATTCTTAGGGTAAATTCCTAGGAGTGGAATTCCTGGGTCAAATGGTATTTCTATTTTTAATTTTTCGAGGAAACTCTATGCTGCTTTCCACAATGGTTGAACTAATTTACATTCCCACCAGCAGTGTAGGAGGGTAGAAGGGTTCCCCTTTCTCCACATCCTCGCCAACATTTGTTGTTGTTTGTCTTTTGGATAGTGGCCATTCTGACTGGTATGAGGTGATATCTCATTGTGGTTTTAATTTGCATTTTTCTGATGATTAGGGATGTGGAGCATCTTTTCATGTGCCTGTTGGCCATCTGAATTTCTTCTTTGGAGAAGTGTCTGTTCAGATCCTCTGCCCATTTTTTAATTGGGTTATTTGCTTTTTTTTTGTTAAGGTGCATGAGCTCTTTGTATATTTTGGATGTCAACCCCTTATCAGATATGTCATTTATGAATATATTCTCCCATACTGTAAGATGCCTTTTTGTTCTACTGATGGTGTCCTTTGCTGTACAGAAACTTTTTAGTTTGATATAGTCCCACTTGTTTATTTTTGCTTTGGCTTATTTAACTTAGCATAATTTCTTCAGTGCTCATCCATGTTGTACCAGGTGTCAGAATTTCCTTCCTTTTCAAGGCTGAATAATATTCCATTGTATGAATGTAACACATTTCATTCTTCCATTGAGGGACCCTTTGGATTGCTTCACCTTTTGCGAATAATACTGCTATGAACATGGTTGTACAAATATTGGAGTCCATGCTTTCAATTATTTTGTGTATAGACTTAGAAGTAGAAGTGCTAGATCACATGGTAATTCTGTGATCACTTTTTTGAGGAATCACCCTACTGTTTCCCACAACGGCTCTACCATTTCACATTACCAAAGCAACATACAAGGGTTCCAATTTCACCACCTCCTTACCGACACTTGTTATTTGCTGTTTTTTGATAAGAACTGTCCTAATGGGTGTGAAGTGATTATCTCATTGTGGTTTTGATTGGTGTTTCCCTAATTATTATTGACATTGAGTATATTTTCATGTGCTTAATGGCAATTTGTACATTTCTTTGGGGAAATGTGTAACCAAGTCATCTGCCTATTTTTTAATCAGCTTTTTTCATTGTTGTTGAGTTGAAGGAATTCTTTGTATATTCTCGGTATTACTCCTTTATCAAATATATGATTTGCAAATATTTTCTCCCATTCTTTGGGTTGCCTTTTCAATCTGTTGATAACATTCTTTAATGCACAAATATTTTTAATTTTGATGAAGTTCAATTTACTTTTCTTTTGTTGGCTGCTTTTGGTTTCATATCTAAAATTATCACCAAATCCAGTGTCATAAAGCTTTTTCCTATGTTTTCTTCTAAACCTTTTATAGTTTTAACTTTTACATTTATATCTTTGACTCATTTTGAGTTAATTTCTGTATATAATATAAGGTAACGATCCAACTTCATTCTTTTGCATATTGATACTCAGTTTTCTCAATAACAATTGGTGAATATCATCGTGGTTTTGATTTGTATTTCTCTGATGGCTGATAATGTTGAACGTATTCTCATGTGCTTATTGGCCATTTATGTATCTTCTTTGGAGAAATGCCTATTAGATGATTCGCCCATTTTTAAATTGGGTTGTCTCATTATTGAGTTGTAAGAGTTCTTTATATATTCTAGATACAAATATCTTATCAGATATATGATTTGAAGATTTTTTTGCCATTATTTGGATTATATTTTCACTTTGCTGATGAGTTTGAAGTAAAAAAGTTTAAGATTCTGATGTCTAGTTTATCTATTTTTTTCTTTTGTTGCTTATGCTTTTTCTGTCATAGCTAAGAAACCATTACCTAATCTGGAGTCAGGAAGATTTATGCTTGTTTTCTTGTAAGACTTTTATAGCTTTGGCTCTTATATGTAAGTCTTTGAACAATTTCAATTCAACTTCACTCTTTGCATGTCTTCCAATGTCTCAGCACCATTTATAGAAAATATTTTTTCTCCATTTAATTGTCTTGGCACCCTTGTCAAAAGTCAAGTGACAGTAAATTTAAGGGTTTATTTCTGGACACTCAATTACATACCATTGTTTGATATGTGTCTCTTTTTGCCATTACCATACTTTCTTGATTACTCTACCTTTGTAGTAATTTTTGAAATTTGCGAATGAGTTCTTCATTGTTGTTCTTATTTTTAAAGATTGCTTTGAAAATGTGAGTCCCTTTGCAATTCCACATAAATTTTAGGATCAGCTTGACCATTTGTGCAATAAAAAAAGCTAGAATTTTGATAGGGATTGTGTTATATCAGTAACAATTTGTGGGGCATTGCCATCTTAACAGTATTAAGCCTTTTAATCCCTGAACATGGAATGTTTTTAGATAGTCATTCACTTACTTTAATACTGCTTTGCTGTTTTCAGCGTAGGTTTTATGCTTTTGTAAAATTATTCCCAAGTATTTTATTGTTTTTGATGTTACTATAAATGGACCTGTTTTGTTAACTTCCTAGTCTCGTATTATTCATTGCAAGGGTAGAGAAATATAATTGATTTTTGCATATTGACTTTATATCCTGTAACCTGGCTCAACTCATATATTAGTTTTAGTAGCTTTTTAGTGTATTCTTTAGGATTTCCTATATACAAGATCATGTCATCTAAAAATAGATATAATTTTCCTTCTTCTCCAGTCAAGGTGCCTTTTATTTCATTTCTTACCTAATTGCTCTGGCTAGAACCACCAGTATAATGTTGAGTATAAATGGTGAGAGCAGGAATTCTTGTCATATTCCTCTCTTAGGGGGAAAGAGTTCAGTCTTTCACCAGTAAGTGTGATGGTAGCCATGGGTTTTTTGTAGATGACCTTTATGAGGCTAAGGAAATTCCCTTTTATTCTTAGTTTGTTACATTTTTTTATCACAAAGGAGTATTAAATTTTATC
The DNA here is from genome assembly GCA_029783875.1 of Phataginus tricuspis. Taxonomy (NCBI): domain Eukaryota; kingdom Metazoa; phylum Chordata; class Mammalia; order Pholidota; family Manidae; genus Phataginus; species Phataginus tricuspis. The sequence goes on along the minus strand of JAQQAC010017683.1, from coordinate 9,152,020 downwards.
AAATGCCTTTTTTATGTTTGTCACATGAGATGATAATGTAGTTTTGTCTTTTATTCTACTGATGTGGTTTATTAGGTTGATTTGCAGATGATAAACCAATCTTGCAATCCTGGCATAAATTCTACTTGGTCATGGTGTAGAATCCCTTTTATATGGCTGGATTCAATTTACTGATATTTCACTGAGGATTTTTGTGTATATATTTGTAAGAGACATTGGTCTATGGTTTTCTTGTGCTGTCTTTGTTTGATTTTGTTATCAGGGTAGACAGAGTTGCCTCATAGCATGAGTTGCAAAGTGCTTCTACCTCTTCTACATTTCGGGACAGTTTATGAAGGATTGATGTTGATTCTTCCTTAGATGTTTAGTAAAATTTACCAGTAAAGCCATCTGACCCTGGGATTTTCTTTGTGCTAGGTTTTAGACTACTAATTCAATCTTTTTACTTATTTAGGTCTGTTTAGGTTATTTGTTTTCTTCTTGAGTCTGTTTTAGTAGTTTGTGTTTCTGGGAATTTGTCCATTTAATCTAGTTAATTTTTTTTTGTTGTTGTTATACTAGAAGCACTTCTGTTTTTTTCAAAAAAGTAGCACCAAGTATCCAGATAAAACAGGAAGAAGGGGTCTATTCCAGGGGTCATGTGTGCTAAGGTCACTGTATTGTTTGTGAAGAGGCTAATGGTTCTGAGTAGTGTTGGACATTACTAAAACTCCTATAGTTAAGATATATGGGAAACAGTTAAGGGTAACCATTAAAAGAAGAGAAATGTAATCTATAGCTTCCAAATAATAGAGGGGAAAAGAAGAAAATAGGAAATGTTTAATTGTTAGTTCTGAATATTTTGTGATTTCCAGTATCATTTCTTCTTTAACTCATGAATTATATGTATTTTGTTTCCAAAAATATAGAGGAAGGTGGGTCACTATCTTTTTATTGCTTAGTGCCAATGTAGTTAATTAGTTTAACTAAATTAAAGATTAAAGCTTCTACTTAAAGACAGCATAGATGAAAAGTGAGGCCCTCAAAATGAGAGAAATTTTTAATCTAGGATATATAAAGAACTCATATAAATCAATTAGGAAAAGATAAGTAGACCAATAGGATAATGGGCAAAGAACAGGAGAATCAATCACAGAAAAATATAAATATCTACCTAACATACAAAAATACTCAACCTAACTACAGAGCAGGGGAATTAAAAAAAACAAACAATGAGGTACCATTTCCCACCCACCAGACTGGCAACACTAAACAAATCTGGCTAAGCCAAGTTTGGCCATGACTGGAGCAACAGGAGCTCTTACAGAATTGGTGACGTGGTTACAACAGGTGAGCCCTTTGGAGGAAAGCTCGAAGTGTGTGCATACTCTAGGACTCTGAACCTCCATTTCTAGGGATATAATTTCTAGCCTATGTGTCCAAAAAAACCGGGCAAGGGCGTTCACTGCATGATTGTTTGTATAAATCCCTGCTGGCAAACAACTCAAATGTCCACCAAGAGCAGAACTAAATACATAAAATAAAATAATATTCAGCCAGAAAGTGGCACCGGAGCCACAGTGGCAACCTGGATGGATCCCAAAGGCAAGATGAAGGTACCCATGTGAGGATCCTATTTACAACATGCCACATAACACTCCTCCTTATTTGTGAGTTTATACATATATAGTAAAGCTTTGAAAATTGGAGCGAGAAGCATACACACTAATGGGGGTGGGAGAAGACAGGAGAATTGGGAGGGGTCAGGGAGGACTTTTAATGTGTAATATTACTTAAAAGATGTGATGCAAATACAGCAGTTGTAAAGATTTGTTAAAATTCAAAGGGAGGACATACATGTTCATTCGTTAATCTTCATTAGTAACAAAGTACATATGAAAAATTTCATAAGAACCAGGTCTGTACCTACTAACTGACATTGACCACAGAGAGTGGCTGTAACTGTTGTCAAGGGAGAACTCGGTGCCCAGTTTCAGGGCTGGCTGCCAGATTCCAGCCCACTGTTGCTATGTGGCCATGTGGGTTAAGGATTGCCATATCTTTCCCTTTTTAGAAGTAAAGCTGAAAATCCGCAGTCTTACTGCAATCTTCTGATTTTAAAATTTGGAAATGGACTCTAAAAACCTTAAGATGCCTGTGTGAGCCAAACCATGTCTGCTGTGGAATACGGCCCTGTGGCCTCCCCTCTAGGACTTCACACTTGAATATTCTGAGGCGGTGGCTGTGGTGGTTCTGAACCTAAATCCACGTGGCCAGATGTGTATTTTTCTCTAATTCTCACCTGATGAGACCACTCTGCACCATCTGCTTGTCACACAGATCTTCCGTCATTGCTTCAGTCCCCACATATCTACTATACACGAATACTAGTTTGTCTTTTGGTTGGCTTAATAGGTTAGTCCCAAGAATTTTTTCCCAAGAGGATTAGGAAAAATAAGACTCCCCCAGATTAATAATGTGACATAGTTTTCCCAAAACACCAGTCTGAGTGGGACCAGTCTGAAATGAACACCAAAATCCTGAACCAGGTGGGCTGCAGAAAACACCCAGCGGCCTGACGGACACCAGCAGGAGTCCCTGCCTTGCTGTTCCATCTGCCCAGACCCACAGTTATTCAACATGAAAACATTCAAGTAGACCTTCCCAACATTCCTCCCCTGATGCTGCCTCCCTTTGGCTTTGAAAATGCTCAGAATTTCACAAGACTCTCCGATAATGTTCCTAGGGGGAGTTCTCAAGAGTTAGAGCGGGCCAGCTCTGTGCTCTGGAAGGGATACAGCAGGGAAAGGCTGCTGTGTTCAGAGGGGCAGAGGCAGGGCTCCAACACGGCCAGCGTCAAGAGCTGGCTGACTCTGGCTGCGAGCTCACCCTGTGAGGGTTCTGGCACACAGATTTATGAGCAAGGGAATTTACAGCTCTGCCTGCTTCCCCACCCACGAGTCCTTTAATTGCAAGCCTCCCATTTGCTCCCTGCACCTCTGCTGCCAAAGGCACTCCCTGACTCCCCCAGAGCAAACAGGAGCCAGCCAGGCCCCTTGACAACTTCCAAGGTGGATCTTTGTTGGTCTATTTTGACTCTCTGGTGTCTCAAAATAAGCCGTGGTGCCCCTGCTGGTCAAGGCTTGTAAAGGCTCCTGTCCACGGTAAACCTGAGAAGTTTCCCGGGGGGTGACAGACATCCAGCTGCACCCACGTAGAGAAGGCTGGTGGGGCGGGACCCAAATCCCACTCGGCGGCTCGTGTCCTGTGGTGCCTACCTTCTGCTAAAGCGACTAAAGGGTCTTTGGTGAGCATAACTGGTCACAACGATCCTCGATCCTCGGGGCAGACAGCATCTTTGGCACTTCTGACGCTGGTGACCCCCCCACCTGGTCTTTCCCCCTTGACCTCCCCGACTGGGAGCTCTCACCACTCCGCCTTCTACTTCCCGTGGCCTCCCCCTCCCCTATTCTCCATGTGTACCTTGGCCCTCCTCCTGTGGTTCAGTCTTTGGCTCTTTTGCTCCCATGACCCACTTCTATTTTATTTTATTTTTCCAGACCTTACTTAGGCCACAGTTTCCACAGGTACATTGATGCAAAGGACCCCGGGCTCTCCACTCTGTGAACGGCAGGCCTAGAGGACAGTAGGGAGTCCCACTCCCTCTCCGGTTCGAGGTGGGTGTGCTCACAGACCATTCCTCTTTCCCCCCCGCTGCCAAGGTCTGGCGGCCCCTCCTTTTCCAAAGCCCAGCCGTGCACGGTTAGGATCTGGGGGGCCAGCTCAGACTGCTCCCTGGGGCATGTCCAAGCAGTGGCTAAGCCAACGCCCACAAGGGATCTCAAATCGAAAACCTCCCTTCCCTGTTGCTATGGCCACCGCCTGCTTGAGTGTGGTCTCTTTTCCCTTCTAAGTAACCTTCGAATTAAGATTCTCTCATGGCTTCAGTCACGTGACTTCCTCACTCCAAAACCTTCAATGGCTCCCTAGTGCCTACTGTCTTTCACACCCTGAGCCTGGCAATCAAGGTCCAGTCTGATAATTTATAGTCATTCTGTCAGCCCACACTCCCCCATCATTCCACCACATTACATGTTAGAGATGTTTTCAGGAACAGATACAAGCAAACAAAAATAAGACTCTGGAAGAAGGAAAACAAGGATTAGGACAGAGCAGGGCAAGGCGAACCTACCTCTTCCCCCTGGATTCGTTTGGCCCCATGTGCCCCTCCCTCCCTGGACCCTTTGATGTCTCCTCTGCCCAGCACACCTCTTCTGCTCTGTCTGTTGGCCAATCTCAAGTGCCTGCCCCTCCATCAGCTCCCTCCTAGGTCCTAGAAGTGCCCTTTCCCATCTCTGGCACCTCTAAGGTTCCCAAATGGTCTTAATGACACTGTTTCCCCTAAGACTATCCCCACCTTTCTATGGCTGAGAGGCAACAGGCTTGCTTCTAGTTCAGGCTCACTAGCTATGTGATGACCTTGGCTACTAAACTTTCCATAGATCTAGCTGCCATCTGTGAAATGGGGTGAATGGCTGCTACTCCCCCATTTCTTACATGGATGCACCAGTGACTAGTCACATGTGGTCAACCTGTTATCATCTGGGTCCCCATGTGGATTGACTCAGGACTTCAGCAGGCACATATCAGAACAGACAATTACCTGCACCACCCCCGACTCCAACCTCCCAAATACACTGACTTAGCCACATCTTTCGTAGATGTGCCCACCTCCTCCCTGGGTGGATCTCACTAAGGCAGCGTGTTTTGAGCACATTGGAGAGACACTGTATTAACACTGCTGGCTAATAAAACAACCAGCAGTTTCCTATAAAAAGTTACAGTGGGATAAATCCACAATAAAATATTCATGCCCTTTATTTCACTTCACAGAAAGATTCAAACATCTCAACCAAATGCAGTCCCAGCAGATGCTAGGCAGATGGTCTTCAGGCAAGCGAATGAGAGACAATAATTAGTCTCAATTAAGTTCTCAATAAATTATGTAATGGAGACCTTTAGCCACTCAGCCCTGAGTGGCTTGCTGGGCCAAAGTCAGTGAACCTGGTCCAAAACGCTTTAGAAACTTTGGACTGCTCTGCATAATTCATGCTCTGAATAAATTGCATAGTGTCTTGGCAGGGGAGGAAATAATGAATACCATAACCATTTTCAATTGAAAATAATAATTTGTTAATAATTTTAATAGCTAACAAGCTATAGGAACCATATCCCTCTGTCCCTTAGCCCTTCAGGCAGAAAGGAAAGAGATTAATTTTGATTTCTGGCTTTCTTAAGCCTATGGCATTCAATCACTCTAGGCTTTTGAGAGCTCTATTCAGCAAATATAGTGTCACAATGATCTACTTTCACTAGAACATGGTCTCTTCACCTTGATTTTTAAAACACTATTACCTAAGTATCTGATCAGTAAAAGTGTTTCTCTCTACTTGGGCTTTAAGGATTTCCCCTAAGAGGGGTACAGGAGACTGGCTTCCCCCTACACTGCCTATAAGAACCTGAGAGAACCCATCTCAAGTCTTGTTGGACTGACTTTTGTGACATCTCCCTTCTTCTCCAGGGTTGCATGTTGTCAATTTTTACCTTGAGGTGAACAAGAGAAAATTTTACTTACTTAGAAAGCAGTAGAGGATACCCCACTCCCCGGTGAAAGCCTTGGGGTCACTCAGACTCCCCCTGTCTTCATTCTCAAAGGCCTGGTTGTGTTTTGTCTCAGATGGTCCTTGTCCAAGCAAGGATCACTGGCTCTTTTGAAGGCAAGTTCCTAGCACAAAGCCTTGAGCTTGTTCAGGACCCAACACATGATTTTTGAATTTAACTGAATCCCACAGCTGTCAATGGAGAAAACTGAGATGTAATCCAGAGCTTCCTAAAATGAGCTTTGTGCTGGTCTCCAGGGAATCTCTGTCTACACTCCTATTCATTTTAGGAATCTCTTCTGTAACCATATTTTTTTGTTTACCTAATAGAAATTACAAATATAATTCACACATATTGTAGAAAATTTAGAAAGTATATAAAAATGTAAAACAGGAGAACAAAAGGACATACATGGTCCGAGTCTTTTCCTAAACATATTTTCTTTAACTATTGATGTCATAGTATAAACAAATCTTTTTATATTTTGTTCATTTCTCAACAGCAGAAGCAGTTCCCATGTGATCAAAAACTTTTCTCAAGAGGGATTTTTTAAATGTTTGCATAACAATCCACTGTATAGATAGAGCAAGATTACTCAAGTAGTACATACTTGTTGGACACTGGGCAGTTGCCAATTTTATCCATATTTTGGATGATTTTTAAAGGGTAGAAATGGAAGTCCTGGGTCCAAGGTGATGAGGGATGCATTCAGAAGACCAGCAGGGACTTCTCGGATCTGTGTGTTATGGGGTGTCCATTACACTATGTCCAATGATGTCTCTCCAGTGGCCCGTTGATGCATCAGAGTAGGCATGCATGTTCTCTATATGATGATGCTTAAAGCGTGTAAAGCCACTGGGGCAAGATGGTCTCTGAAATCCTTCTTGGTCTCTCTACTTCTTTTTACTAATGTACGTAGCCCTTCAGCTATTCTTCATGGGGCAGCCGTTTGCAGGCCATTTACCCTACACCCCCATCTCCTGCTCGAGACGCACCCTGCTGGTCAATGTTTCATTAGCATGTGGCCTTAACATACAGCTCCAATTACTTCAGGTCAATAAACAATAATAACAACATTTACTGCATCCTTCTACCTGCCAGATGCATGCGCTGTGGTCTTCACTGGATTCCCACTTAGACGAGGACAGGGTAGACTCCTTTGAAATAGTCTGTTCAGGGTCACACAGCCAGGGAGCAGTGAGGTGGGCTCTCCCCCCAGCCCTGGTGTGCTGTGGCACAACCACTGCTTCCTGGTACCTAAACACACCTTCACACAAATTCCAGCAGGGCATCTGTCCTGTGTTCCCATCATGGGCTCTTCCCATAAGGCTGGAGCTGCCTTATTCTCCTGTCAGTCTTTCCCACCTGAAGGGAGCTTTTAAGGGTAGAGAAGAACCTCTTCATCTCATGTTAGCATCAACTAGACATCACATCTACACATGGCAGGTACTCAGGTAACTGACTGAATGAAGGAACAGCTTTGCATGCTCAGGCTGAGTTTAACATCAGTGGACATGCCCAGGTCTTCCTTCTTCTAAGTTAACTGCCAAATGTGGATCCTGTAGCCCAGATATTTTTATTTCCAGGTAGAGGGAACTTTTGCACTTTCAAAAAAATTTTTGTTATTAATTTCCAAATTTGTTGCTTTGTGACCAGAGGGTATTGATTATATTATTTCTACTTTTTGAGCCTACTGACGGTTCCTTTCTGACCCAAAACATGATCAGATTTTGTGACTGTTCTATGTACAATTGAAAAAAAGATGCAGTTTCTAGTATCAGGATGCAGTGTTTGATATACATGACTTACCTTATTGATTATGTATATTAGATGTTTTACATCTTTCCTTATTTTTTGTCTACTTGGCACTTGATCAGTCTTACATTGAGAGTAGTGTATTAATGTTTCCTATACTCAGTAAGTTTCTATCTATCTCTTTGCATCAGCTATGGTTTAGATTTTAATAAGTAGTTGCTGTGTTACTTGGGCCATATATAATCATAACTGCTATGTTTTCATTGTTAAATACTCCTGTCTCCACCTTTGGTTTAGTCTTTTCTCTACAATTAAACTTATTAAAATGTTCATCATCAGCCCTTAAGTATTCCCAGTCATCTCTTGGTTAGATGAAGAGCATCCTATCATACAGAGTTGGCAAACTATGGCCTGAGAGCCAAATCCCTTCTTATACTTGCTTTTGTAAATAAAATTTTATTGGAACACAGACCAGGGCAATTGTTTATATATTGTCTATGGCTGCTTTTGTGCTACCATGATAGAGTTCAGTAGTTATGACAGAGATCCTATGGTTTGCAGAGCTAAAATATTGAATTATCTTCCATTTATAGAAAATGTTTGCTGAGTCTGGGTTAGTAGATTTCCTCAAGGAGGGCTCATAGGAACAGTTTTCTAAGCTCTCGTTTATTAAAACTGTTTTTCTAAAGCCTTGATACTTGGAGGACAGTTTTGCTAGATATAAAATCCTCGGTTCCCATTCTCCATCCTGGTCTGCTGTCTTGTAATGACACTGTTCATACCCTTACAACCACTGAGAACTGGGAGTCTGTGTGCAACTCACTAGAGCCACAAAGAGTGGGTGGGGAATGGAAGTGAAGGAGAGCAGAGTGGGTGCCCCCATTCTGGGAGGAGCCCCACTACTCAACAACCGCAAGTTTCTGTGGGGCTTCCTGATCTCGTGGCAATCCCAGCCACGGAGCCCCGCCCAGAGCAGTCACATGGCAGGACGCTGACAAACCCCATAGGCAGAGCTGCAGACATCCCCACCAGGGGATTTCCTGGACACAGAGGGAGGAGATCTGGATCCAGCTGTAGTTCCATTGGCAGTGAGCCATCAGCCTGCTGCTGTTTTCCCGCTTCTCTCATGGTGCTATCATGGAGACTTGCTAAGTGTTCTGCTGACCTGAACCACCACCCCAGTAACACTGTCTGACAGGTACTGAGTTTTCTCCTTCATTTTAGGAACACACACAGCCTTCTTTTCTAAAATGCACACAAGCCATCTGTCTAAATCATTGATATGTCCTCCAGTTGTGCCACAGATGGACAGTAGGCTGAGGCTGAATTCCCTGAAGCTGCCCATTTACCCATTTGGGAAACTGAAACCAACTCTCAGACTTTTGGCTCTTCTCTCAGTAGCCACAATTTCACAGAACCAATCGGCAAATTGGATTTCCTCCTGGCATGGGGTTTTGGACACTAAAACATCAGTAATAATAGTGATCGTAAAAATGACATATTTAGCACTTAATGTGAGCAAAGAACTACCCTAAGATATTTATTTCTATTAATTCACATAAATCTCATGACAGCCTTATGAAGTAGATGTTATCTGGGTCCCCTGTTTTATGGAGGCTGAGTGGCCTGGCTGATGTCCCTGTGTGACAACTGTTGAGGTGAGATAGGAACCCAGCAGCTGAGCCTTCCTGAACTTGGACACACACTGCTTCCTGGCGTTCGTGCTCTACCTTGTCTGTGTCATGCTGTATGTGCTTTCTTCTACCTGTCCTAGTTTTAACCCTGTTCTCCTTGTTGAAAAGCAGCTATAGGGGAATTCTGGGAAAAAGATGGGTGTGTAAGAAGACAAGGCAAAAACCTGTCCCCAAAATCACAGAGAACACAAAAAATACACCAAATACAACTAAACCTGAAAAACAACCTGAAGACTACAGAAGTGACTGCCTTCATCTGGGGAAGAAGAGAATACCTCACAGAAATGGGTAAAGTGGCCAAGCTGAGATCCAGCAGAGTCCAAGTCCTCTCCCCACCCCAGCCAATAGGCAGGAGGAAGAGGAACGGAGCAAGGGGGGGAGTAGCCCAGGACCACTGAACACCTGGCCCTGGAGATCTGCCCCAGGAACATGAACCCACATTACACTCTAATCTAGTGATTAGAGTGGAACTGGATGACAAAGACAGGTGGAACACTCGGGGAGGCTGAGGTTCCAGCCACTTGTGGATAACAGGCATGCTCTACTGGCTCCCCAAGACAAAAGCAAAGCAGGCAGTTTGAAAGACTTCCCATCAGCAAGAGGGGCTCCAGAGGGGCGAGCGTTACATAGTGCTCTCTGCTCAGGAGACAGGTCAGGTGGACAATACTTCCCTAGCCCACCGTAAAACCAACATGTTAGGAACTCTCAGGAGCCCCATATGCTCCATTCCCCTCACTGGCAATGCAGCCACGAGGCCCTCCCTATGGTGTGAAGCCTGCCAGATGGGCGTGAACTCAGACTTTGCCCCCACGTAGGCAGAGGGAGACGCTCCCAGCTTTCCTGGCCCAGTGTCAGGCCAGCTGGGGAACTGCCTACATGACCCAGCCCTGGGAGCTCCTTTCCCTTGGTAGCACTGGTCCTGCTCACCTGTGGCCCCTGCCACTGCTGTAGGCTGGGCAGAGGGTGGCTCTGCCCATAGCACCTCCAGGAGCACAGCCCTGAGTATTCTCTCTGCATGAACAATCAGCTGATGGCCCACAGAGCCCACCTGAACTGAGATAACTACAAGCCAGAAAGAAAGGTGCCCCAGCCACTGTACACCAGCAGCTGGGGCTTCCGTACAGGAAATTGAGATTCTGGGCACTAGAGGGTACCTCCTACATAAAGCTATTATTCCAAAGGAAACACTAAAATATATGAGGAACCAGAGGAATTTGATCCAAACAAAACTACATGATAAAACACCAGAAAGAGGGCTGAGTGAAACTGAAATCACCAATCTTCTTGATAAAGACTTCAAAGTAAAAGTCATAAACATGTTCATGGATCTATAGAAAAATATTGAAGATCTCAGGCAGGACCTCAACAAAAAGACAGATGAGTCACTCAGAGCTGAAGAATACAGTATTTGAGATGAAAAATAAAATGGAGAGATTTAATAGCAGGCTCTCAAAGGTTGAAGAAGTTATAAATGATCTGGAAATTAGGGAGCAAGAAAACGATGTAGCCAAAAAACAGAGAGAGAAAAGTATCTCAAAGAATGAAAGAATAAAGATTCAAGATGGCAGCATGAGAGGTGAGACAGAGAACTCCTGCCAAAACCACAGATAGTGTGAAAATATAGTTAATACAACTAACCCTAAAACAGCCACAGGAAAGAAGGCTGCACCAGACTGCATACAGTCCTCACAAACAGAGCAGACCTGACAAAACAGGGAAACATATGAAAGCCTTGATCTGGTGGGAGCCGAGCCCTTCCCCTACCCCAGCTCACCAGCAGGAGGAAGAGAAATGGAGAGGGGGAGGGGGTGGAAGCCTGGGGCTGCTGAACACCTAGCCCTGGAGATCTGCTTTGTGAGCATAATTCTATAGTGTGTGGTGCTCTGGAAGATGGGAAGCTGGGACAGGCAGAGTGCTTGAGAAACAGATTCCGGTCATTTGTGGAGGACAGGATCCACACCCGGCCACTCTGGGACAAGGGAAAGGCCGGAGGTGACAGGCTTCCTAGCAGCGAGAGGGCTGCTGAAGAGGCTGGGTTCACATGGAGCTTGCTGAGCGGGAGAAGGGACAGGGGGACAAGGTTGTCTGGGCGCACTCTGCCCAACAGATTGGGAACTCTGGGGAGCTTCAGGTGCTCCTTCCCCCTGGCTGGCTACTCAGCTCCAAGCCCCCCCACTGTGCTATGCAGCCTGCCAAGCCTTCCTCCTGGCCTGACAGCACTGGCTCTCAAACCCTCACTGCTCTGGCATCAGGCCAGCCAGAGGGAGGCCCCACCTACAACAGATAGAGATGCCAAGCACAGAGGCTTACACCTGTGTACTTGGCCCACTGGCTCTGACACAGGAGACAGGCAGGGCAGACAGGGATCAGGAAACAGATCTTTCCTCCCCCCAGGCACCAGCTCTGCTCCCCTACAACCCCCAACCTTACTCTAGGGGCTGCGCAGCTCCAGAGACTGGAGCTTCTTGGCAATAGAGGGCACCACACAGAAATATGAAACGTCAAAAGAACATGGTTCAGACCAAAATCTCACAAACCCCAGAAAAAGGGCCAAATGAAACTGAACTCACCAATCTTCCTGAAAGAGAGTTCAAAATAAAAATCATAAACATGCTTATGGAGGTACAGAAAAATATTCAAGAACTCAAGAATGAATTTAAGATGGAGATTCAATCATTAAGAAATTCCATATCTGAAGTGAAACATACAATGGAGGGATTTAAAAGCAGATTAGATGTAGTAGAAAAGACAGTAAATGGAATAGAAATTAGAGAAGAGGAATACAAAGAAGCTGAGGCACAGAGAGAAAAAAGAATCTCTAAGAATGAAAGAATATTGAGAGAATTGTGTGACCAATCCAAATGCAACAATATTCACATGATAGGGGTACCAGAAGAAGAAGAGAGAGAGAAAGGGACAGAAAGTGTCCTTGAGGAGGTAATTGCTGAAAACTTCCCCAATCTGGGGAAAGGAGATAGTCTCTCAAGCCATGGAGATGCACAGATCTCCCAACACATGGGACCCAAGGAAGACAACATCAAGACATATAATAATTAAAATGGCAAAGATCAAGAATAAAGACAGACTTTTAAAAGCAGCTAGAGAGAGAAAAAAGATCACATACAAAGGAAAACCCATCAGGCTATCATCAGATTTTTCAACAGAAACCTTACAGGCCACAAGGGAGTGGCATGATATATTTAATGTAATGAAGCAGAAGGGCCTCGAAGCAAGAGTACTCTACCCAGCAAGGTTATTATTTAAATTTGAAGGAGGGATTAAACAATTTTCAGATAAGCAAAAGCTGAGAGAATTTACCTCCCATAAACCACTTCTACAGTGCATTTTGGAGGGACTCCTATAGATGGAAGTATTCCTAAGACTAACTGGATGTCAACCAAGGGATAGACAAAGTACAGAATATGATTCATAACATACAAAGAATGGAGGAGGAAGAAAAAAGAGGAAAAGAAAAAAAAAGAATCTTTAGGTTGTGTTTGTAATAGCATAAGAAGTGAGTTAAATTAGACTGTTAGATAGTAAGGGAATTACCCTTGAACCTTTGGTAGCCACAAATCTAAATCCTGCAATGGCAATAAGTACATACCTATCAATAATCACCCTAAATGTAAATGGTCTGAATGCACCAATCAAAAGACATAGAGTCACTGAATGGATAAAAAAACAAGACCCATCTATATGCTGCCTACAAGAGACTCACTTCAAACCCAAAGACATACACAGACTGAAAGTAAACAGATGGAAAAAGATATTTCATGCAACTAATAGGGAGAAAAAAAGCAGGAGTTGCAGTACCTGTATCAGACACAATAGGCTTCAAAACAAAGAAAGTCAGAAGAGACAAAGAAGGACATTACATAAAGATAAAGGGGTCAGTCCAACAAGAGGATATAACTATTATAAATATCTATGCACCCAACACAGCATCACCTACAAATATGAAACAAATACTAACAGAATTAAAGGGGGAAGTAGAATGCAATGCACTCATTTTGGGAGACTTCAACACACCACCCACTCCAAAGGACAGATCAACCAGACAGAAAATAAATAGAGACAGAGGCACTGAACAACGTATTAGAACAGATGGACCTAATGGACATCTGCAGAACACTCTATCCAAAAGCAACAGGATACACATTCTTCTCAAGTGCACATGAACATTTTCAAGAATAGATCATATATTAGATGATCTAATATATACAAAAAGAGCCTCAGTAAATTCAAAAAGATTGAAATTGTACCAACCAGCTTCTCAGATAAAAAAGGTATGAAACTAGAAATAAATTACTCAAAGAAAATGAAAAATCCCACAAACACATGGAGGCTTAATAACATGCTCCTAAACAATCAATGGATCAATCACCAAATAAAAACAGAGATCAAGCAGTACATGGAGACAAATGACAACAATAATTCTATGCCACAAAATCTGTGGGACGCAGTGAAGGCCATGCTAAGAGGGAAATATATTGCAATACAGGCCTACCCCAGGAAAGAACAATCCCAAATGAACAGTCTAAACTCACAATTAATGAAACCAGAAAAAGAAGAACAAATGAGGCCCAAAGTCAGTAGAAGGAGGAACATAGTAAATATTAAAGCAGAAATAAATAAAATTGAGAAGAATAAAACAATAGAAAGAATCAATGAAAGCAGGAGCTGATTCTTCAAGAAAATAAACAAAATAGATAAACCCCTAGCCAGACTTACCAAGAAAAAAAGAGAGTCTACTCACATAAACAGAATCAGAAATGAGAAAGGAAAAATCACTACAGATACCACAGAAATACAAATAATTATGAGAGAATACTATGAAAAATTATATGGTAACAAACTGGATAACCTAGAAGAAATGGACAACTTTCTAGAAAAATAAAACCTTCCAAGGCTGACCAAGGAAGAAACAGAAAATCTCAACAGACCAATTACCAGCAACGAAATTGAACTGGTAATCAAAAACCTACCTAAGAACAAAATTCCTGGTCCAGATGGCTTCACTGCTGGATTTTATCAAACATTTAGTGAAGACCTAATCCCCATCCTCCTTAAAGTATTACAAAGAGTAGAAGAAGAGGGAATACTTCTAAACTCATTCTATGAGGCCAGCATCACTCTAATACCAAAACCAGGCAAAGACACCACGAAAAAGAAAATTACAGACCAATATCCCTGATGAACATAGATGCAAATAACCCCAACAAAATATCAGTGAATCAAATTCAAAAATAAATCAAAAAGATCATCCATTATGATCAAGTGGGATTTATTCCAGGGATGCAAGAATAGTACAATATACGAAAATCCATAAACATCACATACCACATCACCAAAAAGAAGGACAAAAGTCACACAATCATCTCAATAGATGCTGAAAAAGAATTTGACAATATTCAACATCCATTCATGATAAAAAGTTTAAAAATACGGGTATAGAGGGTACACACCTCAACATAATGAAGGCCATATATGACAAACCCACAGCCAACTTCATACTTAATAGTGAAAATCTGAAAGCTTTTCCTCTAAGATCAGGAATAAGACAAGGATGCCCATTCTCACCACTTTTATTCAACACAGTACTGGAGGTCCTAGTCATGGCAATCAGACAGCACAAAGATATAAAAGGCATCCAAATTGGTAGCAAGAAGGTAAATAGTTACTATTTGGAGACCATGTGATATTATATATAGAAAACCCTAAAGAGTCCACCCAAAAACTATTAGAACTAATAACTGAATTCAGAAAAGTTGCAGGAAATCTGTTGCATTCCTGTATACTAACAACAGTTAGCAGAAAGGGAAATCAGGAAAACAACTCCATTTATAATTGTATCAAAAAGAATAAAATACCTGGAATAAACCTAACCAAGGAGGTGAAAGACCTTTCCTCTGAAAACTACAAGACACTCATGATAGAAATTAAGGAAAACACTAATAAGTGGAAATCCCATGCTCATGGATAGGAAGAATTAATACTGTCAAAATAGCTATCCTGACTAAAGCAATCTATGGATTCAATGCAATCCCTATCAAAATACCAACAGCATTCTTCAAGGAGCTAGAAAAAATAGTTCTAAAATTCATATGGAACCACAAAACACCCCAAATAGCCAAAGCAATCCTAAGAGAGAAGAACAAAGCTGGGAGGATTATACTCCCTAACTTCAAGCTCTGCTACAAAGCCACAGTAATCAAAACAATTTGGTACTGGCACAAGAACAGACCTATAATCAATGGAAGAGAATAGAGAGCTCAGATATAAGCCCACACATATATGGTAAATTAATATATTGTAAAGGAGCCATGAATATACAATGGGGGAAAAGATAGCCTCTTCAACAGCTGGTGTTGGGAAAACTGGACAGCTACATGTAAGAGAATGAGACTGGATTACTGTCTAACTCCAAGAGAATGAAACTGGATTACTGTCTAACTCCATAAACAAAAGTAAACTTGAAATGGATCAAAGACCTGAACATAAGTCATGAAACCATAAAGCTCTTAGAAAAAAACACAGGCAAAATCCCTTGAATATAAACATGAGCAACTTTTTCCTGAACACATATGCTTTGGCAAGGGAAATAAAATAAAAAATGAACAAGTGGGACTACATCAAACTAAAAAGCTTCTGTACACCATCACTAGAACAAAAAGGCATCCTACAGATGGGAGAATATATTTGTAAATGATTTTACTATAAGGGGTTAACATCTAAAATATATAAAGAACTCATATGCCTTAACACTCAAAATACAAATAATTTAATTAAAAAATGGGTGGAGGACCTGAACAGATACTTCTCCAAAGAAGACATATGGATGGCCAACAGGCACATCATCAGGGAAATGCAGATTAAAACCACAGTGAGATATCACCTCACACCAGTTAGGATGGCCACTACCTAAAAGGCAAGAAACAACAAATTCTGGCAAGGAGGTGGAGAAAGGGGAACCCTCCTACACTGTTGCTGGGAATGTAAATTGGTTCAACCATTGTGTAAAGCAATACGGAGGTTCCTCAAAAAACTAAAAATAGAAATACCATTTGACCCAGGAATTCCACTCCTAGGAATTTACCCAAAGAAAATAAGATCCCTGATTCAAAAAGACACATGCACCCCTATGTTTATCACAGCACTATTTACAATAGCCAAGATATGGAAGCGACCTAAGTGTCCATCAATAGATGAATGGATAAGGAAGAAGTGATACATATATACAATGGAATATTATTCAGCCATAAAAAGAAAATAAATCTTGGCATTTGCAACCACATGGATGGATCTAGAAGGTATTATGCTCAGTGAAAGAAGCCAGGTGGAGAAAAACAAATACGAAATTATTTCACTCATTTGCGGAGTATAAAAACAAAGCAAAACAGAAAGAAAAAAATAGCAGTAGACTCATAGACACTGAGATGGGAGTAGTGGTTACCACAGGGGAGGTGTTGGGGAAGGGAGAAGGGGATTAAGAGGCAGTATAATTTGTAATCACAATATAGGTATGTCATGGGGACGGTAGTACAGTGCAGAGAATACAATTAATGACTCTATAACATCTTTACCATGTTAACAGACAGTGACTGCAATGGAGGGGGTGAGGACTTAATAATATGGGCGAATGCTAAACCACTGTGTTGTGTATTTGAAACTATCATAAGATTGTATATCAATGATACTTTAATAAAAAAAACAAAACAAAACAAAACAAAAGCAGCTGTTGAAGCAGCAGTTTGGCCTTATTGGACTTATTCCCCAGTTTTTCTTACTTTGAAGGTTAATTTAATAAACAATAGAAAGATGTCTTTGTTGAACCCTTGTACGCAGGGCTCAGCTGCAGGCCTCTGCCTGCCAGGCCTGAGCTATCTGCTGAGGCTCCAAAGTGTCTTCTACTTGTCCTTGCCACATGTCCCTTTCCTCTGGTGTTCTTATGCTTTTACCTGGCTCATCCAGAGCTGCCAGGTGGCCCCCTGGTCCTGTGTCTGTCTTTCTTCTTATATCTTTTAGAGTCTGTCCATGATTATGGAGTCAGAATCCAATTTTCTAGAATTTCCCCTCCCTGCTGACCTGTAGTGACCATCTTTAGCTATGAGATCAGAACTAGCTCTGTTTTGACCTTTAGTTATTCTGTTTTCTAAAAGCAGAGAGGTCTGTGCTTAGCCCTGCTCTGAGGTCCCTTTCCTGACTGTGGCAAACTGAAAAATATGGTCGGTTACTGTTTCCCAGGTTTTGGTCACTTTCATACCAATGACCTCTCCCTCCTGGTTTAAAGTCAGAGTAAAGAATTAAAGGCAGAGCAATGGGCCCATTTGCAGCATCCTCAGGGAGAGCTGTCTCTATAAACTGGGGTGCCCAGCTGCCCGGCTCCCCATCTCTATCTCCAGTCACTGCTGTGTAAGGCCCGGACCCTCCTCAGTGGTCTTGCCCTCATTCTGGACTTGGTTAGGGTCTCTGGCCCCAGTTGCCCTCCCCCTCAGTGGTCTGGGCCCTGGGCCTTCTAGTCCTCCAGCACCCAGAAGATGATGAGATAACTGACTACCTTTCCTTCCTGGATTAGCTGCACACCCTTTCTACTGGGGGGTTTTGGCATCTGCTGTGGAATTTGAGTCACAGGATCCTATCCATCAAACCTGGTTGTTCTCACCATAGTTCTTGAGTTTAAAATTTTAAACAACATTTGTTACCATAGGCTGCTGGCTGTCAGTGTGGGGCCTGGACCAACATTATTGGAGAACTTGGTAGAAATGTAGATTCCCAGGTCCCTTCCTAGATCTACTGAGTCAGAAACTCTGGAAGCGGGCCCAACAATCTGTCAGTTAACAAGACCCCAGGGGTGCTGTCATGGTAGAACCCCTACATTAATGCTATGAAAATACCCACCTGAGGCCCACATCTTGTTTCTGACTAGCTCTCTGAGAATGGTTGGCCCTTAGGTCACCCTCTGTCCTCCTTGACAACTCAATGGGCAGGTGCAGCTGAAATGTTTTTCCTTTCTGCTTTCAAGATTTATTGTGACGCTCTCGTCAAACGACCAGGGAGTGTTAGCTTCCCAGGAAGAGGCTTAGGAGTCATGGAAGGGAAAACATGACTGAGCTGTGTGCCTGGTACGGGCCAGAGCACATTCATTGCCTCCACAGGGCTAATTTCTTCTCCAAATGCTGTCAGGAATTCCTCTTGGAAATTATGAACTTATATTTCACCAGGTCCTTCCTTCAGTGGTATTTAAATCCAAGCAGGCAGAAGTGCTGGCAGGATCCTGCATTTTACATCCATTCACATCTCCAGTGTAACTGCTACTCTCACTGCCCACCACCTCTCCAGCCTGGTTGTACCGAGCCCCCTGGTCATGCCACACCTGTGATGCTGCTAGTCACGCATCGGGCCATAACCCAATCCTGGTGTTTGAATGACACTGGAACCCTTTCGTAATCCCCTTTCCTCCAAAAGCCCTACCCCCATCCTACTGATAATATTATCTGAGGTTCACAAATACAGAGCTCAGAAACATTCACGAGGTTAGAAATGAACGGCTTGAGATTTTTCTGCTGCTTTAAGTGACCCTGAAATACATATAAATGATATATAAACTTGTTCTGAAAAGAAGGGAAAGGCTGGCATACACTATGACCTTCCCCCAATCTATTGTTGCCTGGAAAATGCCAGCATGAATTCTTAAAATTATGTAGTTATATACTGTATTAAAAGTGTGGCTGCATGTAGCGTCTTAAGAAATGATGGGTAACTCCCCAAAATGCTGGGGTCTAACGGGTGGCTGACGTTGATCATTAATATAGCTCGGTGAGCAGTGAGGATGGTTTGTGTTAACGCTCATCAAGTGCTTACTCAGACAGAGGAATTTACAGGCTTTACTTCACCTAATATCTTCTCAAGATTTCTGTGAGAGAGGTTCTGATTTCTCAATTTATAGATGGCGAGATCAGGTCACTCGCCCGTGAGTTTGCCTGCAGGTGCTGAGAGCTGTGCCTGCCCTGACGGACTCCATGATCTCAATAACCCCCACCGGGGCCACCCCTAAGTAACATGGAGACAGCATTTCTCTCTTTTTCTGATAAGCTACTGAGCCTGACAAAGTGTGTGCTATGGTGCCTTTATATGGTAAAGATAAAGTGATTTTTTTGTTTCCAACTTCAAAGCAAATTTATTTAAATAAAGGCCATACGTGAAGGAAGGATTTAAAAGCCTTCTGCAGGAACTGGTGCTGAGAGAGTGGAACAAGAAGAGCTACTAGGAGGATTGAGGGTCGAGTCACGTCAGAGTCAGGTCAAGGTCACATCAGAGTCAGGTCAAGGTCAGGTCAGAGTCAGGGCAAGGTCAAGGTGGACCATGGGCGGGATAGAGCACAGATAAAGTCCATACGCTGCACCAAGACTGTGAAAATGATTTAATCAGAGGACAATCGAATATACACCAGGCTTCTAAAGCAGCCTGTGACATCCACCCATTTGTCAATGGAGCATCCGTCTGGGCCAGACATGTGTCGCCCAATGGATAAACCTTCCTGGTGCCAGTGGATAAACCTTCCTGGTGCTAGCAAGAAACCCCATTTTGAGCACAAGGATGCTGACCATAGAGAAGAGGAGTTTGGGTATGGCTGAGGCACTTTCCCTCCACCAGTAGGTACTAACTAGTCTATTCATCCCTTCGGATGACTTGCTAGCCCCCCTAAGTTCTGAGCACCGTTGGGCACTGGAGAGGGAGCAGCACATCCAGGTTTCTACTGGTGCAGAGCAGGTGCGCTACACATACTTGCTGAATGAGTGGGGCGTGGACAAGGGCCTCACGCTTGTGGGGAAGAAGACAAGAAAAAGAAGGGGGAGAAGAAACAAAGGAATAAACAGAGCCACACAGATGATCAGAGATGTCCTGCCCATACCTGGTATTTGGCCCTGGTGAATTCACTACTTGGCCACAGTGGAAACATCAGAGGTCAGTCAGAGGCCATGGGTTCGATCCCTGAAAGGGCAGGTTTTGCTTCTTATCAAGAAAATCTCAGACCTGGTCTACAGACAACCTCTCACCTGTCTAGTCTCTGTAACTCATGCCACTGGTTGCTCAGGTCTGAGTGAGAGAGTGTGAGGGTCCCTCCCTGCTTTGAAGAGTCCATCATTGGTTAGCTAGGGATCAAGGGAGATTTGTTGTGCAATTCACAGAACAGCACCCTGCAAACACCCCTTCCTGCTACTTAACGCTACACACACAGGCCTCCTGGAAAACCACCTTCACATTGGAACCCCTTGTCCTCCTGAATTTTAATTCCTTTTCCAGCATGGGTCCAGGTAAGAAGCCCTGCTAAGAACTAGCCAGAAGACTGACCAACTACTGATCTTCCTTGACTTATGATGGGGTTATGTAAACTGAAATTCATTCTAAGTTGAAAATACTGTAAGCCGAAAATGCATTTAATACACCTAATCTTTTGAACATCACAGCCTAGCCTAGCCTACCTTCAATGTGCTCAGAACACTTAACTTTAGCCTATAGTTGGGCAAAGCCATCTAACACAAAGCCTATGTTATAATAAAATGACTGGCTGAGTATTGTAATGTATTCACATATAATTTATTGAATACTGTACTGAAAGTGAAAAAATGAATCATGGGTACAGAATGGGTTGGTGTATTGGTTGTGGGCCCTCGTGACTGTGTGGCTGACTGGGAGCTGTGGCTCTCGGCTGCTGTCCAGCATCGAGAGAGGGGATTGTACTGCAGATCACTAGCCTGGAAAACAATCCAAATTCAAAATGCAAAGTACAGTTTCTAAGGAATATGCATCATTTTGGCGCCATTGCAAAGTTGAAAACTTAAGTTAATCCATTGTAAGTTGGGGACCATCTATATAGCATTTAGTGAATTTGCTCTAGTGTTTCATTTCAAAACTTGGAACCTCTGGCTGCTTGTTTCACTATGAGAGAGGGGAGCCCCCTCAGCTTCCTCTCAATCCCTCTCTAAGCTGAAGTCCACTGTAGTGCCATCTGCTGACTTCCCTTGTCCCACTTCTAAATACCTGTTTAAAGGTACCCTGGTCAAAAAGTGTTCTTTATTATGCCACGGTAGAAGCAGGTTGCACTGTTTTAAAAAAGAGAATGGTGTGGCAGGAAGTCTGTAAGATTTAAAGTAGGAAAACCTTGGTTTGAGTTCTATTTGCTACCAGTATGACCTTGGGTACGTTACCTAAGAGCTAAGCATCTCAGAATCTTCCTCTGTCCGATGGGTGAGCACACCAGTTCCCAGCCCCTGTCCCCTTCTCTCCTCGCTGCTGACAGGCAAGAATGGACTGGCCTACTCCCACCCCAATTTGGAGTTCTGCTGCCTCCACAATTACCATCTTAAGAATAAAAACACTCCGTTTTAAGATTCTCTGCTTTTAAAATAAAGTCATTTTCAAATATTCTTTTTACAGAAAAAAAATGTTTATCTGGGATTTACAGGAACACACTGAATTCTCAGTAGGGAAGCAAAACAAGTAAATGGAGCTTAACCAGCAGCTGAGGAGGTCACTGGACCCAGTGACATTTCTCTTCAGCCATTACACCTGATCGGGTTACACTCCTGGAACTGGCATTGGTGTTGGTACGATTTAGGAGTTAAAAGAATCAGGAGCCTGTGTTTAGTAACAGGTTGTACCACACCCAATCACTATGAGTTTGGAAAAAAAACTCTCATGCTTTGAGAAGCCTACAGCTGCTGATGTTGGAAGTTCATATCCAAGAGTAACATTCCCTCTGGGCTGCCTTTCTCACCAGGACACAGGAATTTTCCAGTACAGTAGCCCTCTTGCTAACAGACTTGCCAGCTCTCATCGTAGCTGGAGAGTGTCTGTTGGATAGTCTTTCTCAGTCTCAGATCGACTATGACATCAGCATGTCTTGATGTGTTCAGGGTGGAGGACATGTCTGGTGTTTTCATCTGCCCAGCATCATCTTCCTTCTTCTGGAAAGAATGCTTTGGTTTTCCTTTGGGAGGTTGCACCACACCCCTGGAGAACATGTGAGCCAGCCAGGCCCATCAGACATTCTCCAGGATCCTGAGCTCTGCATGGAGCAGCTCCTGGAGGGGAGGCAGCCCACCCACATGCCCTGCAAAGCCTGTCCACTGGAGCTGGTGCCAAAACCCTTTCCCCAAGACCTGCTTTTCAGTGTCTCTTCAACTTTGGGAGCTACTCCACGTCCTCTCTATCGTCCTATCTTTTGGGTTCATTTTTAGATTCAGTTCCTGTTAACCTTAGATCAGAGATGTTTGATGCCCATGTTTCTTGAGTCAAAGATTTTGTTTCACCAAAGACAAGGCTCACTCAATATGCTTCAGAAGGTGGTGGTCTCAGGTCACCTCCTTTGTACTTCCATGCTGTAGCCAAGGCTTCAGAGCAGGGGGGAGGTTGATGGGGCAGGATTTCCATTTGCAGCCATGTCATTAGATAACTCGGTGGTCTGCTTCCCACCACACTTGATTGTCTCTTAAATGGGAGGAAGAGGCCGTCTGAGTATACTGTTCTGGTGGAGGCATGGGGTCACCCTGCATAGTTCACCTTATAGGCTGGTGGCCCCTCAAGAATCCTGCTGGGAACACCTATCTCTAGAAGCTTTAGGAAGGGTGGCTTCTGAATCAAAATTCTCCTGGAGAAACACCAATAGTGGTGTCCTCATAGTGATTCACAGTGCACAGCAGCATATCAGAAGTGTGCACATATGCAGTAATGAGCCCATGTGGCTCTGCGTGACCCAGCACTGCCCTTTCTGACGTGACTATGGAGTCCTTCCTCCCTCTAAGCTTGCCACAAGCCCTGCTGCGGAAAGTGTGTTTGTGACCAGCATAAATGTGTACATAAGGCAGAGGCCTGCCCAGTTAGCTGATGGGAAGGTTGCAGGACTTGCTGTCTGTAGGCCTGAGAAGCACCCAGCTCCCAGGGACAGGCAATGCAGTCTCATCTTGTGAGCACTAGGAACCCCCATGGAAGGGGACACCACAGCTGGGCTTGGAATAAAGGACACTAGGTCACGTAACATTGCTAGTCTCTGAACTGGCATTTGTGGCCTTGGCCAACAAGCAGTCTGAGATATTTCACTTGCCAACTCTTTCCTTTGACGTTTTAAGCTGTTCTCTAAAACCGTTCCAGGATGGATCCCTAGCAGAACTGGGGCAAGGGCCAGGTGCGATTTCAGTCTCCACCGTTTTCCATCCTGCTCCCTTGTGGGGCCAGCACCTACTTGTTTTCCTTATTCCCCCAAGATTTAAACCTCTCTCA
The DNA here is from genome assembly GCA_029783875.1 of Phataginus tricuspis. Taxonomy (NCBI): domain Eukaryota; kingdom Metazoa; phylum Chordata; class Mammalia; order Pholidota; family Manidae; genus Phataginus; species Phataginus tricuspis. The sequence continues at coordinate 9,128,648 of JAQQAC010017683.1, read as the reverse complement.
GAAAAGGACCCTATAAACTCATAAACTCATTCCCATACAACAGAAGGCTAACAGAGGTTAAAACTCTTCCCTCCCAGGGTCATGTCTTGGGTTCACCTGAGAAATCCTTCATCCCATCCCTTGCCTGACATACTGAGACCTTAGCCTAACCGTGCAGGCCTGCAGCACTGTCAGGCCGGCATCTTTGGAGCAGGAGAAGCTGGAGAAGCTGGCAGGCCTCCCAGCTCACACTCCCTGTCCCCAGGGACATGAGAATAATGGTGTGCACTACAAGGAAACCCCAAGCACTTGAGATGTTGTAAACAGAAGACCTTCAAGGTACTGACAGAGCTCAGTCTTCAATAGTGAAATAAGGCTGATAGGCGAGGCAGGGACAACCACATCGCTTTTGGTGGCCAGAAATAACCCATGTTCCATGATTCCAGCTCTCCCAGGCATCCCTCTGAAGGCTTACATACCCAGCCCATGCGGGGTCTTTCTAGAAAGGCTCAAGTGGTTTCTTAATGAGGAATGGATGCAAAAAGCTACTATTAGGGATGTGCTCAGTCATTTAAACAATTAAATACTAATGCTGAGGTAGTTCCAGAATACATACATGACTCCAGAGAGCATGATCCTGTCTTTGTATGAAAGGGTCCTGAGCACAATCTTCTCGTTTTTTTGTTTTTTTTTTTCATTTTTCATTTTAAAAAAAATTTGGCCAATTATTATTTTTTACTGTGGTATAATTGACATACATTTTATTAGTTTCAGGTGTACAACATAATGATTCAATATTTGTATATACTGTGAAATGATCGCCACTGTTAGTCTTGTTAACATCATCATCTTACGTATAGAATATTTTTTTCTTGTGATGAGGACTTAAGGTTTAATTTTTTAGCAACTGTCAGGGATGAATACAGTATTAACTATAGTCACCATGCTGTACATTATGTGACTTATTTACTATATAACTGGAAGTTTGTACCTTTGGACTCCCTTTAGCCATTGCACTCAGCCCTCACACCCCACCTCTGGCAACCATCAATCTTTTCTCTGCACCTATGAGCATTTTCCCCCTTTTTTCTAGATTCCACATATAAGTGAAACTATATGGTATTTGTCTTTCTCTGTCTTATTTCATCTAATATAATGCCCTCAAGGTTCCACCCATGTTCTTACAAATGGCAATTTTTCATTGTTTCCTATGGTTGAATAATATTCCGCTGTGTACAATACCTTCTTTTTCTGTCCCTCCATTGATGGACATTTGGATATTCTCCATATCTTCTATATAATGCTGCAGTCAAGATGGAGGTACATATACCTTTTTTGGTTGGTATTTTCATTTTCTTCTGATAAATACTTAGAGGTGGAATAGTTGGATCGTATGGCATTTGTATTTTTAATTTAGTGAGGAACCTTCATCCTGTTTTCCACAGCGGCTGCACCAATTTACATTCCCACCAACAGTGCACACGGGTTCCCTTTTCTCCACATCCTTGCCAACACTGATTATTTTTTTGTCTTTTTGATAATAGCCTTTCTAACAGGTGTGAGATGATATCTTATTGTGGTTTTGATTTGCTTTTCCCTCCTGATTAGTGATGGTGAGCATCTTTTCATGTACCTATTGGCAATCTATTTGTCTTCTTTGGAAAAATGTCTACTCAGATCTTTTGCCTATTTTTTAATCAGGTTTTTTGAGTTTTTTGCTAATAAGTTGTATGACTTCTTTACATATTTTGGATATTAATCCCTTATCAGATATATGATTTGCAATTTTTTTTCCATTCAATAGGTTTTATTTCCATTTTGTTGGATTCCTTCGCTGTGGAGAAGATTTTTAGTTTGATGTAGTGCCACTCATTTATTTTTGCTTTTGTTGCTTTTGCTTTTGGTGTCAAATCCAAAAAAATCATTGCCAAGACCAATGTCAAGGACCTTACTGCCTATATTTTCTTCTAGCAGTTTATGGTGTTTCAGACCTTACATTCAAGTGTTTAATCCATTTTGAGTTAACTTTTGTGCATAGTGTAAGATAGTGGGTCCGTTTCATTCTTTTGCACATTGCTGTCCAGTTTCCACACCACCATAAAGATACTGTCCTTTCCCCACTGCATATTCTTGGCTTCTTTGTCACAAATTAATTGATCGTATATGCACGGGTTCTCTATTCCACTGATTTATGTGTCTGTTTCTATGTCAATGCCATAGAGTTTTGATTACTATAGCTTTATAATATGGGTTTAAGTCAGGGATTGTGATGTTTCCAGCTTTGACCTTCTTTCTCAAGATTGCCTTTTCTATTCTGGGTCTTCTGTGGCCCCATACAAATTTTATAATTGTTTGTTCTAGTTCTATGAAAAGTGCCATTGGAATTTTGATAGGGAGTGCATTGCATCTGTAGGTTGCTTTGGATATTATGTACATTTAACAATATTAATAGTTCCAGTCCAGGAGCATGGAATATCTTTCTACCTATTTGTGTCTTCTTCAATGTTCAGTGTCTTTCACCTCCTTGGTTAAATTTATTCCTAGGTATTTTTTTTTATGCAATTGTAAATGGGATTGCTTTCTTAATTTCTCTTCCTGGTAGCTTGTTACTAGTGTACAGAAATGTAACATATTTCTGTATATTGATTTTGTATCTTGCAACTTTACTGAAGTTTTATTTATTAGTTCTAACGGCTTTTTTGTGGAGTCTTTAGGGTTTTCTATATATAGTATCATGTCATCTACACAGAACGACAGTTTTACTTCTTCCTTTACAATCTGGATGCTTTTTATTTCCTTTTCATGCATAATTGCTCTGGCTAGGACTTCCAATACTATTTTGAATAAAAGTAGTGAGAGTGGGCATCCTTGCTTTGTTCCTGATCTTAGAGGAAAAGCTTTCAGTTTTTACCACTGAGTATGTCCAGTTCTTATTTCAACTGTCTCAATAGTGTGTACGGTTTGCTCATTCTTACCCTGATGTTTCTGCTTTGGGGCTTGGGGGAAGAGGTGCCATGGGTGAGAAGAAAGGGAGAGACAGGGCTTTTTTAAGGGTAGGTAGGATTTGACTGACATGGGTGAGCTGGGTGTCAACAGGAGGATGGGCAGGTCTGCATGGTCTAGAAGGACCCCCAGAGTAGGGATTCCAAGTCCCAGGGACCGGCATCCCTTTCAGTTTACAAAGCTCTTTCCCATCTGGTCTAGCACTAAACTCTGCAACACACACACACACACACACACACACACTCTCTCTCTCTCTCTCTCTCTCTCTCTCTCTCTCTCTCCCTCTCTCTCTCTCTCTCTGAGAGGCATGGAAAGCACCAGTGGGGTTGCGAATGTCTCTGACTCCTGATTGAAAACCCAACCTGCTTACTTCTTATTCTTTTTTGTGGGGCTACAGGATGATGGCTGGCACAAGGAGAAGGACATTCAGCCTCATTTGCCAGTGTGGTTGGGGAATGAAAGCTATGTTGGGTGTACACCTTACCAGAGAGTCCTCCAGTGGAAAGGCATGAGGACATGGAAAGGCCTGAGGGGCAGCCAAGGGGAAAGCCCAACTCAAACAGGACACATTGGAGGGTGACTGACTACACCCCAAAAATTTTCTGTCCTAAGAATCCCAATCAGAGGCTCAGGAAGAGAGATGGCATTTTGTAGTGGGAGATGATGGACAAGATCAGCAACCCAGATATGATGAGCGTGGCTAATAAAATACGATCTAGCAGTGCTTGTTTGAGAGGGGACACTTGAGCCATTCCAGCCAAGATTCCTGACTATCCCGAGCTCCCCTTGTGTCCTGAGATAACTGAGCTCCGGGTGGGGGCTGATCTGCCAGCTTCTGTACTTACAGGAACCTGCTTAGAGCCCCAAGAGCCTGCATTAAAAAATGTGCACTTCTTTGTGTGTTTATAACAGCTTTTCTGAGATACTATTACTCATACTATAAAATTCAACCATTTAATGTATACAATTCAATTACCTCTACTGCAATCTAGATATTTTCATTATGCCAAAGAGAAACTCTGTACCCTTTAGCTATCAACCCCCAATTTCTTCCCTCCATCTCTTCCTCAGGAAAAATATCTATTCAGATCCTTTATGATTGAATAATGTATCATTTTATTATTGAGTTGTAATCATTCTTTATATACTCTAGATATAAATCTCATCAGAGACATGATTTGAAAATATTCTCTCCCATTCTGTGGATTTTTTTCAATTTTCGTGATACTTCAGGATTCCTCAGGACACAGGGGGAGCTTCATTTGAAGCACCTAAGTTTTTAATTTTGATGAAGCCCAATTTATCTACTTTTTGTTTTGTTGCTTGTACTTTTCCTGTCAAATATAAGAAATCATTACCAAATCTAAGGTCATAAAGATTTTTTCCTACATTTTCTTCTAAGAATTTAATACACTTTGCTTTTTAGGTCTTTGGTCCATTTTGAGTTAATTTTCATATATGGTGTGAGGTAGATGTCCAACTTTACTCTTCCGTATGTGGCTATAATGTCACAGTACCATTTGTTGAAGACTGTTTTTTCTCCACTGAACACTCTTAGCAATCTTGTCAACAGTCGATTTACAGTAATTGCGAGGGTTTATTTCTGGACTCTCAATTATATTCCCTTGTTCTTTATGTCTGTCTTTATTGCAGTACCACACTCTTGCTTACTGTAACTCTGTAGTAAGTTTTGAAATTGGGCAGTGTGAGCCCTCCACCTTTGTTCCTCTTTTTTAAAGATTGTTTTAATTATGCAAGGCCCTTTGCAATTCCATTTGAATTTAAGGATCAGCTTGGTCTTTTGTGCAGTCAACAAGACAGATAGAATTTTGATAATGATTGCATTGGAATCTGTAGATCAGTTTGTAGAGTACTGCCATCTTAACAATATTAAGTCTTCCTGTTCATGAACATGGAATATCTCTATTGATTGAGATCTTCTAAAATTTCTTTTAACAATATTGTGGAGCTTACAGAGTATGAGTTTTACACTTACTTTGCTAGATTTTATTCTTAAGTATTTTATCCCTTTTTATGCTATTGTAAATGGAATTTTCTTAATTTCATTTTCCATTTATCACTACTGTATAGAAATACAAATGATTTTAGTTTATTGATTTTATATCTTGCAACCTTATTGAATTTCTTAGTTTAATAGTTTTTTAGTGGATTCCTTAGAACTTTCTATATTCAAGATCATGTAATTTGCAATGTTTAACTTTCTCACTTCCATCTGGATGCCTTTTATTTCATTTTCTTGCCTAAATGAAATGCCTGGCTAGACCCTCCAGTACAATGTTGAATAAAAATGGATAAAATAGATATTGTGTTTCATTCCTTAAGAGGAAATCATTCAGTCTTTCACCATTAAGTATGATATTAACTGTGGGTTTTTTGTAGATGCCCTTTATCAGGTTGAGGAAGTTATTCTAATCATGGTTTGTTAAGTGTTTTTATTATGAAAGGGTCTTGGATTTTGTCAAAGTTTTTTTCTGCAGCTTTTGAGATGATGATGTTGTTTTAAAATTTTATTTTTATATAGTGTATTACATTAATTGATATTTAGATGATAAACCAACCTTGCATTCCTGAGATACATCCCACTTGGTCATGGTATATGATCCTTTTTATATGTTGTTAGATTCAATTTGTTTATATTTCATTGAAGTTTTTATATCAATATTTGTAAAAGATACTGGTTTGTGGTATTCTTTCCTTGTGATGTCTTTATCTGGTATTAGTATCAGGGTAATAGTGGCCTCATAGAATGATCTGGGAAGTGTTCCCTCCTCTTCTATTTTTTGGAAGAATTTGTGAAGGACTGGTATTAATTCTGCTTAAATATTTGGTAGAATTTCTAAGTGAAGATTTTTGTCCTGGGATTTTCTCTGTGGGAAAATTTCTGATTAGTAATTCAATATCTTTACTTGTTATAGGTCTACCCAATTTTCTATTTCTTCTTTATTCAGTTTTGGTAGTGTGCACCTTTCTAGGAGTTTGTCCAATTCATGTTAGCTATCAAATTGACTGGCATACAGCTCACTGGCATATAATTGTTCATATGATTCTGTTACAATCTTTTTTATTTCTGCAAGTTCTGGAGTAATGTCCTGTCTTTCATTTCTGATTTTACTAATTTTAGTCTTCTCTCATTTTTTTGGGGTCTATCTAACTAAATGTTTGTAAATTGTTTTAGTTCTCCTCATATAATCAACTTTCAGTTTCACTGATTTTTCTGTTGTTTTTCTCTTTTCTATTTCAAATTTCCCCCTAAGGTATGAATTTCCCCATATGGACTGTTTTAGTTGCATTTCCTAAGTTTTAGCATGTCGTGTCTTCATTTTCATTTATCTGAAAGCATTTTCTAAATTCTCTGTGATTTCTCTTTGACCCACTGGTTACTTAGGAAGTGTTTTTTGTTGTTGTTAATTTCCACATACCTGTGAGTTTACAAAATTTGTTTTTGATTTCTAACTTTATTCAATTATGATAAATATGTATTTTGCATTATTTTAGTCCTTTTACATTTCTTGAGGTCTATTTAATGGCCTAAATTATGGTTTGTCCTTGAGAATGTTTCACATGAAGAAGAATGTATAATTCTGCTGCTGTTGGGTGGAGTGCTCTTTAGCTATGTTAGGTCTAGGAGGATCATAGTGTTACTCAAGTCTTACAGTTCCTTGTTGATCTTCTTTCAAGTTTTAAAAGTTTGTTATTGAAAGTTGAGTATTAAAGTCTCTATTATGGTTGAACTATTTCTCTCTCTATTCTGTGTGTTGTAGGGTTCTGTTATTAGGTGCATATATATTTGTAATTGTTACATCTTTGATGGATTGCCCTTTTATCATTATTATAAAATGATACTCATTTTTATCTCTAGCAACATTTTTGTTTCAAAATTGATTTTCTCTGATATTTATATAGGCACTCCTACTTTTTTATGATTTCTGTTTGCAGGATATGTCTTTTTTCCATCCTTTTACTTTCAATGTCTTTGTAAATAAATATTCACTTGTAAGGAGAAAAGAATTATCCTTCTCTAGGACAAACTGCTCCTATCTGAGGACTATTCATTCCTATAAGAGAGCCACCCAGCACTGGCCTTCATTAGTCTCCAAGGGGGGGAAGGGACTGTTCTGGGAGGATGCCACTAAGCACATCTGAAGCTCCTTTCTGAACTATCCCTAGAGATTCTGCAAGTTGGGGATCCTTCATTGTCCACCCTCACTGCAGAGCCATTCCTCCTTGGTCTGATGTGTCTTCATATTTTCTCTTTACTTCTAATGGATCACTATGAGCTCAGTTGTCTTTGTTTTTCTTCCTCAGGCTGAATTTCAACTTTTCCATTTATTTTCCTTTCCTGTAATTGTGACATAAAATCAAATGTAAAAATTAAGTGCTCAGTGCTCCTTCTATTTTATTACTCAGAAAATTCAGGAGGAAAGAAGGACTTCTTAATGGATCCTGGGATCTACATGCAAAGCTTTCTTAACTGAAGAATTTTGTTATCTATGAAACTGGTATCTGGGAATTCTCTTGTCCTCTGTAATGATCAAAGGAAGGGATGTTCAAGAGATCAAAGGGTTAAGTGTGGAGGCAAAGAAGAAAACAGAGTTTTAAAATTTCAGACAACACTTTGAAATGCTTTTTCATTTTCCATCTGGAATGTTAACTAATTTAGACAAATAAGCAAAGGCTTCAAAACTTCACTACCTAATTTAAATACACATGAAGTTCTGGAATTCGAGTAGCATCAGAAAAAAGTTCAGGAATTCAATTAAATTTTGTCTCACCATTCACATCCTATTGATAAGGAATTAATAGACCACTGGGGCTATTCACTATTTTTTTCCCCTTAGGTATTTTTTCTTTATTTCACATGGTTTGTGGGGTGTCTCTTGTCCCAGACCTGTGGCCATATGTCTGGGTATCTGGAGGGTAGCCTAAGCCTCAGAGAGGGGAGCCCCATCCTAGAGATTCCCCAGACTATCACTGTTGACCTGTAGGCACCTACAACCCCAGGCCTTGACCCCCCCACCTGTGAGCACCATGGACCTGAGTCTGTCACATGAGGGAAGCAGAGCCCAGGGCAGCCTCTTCCTGCCTCCCCCATCCAGGGCTCAGTGGACAGAAGAGCGACAATATCCATAATATTTTAGAGGAAAGCAGGAAAGAGAAGCTTTAAGTTTTGGACTAGCTAGAAATAGAATAAACAATAGTATCTTTCTAGATTTTGATTGTTCCTAAAGATCTGCATAGTCTAGGTCTCATTCTTAAGTCATGATCACACAAACACACATACAGAAGTGCATTCCTAGAAACATGACAGATTCTACTCCCTTTTAACCCAAAATAAGGCAAACCTGATTAAGATAATTGAACAAAGAGGACAAATTTAAAATCTAAATACACTTCTTTGCAGATGGCTATTCAATTCAATTTCCAGTAAGATGTTGAATATTCTTTTATGAATGCCCTAATTCAATGTAAAGTATAGTAAGTACTGCCTGGGAAGAAATTCAAATCACAGATACTATAGGGAAATATCTAATAGATTGGAATGGCCTTTGCAAGTGGCCAAAAGCTCTAAAAGACTGCAAAAATATTAAATCTGGTGAAGCATGAGCTATGTGTTCCAGAATGAGCCTATCACCCTGACATGGCCCATCTCCGTGCTCCAGGACTATCTGGGATGGGGTCTTAAGGATCTGGCACATCCTTATACGTCATACGATGGTGGGGCCTCTTCGCTTCAGACTGTGGTCAGCAAGGTGAAGGCTGCTGGCCACGGTTAGTACAGCTGATCTGGTCTGTGACTTCTGCCTCTCCTGCCAGTGTTGGGGCCAGGTTTGCTGATGTGTTTGTATTGGTGTGCAAGATGCTGGAGAGAGGCCATGTGCCCCGCGTGTCAGGTTCCAGATTCCATATGGTTGTGGCAGGGTTTGGGAGGAGTATCCACGGAGCTAGTGGCAGGATTAGAATAAAGAGGTGCTAATGGTGTGCAGGTGGGAAGGTAAAGGAAACTGTAAGGAACTCGATGGAAAAAAGAGGGTTGAAGAAAATTAAAAGGTCAGGGGAAATAAAGGAAAATACAAGGGAAAAAGACAAATCTCTCTGTTGTTTTAAAGGTCGAAGAGTAAGAATGATATAGGAAGGCTCTCTCACCTTGCCAGATTCAACAGGAGTGGCATTTTGGCTTCTTTAATAAAATGTGCACCCTTGGGTTCTTGGGCTCTTCTCCCAGGTTCCAGGCTCTGTCTCCCGATCATGCCCACCCTCCCTGAAGAAGCCGTTTATTCTCTAGACCCCACACATTTCCAAACCCCACCTCCCTTATCCAGGTTCAGTGTTTACTTATGGATTAAACCTCTTTTTCATGATCTAGCACTCACTTTCTAAGGTCAGTCTCTTCACTTTTCTTCACTTACTAGCCTGAGTCCATATTACTGTATGTTCTTAAGAAAGACTCATGACAACTAGATCATGAGATGCAATAATTCAAGTTTTGTTGTCCAAATATGTGTTTGTATCCATAGATATGTAATATATATATATATATATATACAATGTGTATATTTATGTGTGTGTGTATGTGTGTATATATATATATGTAAATAAAACTAGGATTCATAAACGTTTTAAAATCAGATCACACATTTCTTTAGCCAAACAATACTCCTTAATGAGCCATGACACTTCATTTTTCATGTGTCCAATTTATGAAACAGTACAGGCAGACCTTAGAGATATTGCAGGTTCACTTCCAGACTACGACAATAAAGCAAATATCATGATAAAGCAGTCAAATGTATTTTTTGGTTTCCAGTGTGTATAAAAAGTTATAGTGTAGTCTATTAAGTGTGCAATAGCACTATGTCTAAAAAGTCAATGTACATACCTTAATTAAAAAACACTTTATTGCTAAAAAAATGCTAACCAACACCTGAGTTTTCTGGGAGTCATAATTGCTTATCTCAGATCACCATCACAAATATCATAATAATGAAAAAGTTTGAAATATTCTGAGAATTACCAAAATGTGACACAGAGACAGGAAGTGAGCATATGCTATTAGAAAAATGGTGCCAACAGACTTCTCAATACAGCAGGGTTGCCACAAACCTTCAATTTGTAACAAACACAGTATCTGGGAAGCACCAATAGCATGAGGCACAATAAAACAGGTACAAGGCCAGATGACTCAAAACAAACAAGGAAACAACCCAACAAATAATACTAGACCAGTAGGCATTCAGGCACTTCTTTTTAGGCACTTCTTACCACCTAAAAAGGTGATACCTTATCCTTTTAACAATTTTATTTGCTCCTCTGCTTTTGAGCATGCTATTCATTCTTTAAGTTTGATCCACATGATTTTACAGTGTTGGAAAGAGAATGGAAGAGGGTGGCATAGAAAGGAAAGTGGTGGGGAGGAGAAATCTGGTATTTATCAAATTACATGAACACAAAACCTTGATTGTCTTTCTCACCTCTGAATACCTTGGTACCTACCACAGAGTCTGGTGAATGGAAAGGTGCTCCATAAATACATGTTGAATAAATGAAAGTACTGACACTGTACTGTGTTGTTCAGGGCCTGCTGGATGCTTCTAAAAAGAGTATTGAACAACTGGGCAATAAAAAGTAACTCAGAATAACAGTGTGCCCTTGTTCGTATAATAAGAGCATGCATTCCCTGAGGTTGTGCCTTCAGAACCTGGGTTCATGCTGGGGCTGTGGTCCCAACATCTCAGTGGGCAGAACAAGGGTAAGTAATAATCTAAGGTAGGGCCGGTAATAATCTATGGTCCATGGGCCACATTCAGCCTGCAGATGGTTTCTGTACACCCAGGAGCCAAGAATGGTTTTTACATTTCTAAAAGGGTTATAAACAACGCAAGGAAAAGTAGACATTAGATACTCTATGTGGCTTTCGAAGCCAAAAATATTGACTGTCTAGTCCTTTACAGAAGAAGTTTGCTGACCCTTGTTCTAAGAAGATACTAAGAATGTGCTTCTGAAGCTACATTTAATCTAATGGGTGTTTGCTTTGAACTTGCGCACGGCCACGGCCAGACTGCAGGGCTGTGGTCTGTCAGAATTTTGGAACCATACACACACATTTGATGTTCTTTATCCAAGCTTAGAGCAGCTCCATAGCACTGATTTATAGAGTTTGCACCTTTGTTAATTCATGCCTGTTTATGTGAGTTTATTTAATAGATGCTTTCCCGTATGATTTTCTGGTTAGAATTCTGCAGCGCAACAAAGTCCCCTCCCAGAAGATCTGCGGTGGCAAAATCATAAAGGTGCTACATTGGCCCACTTGGTCTAAGGATCAGAGGCTTTGTTATAGAGCTCTGAATTCATCTGGAATCTAGTTCAAATACTCAAGATGTGACGTGATTACCTCTTTTCTGTCTTTCACTAAATCTGGGAAATTGTGGTTATTGTTTCTTTGATGATTATTTTCTGCTCCCCTCCCCCTCTCCTTGCCTTCTGTGACTGATTATATTTATGTTAGGATGTGTGATACTGGTCCCCGGATCACTTAGTCTCTGCCATCGTCAATAATATTTGTCCATTTTCTACTTTCGAGAACATTTATTGTCCTATCTTTAAGTTCACTGACCTTTTTTCATCATCTCAATCTATGGTAGGACCCCTCAAGTGATTTTTTAAAAATTTCAGACATTGTATTTTTCAGTCCTAAAATTCTGTTTTTTCAAAGTGTCTCCTTTTTTCTATTTAGACTTCCCTATGAGTTCATGGATTAGGACCATATTTTTACTAATGCCTTTGAGCATAATTAAAATAGCTGCTTTGAAATTCTTGTCTGCTAATCCCGATATGTGTGTCATCTTGGAGTCTGTTTCCATTAATTGCCTTCTCTAGTGAGTATGGCTCACATTTTTCTGTTTCTTAGTATGTCTAAAAATTTTGGATTATATCCAGAACATTGCCAAGGCTATGTTAATCTGGCAGCACTGTTCAAAAGAAATAAAATGTGAGCCATGTGTGTAATTTTAATTTTCTACTATCCACATTTAAAAAGTAAAAAGAAATAGGTGAGTTAAATGGTACTTGTAGATTGCATTTGATCAAAGTAACCAAAACATAATTATTTCAACAAGTAATCACTATTAAACATTATTAAGATATTTTATAACTGCTTTCCATACCAAATCTTTGAAATGTAGCATGTATTTTATATTTGCAGCACATCTCAATTCGGACTAGCTAGTAGCTACCATGTTGATCAGCACAGCTCTAGAGCATCGTTCTAGAAGAGTACTGAGGGTCGGTCCAACAAAAGCTACTCCATCATTAGGGGAAGCAGAATCCTTGACTGACAGTTTTTAAACTCTTCCTTGGCATTCTGCAGAAGTGCCATGGGCCTAATGCAAGATGAGGGGTAGGCTGAGTGCATTGGGCTACTCTTCCTCATCAAATGTGTGTCCCAGTTCCGTCAGAGTGACTCTGGTTTTGTGTTTCTGGTATGTGGTTTCTATGCATAATTAAAAAAAAGATTTTGATCATAAAATAGTTAGAAAACATAAACGATTTTAATATCTTATTCTTGAATGGATCCCTAAGATTTTTCTTGTTCAATCATACCCTGAGCCCAGGCTGATATCTCCTCTTCTAGATTCACTTACCCTACTTCCTAATCATGTCACAAGGCCCAGGTTGGCTATGCTTTTCAGAAGAGACTGGCTTGTCCAATGAGTCTTCACAGCAGCATGCTCCACATGTGTGTGACTGATGGATCAACGGATGGGCTTATGGGGTGGCTGCCCATATCCAAAAGGCTCAAGAAGACTTTCCAAAGTGAGCTATTCCTCGTGGCTTTCAGGTCAGGGTAAAATCTGATTCTTAATTTACCAAGAACCACACAAAATCAATGACACATGTCTTAACTTCTTGCTTTCCTTCCTGCTTTTCCTCTCTCACACATTTTATCAGTTTGACAAAGCAAAGTTGGGGGTTGGCACAAAACCCAAATGCTTTGCACCAGGAAAGTGGCACGAGTTGAGCTTAAGAACCAAAAAACTGCCTCGTCAAAAGGCTATCCTCTTTACAAAAAGTAAACATGCCTTAACCCAATGCACAGAACTACAAAGCAAAACCACGAACCTCAACCCAGAGCAGAACAGGAGGCCAGTGGTAATATCACACAATTTAACGGCGACCGTACTATGCAGTCCTCTAAAATGACTAGAAATAAGAAGGCTTCACTGATGAAAACATTTCACACAATTCATCTCAGTTGACAGCCTAAGAGCAGCCACTTCAGAGCACACGAGTAACATGGCTGTGAAAGCTGGGGCTGGGAACAGAAGTTCTGATGGATTCCAAACAATAAACACCGAGATCTGCAGTCTCTGGTGTTACTGTCAGCCACTGGAACAAACCAACCGCCAGCACCACCCTGTACGCACTGACGCACGGAACTCACACTCTGACTCTGACACTGATTTCCTTTTTCTCCAAGACAACGTAACACTGGGGAGCTGATGTGTACCAGCTGAAAGTGTGGTGATGGCTGTTTATCTCTGTGAGATGCTCTTAAGGGCCTCCTGTAAGATGCTTGCTAGCATTTCCATCAGAGTGCTGACTTAGTAGCCACAAATTCAGTATTTTGAGCAAGCAGCCATCACTCAGCAACACTGGAACATGGCCTAGAGCAGCACTGTGGTGTTAACTGGGTATCGCTGCCCCCCACCCCCCATCCACGAGCGCTGTTACCAAGACCCTGGGGGATCCGAGCTGAGAACACAGCTCCTTACCGGGACTGGCATGGGTGTGAATTGCACCTTCGGACCTGGGGCTCTGGGCGGCTTGCTTGAGGGCAGTCACTGTCGTTCACCAGAGTTGTGGTCTTGTTAACAATCCGCGTGCAGGACACGATGGTTCTGCGTTCCCCTGGAAACCAAACCACAGGGGCTGAGGGGCTATGGCTGCCCATGCCTGGAAAGGCCATTCATTCACGCTTATGGAGGGGCACGCAGGAGCATCCTTTGACCAGTCTGTCCTTTAAGGTGACTGTCGTAACGCCTTATTTGTTGTCAGAGAAGTGACTGTTATAATGCCTTATTGGCGTTAGAGAACCATAATCTTGGGGATGAAGGTGTTTTAGGACATGGCAGGGGCAGGAGACAGACTCTAGAACAGGATCAGAGAGAAGTAACACCTCAAACCAGCTGTGCCTTGGACAGCTTGGGATTCACTGAGGCCAAAGTTCTGGTTTGGGTCTTCAATTTCCAGCATAGATTGCTGATCTCTTTATCCGTTCATTCTATGTCGAAGGCCTATGGAGATCTGGTCTCAATTAAATACCTGTACATCAGTCTTACCAGAGATCACAGCTGCCTGTTACAGAATTCCTACTTGCTGGAGAGAAGCAAGACACAGGGAGGCTGGTCTGAAGGACACACCAACCTGCATTCTACAGACAGCCCATCCAGGGCTAATTGGAGAATTTGTCTGGCCGGCCAGCCACTGCTTGTGCCTAAGCACCACCTGCTCTCAGGGAGCTTTGCTAACCGGTGGCCCAGCTGGACGTAGCCATTCTCTTGGGCGTTCCCACAGCACCGTGCACACTGCTTGGCCACGACTTTGTCAGGGAGGTGAGTGACTGGGAGCTCGGAGGGTGGCCTCTGGGGCCAGGCTGTCTGGGTTCAACTTGGCTAGAGCACTAGCATAGTGAACACAGACCCAGTTATCTATCATGCTTCTATGCCTCAGTTGCCTTAATGGGGCTGGTTCACTTAACCTCCCTGTGCCTTAGGGTACCTTCAGGAACAGTTAAAGTGAACTGGTACGTATCAAGTGCTTAGAACAGAGCCTGGAAGGGCTAACACTTCATGTTAGCTATATTCCTGTTATTGTTATTATTCGGGAAGAGAGGCAATAAAAGATTAATAGGATGTCAGGCACAACTATTTGGATCCCAGACTCCTTGCTCAGTCTGTCTCCCGAGGAATTTGTCATGCAGGGATGACTCAAAATTATGGAATCCTGAACTACACCGTGGGCTCTGACTGTCCACAACTGCAGCCTTGGGTGAACGTAGAAAGCGCACGCCGCCTCAAGCCAGCACGTGATGTTGGCTGCAGGTCTGACGATCATGTCAGGGAGCTCGGAGGCATCGATGTCCTAATAGGATGCCTGTGGGCCCGCAGACAGCAGTAAGACAGCACTGCCCCAGCCCCAGCCAAGGGGAGTCTGCAAACTCCTCCATCTGGGCCACGCTTAGTTGGCAGCAAGCTGCCCAAGAGGGAAGGTGCTGGGATCAGGGTTACGGGTGCCGGCTGGATTTGGAGGCTGGAGGGTCACCAGCACAGGTGACAGCTGGGGGAGAAGGGGGCTATCGGGGTGAGGTGTGAAGTGGGAGGATGCAGGGCCGACAGGGGAATCCTGGGGCTATGCCAACCACCATGGGGCTGCTGGAGGAAAAGGCTGAGGACAAGCTGTGAGGGCGGTCAGCCCAGGTGTGCAGGAGGGAGGGCTCCGCGGCTGACCCTGGCTGTGTGATGCGCCCCGTTGTGCCGCGGCAATAATTCCTCTCCCTTAGAAGTGGGATAGTCACTTACATGGTAAACAGTCCTCTACATACTGGCTGACAAATGTCATCTTAGCCGTCACTAGCCACACGAGACTGGGACTACTTGGGGCCATGCCCAGGTCCCATCCTGCCATCTCACTCTTTGAATTGGCGTTCCAGAGTTCTGGCTGATTTTCTGTCCTTACTCTGTGCCCATCAAAGTCCACTCAGAGTGTCCTAGCTGCCATGACCCCACTGTGTGTCCCATGAGGGTGACAGTACACATACTAAGGGGCTGCTGTCTAAGAGTTCCGGATGACTTCCAATTTCTCCTCTCAAACATGACAGAAATGAATACACTGCCTTTGGTTCACACTGATTTTTGCAGTGTGCCGGTCTTCTTCCTGCAGTGGGTGGGAAGTCCCATCACACTATTTCAGGGGAGAGGAAATTCAGATATATAGAGTAGGTAAGTCTTTTGCTAAAATATGGCAGCAAATCGTGAAGCCGGGACTAAGGTTCTCAATGTTTCACCAGACTTGTAGGCTTGTTCTCTCTATTGTATCCTGAGGTGGGGTCACTGCAGCAAAGAAAGAGGAAAGGGTGGTGAGGGGCAAGAAACATCTTCTGGGGCCCTTCCACCAAATGGCACATGAAGGTTTATTCTGCTCAAGACCAGGGTCACCTGTCACAACTGTGAACAGCTGTACCTCAGCCAAACCTCCACTCAGCTCAGAGTCCAGGGCCCTGTGCCACAGGCAAAGCAGTGAGTGGGCACAGCTCCAATGTGCAGGACGTTGGAAGACTCTGCCTGTGTGTTTTTCAGAGAGATCTGCCATGGGACGTGGTTATGCTCCTGTGCAAATACAGGTTATGTGACCAGCCTTTCCCCTGCTCTGTGCACTGGCTGCAGAGTGCCCTGAATTCACTCCACCCTTCAGCAACACCCCACGCGCCCCCGAGCCCACGACCCCGGTGCTCACCTCCTCCGCACTGCACACTGCACCCTTCCCAGCCGCTGTGGGTCCAGATGAACAGGGAGTCCTGAGGCTTCTCGGGCTCACTTTGATTGTCAGCAGTGTAGTTTACAGGAACGGTGTATTCATAATGAATTCCATAATTTTGGTCATGAAATAACAACACCTGGGTCAGCAGCAAAATAAAAGGCCATTTTGAAATTGAGCAAAAGTCTGCCGGTTCGTGCCGGCCGGGCCGCGCTGCGGCTCTCTCCCCACCATGGGTGACCAGCTCTTTTCTAGGTCTCCAACCAGATTTAATCTAGGGGCACGCCTTCATTTCAGTCTCGAGTTCCTCAGACACTCAACGCGGGGCTGAGAGCCCACGTAAGCCACCCGCGGGAGCCTGCTCTTTCCCACGGGAGGGAGGACTGGTTCAGGCGAGGAATCTGGGGATGAGCAAGGTTGTGGGCTCCAATTGCCCTTTTCAGGGAGTGCTGTTCCAGGCAGAGAAAAGGACCCATTCCCACATGCTCACCCCCAAAGCTTGTCCTTGCAGACAAGACATAAACATACTGCTTTTACCTAAAAATGCATCTGAACAAGCAGGAATACTTTACTTTGAAAATGAACATCACGCTCCACTCCCCTGGCCCCAGTCATTGCTATGTGCAAGGCAGGGCCCAGGGCAAACACAGGCGGCCACAGGGGGGCCTAAGGGGCTTCTGGGTAGAAGCCTGAGGAGGTGTGAGCCTTCCTGTGGCCACAGGTGCTAGGAGAATGACAATGCCCCACAGGGTGGCAGAGACCTGGCTCAGGGCTTCATGCTGGGGGCGAGGGGTGAGGAGCTATTCTGTAAGTTGGGGACCCTTGGGTCTGAAATCCTGGTGAGTAAGCAGATGGCTGGGTCTGCGCTTTGTTTGCTAATGCATGTGACGAGCCCTGTAAGTCCAGAGGTGCTCCACCAGGTTTATTTCTCTACATGTAACAGTGCAGAACAGGTCCTTATGTGGGAGCTTAAAGTGGCCAGACTGTGGGTGATATGTCTTCAGCCCAAGCTTGGAACCAGTGGATGCTCCTGGGTCTAACACTTGCTAGCAAGTGTTCTTCCAGGCCAGCTGGAGCTAAAGGCTGAGTGTGTTCTACCTGACTTGCCTCGGGGAAGGCCAGGTGGAAGGGTGCCAGACAAAGGGAGCTATCTTCCTTCCAAGCATCTCCCAGCCCTCTAGGGCTGGCGTGGTGGGGTGAGGGTGGGTGCTCCAGGCAGCCCAAACTGCATAAACATCCACTTCTCTAAGAAACAGACTGGCAGTAATGCATTTGGAAAAATGCCTGCAGTTTAAAAAAAAAAAAAAAAAAAAACCTCTCTCAAAGAACTTTATTATCTCAGTATGGGAATAAGACTAGTGAATCGAGAATCCATATGAAACGAATTTCATGCAATTTTGCAGCCACATATAATTTGTGTATGCGAATGTGTAACTGGTTTCCAATGTGGGTCCCGTGACTCTGTGGTTGCTCCTGACCCTGCAAGCAATGTGCGCCCCCTGGTTTGGGGACAGTGGACTTCGATTTAGAGGCGGGGGAGGGCGCCTCTCATTTCTAGGTAACAAATCATATTTCATGAAAGAAAAGCGACTGATATTAAAGAGGGCTGGAAATTCAGCCGAGGCGGTTGTTGCCTACTCTGAGTGTTACTTACCATTGTTTGAATGAATTCAGGCTGTGCATTTGCTGTACTGGCTGATGATTCACTCAGTTTATGAAAGCTTTTGGGAAAGAAGGGAAATATGCCCATCTTGGTGTTGGCTTGAGAAAGCAAATTCATTAGCTGATATTGCTGTACAGGCTGTAGCTTGTCTTTTGCTTCTTCTTGTAGCCCCTCTGCATAACTGCTTTTAAATCAGGACTGGAGGATTTGTTCTAATGACTTAGACTAGCAAGCAATCTAATCACAGAGAAACGGCTTAGGTATAGATTCTTGGGTCCCAGAAATCAAACTTGCCAGGATATATCTGCAATGGATTTAGTGGGCCAAGTGCAGCACTGACAGATTTCTGGACAGTTTACGTTGTGCCTGGAAACCGGTTCACTTTCATGAGAAACTGCAGTGCGGTAGGGTCATCCGGTGATAACCACTGAGCACTGGTGCTCACAGGAAGAGTTGGTCTCCTCAAGAGATTCCCTGGGAGGTAGCCAGGGAGTGTTTTGGGTGTCCCCTCACCTTGAACAGCTGCAGGTTGCGAGAGACCACAAATTAATGGGGGAAAAGAACTTCCAAGCAGAAACTCTGGCAAGCGCTGAGGACAAAATGTGCTTGGATTATGGACTTACAAGCTGCCACAAATCCCATTCTTTGGAAGGAGACATGGAATCAATAATTACAAGCTATCAGAAGTTAGCCATGAGAACTCCTGGACCCAGAGAAGGAAACAGTGGCATTCCTTTCCCTGGAGATCTTCAATATTCTTAAAAGGATGCACAGCCAGATGTTTAAGGATTTGTATGGGGTCCTGTCTGAGACAACAGATAAGACAAGGGTGTCCTGACCTGGCCTGGTGGCACAGGTTCCTGGAGACCATTCAGAGTAAACAGTCCTATAGAACTTAGTTCTCCCTCCTGGTTCCCGAATGCCTGTTGCAAGCTGAGTCTGGAAAATCTGAGTGATGTTGGTTTGGAAATAGAGTCAACAGTTCATTTACAAACGGTAGTTTTCAATGTGGATACACAAACTGTGGGGCGGATCTATGCCATCCGATATAAAAACACAGACTTTGAGTGGGGCTGTCTGCTTCATGGGGCCAAGTCTCCTTGGCTGCCACATAGCTAAGCATTTCCTTCCCAGAGGCAATGCCTTTTGAAAAAGAGGGGAGCTCTGCCAGTGGAGAGCCAGTGTGAAGTTTTGAAAGGGGAGAATTCTGAAGCATGTAGTGAGAGGTGTTAGATAAAACCCAGAGACAGGCTTGAGCAGCAGGTGGCCAGGTAAACCACCCACAGCCAGGTGCATCCCCTTCCCCCCCAGGGTCCCAGGGAAGAAGCCAACTGGGAGACCCCTCGGAGGGTCAGTCTCAAGACAAACGCAAAAGTGCAGCAAGTTACCATCAAGTGTAGCGGTATTTTGGTTGGTCCCTTGGCAGAAATTTTCTCCCACAGGCCCCTTCTAACATAGCGGACAGTTGTGCCTGCAATCTGGAACTCTCCGGGGAGCTCTATCTTCCAATCACTGTTGATGGATCTCTTACTGGAGTCTCTGAGAGCTAGAAAGATAATGGAACACCATGGAATCAGAGGGAGTGGGTCTGTTTTCAAAGGGAATCTGGGTGTCCTGAATAGAGGGTGGGGGTCTCAGCCTCCACCTCCACCGGGGAAAGGAGGGAGGCCTGAGGGGAGGGAGAGCGACCTTTCTGTGTCTTGAGAACAGAAGCCTGGCTCACAAGCAGCAAGCCAGTCAGGACCCACAGGACCCTCGTCGAGTGGGCTTCAAGCGTGGGCTGCCTGTCTCGGAATCAGCTCAGGGACAGAGTGGGGGTGTGGCAGGAGCGCCAGGGCATGGCGACAACCGCAGCCCAGTCACAGTTCGCCAGACTTACAGAGTAGAGGGGTTTCAGCCTGATGAATGACTTCTATTTTAATGCATCCAAGGCTACAAAATGGGTTTTGCTGCTTCAGCCAAACTTATCAATTCACGGGACTGTAACCTACCTGGGCTTTTTAAAGAGGGCAGCCCAACTCCAGCACCTCTTAAGGGTCTGATAGTCCTACGTTAGTACAGTGGATGCTCCTTCCAGAAACAGTTGCTAGTCTATCAGGTAGGAGTCTGGAATGTGAGCTGCCCACAGATGTGACAGGAAGGCAGGTGCCGTGCCGGGGGCCTGTGCCTCCCATACTCCAGCTCCACTGGCCTCAGGTTCACGCTTTGTTCATTCACACCTCCACTTGGCAGTAAATGCATAAGAAGAGACAAGGAATCACCATTTTGCTGATAGGCCATAACAAAAATCTGGTTTTCCATACGAGCCATGTATTGACTCTCTGTGCTCACCAGGGACCTATTTGGTCTCCTCACTTAGGTTTGGAGCTATAGACTCAAGAGAAGACTCTGCAGTATAATTCTGTTTTGTTCTGTTGCTTGAGAAAGAAGAAAAATAACCAGAACTTCCGCTGGCATTTAGGAGAAGGTGGCAAATGACAATAGGTGACAGCAAGTCTTTGTGTCACTCAAAAAATGACACCCCAGCTCACTCTGAGTCTAATGCCTCGCTCTCTGCAAGTGCAGCTGGGGCAGCCTGAGGCCCCAAGTGTTCTCAGTCACACTTGGGACCCTACTAAGTTCCGTCAGTGAAATCAGGTTCTGCCCTGCTCCCTATTCTCTGCTTCCTGAGGCCAGAAATAAAATCCCCACATTGAATACCAATTTTGGATAATGAAAGTTGAAACCAACAGGGTTTTCGGTCGGCCCTGAATTCATGAGCCCTAAGCTGGGTTAGGACCCGGTGGGTTCAGTCCAAGTCAGGACACAAGCAGCTGGGGGGACACAGGACCTCTGCTTTCCTGTCTCTAGGCCGTTACATTATGGTTCCAGCGTTCACTTCTGCACAGCCAAACTCTCCTGGTGCAAACAGAGATGCACGCGCAGGAGTCCTTGCTTAAAGCAACTGACAAAAGAAACAGAGAGAGACAGGAAGGGCTGCTTTCCAGCACAGCAACTTCCAGCTGGGGGTTCACATCCAGGGTGGTTGTGTGCTGCGAGCGGCTGAGGATAACAGGACTCCAGGGAAGGCATAGAAAAGAGAAAGCTCTCCTACTTGGAATCAAATATTGCCTTTCAAGAAATTCTAAGTTCTACCTGCTTTTGACATTTCCTGGCTATGAAAAGGAAGTGAGAAGAGTGGGATACTCACAATTTCGGCTCCTTTTTCTCTTCCTCGGCCGCTGTTTAAGAGGCACACTCTGGTTTCACTCACTTATATACTTTTACCCATTTAATCTTCCCCACAGCTCTCTAAAGCCAAAGATTATTTTCCTCTTTCCACAGGTGAGAAAATGGGGGCACAGAAAGGTTAAGTAACCTGCCTAAAGTCACACAGCTATTCAGTTGTTCAGTGAAGAGCTGATCGTAAACAGACCAAGCTCAGTACTCTTACCATCCTGGCAATTTTAAGTTGCACGTCCTTTAGGCTGTAGCATCAGTCCAGAGTTTTATGACAAATGCTGAAATGTGCAGATGTCATACTTGTTTTCAAAGAGAACAAATTCCAGACTCAAACACCGCAGGATCTCACGCTCTGCATACTTTTGTAAACATAACTAATGTTATGGATTTCCAGCACTTCCAGTGAACTAATAACCTAAAATGTATTTGGTTAGGTCAGTTACTGGGGAGTCCAGGCACGTTCATCATTCTTTCAACTTTTCTGTAGGTTTGGAAACTTGTTGCTAGCATGCGCCCATGTGAATTTGGGTTTAGAAATCAGTGTGGGCTGGCGGACAGAAGCAGACAGAGAAAGTGAGGAACCGGAGTGCTCTGAGAAAGGCTCGAAAAACATTATCCCCCTGCCAGTCCCTTTTCCTGAGGGTCTCCTAGCTGGGTGAGAAATGCACAGCTCCTGCCCTCAGAGAGCTTGTTTGGAAGGGAGATGGATGAGAAAACAGATAAACACAAGACGATTTCATAAGCTCTGTGACAGTGAGTCTGGGGTCCACATCTGTGCATGTGTTGGCGGGGACCAGGGCACATAAGGGGGCATCCTTTGAACCGAGATTGCAAGAAAAGCAGAGAGAAGAGGGGGTCCCGGGAGCGCAGGGGCAGGCATGGGCTAGTGCTCCTGACCCTCGGAGGCCACGACCAGATGCTGTGGCAGGAAAGAGGGAGGAAAAAGCACTGCTCTGTACGGAGAAGCAAGTGCAAAGTGCAGTTACATTCTTTTCAGAAGTTTGAGAAAAGGAGGTGAGAGATGGAGAGTGGCTCTGGGGGTGTAGAAGGACAGAAGCAGGCTTACTGTTACTGCTACCAGGTAGGAGACACCTGAGCACATTGAGATCCTCCTCGCTGGGAATGTGAACTCAGAGACATGAGCCGAGTTTCTTTAAAGCTGTATGCTGACCACCATCCTGCTTGCCCTTCCCCAACCCCGAGAATCCACTCTCCACACCGAGATCAGGGTCATGCTAGGGTGGCCGCTCTCCTCTTTTCTTGGCCCTGCATATGTACCAGCCACTCAAGCATTCAGTGCCCTGCTGGGGCCTCTATTTAGAAGTTTGGTCCCTGACCTTGTTCCCATCTTATGGCTGCTGTGACCATCTGGCATCGCTGCTGGGCACCTGTTTCTCCTTCGTTAAGTAGCAACAACCAGAGTCTCCTCTGGGGATGGTCTTCCTCCAGTGATGTGGAGCTCACCCCGAGCTCCAGCCCGGCTCCAGGCACGGGCCCATTGCCCAACCCCGAGTCAATTATCAAGGCTTTGTTCCCCTTGGCAAGAAGCAGTTTTCTTCCCACGGGGTTGCCCAGAGACTCGGTGTAAGTCTGATCTATCAGCACATGGAAAGAGAGCCCCAGATTAAAGTCAGCTGAGCGAGGACAGCAGAGCCAGGCTAGAGAGAGATTACTTTCAGGACGTCATTTGTTAAGCCCCTGAACCAGCAGCGCCTGAAGCCGGGTTTGGCTTTCACATGGCCTTTTGGAAGCTGGTTCTTAAAAAATGCTAAACATGACAGGGCAGGAGAGGCTGCAAAAGAAGACTGCTAGGAGGCACCCCTAGAAATCATCATAGGATCCTTACTAATATAAGCTTGCTACCCCAAGACTGAGAAGGCCTGCACATTCTATCCATGCCTTAAACTGTCACCTGGGTCTCTGCCTGTCTGGCACTAATGTTCAGGGTGAGGCAGCTCTTTTGCGCTCAGCCTTGTTTGTGCCTTTCTCTGGCCATTTTCGCAAGGTGCTTGAAAATGACTTGTTGAATTATAAACTGAAAACTGTCCCACCTCTGTGCCAAACGTCGAACATCTGTGAGGTCAGGAATGGGAAGACTGGAGAGAGTGCAGGAGGGCACACCTGGGGATGATTACAGAACCATCTGCAGAGACGCTGCGCAGAGGTGTGGGGCTGGCCTGCAGAGCCCGGCTCCAGGTGGCAGAGGCACCCGTTGTGGGAGAATTCAGAAGACAGATGGAGAGCCAGCTGGGGCTTGGGGCACGCCACCCACTGATCAGGCTTTGCTTATCAGTAGTGGGGAGTGCTGAGAAGGGCGGGTGAAGGAGGCACCTCAGGAGGGGGTCTGCAGGGTGGGTGTGCTCAAGGAAGAGGAGGAGGGGAAGTGAGGGAGGCAAGCTGCGGCTAAGTGGCTGTTCCAGAATAAGGCCAGCAGCTAGGTAGGGAGGAAAATTCCAGACAATGAGGTGCTGGTGACAAGCTCTCTGGGGAAACAGGTCTAGATTTCTAGTGCTTGCTACCCAAGGTGTAAATGCCCCCGCTACAGTGGGTTTCATGTTATCCACTTGACCTCAGTGAATGCATCCCTAGAAAGAGGAGTGGCAGAGATGGCTCTCCCAAGCCACACACTGCTGCTGGGATATTCCCACAAGTTCTGAAGGCACCTCTCCTTGCACTGGAGGTTCTGGTCTGCAGCTGCTGAGCTGGTGAAATCCTACACTATCATAGCTTCGGGGGCTATGTTTGGTAGGAGGAGGGGACACTCTCATGGACCCATTAAGGACAAACTTGGCATATGCAAACTTTGTTTGTGGCCAGTCTCCACAGTGGCTGCAAGCTTGCAGGCACTACAAACACAGCTTTACAACTGCTATTTGGACCCCCACTGGAAAGCTGGTCCCCCTTTCTCAGGAAAGTCTGATCATGACAACAATCCTTCATGCATTTTGCAGTGGGAGGAAAACACAGAGGCAGAGTTCAAAGTAGGTCAGTAGTTCCAAGAAGCAAGGTTTAAAATTTGCAGGTTGCTGTGGTATATGCCAAGAAACTGGAACTTCCTGCTAAAATCAGGACTTAGCACCTGAGATTCCTTCAAAAGGGGGGGGAAATCCAGCCTCACAGATTCTGTCAGGACTTCAAGCTCTTTATTAGCAGTGAATAAATAGGTTCAGTGTGGAGTCTAATGAGAAAAGCACTTTATGGGGCTCCATCAGCTCCAGGGAGTGAGAATGCAGATCAAGGCCTGGCCCACCTTCACCCAGTGGGAGCTGCACAGGGCAGGGTTTCCCAGAGCCAATGAGGCCAGAGCTCCAGGGCCCCTCATGTGCACGAGTCCTTTTCAAGACCCTGTACATAATATCCTCTTTTTCTTAAAGAAGAGCCCGAAGTTTTGGGCCCCCAAGTTTCTGTCCCTCTCAATCGCTGGGCATCAATGGATATATGCAATGCCCTCTTTGTAAGTATTCTAAGATTAATTTGTATTTGAAATTAGAACTTTTAGGCTGAGAAACTCTAGAGGGGCTATTAAGGTACTTCAAATGCTCTAATTTGATAGGCAAATGATGGCGTTAAGAACAAAGGGAATTCCCAAGCGACTTGATTTCATCTGTGATGTCTGAAGTTCTGATTAGCTGGGGAGGCAATTTTCACTTGCTGGCTCAGCCTGGGTCAGAGGTTGGATGAGAGGTTGGATGTTTTAAACCACTGTCCATAGTGTAACAGTGCTTGCATTTGTGTGTTTTGCTTAGAAGCCAGTGAAACATCTCAACCTCTAGAGAGACTTTTGCAGGGATGTATATGGGCACGTGCTCTCCCTTGCTAAGAACAAAACCTCCTCATTGGCCCAGATGTGAGGTTCTGTGGCAAATGCCCATCTCCCTCCTGGGCCCTTCTTTCTCCCTGTGTTCATATGCCCATCATCCCTGGACTTCCGGGCACCACGGGAGAAGTTCATGAGCCATTCTGGGGAGTGACAAGGGGGCATTCCTGATGGGAGGGCACAGCTCATCTTTAGAACTGGCTGGAGGCAGATACAAGAGGTCTGACCCTGCCCACTGCCCTCCTCTTGCGTGGCGTTGTACAGAAGCATGGTTTCTTTTTGTCTCTCTCCGCCTTGGATTCCACTGGAAGACTTGACCCACAGTCAACCTACTTCCAATCCTGGCACTGAGTCAGTTCCTTTTATTTCCACTCAGAGTTCTGCCAGCTCTGTTCTTAGCTATGGATGCAAACTGCAGAGGCATTTCCTGTTCCAGGTGGTTTTGAGCAGAGAGCCAGGCAGCGTGGGCTGAAGGTAGGTGGGGTGAAATTCTTCAGGAACTGCTCCCAGCAACTGTGAGAGTAATTCAAAGTTGCACCGGGTTGATTTCCAAAGTACCCAGCCCCGAGTGGAAACAAGGCTTGTTTGAACTAACTTTAGAAACATAATGAGCAGGGACCACCTTCGGATTTGCTCTTGTGCACACACCAGGTCCTGGGACACTGGATTTTGGTTTGTGAATAAGATAAGGGGAGGAAAGCTGGCCTCAGCCTCCCACGGAGGTCCAGTGCTTCGGCAGAGCTAAGTCACCCTGAGATGTAGCTCAGAACCAATCTCTGGATGGATGGTTGCTTCTCTGACACCCACACAATGTAGTTAGCAGCAATGGGCAGGTTTAACATGTGTTCTCCAATGAAAAATCATCCCCGTCCATTGATTTCCAGCCATGATGGAACACCTCTGTGAATTGCAGCAGGCCCAGATGGAGCGAGAAGCTTGGACAAGCCACGGAACTCCTGGAGACTTAGTTTCCTCCTCAGTGAAATAGGCATAGCAGTACTTTGCCCTATATCTGGGGGACTAGGGGTTGGGCCTGCAAAGCAGGGTGGGGCTCAGTGACCAGGAGCCACTGACGTCGACGTCAGTGATATTGTTTGCGTGTGGCCTTCCGGCTTCGGAAGCCAAGAGGGATTGTCATGAGCGCTAGCTCCTCCAGGCAGCGCCCACTATTTACTGGCTGGCCCTAAAATGGGGTCTGTGAAAAGCTTGTTTTTACTATAGGAATTAGT
The DNA here is from genome assembly GCA_029783875.1 of Phataginus tricuspis. NCBI lineage: Eukaryota > Metazoa > Chordata > Mammalia > Pholidota > Manidae > Phataginus > Phataginus tricuspis. Next base: position 9,102,184 of record JAQQAC010017683.1, on the reverse strand, counting down.
TGAGTGAACTAAAGGACTCTGACATTCTTCCATCATTCTCATAGAAACAGTGTTCCTGTTTTTGCCAGACGGCTGGGGCAGAGGACAGGTGGGAGAATGGTGCTGGGAAGTCTCAGAAGCCAGGGCTGGAAGCCAAGGAACTTGCTGGCAGGGGCACTTGCTGGTGCTTCATGGAAGAACCGGGAAGTCAACCTTGGAATCTCACAGCTCCCAGGACACTGGGATTATGATTTTTGACAGAGGGCCAATGGTGGTGTCAGCCTCCCACAGAGGTCTAAAGCCCCTGGGGAGCAGAAACATCATCTCCAGGTAGGCGAGGGCCAAGGTACTAGTGGGGAAGGGCAACTTTTGGGGGTGACACTAGGTATTGGGACTTCTGAAGCAAATGCTGAAGTTGATCCAATTTCCTAAGGTGGGTAGAGAGGGTTGGGCTCTTTGAGAAATGAGAAAAAAGGCTGTCACTCTGAAGAAGCAGCCAAAAACAGCACAAGGCCTTGTTTCAGAAAGCATTTACAAGCATTGTTCTATTTGAGTGACAGTTGGGATAGTTACGGAAAAGAGTGCCGGGTAAGACTGGGAAGGTGACCAGGCTGGGGAGGTGGAAAAAACCATGGACTGATGAAGACCAATGTGGATGTCAACCTGAGGGACACGAGGTCCTATCCTGGCAGTAGGAGCAGTGGCAGCTCTTCTGGCCTCAGGAGGCAAAGTGGGTGACAGGTGAGAAAGCTGCCCAAAACACACTAGAGACCCCCAGAAGTCTGCTTACTGGTGAGCTGTGGTGTAGACACTTAGAAACAAGAGTTCCTGTCCTTACTCCTGCCTTTCCCAAGGCAGGGATGTGAGGATTATCTCAGTGTCTGTAAGTGGTTCCTCTCTCTTAAATAATAGGATGGGGGTCATTATAATCTTGCCTATTAGAAGTTTGTTTTGTGTCTGTCTCATTAGACCATTTCAAAGAAAGATACTTCTGTATCTACAATGGCAGGAATGTGGACAAAGGTGTAATTTTTTTTTAAATCAGTGATAAAAGTTGAAATAAAATCATTTCATGAGTAACTCCATTTTAGCCAAAATAACTTAATTCTTAAGCTTGAAGGTAGAGAGAGATCATGTCTTGCATATTTTTAAACATCTCAGACAGCACCTTGCAACACAGACCAAGAGATGATAATATGAGGAAATTCCAGAGGGGGGCACCTCAGTAGATCAGCCCCCTCCAGTTGAAATCCTACCTAAGACAGGAATATGGGAGCAGGGCTGGCAGGAGGACAAGGGTTGTAGCATGTCACATCTCAGTGAGCTAAGAGCAGAGGCAGCTCCTGGGCGGCCTGCTGGCCCCCGTGGCAGCAGAAAGAACACTTACGCATCAGCCCAGCACTCTAACTGCCCTGGTGCTCGAGTGCCAGGCTGAGCTTTGTGGGGGCTGATGGGGAGGCTGGGAGTTGAGCTTAGGATGCACTCAGAGGACCTTCTATGGCCAAGAGAAGGTTCAACCGAACAATTCTTAGGCTTCAGCATGGTTCTGTCTTAGGCAATGAGACCAGTCTGGAATGGAACCCAAACTTTCTGCAGAAAGATAACAGGCACTTGCACCTGAAGTCAATGGCGCTGGCCACTAGGAATTTAGGATGCATGCACTCAGTAAAAATCAGTGTCCTTTTAGGAGTTTCCGTTGGGGAAATAGGGCTGTTACTCTTTTTCTAGCTAAGGAGTCACCCCCCAGAGCCACTGAGCACCTACAGGGGCTACCTGCATGTTTGGCAATGTACCCACGCTGCTCAGGCTGAAGCTGCTCTGAGCTCTGCTGGGGTTACCCTGGGGGATACAAGCTACTTCAGTTCCTCGCAACTTCTTTCACTCTCTCTCATCTTCCTTCCTGTGCCAAGCTGATGGTTCCTACTGATCTTCCCCATCACCCACCTTGGGGGCGTAGCTGTACTTTAGCCAAATATGACGGCCCTGCCTGGTCTACCCTGATTACATCATTACACCTAAAATACGAGTATAAAACCAATGGCCAGGGAGAATGCTGCTGAACCAAATCACCGGCCTGCTCAGCCAAATGAGTTCTGAGGAATCACATTTGTTTTACCCAGAAAACTGTGGGCAGGTTTATCCTCCACCACTCGAATCCTCCGGGCTCCAGCTGGAATGATAGCAGCTTCAATATAACCTGTAGGAACAAATAACATCCAGGTGAACCACACCTCCACCCAAGATCAGAGGCCCATGCAACAGCCCCCACCAAAATCTACCTTATTACACCCTCGTGGTGATTTCAGAGCCTGTGGGCTTGGACAGCACTAAGAAACCGATAGTCAACTAACAAGGAATGTTCTCCTGTGGCCAGAATCTCCTGGCTGCCCAAATTTCAGAGGGCACCATCTGCGTGTGTTATGAGCTGAACTGTGTCTCCACCCCCTCCCCCAATTCATAGGTTGGGGTCCTAACCCCCACTGCCTCGGAATGTGACCTTATTTGGAAATGGGGCCATGGAATATATAATTGGTTAAGATGAGGTCATCCTGGAGCAGGGTGGGCCCCTAATCCAATATGACTGGTGTTCTTCTAGAAAAGGGGACACATTTGGACACAGACATGCATGCAGAACTCCATGTAAACACGAAGCAGAGATCAAGATGATGCGTCTAGAGCCAAAGTACACCAAAGATTGCCAGCAGACCACCAGAAGCTAGGACAGAGGCCTGGGAAGAGACCAACCCTGCCGAAAATCTGATCTCAGACGTCTAGCTTCCAGAACTGTCAGACAGCAAGTGTCAGCTGTTTATGCCACCCAGTTGGTGGTGCTTGCCTCTAGCGGCCCTGGCATACTAGGACAGCCTGGGATTCTGTGGGAGCAGAACTTCCCTGGAGCATGGGCTTTGAGTGCCCCTGGCCTCTTCCTCTGTTGGAAGCTCCTGCATCCTTCGCTGTACTGTACTTTGACTTTTCCTGAGTCCACGAGATGACAGCAGAAGCTAAGCTACATGCCTGGTGACAAACCACTGCCTTAACACAAAGTGCAAAATTTTCTGTTTCTACAGCCCTTTGGGCATTTCTGCAACTATCAGTCTGTATACTTATGTTCATTTCCGTGAGTATTTCTAAGGATGACAGGAGGCCCTCAGAGGCTGTGGCCCTACAGGTGCCTAGAACAGCAGGTGGTTAGTAAAGATGCAGGGAGAAAATGACTGAGGTTGCCAGGGTGGAGGTCAGTGACTGGCTGACGCCTGGTAAACAGGGCGATTGCGTCAATAAATGGGCTCAGTGATATGATGAAATTCTGAAATGCAGGCTGGTAATTATTTTGTTTTGATTTTCATCTGGCTTTTAGACAAGGGTAATATGCATTTGCTTCAGCAATTTAGATGATGATTCCAAATTAGATTCTGATTCCTGCCCCTGTCATTCCCAAATGTGATCACCACAGTCAGCAAGGGAGCTTTAAAAAAGAGATTTCTGGGTCTGACCATGCAGAGATTAGGGAAATATCTATTTTGATGGACTTCCTCATTTTCTCACAGTAAAAATGGCTTCGTTTTTATTATAAAAAGAGTACATGATAACTCAAACCAAACATACACACATCTTTTTTACATGAAAAGGGTATTGTACATGGTTTTAAAAGATCAGGGACAATTTTGGAGTTTTGCTAGGCAATAGGTGTCCAAGGTACAAAATTCAAATATAAAACGATGTAGTAGAAAGTATGTTGACCTTATAAGATGATATCCTATAGTTAGGTACCTTTCTAACACTGTTATTATTTATAGTAATTTGTGTATTTCGGCTGGGTTTCTATGTCGATAACTGAAACATCTGTCCAAATGGCAGTTTTATTTTTTCCTTCCTAATGTTTATGCCTTTAGTGTCTTCTCCTTTTACCGTTCTGGTTAGAACTTACAAAACCACATGGTATGTAACCTGAGATGGTGGCATCCTTGTCTTAGGCAGGATGCTCAGAGGAAGGTCTCCAAAGCTTTCCGACCAAAAATAATGTCTGCTGTGAGAACAGATACCTCTCATTTATCGGGTAAAAGGGGTTCCCCTTTTATCCTAGTTCGTTAAGAGCTTTTGTCACGAAGAGGTGTTGAACTCAATCAAGAGCTTTTCTGCATCTACTGAGACCATCACCTCGTTTCTCCCGAAGAACACAAAGGCCTCAGAGCAGTTTAACTGTCATCACACTCCTCGTGACTAACACAGCGTGTGGGTCAGATTCTTAGCTCTGTCTTTCCTGTGCCAAACTATTTTGGTTCATTGTTATTTCTTTTTTATTCTGATATTTTCCTGTAAACCTCTAATTATATTTATATTTGTTATGTGACTTAATAGCTACAAGTGAAACATTTTAATCCCTGGATATTAAAAGCTGAAGAAGTCCGCATAATTATACCAGACTCCACTCTCTCACATCCCGTTCAACTTTTATTGTATCATTCCTACATTGTATTGGTTTATAATATTTATCTTTGGCTAATTTTACTAATTCCTGTAGTTGCTTTAGTCTTAGTCCTAAAAAAAAATGTTCCTTTTATGCAGTTCCTTCAATAAATTCTTGCTTGCTGTAAGTTTGTTCTCTTTGAGATGGGCTTGTGGAATTATATTTTCTGAAATGTGATATAGTAAAAAAAATTATTGTCCATTGCCTTATACTTGAAGGCCAGTTTGGCTGGTATAAAATCTTGGGGTCACATTTTCTTTCTCTGGGACTGTTGCATGAACTGCTCCTTTACATGTTAGTGTGGAGAAGCCTTTTGGATGTTTTCCCCCTTTTACAGAGAATTTGGATTGGATGCTCAAAGGATTCTTCCCTTTAAAGACTAATAACTATTAGGCTATTCATAGTTAAATTTTTTCCTGGGACACAGAGTATATTAAAATTATACTCAAATCTATAGTCTTCTGATCTATTTGGCTTTCTTTTTCAGGGGCACTGAATTATTTGTCAGATCTCCTTTTTCCCCACAGTGCTCATTTAATCTCTTATCCTTTTGGATTCTTGGCTTATTTCCACAGTGCTTCACTCATTTTTCTGTCTTGCTCTTCACGCTTCTCATTGTGTTCTCTCAGCAACGACACTTTCCTCCACTTCTGTGTGGACTTGCTTTCTATTATGGATTCGTTTTCTTCCTCTACATCTTTCCTCAGCTCTGCTAAGTCATGTTTCATTCCCCTCTGTTGCTTCATTGTATCCTCCTTGAGGTCTTCTATCTTTTTTTATGCCACTTTCCTTTCTTTTTTTTCTTTTCTTCTTCCTTTCTTTCTTTCTTATTTTTATTAAGGCATCATTGATATACACTCTTATGGTTTCACATGGAAAACATTGTGGTTACTACATTCACTCATACTATCTAGACCCCCCAACACCCCATTGCAGTCACTGTCCATCAGCGTAGTAAGATGCCACAGAGTCACTACTTGTCTTCTCTGTGCTACACTGTCTTCCTTGTGACCCCCCCACACACCATGTGTGCCAATCATAATGCTCTGAGGTCTTATATCTTAACTATGAGTTCTTGTTTTATTGAGGCTATTGTTTAATGAGTTTTTGGAATAGGTGGCAATAACATTTGGTATTAATTTTCATCTTCTCCTTGGTAATATTTTGCTAGTATTTAAAGAAAATCAGTCACTTGTTCTCCTTGTCCCATGTGTCCTTTTCCTATTACAGTATACTTGTATAGATCCTATGCTAATTGTCTTTCTAAATTTATTGCAAATTTTTAGGTGACACAAGTTCCAATTGTATGAGCTGCTTGCAGTAGGTTTGTGTAGTAGAGACGGACAGGACACTGTTGTGGGCTTAAAGAACTTTTCCTTGATTTATAATAAAATTTGTTAGGACCAAGGTTTATGTGTATCAGTGAGTTAATTTTTATTTTAGTAAAAATTTATGTATTTTAAAGGTACACCAGTATACATGTATATTTCTCATTGTAAGACTTTTAATAATACACATAAATCTCAATTTCCCTTAATTCCACTTCCTTCCCCTGTGGGAACTGTTACTCACTGTTTTTTATTCATTCAGATATTATTTATATATATATCTACACAATACTTTCATATTAATATTTGTCTATATTTTATATAAGTGTTAGAAGTAAATTATAACTATTGTATTATACTACCTTTTTTTAAAGAAAAAATATGTCTTGGAGATCTAGCCACATGAGTAAGTATAGCTTTATTTCATTTTTCATTTAAATTGCTATGTAGTTTATATAACTATTCCCCTACTGATGAACACTTAGGTTGTTTCAAAATGTTCACTATTAGATACAGTGCTTTATCACATATAAATATGCAAACAAAATCCTTCAACAAACTAGCATCCTAAAACAGCAATATATGAAAAGGATTATATACTATGATTAAATATGATTTATCCCAAATTCAAGGTTGGTTTAACATATAAAAGCCAATTAATGTAACCTACTATATAAAGGACAAAACCACTTGGTTATTTCAATAGATGCAGAAAAAGCATTTGACAAAATTTAGTACCCTTTCATGATAAAAACACTCAAACTAGGAATAAAAGGGAACTTCCTCACCTTGATAAAGATCACTTACAAAGAACCCACAGCTAACATCAGACTTAATGCTTTCTTCCAAAATCAGGAAAAAGATAGGATGTCTACTCTTGCTACTTCTATTCAACATTGTACTGGAAGTTCTATGTCAATCAACCATGAAAAAGATTTTTAAAGGCACCCAGATTGGAAAGGGCAAAGTTAAATTATTTCTATGTCCAGACATCAGGATCTTATACAGAAAAAAATCCTAAAGAATCCACAAAAATCTATTGGAAGTGGTTTGGCAAGGTTGCATGACAGGAGATCAATATACAAAAATGAACTGCATTCCTATACATAAGGGATGAACAATTTAAATGAAATTAAGGGAAAAATTCAAGTTAAGTAGTATCAAAAAGAATAAAATACTTAGGAATAAATTTAACAGAAGATGTGCAAAGTTTCTACACCAAAGAGTACAAAATATTGTTGAAAGATATTAAAAAGGATCTAAATAAATTGAAAGACAGTCTATGCTCATGGATCGGAAGAGTTAATATTGTTAAGGTGGAAATACTTTGCAAACTGGTTTGCAGATGCCACACAATCCCTATCAAAATCCAAGCAGCTTTGGGGTTTTTTTGCCAAAAATTGCAAGTTGATTCTAAAATTCTTATGAAAATACAAGGGACCCAGGATAGCCAAGACAATCTTTGAAAAGGACAAAGTTGGAGAGCTGATAATTCCTGATTTCAAAGTTTTCTAACCAGCTATGTAAGCAAGACAATGTAGTACTAGTACTAACATGAAGAAAGACATTTTATCAATGTAATATAACTGAGAGTCTAGAAATAAATCTCTTACTGATTTTTTAAAAAATATAGGTGCAAAGAACATTCAGTGGGAAAAGAATAATATTTTCAACAGTGTTGAGATAATTGGATGTCTATATACAAATGAATGAAGGTGGACTCCTATCTCAGACCATACAAAAAACCTAACCTAAAACAGATCACAGATAAACCTAAATCTAAAAGCTAAGACTGTAAAACTCATGGAAGAAAACACAGGGGTAAGTCTTTTTGACTATGGATTTTGCAATGGTTTCTTAGATATGACAGCAAATGCACAAGCAACAAAAAGAAAAAAAAGAGTATTATATCAAAATTCAAGACTCTTTGCTTCAAAGGACACCATCAAGAAAGTGAAGAGGCAAACTAATACACTGGAAGAAAATGTCTGCAAATCATTTTGATAAAAGGACTATCCAGAATATATAAATAAAGCTTACAACTCAATAATAAAATGACGAGTAATCTAATTTAAAAATAGGCAAAGGATTTTAGTAGACGTTTCTCCAAAGAAGATATGTGAATAGCCAATGAGTATGGAAAGATGCTCAACATTGTAAGTAAGTGGAGAAATGCAAATCAAACCACAGTAAGATATCACTTCACAACCACTAGGATACCTCTAACAAAAATGACAGACGATATGAAGTGCTGGTGAGGATGTGGAGAAACTGGAACCCTCATTCATTGCTAGTAAGGATATAATATAAGTACAGGCACTTTGGAGAAGGGTTTGGTGGTTCCTCAAAAAATTAAACATAGAATTACCATATGTCCTACCAATTCCACTCCTTGGCATATACCCAAGAAGAATGAAAACATACGTCCATGTTGTACACAAAACATACACAGATGTTTCTAACAGCACTGTCATATCCAAAAAATGTGGAGACAACTCAAATATTCATCAACTGATAAACATTTTAAAAATCCAGTATTTCCACACAACGGACTATTTTTCAGCAGTAAAAAGAATGAAGCAGCGATACATGCTGCAGTGGATGAACCTTGAAAATATGCCAAGTTAAAGGAGCGAGTCACAAAGGATCATGTATTATATGATATCACTTGTATGAAATGTTCAGACTAGACAAATAGACACAGAAAGTGGCTGCCTAGGGCAGAGGAGGGAGATGGGGAGTGACTGTTAATCACGGGGTTTCATTTTGGGTGATTGTGATGATGGTCGCACCACTCTTTGCATGTACTAAACACCCACTGAATTGCACACTGTAAATGGGTGTATTTTATGGTGTGCATGAATTATATCTCTACAAAGATCTTTAGCAAAAGAAATACTGCAATGAACAACTCTGCACATGTCTTCTTGTGCGTATATACAATGTCTTAACTGGTCAGCTGTAGGAATTGCTGGGTCAAACATCCATGCAGTTTCAATGTTAAAAATACAGCTACATTGCCTTCCATGAAAGCTTAACTAAGAGATAAGTCAACCAATGCCATATGAGAATAAATGTTCATTCAGACTTCTAAATACTCAAAATTATTGATCCTTTTAATATTTGCTAATCCAGTAAGTGAAAAAAACGTACATCATAGATTTAATTTGCATCTCCTTCATTAGCTGTGTGGCTGTGCATCTTCTCCCATACTATGCTTACTGGCCATTTGCAATTTTCTCTTCAGTGAACTGCCTTATTCATAAGTGTTCCCCATTTTTCTACTGGCTCTTGTTTTTATTTCATTGATAAGCAGGAGTTTCTAAGATGCATTTCAATATCTATTATAATATATTTAATGTAGTTTGGACTCCAAGTTTTTACTTATTAGACTTGTTGCAAATATTTTCTTCTGTGATATGCCCTTTCTTGGTTTATGGTGCCTTCTGTCACATGGTTTTACACTGACAGTCATACTTTTAATTCTTGAGACCTTTTTGTTTTCTGATTGTTTCTTCTCAGGGCACTCTGTACTTGTTTTATAGATAAAATCACATCTCAAATCTTTCTAAGAATAGTAAGTAGAGAGTTTGGACTTCTGTAATTTGAGTTATCTTTTTTCTCCCATGGGTCATTTTTCCAGGTTATCTTGGTCTTTCACAGGTGTGTTGAAGCTTCATTCGAGAAGGGTGCCACAGACGGGTTGTCTCTGTATACATGCAAGTTTTGCTGATGGTCCAGACTGGCTTTCGGCTGTGGGAGCAGGGACCAAAATACTGGACTACCAAGAAGTTTGCCATAGGTGGTGAGTCCTGGGGCTGGCCACCAAGTATTCCTAGGTCTCTCTCTGGAATCATGGGTAGGAATACATTTCTCTACCCTCGTAAAACGTGTGACCACATGGCTTACTTTGACCCTTAAAGTATGAGTACAAGTGATGTGCATGTAGGAGCTTAAGAACTTCAGGGCCTGATTTGTCGTGTCCCCTTCCTCCTGCCGAAGTGAGTGTGACAGTGTGTGAACAATAACATCTCTGTGTATAGGTTCACGAGTGGCCACAATAGGCAGAGCCTCCTGCTAACCCATCCTGGATATGCAGCAAGAAATAAACATTTGTGCTAAGCCACTGAGATCTGGGGGACTTCTGCACTATGTTCTGTTTGCTTGTTTACTGCAGCACAACCAAATCTATTTATTCTGATTCCTACATATACGAACATTCAACTGAGATGTCCTTGTTCTCCTTAGACCTTTTCATAAGTTCCTTTTCATTTATTTTAAGGTGATTTTGGGAAGACAAGGAAGTAAGCACTGTGTTCACCCAGCCGTCATGGACAGAAAGTTTAGTGTGTCTTTCAGTTTTGATAGCAAATGCTTTTGGTGTTGTTATTAGAGATCCAGCCTCAGAGGTTTACAAACACATGTTCTTCTTGATGCCTGGGGAGACTCCACGGATGTATACACTGTCCAGTTAGAGGGTAGCAAGTGTCTGCTTCCTGTGCCCTGATCCATCCTGTTTTGCAGACAGGATAGGGTGACTTTAACTAATTGGGGTATGGTCCTCCAATAAAATCCCTTCCAACCACTATGACTTGGGAACATCAACCCTGAGTTGCCTGAGAAGCCTGCACACAGCTTCCGCACTGCCCAGTTCTTATAGGGTGAAGACAAGGTTTTTCGATGAAAAAGTTTTTACTCTAGGAATGCTTCTCTACTTAAAAGTATGGCCATAAAAAAACCCATCTTTTAGGATTACATCTCTAGATTTTGTAGACAAATTTCTCTTGGAGAAATTCATTTCTTCTGGGGGAGTTTGAAGAGTAATTCCAGGCATACAAGACAGTACCATGTCAAAAATGGAGACAAAATTATTCAGGGTCACTGTAATGAAAACCTTTTTTTTTGGAGGAACCGCCATTTAAATCACAAAACTGACCTGGAAATGAGATCTCCCTGGGAAGCTGAATTCTTTTCTGACAGAGGCTGCTGTCACGTGGAAACTTTCTATTTTGTGACCAAATAACGCTGGTGTTAGCATCACCAAGCTGCAGAATCTGAGGCAAATGGATGTATCCTCTGAGGTCCAGATTAGCTAATTTTCCACAATCCACAGCAAGGTATTATTTGCAACCAATGCACAGTCGCCATGCCTATTTTTAAGCTAAACTTTGGCACAAGAGGCAACACTAAAAAGGCACTTATTTCTTCTCCTTTCTCATGTGCCCACAGGGGCAGAGGTTGATGAGCAGTGAAAAGCGTAGGGGTAGATGCACAGCTCAGGTAAGGCTCATCTCAGGTGACCTCTGAGTCAGAATGGGGCAGGGGAGGCATTGTCACAGGTGGGCTCTGCTAACCTTTCTAAGATGAGCTCCTCTGCTCATGAAATGGAGGGAACAAATGAAAGGGGGAAATCCCTGAAATGAAAGGCAGATTGTCTGTCCATAAACCAAGGAATCCACCTCTAACTCACTGCCCTTTTTTCCCATGACCCCTATTCTGACCCGGAGCTCAAAGCCCATCCTGAGGTTGGTGTGAAGAGTGACCAGCAAGGGAAAGAGTCCCATCACCACAGCCCAAAGCGGTTCACCGTTCCTCATACCAGACATCCCCTACGCAGACGCCAGGTGCCACCATATTGACTGGGCATGAAATATAATTAAAGGGGGGATTTGCTCTAAGAAGTCACAGGATAGAGTCACATTTTAGGTAAAGTAGCAAGACTTTATCTTTGGATTTCTCATTCTAGACTCTGCCATCAAGCAAGAAAAATCTAGTTAGAGGGTCATGATTTAGTTTCACGAGGAAGCCATGGATAAAATTCAATGCCTGTGCCATCATTCTAGGAAAACATGCCATTTTTGCCATAAGGACAAGTAGTTATAAGGAACTTCAAAGTGATGTTAACCTTAAACCTTCCTCAAATCTTCTGAGTGTCTTTCCCTGCAAAATAATTTTTATTTGAATTTCCAAGTAGACTCGCCCTCAGATGATTTGGTCTCATTTTTTCCTTGTGTTTTCCATAGCATTTACTTTCTTCAGAAGAAAACCCTTGAACTGGTAAGATACTATGATGGAATATATGTAACACCCTGGCTATGTGGACATTTTTACAAGGTTGTAGCAAGCATATTTTAAAAAATCAAATTCTTTTTCTTTTTTTTTTTCTTTTTTGGTAATTATAGAACGCTTGGAGAGGCTTGTGGGTAAGTTAACAGTTTTCTCATTTTACAAAAGTTGTTTATGAGAATATTACAATCTTTGTTTATCCCTAAAGGCTGTTCTGGGTCAAACTGAAAAGAAGTCATTGTTTGGGAAGGCCACAAGGCTAGACGAATATTCTCGTTCAGTTCTCAAAATCTGAGGTCAGTGCAGGTGGGACAAAGCAAAGCCATGACCTTTATCTCCAGCATAAAGACCAGGAGGGTATCACCAAATGCCCTCTGCCCTTTGGGAAACCTCCCTATGGAGGCAAGTGGCATCTGTGGCTAAATTCTCTGGCACATCTTAGCATTTTAGGCCAAGTGCCAATGTGGCTGAGGAGAGTGAAGACATAGCCTGGCACACTAACATGTTTCTGCCTGGCCTCCAACCCCATGACTCTTTATCTTTTATAGCTTTAAAATCGGTTTTATTCTGTAGTTCTTCTTTTTGGAAATTGGTCTTAAACCTCAATGATACATAAGTGATAAACGGCCTTAGCATTTACTCATGGCTTCACGCATGACTCACTCCCACTGGCTCTGCTCAGAAAACGTTCAGGCGTGGAAGCAAGGCAAGAACCCCACACCAGGCACGTCACCGCTAATACAGCACATGATATCCAAACATCTTACATGAGAAACACTTGGGGACAGCCTTTGCCATCACACATGTGGACACCTTGGTACAGAGATTATTCTTGACTGAGAAAAAGAAATACATTGCAATTGGTTTGTATGCACATTTCAGAAATTGATGCTGTAGATCTTAGATCTTAATCACAGTGGAGAGAAGAGTCAGTATGTGTCATTATCACACACTGGGAATTTCCCCATGGAACTCCCACACCCCACACCTAGACACGGGAGCACAGAACTTGGCATATGGCAGAGGCTCTAAAGGTAATTTACTGAGTAAATATGTGACATGTGCATCTGTCCACATCCCAAAGGGTTAGATCACATTACCCTCCCTTTTAAGAACGAATTGCTTGAGAAGGTTCTGAGAACAAAGTGTAAAGGGATTCAGAGCCCATGGGGCACCATGGCTGGTTTTTGATGGGGACTTCAATACAGATGCGTCTTGGATGTCCAATGCACCAGTCACCTTTCTAATGCTGTAGAGCAGCATGGAATAAAGCTAATAACATTAAAATGACAATTTAATGAATGAAGTGAAAACATCATACCAAGAACTTTCAAATCACTGAATTAAAAAAAAAAATCACTCTTTGAACCAAAGGCTTGAACATTTCGCAGCCCATCCATCAGAGAAGTAATATGATAGCCAATTCAAATCGATTCCTTCCATAGTTGAGTTTCCGAGGACCTCATTTGTTCAAAGCTGGGGGGCAAGAGGGTAATAAACAAGCTACGCTCAGTATGCCATATCCCCACTCGCTACACTGGGACCTCTCAAGGACGAGAGAGGACATCCTGGGAGGCGTGGGCACTGTCTCTGTATGCATCTGCCCTGCTTTTTCAGCTCAAGTACTTAGCTGAGTGGACCCAGAAGAGTTCAGACAAGGGTCAGGACTTCATGTAATTGGGCAAAAATCCTGCATTTGATTCCTTTTTATCTTTCTGTTATGGTATTTCCCTTTGATATTCACCCTTAAGGGTGATAAGATATTCCTCCTTTCCCTGTCTCTGGAGCTGGGCAGAGATGAAAGTTACCTTCCTATCTAAACTGACAGGATTGACAAATTCATTCAGCTGCACTTGGAGTCACCTGGGGGCTTTATGCCATTTCTAAATTGGGTTTTTCCTTCAGACTGTAATGTCCTTCCCCCATCTCCACGGTAAGTTAATTTCTACTTGTTCTTTAGGGCTTGGAGGCCACCCTCATCTGCCTGCAAGCCTGGGCAAGGGTTCCCTGCCAGAATTCGGGGCCCCACAGCACCTCCACTGAGTTGCTTCTTTCTCACCCATGGACTCAAGCTTGTTTGCCTGGAAGTCCCTTCCTTTGACCGTGACCAACTTGGTGACAGTTAACTTTTATTTCTTTATACCTCATGCATAAACTGTAGTAGTGCTGGGTAAATGTTTACTGGGTGAAAGGACTCCTGGGTAAGCATTTGCCAGTATCTCTGTACATGTGCATTCCAGAATGTCAGACCATGATTACAGGTATGTATTTGATGAAAGTATACTGATTCATTCGTGTGAGAGTGAGCATTCCATGCACATCTTCAATAAACAGAATCCATACTGATAATGCGCTTATGCTCACTGACCCCAATTGTGAGGATTTAAAGCAAAGGTGTGACAACTGGCAACAGCTCAAAAGGACAGAACTTCTACAGGTAGGCAGGGCTCACATGTGCTTATCTTTCTCTGGAGGTTTGCTAAGGCTTTTGTGCCCCAGAAGCTGGAAGGAAGCCAGGGTGGGGACAGCTACGCCCAGGAGGCTTCCACCGGCTGTCTGTCCGCCCATGGAGGTCTGGCTGCTGTGGCCCCCGAGGCCTGCCCTCCCAGGAGGTAGTCTGCACGTTCACACACCCTTCCTCCTGTGCATGAAGGGGGCCAGGCATGGGGGTGATGAGCGAGGGAACAGCAGAAGAAAAGGACATTCCCGTGATCAGAGGAATGAGTCAGCTCACGCCAAGACGAAGGGCCAGCAAATGGATTAGACCCTGGGAGAAAGAGAGAACACATTTGCTCCCATCTGGATTCTCTTGGAAGTGAGCTGCTATGTTGCAAATGGTGGAGATTTTCCACGCTGGGTGGTGGAACTTTCCTTAGTGTTCCACAGAACTGCCCAGGGGACAGGAGCGGGCACGGCTGTACTCCACCTGCCTTCCACAGAGTGGAGCAACTGGAGTCCGCTCCGTTTACTGGAGCTCAGCACAACATTCCACTGAAATAAAGGATTCTACTGGGTCCTTCTGCTGTTGTTTTTAAATATTTATAGTAAACCCTTGCCAATTGTAGAGGTTTTGTTCTTAATTGCCCTTCCTGGCACGGTAGGCAAGGTCAAAGTCTCATGGCAAACTGGGGTCCAAACAGAGCGAGTGGCATCTGACATGTCAAGACAAAGAGAAAATACCAAACACTCCAGAGCAGGGTTGTCCAGATGAACTTTATGCAGTGATGGAAATGCTCTCTTTCTGTGCTAACATAGCAAACCGCTAGCCCCATGTGGTTAGAGCGCTTGAAGCAAAGCTAGTGGGGCTGAGGGCTGAATTTTTAAATACGTTTGATTTTAATTAGCCATCAGTAGAATTTGAATAGACCTAAATGCTCCTCTGTGGCCATTGTACTGGATGGTGCAGCTTCGGCAGGCACGGTCCCTGCAACTGACTTGCTCCGGCCTCACCTTCTTCGGGTTATCTCAGGAGCCATGCCGCTGGCACAGATTCTCACACAAGCTTCTGTTTTGCAGACTGGACATCTGTCTTTAAAATCCAGAAACCAGCCCTTAATGAGACTTGCATGTAATTTTTAGATATAATTTTTTAAATTTGCTTTTGAACATGCACTTGCCTCTGGTTTTGCTTCCTCAAGATCCTGCAAAAAGTTTACGGGAGAGGTTGCCCTTTCCACAATGGGTCTAGGAGGAACATTTCCCCCAGACTGGGTTTTCTAGACAAAAGGGGTAACACATACAGACGTCTCCGCCTTACCCCAAGGCCTGTTCTGTGGGGCAGGGAGGATTAACTGTGATTCTGTTCTCTTGTTGGGTGGACTGAACTGAACAGCTGTCCAAAGCAATTGTAGAAAAGACGTTTTCCAGTTATACTGCAACAAGTTATCTTGGTGATGCTGCTCTTGGGAGCAGTGGGTGAGGGGACACTCACAAAGGCTTTGAGAGAAGCTCACCCTCTAGATGACTTGCCTGCTCATGTCCTCCTCATGAAGTACCAACCCAGATATTCCCTGGACATCCCAAGCTGGTGTCCTCTAGGATAAGAGGTGGGAAGCCACCTCCCACCTCTGGGCAAAGCTGCCTACAGCTGTGAAGATGGTTCAAGCAGGAAGATCAGGAAGGCCCACCAGCTGAACTCTGGTTGGCCTCTCTGAGCCCAGTGTCCGGGGAGGCCTGCACTGGGGACAGGGGACTCCATTACTCTGCAGTCACAGTCGGCAGAGGCATCTGACTTGCTGGAACACATGGTTTCATGTACATTTCAAGGATGTGTGTGAACACTATCCTGCTTTGACACAAAACTCTGAAACAGTCACAGCATCTTCCATCTGCAGGTGAAGATGATACGGCAAAGGCGTCTCTGTGTGCTGGGCTGACATAAACATAAGGGGAGCTGGTGGTGCAGGGCAGCTCCAAGTGGCTCCTGGACCTCAGGACTGCCCCACTGAGTGACCTGGCCAAACTACTCACCCCCAGGAACCCGAGCACATCATTCTGGCTAAAGTGTTTCTCTTTGCCTTTCAGAAATCATAAAACTTGCTGGGTCATCTATATATTATCAACTAGCCCTTAAATATGAAATGCAGGGAAGGCATGCAATCACTAGCTTTTGGACAAAGGAAAAAATACTCACTATGTGGAGGTTGTCCTGTAGCTGCAGCAACCCCGTGTTCTGTAGCCTTGCACTCACCTGTCCCTCTGGAGTGACTGAAGTCCCCCTTCACCACGCGGCAGGTCTTGCCATCCCCACTGCAGACCCCGCACCGGTCTTCCTTGGCCGCAGACCCAATGATGCCATCACAGCCGATTTTCTAAATAACCAGAGTGCTGGGTTATTTTGTGTTTAAGACTCAGAGGGCTTTTCAAAGAGGTTACCCTGCAGGGCTGACTCCTCCAATAAGTTCAGCAGGCATGGTGCCTGGGGCCCACCATGTTTACAGAGGCCCAGGAAAAGACTGTAATTTAAAATCAGAAGAGAAAAAGTGAATAGAATCAGCCTGTGTTACATTTGTCTTTATATGCACATAGTTGTCACATATCATTTTTAGTGTCTGTTAGGGAGGAGGGGGCCTCCGAAGGTGAGCCCAGGGAAGATCACATGGAGGCCTGAAGCCTGGCCCTCCTAGAACTGCCTGGAGCAGAGGCCGTGAGCATGGAGCGAGGCTGGCTCCCACACATCTGTTGGTGAGGCCACAATTTCACATGAGCTATGTTCCGCTGGGGCTGTGGGCACCTGCCTCTTGGTTGGCATGGCTTACAGTCTCAGAAGACAGCAGAAACCACACTGGCTTTTCTGCCAGGGTCAGGAAGCCTGCTCACTCAGGCATGGTTGGGAATGAGCCCCCATTTTCAGTTAGGGAGACGTAGCCCAAGAAGAACCCCTCTTTCAGACCTTTTCAACAAGGTGTGTCTTGAGGGTAGAGGAGGGTGACCTGGTCCTGGGTGGCTGTGGGGAGCACAGCCCCTCAGTTCATGAAAAGTGGGGAAAGGTTGTGAACTCCTGTTCCTTGAAAAAAATGCATGAGAGTTTAATATGCTGCAAAATAACATATCTAAGTTTATGTTTTGATAAACGCTGAGTGTGTGATTATTTACTAGTCACATTGCTGAAATGCCCCTGCACCTTTTTCCCCCTAAGTGAACACTTCCAGAATAACAACTGGTTTTCCCTACTGCTCTCTCCCTGCACTGGGACTGATGCTATGGCCTGATAACCCAGGCCGAGGTGCTTTTGCTCTTTCCCGTGTTGTCTGGATGGGTGCCAGCAAGGCAGACATCCTCCTTATATCCAACTCCAAGGGCAGGGTGCAGAGCATAGCCTGCTGGACAGTAGACTTCCTGGAGGCCAATGCTCAGCTCCACAGCCCACCAACTGCACCAAAATCCTCTGCTTCACGAGGGGAGTGGTTCCTCAGCATGAGTGTGCACCTGCCTCACCAGGAGGGCTGTCAAAGCACAGACTGCTGGGTCCCATCACCAGAGTTTCTGATCCAGCAGGTCTGGGTGGGCCTGAGAATGTGCATTTCTAACAGGTTCCCCGGAGACACGGATGCTGCTGGCTGGGACCACAGAGACCCATCGCCCTCTGACACATTTTGTGAAGAGTGAGAAGTTCGACAGTCCTGAAGTCTCACCCTTGGATCCTTTCATTCCCTTGGGAAAAGTTAATGGCAAATGATTGTGTGTCCAAAAATGATAGCATAACTGAACATAGTTTAGTAAAGACTTGAAGATATGCTCAATGCTGACAGGACTGAGTCCAAAAATGACCATTATGACAACAGACAATGGGCAGCCTTTCAAAGAATGAAGCTTAAATGTGTACAAAGTTATTATAAAAACAGATAAAGGAAAAAAAAAAAACAGATAAAGGCCAAGATTGAGAGCTTTAGCAGCCAGAGGCCAGGAAAGGAGTGGATGGAGAGAAGTGGGCTGTGGGTAAAACTGCAATATTCCAGATCTCTTGCCTGGAAGTGCATCTCCATATCAATAGGTGTTTCCAAGGGGTGGAGAGAAGTAGCCATCTCCATATCAATAAGAAATTACAAGGGCAAACCAGGGCATATCTGGACCAGAGAGGTTGGTTGGGGTCCCTTCTTCTGCAGTCAGGTCCCGAGAGACATGGGAGAGCAGAAGTGGACTACTGCTTCTAAGCAATAAACAGGTTTCTCCCACTTTATTTCTCCCTTTGACTGATTTCGATTTCAAAGGTATTTTGCCCCAGGGTTTTTCCCTGGAGTTAAATGGACTTAAAAGAGCTGGGGGGGGGGGGGCAATCAGCAGCGATTTAGGACTTCATGGGACCCAAAGTTTGAGATGCAAAGTTTGGACTTAATTTCCTTTGTTCAGGGATGAATCAGTGTCAGCTGGGAGCCCAGCAAGGCCCTGATGCTGGTGGGGCTTCCAAGTGTGTTGCTGCTAGTCTATGCCAGGTGAGCTTGGCCCCTGAGGACCTAGCCATGGCCTCTTCCCCAGGAATCCAGGATATTTGCAGGCAAGGCCACTGGGACCCATCTCATCCGCATCTATGTCTCTCAGGAGGCTCAGTGTAGTACCAAAAGAGCACGGGCTTAGTCCTGGGGTGACCCTTTCTAGAGCGCGAGCCACCTGCTTTTCTTTTGGCTGCGCTTATTGGTCTCGAGGGCTAGTTAGTCTACTGAGACGTGTGCCCTTTTCCAACAATTCTTGCTCTGTGAGCTGTGCTCTCCCTAAAGGAAACAAATTCCCCTGGTTTGACCAGTGAAGGTCAATTTCCAGGGTAGACAGAGGACCTCCCAGGCCCAGGGGCACTAACAAGATCACCCTGGGGTGGAATTCCCTGGAGGGCTGGGCAGGTCACCCAGTGCTGGGGGCGAGCCAAAGGATTTGGCTTCCAAGGAGCTCCCAGGTGAGGCCGTGGCCCCCGGGAATGTGGGAGGACAGTAGGTTGGGTCTGGAGTTCAGAGAGGCCTTCACAGAGATAGCTACAGCTCTCAGATCCTGGGCTCTCCGTGTCCAGAGGACACCTGCAAGAGGCCGCCTGGAAAGGGCCACGTGCGGAGCTTCCACTCGGGAGGGGACTCCTGTTGCCTCCATCCTGTAACCCCTGGGCTGAGGAGTGCCGGATGGATATGGGGAGCCCAGCAGACCAGCAAGCACAACAGCGGCTGGCTTCCCTACGCTCTCGGGACGCAGAGTTCCTTACAGCAGTGCTCAGGCCAAGGCCGTGATCCACAGGAAGCTCCATCATGACAGAGGTCTAATTATAAAACCCAGCACACCGCCAGCTGACCGCCTTACATATCACCTGGGCATGGTATTCAAGGGCTGCTCAGTACAGGGCAGCTATACTTTCACAGCTGCCCACCTATGTATGAAATAGAGACCCAGACCTGGAGTCTGCCATGGCCTTGCCGGCAGGATTCACATTATTTTATGTGTTAAATTGTCAAAGGTAGTTCCAGAGAGGAACTGCTCTCCTCTTTCGGTACCTGGCTTTTTGTTTTAATTTAAAAAATAAATTTCTTTTGCTAAAACTTCACATCTAAGTAACCGAGAAACTGATGTGGTTTCAAAAGGTAGCTAACTGGCCTCTGGATTAGGAACAAATTACCCCGGCAGGTGGGCAGTCAACTTCTCTTCCATAAATGTATTTCAAGGCTGTAGCTGCCATGTACCACATCCTGAGGATGATGACAAGGGTGGAGGTGAGCTTCTGTTTCCCCATTCTGCTCATCCGTATATTAACCTCCACTCCAGTGGGTTGCTGTAAAAATGACCTCTCCTCTGGTTTGGGAACAATCCGGGTGCACTGCTCGGGGCCTGGCGAGGGGTGGGCACCGTTCGGGCAGACGGGGGTCACACACAGGCCATATTCCCTGTAAGGGGCTGGGGACAATCACTGCCCTATCTGAGCATAGTCGTGCTCGACAGGTAGCTGTCCTCAATCCCTTTTCTTTTAGAGAATCCCTGCTTCTTCCAAACAAGGAGGAGAGGGAATAAGGTAAGCAGGACCACCTTCCTCCCCCTGTCCCTCTTGGTGGGAGATGCACCTCCCGCTAGGATTCAGAGGCTCATCCACTGGGGGGCTCCCCGAGAAGATCAAGCAGCTCCCACTTGCATGTCTGTCCCAGGGGGCGTCTCAGGTCAGGTGCAAACAGGGACACATGCAGGGTCACCCTTTAAATTAATTCTTCGGGATACCCAGGGGCTGGAACAGTTCTGTGTGCTCTGCCCCCTCTGCTTGGTACAGTTCTAGGTGCTGAGCCCACTGGAGGGCAGGGATGTTTCTGGATGGCAAGAAATCTGAGAATCAAACAGCGAGAGCCAAACTCACCTGCAGGTGGTGGCATTTTCTCCCTTTGCTCAACAACGAGTGCAAGCAACCTATGATATTCTTAGAAGAGGTGGGATTTTTTTTTTTCCAAATGGAAGCACTCGTGGGATATCATAATTCAAGTCATTACTTATAAAACATCAGAGGAGCTTTAACAGTTGTATTTGTGCGGCTTGGTGCTCTGAGAAGACACAATGAATAAACCAAAAGAAACTCCAAACAATAAACTCTGGAATCTTCTCATGTTATCCTAGTGGTCCCTGGCAGTTACTTTTCTACATACATTAGCAATCCATTCTGATGACTCGGGAGCTTTCAAAGCAGGTCTTAAAGTTCCCGGTCAGCATCTCCTGGTTGGAGCCCTGTTCTGCTGCCAAGTCAGGGTGTGCCAGGCACTCAGGAGAGGACACTGCATGGGGCATAATTAATCTAAGGAACTGGTGGGGAAAGCACGTGTTCCTTTTGGTAGAGGCAGTTCTTGTGAAACATGAAAAACTAGGAAGCTGCAGGGTTCACCACTGTGTGCTGGAGGAGGGTATGGGATGGGCCATGGACAATGCAGCCATTTTCCCCAGAAGTGAGAAATATCTATCTTTAGGGATTTGAAACCTGGCTTCTGTCCCCAGAATTCTGCCCAATGGAAGATTACTAGTGACATATAACCTCCTGGCTACCACAGTCACTGGCCATTTCTCTAGCCTCATCCTCTCTGACCTGTCACTCCACAGCATCTGACAATGTGCAACCGCCACCTCGGCTTCGGTTGTGCACATATTCATTCACCCAAAGCACCACTACCAGATGCCTGTTACCTGCCTAGCCCGGATATATGGACGTGCAAGATCTCCGGAGACGCCAACGTGGAAGCAAGATGGTGCACATGCAAGATGGAGCACGTGCTGGGGCAGAGACCCCTGAAGACACCACGGAGGCCAAGGAGGGGACGGGAGTCAGAGGAGGCTCTCCCGACCCCTTGGATGGTTCTGATCCCTTTGCTGGTGTCCTTGACTCCCCGAAAGTGGGCAGCTCCCCGAAGGCCGCCCGGAGCCTTCTCTGATTTTTCTTGATGATTCCACTTTCTTCTTGGACTTCAACACTCCTCATACGTGGGCAGCTCTTAAACCTCGCACTCTCCACCCTGCCCAGGCTCACAGACTGCAAGTCCGCCGACGCCCTCCCTGGGCTCTCTGGCCGAGACCCCGAGCTCCGCTGGCATACACTGAAACGCCAGCTCTGAGCTGCTCATTCCTGCCCCTGGCTATTCTCTTGGAACGGACAGACACAGCCGCCTTCGCGGGCCCCTGAGCTAAGACCACTGAGCCATTTCTGACTATCTCTTGCTGACACACTTGGGCCAGGCTGGTGGCTCTGCCCCTGAAAACCTCTAGTGTCTATGCTCATGGCCACTGCCTAGTTCAGACCCTCATTACTTAGAATATGACCTGTTGTACCAGTTTTCTCTCCATGCTGCCAGATTAATCTTCACCCAATGAGGTGAGAAGATCCGTGGCTGTGGAACCCGCTGCCGACAGAGCGTGGCCATGCTTAGGAATCCCAGACCCTACACGAGCCCACCTCAATGGCTGCCCACCTCGGCTCTCCTCCTCCAAACATGCTACCTCCCCGTCCGGCTCTGGCAAGCCCGTCACCTCTCGGCTAGCGGAATCGACTGAACAGCCCCCTAGCTGGTTTCCCAGGCCCCCTGCAGGCCCCACCACAGCCAGTTCTCTATAACTAGATCACTTCCCTCCTCTGCGTCGATCCCTCCACCCCCATCAGAAGGAAACCCAGATTCCTGCCAGGGCCTGCCAGGCCTTGGGTGGCCCAGGCCCCGACTCCTCTGCCCTTGCACCTGTTCCTCTGCCATCTGCCACCCCAGGCTCCTGTTTCTGGGACGCACCAGCCTCGCTCCTGCTGCCTTCTGCCTGGGGCCATCGGCCCTCACATCTTCTCCAGGCAGGTTCTTCTGCACGTGCTGTCTCCTCAGAGAGACCCCTATGCCGTTCACGATCTTCCTCAGCTACAACCCCTCTCAGTATCTCTGGGACACTGTTTCTGCTTCACACGTACCAGTCCGCACATGATCATGTTTGTCAGTTTACATGTTCCTTGTCTGTACATTGTGTGGGGACAGACACCCCCTCGGTCCTGCCCACCACTGAACATGTACTGGCTGTCAATCATGCCTCTCCCTTTGCTTGTTAGGGTTTCACATAGGGAGGTCTCATCTTCGGGATAGACTGTAAGCACATGGAGGGTGGTGTCTTAGAATTCTTGGTATTCTTCTCCCCACCCTGAAGAGAACGGTGTTGGGCACAAAACGTGTGTTCAGTAAACGCATAAAAACGATCAACTCTTTTTAGGCTGGGCGCCTGGGCAAAACTGGGACAAGGAGACTCTGGGTTTCAAAATGGGTCCTCTGTGCACCAGTCTGACAGCACCGATGCAGCCGAGATGTATTTGAACTCCTGGGACTTTCCCGTGCAGGCTTGGATGATCTTCGCTTTTGTCTTTTTGCTGTTGTTGGTTTGTTTTCTGGCTGGGAGGAGAAGCACTTGCTTTCTTCAGCCTAACAGTTCTCTTCCAACAACGGCCTCACCTTCTCTCTTTTGTTGGAGAGATGCCACTGACTTCCAGTGGGAATTTTAAGTGAAGGCTTGCAGGCCAGCGGCACAGCCCTGAGCCCGGCGTCTGCTGGGCTCCTGGGTTGGTTCCACCAGGCCCTGCTGGGCTCCTCTTCCTCTTTCTGGACTTCACTCATCTGGTTAAACTACACATGTCATTTCTTCAGAATGGCTGCGTGGAAAAATAAAATTTCCAAGTTCTTCAATGTCTCATAATTATTTTGCCCACACACTTGGTTGATAATTTGGTTGTATACACAATTCTATAATTATCTCAATTTTCTGCCAGGGTCAGATTTTCCGTTTGTTTTTCTTGGTCTTTCTTGTTCGTGCTGACAGTTTTCTTCAAATAGCTGATGATCTCTGATTGACCACTCATCTTTGAGAACGGGGCCCATAAAAGCCAACCTAGTGAGCTCTACATTAGAGGGTGGGAGGTGTCCTGTGGGAGCTTCCGTCGGGACTGCTGGAAGGAGAGCTGGGGTCACCCACGAGCCCAGCAGGGTGGGCGTGGAGGTCACACACCTGCTCCGGTTGTCCAGGAACAGTTTCTAACACAACTTTGGAAAGAAGTTTGCCTGGAGATCGTCATCTAACAGCCGGTCAAGCTCCAAGTGCAGGGCCAGGCATGGTCAGCCATGCTGTACGAGCCTTGAACTTATCTCATGATCTTCAGCCAGCTCCTCACTGTCACCCTCCGTCCCCAAGTCCTAGACTCCCTCAGGCATTTTGCTTTCCTGTCCGCTGAGACTTCCCATTGGCTGCAGTTCTGGCCTCTGATGCTTTGTTTCTTCAATGAAACTTCCATCTACTTCCATCCTCCAGAAAGAGGTGGTGTCTTTCTCCTGCCCAAGGGTGGCCTCGGCTTCTCTGCACCATTATGGTTGTGCCATACTGCCTTTCCCACTGGGTTCGTGGAGTCCTGGGGTGGGAGAGGAGTGGACAACATGTGGTTCAGTCTCCTGGCTTAATCCAGAAGTTGTTACGGAAGGTTAATCCAATACAAGGGGTGCAGGGGGATGACTTCAGAGTTTTAGGCACTGTTATTAATAAAGGTTCAGCACCAATAGCCACCACATTTCAGCGATGTCAGCTGCAGAGTCACAATGTGGAGAGAAGCTGCAACAACGAGGGCATTTAAAACACAGGCCCACGCACAAATACCTGGTATATTTTCCTGCAGGCCGGTTACCCCTTCATTACGTAAGGGGACTGCAGGCCAGAGTCTCTTATAATTCTCCTAAGTTCCACCAGTATTTCTAGTGGCCTAATAGATCACTGTATACAAAATGGAAGGTTAGTAAAATCTGGACAGCTCAATGGTCCATTGAAAGGGGCTCCAGGTTCCAAAATCATTCAGGTCCTAAGATCAGGTCACCCATGCACCACCTACTCATTTCTTTCCTCTTTTCGATACATAATCAAAGGCTCTTCTCCAAGCCAGTTCCTGAGGAAACACGGGTAATCAGAAACAATCCCTCCACTGAAGAAGTTTTCAGACCCTGAAGATGTTTCATTTTGGTGCTTATCAAGCCCAGGATGTGTACACAAGTTAGGGTCCCAACGAAGTGTGACCCTACTCAGAGTATATTGGCTACAAGTGTTCATAAGCTGATAGGTCCTTAAAGAAAAGCCAAGCATATATGGTCTCGGGTATATTTCGATCTGTCCAGCAGTTTGACTCACCCACTGAAGGTCAGTGGCTCCGAGTCATGCGTTGGAAGCATATGAACTTGGTGTCTTTGCTTCTGGAGGCCAATAGTAGGAATCATTAATGATGGGATTCCTGATTTACAGAGATGTGCTGAAAAATAGACAATGTTTGTGTTTCTTCCCCCAACTCACTCCCACTTTTATGAGTGCTGTTAAGTTTCATTTCAGCATGTTAAGTAATTTGTGACTCACTGAAATGAAACTTAACTCAGTCCTCATAAAAGCAGAATAAAATGGTATTTCCATGTTTCATGTTATGGTTTGAATCGGCTTGCTATTTGGAGCCTAGCGGAATCTACTCAAAATGCCATTTTGGGGCCTCTTGTCCCGTCCATTCCCTCCCACCTAGTCACTATGCTTCTCAAGATTTCCCAGAACTCCTCTGGCTACCCCAAAATAGCAAGATTTATGGCTAAGGGGAACAGAGGAAAAAGCTAGTAAATGAACCAGGGCAACATTTCTCTAAGTGCTTGTCTAACATAAAATGTGGATGATTTCTACCTTTATCCATTATCGTTAGATAATTATATCAGTGAATAGGTATAGATCCTCTGCTCACTGAACCTCTGAGATTTTTTTTTATACATACTATCACTATTCTTCTCTTTTCCTTGCTTTACTCATTCACAAGTTACCACAGGAATATAGAACATCCCATTTTGGCAATTACTATAACTAGACATATTGTATTTGTATTTAATTTCTTATAATATTATTTAAGTATGCTCCATTTTATTATAGAACTTCATTAGCTACGACTTTCCAAATTTGGAGTTTTGTGAGTATTGACTTATCAGTGGGCTAAAGTTAACTTTTATAGTTTCCCTCTGAAGAATGAGTACTGTTAGAAAAATTACAGATGATATTTTTAACTTCCTGCAGAAAACAAGTCATTTCTCGGGGTTTTCATCTCATGAAGGGCTTACAGGTAGTTGTTGTCACTGCCTACCAGGAAGATGGTGGCCTTCAGTTACTAGAACTGGTGGGCTGCGTGGAGGCAGCGGTCACTGGGGACACATCTACGCAGAGGAGACAATACTTCTAAGAAACAGCAGGCAGGGGTCTCCGTATGCACAGGGTGAGGTTCCAAGGAGCCTGAGCCCACCCACCTGTCATAGAGCACTGTGAGAGGGGCCACTGTCTACATCTCTTTGCTCCAGGGTGCCTGCCTTGGGAGGTCAGGCCTGCTTAGTGCTAGTTTCAGGGCAGGGATCAGTCACTGTAATGATGATGATGACAACGGTAAAGGCATTTGTGACGGTCGGGGTGGCATCTGGGACCGGGAAGCCGAGTGTCCCCAAGTCATTCCCACCACACCCAAGTGCTGGGCAGGCTCTGGCTTGATGGTATTCTGATGGCCACAGACTTACGGTTACTAAAATATCTTGAGTGGCATTTCACCCCTGTTGAACTGACTAAATAACTGGAAGTTTTGCTGTCACGGTCCAGGGAAGATTCCCTAACTGAAAAGGCTGTGACTAGAACTGACGTGTAGAGGGGGCCCGCTGGCACACACTGCTGAGCGCTGAAGCCATGGCTGGCCACTTAACATGGACCCCACCGGCCAGAAAAATCTCTGGACTCTTAGAAATGCCTCCACGTTGGCAAGAAGACCGCAGAGATGCTGGCAAGAGGCTAGAGGTGGCTCGTCTGGTGCTACTCTAAAGGGCTCGAGTATTTTAACTTGGGATATTGTTACTAGAGGAATTCACATCATCGGGGGGCAGGATGAACTGGGCAAGGGGGTAATTTAGGAAGGAAGCAAGTCCTGCACTTGGCTTGCGAGCAGGTTTACAGAGAACCATCAGCAATTCCTCACTTCAGTAATAATGATGAGGCCTTTTCCCTACTGCATGAGGCTCTGCACATTCTTTGCACAATGTGGCCCAGCTGAGGGCCCGACTGCACCCCCATCATTGCCTCCTTCCCCGGGAGGACCCCACCAAGGCTCTTGGGAACCCAGCGTCTACACCCACACAAAACCGTATTTGATAACAGGGCCAGGCCGTGCTGAAGGAGTCTGGATATTGTCAAGCTTTTCTCTGAAAAACCTCACTTTGGGACTAGCTTGGACTTTGCAGGGAGAAAAATCCACTAGGGTTGAAATCGTTGACCCCCGGAATCATCCCAGAAGTTGTCTTTGTGTCTGTGCCCCCTGCCCGTCTCCCTTTTACTCCCTCTTTTCTTCACTCACCCAAGCCTTGCTGCCTAAGCCGGAGACCACGCACCGGGAAGGGAGAGAACAAAGGAGGTCTGTTGTCCTCCCAGGGGGTGTGGGCCTGGTACAACTGTAGTTAAGGGGGCTGTCAATTTCTTCACTCCCCCTACCCCCCGCCCCCCACTGTGGCCCCTGGAACTTACAAGTCTTCAAACGTCTTTAACATTTCCCTGAAACTGAGCATTACAGATATGCATCAATTTCAGGAGATATGGGGATCCAGAATCACCCACAGCCACACAGCAGTTTCTCTTTTCCTAGTGAAATCAGTGGCCCTTGGTGAGTGGACTCCTTGAGCAGTCTCACAAAGGTTCTGGCCAATGGACACGAAACAGGGAAAAGCAAGAGTCAAGGAAAGACCTGGTTCTCCTTCGCATGCCAAATGCACGGCAATCCTGATACCCATCTGCCTGCTCAGGGCTCTGGAACCCCAATATTCTCCAGCTCTCGGTGGGTTTGCCTGCTGAGGACACAGCTGAGAGACCTTGGCCACAGTGATAATGTGAGCACGTGTCCAAGCTCGGCAGGGAGGGTTCCCTGAGGCTCTCTCGTGACAGGCTCAGACAGAATGGGGTCCTAAGGAAATACCCTCTCTAGACACTGGACCCTCAGCCTCTTGGTCGCTTGCCACAGTCCCAGCTGCTGTGCCCCATCAGGAGGATACCCATTCTAATGGACAAAGAAGAGCAGAGTCTCCTCTCCACTAGACCAGGGCAGGCCTGGCTATAGGTGGGCCCCAGCTCAGACAGATTCAATGCAGGAGGAAGGGACACTTCCATCCTCCCTCCCTCCTTTCTTTGCTTATTAAACAATGTTTATCATCGTTTTAATGAATTACAGATACCCAGTATCAGCACGGGTTTGGGGATGATATTCCAGCGGGTGGAGGGGTCTCCAAAAGCCAGTAAGTTATGACCTGTGCGGGAATCTGCTTAGTTCTACTGTGTGTTTTGTAGCTAAACAGAGCAGAGCTTGTACGAAAACATGTTTGTATACATTTTCCAGTCTCACCTTAGCATTCTACCTACTATTCCCTTTGCCATTATGTGTAAAGTTATTTTAAGATTTTTATATTATTGCCTTTATTCAATTCCCAGTTGACCTGCAGTCACTGCTTCATGCCTGGTTACTGCTGAGGAAGGGGGGTATGCCAGGCTGCAGGAGGCAGCGTCACTGGGGCCTTCTTGAGAAAACCCACTCCCCCACGCCTGTCCAGGCCTCCGCCCCAGCCCAAGCCCCTCTGGGGAGAGGGAGCCTCCCTTTCAAAGCCCTGGCAAGGACACAAGGAAAACACGTCACCTGGCACCTGCCATGTACACAGAGGTCGATCTCATAGGGCCCGCAGGGTGTGCCATCCAGGACTCTGTCAGCCACCAGCAGTGGGGACTCCTTCCCAAGGGGTGAGCAGTAGAGTTCGCACGGTTTATCTGAAGAAGGAAAGGGAGGTGGATGTTGATATGGGAAGGGGTGTGGGGGCCACGCAAGGAGCAGGTGCATGCAGACGGTGGGCCAGGCCAAGAGGAAAGAGGTCATCATGGAATAAAGGTCACAGGAACCTGGCGCACGTGGCTCAGAGGCATGCACCTGCCCCTTGGAACACTTGGCACAGCAAATAGAGATGCTCAGATTCAGGTGAATGACATGGTGAGAGCTCTGTGGGCTTTTCTTCACCTTGTTCTCTTCGTCCTTTGCAAAGATATAGTGTTTCCTTTTCCTTAAGGCAATAAAAATACCAGACTGAACAAACATTTTGTTGTGTGTTACCCTCTAAGTTGAATAAGTATCAAGGGTGAGCCCAGGAGCTGCTCGGGGCATGGAGATGGGAAAAGGAGAAGGTGGGTGAGAACGCCTCTGGGTAGGGGGAGCAGGTCCCGTGGGTGTCTCCACAGCAGTGGCTTTTGCTAAAAGCTTCAGTGCTCGCCCAGTGGCTAGATAAAAGCTGCAGGGCTGTGACGTGTGGCAAGAAGGTTCTGGAAGAAATTGAGGAGTAAGGTACAGAAAGGGAACAAAGGGACTTCCAGGACAACTTGTAAGAGCCACACCACCAGGAAGGATGGACACCCAGGTTTCTGCTGCTCCTGGAACCACGCGAGCTCCCCAAACATGCCAAACTCTCACGCCTTTACCTAGGCTGCTCCCTCTACCTGGAGATGCCTCCACGCCCTTAGGTTTCTGGAAGATTCCTATCACGCACTCCACAGCTCTCTTCTCTCATGCCATCGCTAACTTGGAATCTCCACCTGTGCCGTACATGCACCTCCATTAAAGTCCTCAGCCACTACGCTACTCTTTTATAATTGTTTGAGTGACTGTCATATACAAGGGAATTTCCTATAAGGTGGGTCCCATTGCTAAAGGAGCTTGAAAAGGATGAGTTTTAATTTCTTTAGATTGAAGAAATGGTGGGACTGGGAGCCCTTTGAGGTAAAGGGTCCAGGCTTTCATCTCTTGTTCCCAGGCCAGTCCCAGGACTCAGTTCACAGGACTCTGTAAATACATCTTTCCATTTAAACTTTAGGATAAGTTTGTCAATATTCCCAAAATAACTTGCTGGGATTTGACTGGGATTGCACTGAATCTGTAGATCAAGTTGGGAGGAACTGCTATTTCTTGAAAATACTGATTTTTTTCCTATTCATGGACATGAAATATCTTCCCATTTCTTTGTTTCATTTCATTCATCAGAGTTTTGTAGTTTTCCTCATACAGGTCTTGTACATATTTTGCTAGATTTATACCTAAGCATTTCATTTTCGGGGTGTTAATGTAAACAGTATTGTGTTTTAATTTCAAACTGTGCTTGCACAGGAAAGTGACTGACATTTGTACATTTATGTTATATCCTGCAACCTTGCTATGATTGCTTACTAGTTCCTGGAGGATTCTACCGCCCCCCACCCTGATTCTTTCGGATATTCTAAATAGATGGCCATGTCATTTGCAAATAAAGATAGTTTTATTCTCTCATTCCCAATCTGTATCCCTTTTATTTCCTTTTCTTACTGCATCAGCTAGGACTTCCAGTAAGATGTTGAAAAAGAGGAATGAGAGGGGACTTCCTTGCCTTGTTTTTGATCTTAGTGGGAAAGCTTCAAGCTTATTTTTGAATAAATGAATGGATTTTGTTCTTTTGTATGTAACTGAAAAAGAGGAATGTACCCTTTTCTCTCTTTCCTCAGTCACCTAGTTCTAATATCATTTATGTTATTAGACCTCCAGAGAAAGAAACACCAACACCTTTGCAATGCTTCTGTTGGGCCCTTTGACTCCACTACAAGCCTTTCCCAGTGGGCCCTTCTGGTGGTTTGAGGCGAGCAAGGGCAGGGGTAGAAAAGGGCTTCTGCTGCTGAACTGGCTTTAGAAGATCTTGGCATCCCAGCTGGAAAGTTCTTACGGGTAGCTGTGCTGTTTCCCCCAGGCTTTGGGGCTTTTGTTATTGGATAACATTCACTAACTGCTACTGTGTTCAGCATAGTTTGTACTTTTTTGAAAAGATTTGACAAGTTTTTGAGGAGTTCTTTGGGACCCCGAGGTTTCCTGTGGGCATCTTGGGGGGTACTGGGAGAGCTGAAGCACGACAGTCTGCACAGATGGGGGGATCTTCTCCACGCACTGGGTTTCTTGTGTTTTATTGGAAGGAAGGGTCCCTTGGCTGACGCAGTCTAAAAATTATGGATTGCAATTACCTTTAAACTGAAGTGTTGCCTCAATACTTGGAGTAACAGCTTTGAGGTGATTCACTCAGTGGCAATAACAATGATGCTGACGGTGATGACGATAAAATCATAAATAACACTTATTATCCACTATGTGCCAGGCAGCATGCTAAGTAGTGTCTATACGTTTCAGGTGGGTGCTGTCATCATTCAGTCAAACAGACGAACACACGAGGCTCAGAGAATGTGCACTGCTCGTGCAGAGTCCCCCAGCTGGAGGGCCGAACCCTGGCCTCTTTGCCCCATTTTGGTTTTCTTTCTATTTTTTCTTTCTGAGTGGAAAACACCAGGGACCAAAAATATCAAGGGGCGAAATGGTGTTGCTGAAAACAAGCCCCCAATTTCATGGCTATTTCCAGCTTGTGAGTGTATACTCTGATTTGAGCAGAAATGGAAACGAGATGTGGGTGGAAAAGTAAAGGCTCTCTTGAGGTACGTTAGAAAGACCAGACTTGGAAGACATGAAGATTGTTTATCTGGGTTCTTTGGTGTGAACATCAGGGAAGGAGAGACTCTCCAAAGCAGGCTGGCTCAGCCTCAAATGGGGCAATTTGGCTCATTGCTTCAGGCAAAGGTACATTCAACTCCACCCGCACTCCACCTCCCACCTGCAGGCACTGTCCACTTTGGCCTGGGAAGTCTGGGGATGCACACACTCCAGAACAGAGTTTGGAGGTAATACTTCCTTCATCTGCTCAGCCTGAACTCCCTCCATTTGCCCACCTCCTTTTCGAGGACTCTACTCAGAATTCAGGGCACCCCACACCTCTAGGAAGACATAACACTATCTTCCAAAGACACTCGGGATAACCTTCACAAAGCCTGAGGAGGCTCTGAGCCCCTCAAAATTCTCTGAATATTCCCCTCTAGGCTGCCTTGGGTGGCCGATTCCTCTCCTGATAAATAGCATGAAGTGCTGGGATTCAGCTTTGGGCCCCGTGTCAACACTCCTACATCCTTGATAGTATAGTAAGAGAGCAAATCTCAACAGTAACACAGCCACACATCCAAGGAAAGAAACTTGGAGCATCCCTCCCTCCTGCATGGCTGACGTGTGCTGAGATGAAATTCTGATCGAGGCTAGACCGTCTGCAGTGGGTCCTGGCTTCTCACTGGTCAGCCTGCCACCAGGATTTATACCTGGACAGGGAAGGGGAGGGGAGACGGGCTCAGGGGCTTGGCAGCCACATGATCACATCTTCTTATTGGAGGCTTAGAGAAATCCCTCTGGTGCATCACAGGGAAGTGGACACTGTGGCTCTCGGTACTCCTGCTGTTCTCTCTCTGCCAGTGATTACAAGATCTTCCTAAGGTGGAGGAGACACCGTTTAATTTTGAGGCCAGCACAAGTGCTCACCCCAGCCCTGCCTGGCTTTTGTGGGAGATGAGGAGGCATAGCTGATGCTAAGGAGGCTGCTCTGCCCCCAGCTCCCAAAAGCTGCCAAGTGTGACCCCACAGGCAGGCCTCAGCTAACCAGACCAGCAGTGGTCAACTCACTCTAGCTGGACCAATCCGAGTCTCTCTTCTGGGAAATCAGCGCTGAAATTTAGATACAGAGAAACAGGGAGGCCAGGGTGGTTGGCGGATCCCAAAGAAGTCTACACTCCCTTACCCACAACTCAGAAATTCAAAAAACTCTGAAAGCTGCCAGCATTTTCTTATATTTGTGGCAAATACATTTGGCAGCAAAACCAGCTTTGACTGACAGGGGGCCATTGGTTGTGTTCAGCATCCCATTTAGAGACTGTTCATGGGTTACCTGGTAAGGTGTTTATGTATGTGACTACGGGGTGCTTCCTTGGGGTTATTAAATAATATATGGTTGATGTACTGTTATTACCCTTGTACTACCCAGCCCCAAAGGATTAGGACAAGGGATGAGGACTTCAGTGAAAGGTGCCATGGGCTGCCCTTACCCTGCATGTAGACAAGTTGGGAGAAAGCCAGCCTACAGAAGAGGCGGGAAGAAAGGACTCACAAACACAAGCTGTAGTGGGCCTGGAGTGAAGATCCTGGCATCTTGAGAGGCCCTGGCCTCAGACTGTCATCCTGGCCCTTGGGCCTTTGAGACACACTGCAGTTTGCAACAATTTCTTTCTTTTTCATTAAGTGACTCCAGCCAGCTTAGACAAGTTGGAGCTGGAAGCACTATCCTACCCTCTGTCCCCCAGAAGGCTCGGTAACCCCCGACCGAGAGCAGGTTCTGCCATGCTGGGGAGGAGGAGCTAGGAATGTACCTTTGTGTCCAGACATGGCTTTGCCAAGCCCTCTGACACTTCAGTGGGCATGTGGCCTGCTGGCCAAGGCAGGGAAGACTGAACCCTTGAAGGTTTCTAACTTAAAGGAGATTCCACAGGGAAAGCAGAAATGGGGTGGGTTTGGCAATGGGCCATCTCAATGGGTTTCTGTCTAAAGGCTTTCCCATTTAGAAATATTTTCTAAGGAGAGTCTTTGTCTTCCTTTGGAGGTGGTATGAATTTGTGGTCCCGAGTCCTCCCTTGGAAAATCTACCTCTGCAAGAATTCCTTTTTTTTTTTTTCATCGGTAAGAGAAAAAAGAAAAAATACAGCTTCCCTTTTCTTGAACCATGCGTCACCCGCCAAAGAATTCCTCAGCGATAGCAAAGCCATGAATAGGGCAGTCATAATGGACTTCAGAAGAGTCCAGAGCCCAACCACAGGAATCGTTCCTATCATGGCGGAGCTGGAATCGTGACCTTTACAAACCGAGTTTTGAGAGGAACACTTGCAATCCATATTCTCACCCTGCCCTGTGAATTGGCCATGTATTATTTTGTTTTTATCCTTGTGAAATGCTCCTTAAAAGAAAATAGCTGACTTCTGCTTATATCTGAGAAGGAAAAGAAACCAAGTATGCAAGAAGTCACAGCAGTTCCACTCCAGAGGGGAATGAGCTGCCCTTGCAAAGCCCTGAATTTGGGGTCTCTCCTTCCAAGGCAAAAATGCTTCCTGCTTGTTAGCTGTCCTTATAAAAAGGGTTGCACTTTTCTGATCAATGGTGGTAGCGCCCTGGCTATACTTTATTGCTTTGGCAAAAAGACACAAAAAGCGAGTGGGTGAAAACACATCCCGGACCCAGTGTGCCTCCCTGAGAGCTGCCCTGCTAGGCTGCCCGGAGGGGTTCTGGGCAGACAGCGGTCTGGGCCACTGTGATGATAAGGGAACCGAGTTGCTCGGTGATCCAAAAGTGGTTAGAAGTAAAACAGAAGTTTAATCTGGACTTGGAGAAATCTGTGGAAAAACAGACATTGAAGTGGGATTTCTGCATTGAATAAAGAAGGCAGGAGAACTGAAAAGCAGAGTGGGAGACCAAGGAAAGAATAACAACTCGGGGCACACAGAGGAATGGAAATAAAAATGGGGTGCGTCTGTCTTTAACCTGACCTCTTCTTGCTCCCAAGAAGTGGGAAGGACATGACGGAAGGCATAGGGTGTCTTTATCAAGCAGTCTGGGGATGGCTGAAGGCTTGGAAATGGGACTGCTTCTTATCAGAACCGGCCACTGTGCTGCAAACCCGGCAGCTCCTGCCAGTGCTATCTCCCTCAAGATTAGGGGTCCAATATGCCCGAGACATCTGGAAGCCTCCTGTGTCTTCCTGCGTCAGATGCATGGCCAGGCATTGAGCCCGGAGGGTCGTGTGCGAGTCCCACCCTCTGGCCGTACATGTTCCATCTGAGAGGGTGGGCCTCTGCTCTCCCTCATCTGCAGAGAAAGCTGAGCATGTGGGGCTGCACTCCTCTTGAAGTCTGCCACTTAGACAGCAGTGCAGCCATAATCACTCAGCTCCCAAAGGTGATGTGATTTTTAGAAAAGGCAAGTGTCGGGGGAGCTCCCCGATGCTCTAAAATGAGTCCTCAGCTGAATGGGCTGGTATTACCCACTATGATTTAGAACATCCTGTATCACTTTATAAGTCAGTTCAAAGCCGATGGGTCAGGTTGTTGGGTTAAAAGCTGCATGTCTGAGGCCGTTATTCCAAGTGATGGCTGGGCCTGCCCCTGCAAAGCTAGGCACTTGAACTTAAAATAGCAGACTACAGAACGTAGAAGTCAGAGGTTCTTCAGATCACAGGCAAGGAACATAAGACCTGGCGCAGGAATTGCATTCTCTTGCAGAAACTTCAGAGGCCGTGTAAAAATCAGGCCCAGTTGCCTTAGTTCTTGTTTAAGCTCCTCACTCTGCACTCATGAAATCAGGCCTCTGTCTTACTGGAATTCTGGAAGCCAGATAATAGCTGTTTATTTTCTGAGTCAGCTCCTCCGGAACTGGGGTCAGCTCCCTGTGTTTCTCATCAGCTGCAGGAGCTTAGACATGTCATGTAACCTGTAACCTCTCATCGGCACAGCTTGCTTTTGCATATTAAGTGAGCTGATGTAGGCAGAGCTAACGTGTGCCTGGCACATGGTGTGCTTGATAAATGGGACCATGTTGTCATCGTTATAACACAGACTTGTTTCCTGAAGATGAACAGAATTTTAACAGTAAAAACCCTTCACTAGGCTCTGGTGGTCCTTATCGGTGATAAACAGATGTCACAAACCGTACAGACACAATCCTACACCTAGAATTTTATGTCACTGGAAATGCTTGCAACAGCCCAGAGGGCAGAGTCTCTTCATTTGGGAGAAAGCTCTTGGAAAGAAACTGTGACCTGTGCTTATTATCATCTTCACCAAGTTGTATACTGTCCTCAAAAGTTTTTTCCAAACCCTCTAGTGAAGGCCTAAGAGCCAACCCAAAATGAACCAAGAAAAGAAAAGCAAAAAAGTATCAGCATTGAAAGGGCCACAGCAGACACACAAACCTACTGTCTGGCTCCTGCAAAGCCTTGCTCTCCTCTAAGTTGGCCCTGGGCCCCTCAGCACACGGCACTGGACGGCAGGCTGCCAGCACACCCTCCTTGCTGCGAATGGGGGTGCTGGAGGGATCTGGTCCGCTGCCCGCCTTGCAGCTGCTTTTAGGAAATCTCACAGAGCTGGGTCATCCAGGTTCAATCCCACTGCTCAAGAAGTAGGCCCATGGCTGACTCGGGCAGGAGGCCTGGAGGGTACTGTTGGGTGATCGCTGGGGTAGGGGGGTGCCCTGTGTGTTTTCCTAGGAGGTGTTTACATTCTTGGGAGAGGGAGGAGGGAGGCCACCGTAAGAGGACACGGTACGTGCCTTACCGTCAACCACCACTGCTGCGAGCAGGCCCTTCTTGTTGCTCAGTCGGTCGTGCGTCTGGCACTGCTGGTCCCGGAAGCTGGGCAGGCCCTTGGGGCAGGGCGGGTTCTCACAGACCGCGTGCTCCACGCTGGCACCTGGGCAGTGTGTGCCTCCAGGTCCAGGGCTAGATGGAACAGGATGGTGTGTGTTAAACAGACGGCATGGCAAAAATAGCAGGGGCATCTGACTTTTGCCTCTTGCCAGGATGGGGAGGAGCTGGGCGAGGTTTCCAAAGCTCTCCCCTCTGCTCTCCCACACCTGTCTTAGCGGTCTCAGCCCCGTGCTGACAGCACGTTTAAGTGAGCCGTCAGCAAAACGCATCCAAGAACTGTAAATCAAGGTTATTTGGACACAGAATACAGTGAGTATCAATCAGTTCAGCAAGATCCACGAATTGTGTCTTTCATCTGAACTTACAACCTGGCTATCTGTAACCCTGAAAATCCCAAGGTGAAGTTTTGGTGTACACGTTACGTTGTTTTGCTTTTGTCGTCTATAAAATGAAGACCTTTAAATGGTTCCTCGGTACTCTGGAGGTCACTAAGTTTCAGGATGAGTATAATGAAAAGAATCAAAATGATTCATTCACTTGTTCACGGGCTTTGGGCAGAGACCAGGCAGCCACCTTTAACCAGCCGAGCAGGAGGCCACATGTGACTGATGATGTGATCCTGGGTCCTAGGCACTCTGCGCTTAGCCTGGGGTTTTAAGCAGTTCTGGAGACCCAGTTGTGCTCTCCGGCCAAGTCCACACATGTGAGAGGTATCACGGAGGAGCAGTGGGACGCTGGCTGGGCTCTGCCCTGGTCTCCCATGAGACCCCCGAGTGTCCTCTTAGGACTCTGACCTGGGCAACCTCAACAGTTCCCTTCACTTCTGTGACGCCAAGACCGTGCTGCTGGAGTGAGGTGGCTTCCTCCCTGTACTTCTTACTGGAGTTCAGCAGATCACAGCCGTTCTGCTCAGTGGCCTTGCACAAATGATGCGCACAAATGTTGGCAGGCTGGCAGTTGGACACACCAGCCATTTCATTTTGAGCATCTCCTTTCCTCCCTTTGTCACTTCTCATGTTTGGAAAGTGAGGCTGCCCTGTGGTCATTGCCTTAGGGGAGAGAGATGATGGCAGACGGTGGCAGAACACGAGGATTTTGTGTCACACCAGTCTATACCTGGGGTCCACAGACTTATTCAGCAAAAGGCCAGGTAAGTGACTATTGTTGGCACTGTGGGCGATGCAGGCTCTGTCGCAGTGACTCAGCTCTGCCACAACAGCATAAAAGCATCCAGGGGCAAATGTGTAATAAAAGGGCATGGCTGTGTACCAATAAAGCTTTATTTACAAAAAAACAAGTGGTAGGCCAGATTTGGGTCATGGGTCAGAGTTTGCTAGCTTGTGGTCCGCATGATGTGTTGGAGATGACATCTAGAATAGGAGAAAAGGCTCTCCTCATACCTCTGTGTCCACCTATACATTCCAGACAACATTTCTCTCATGAGGGGGTGGATGCAACCAAGAGGAGTTACGCACACTGGTGGCCCCAGAGAGGGCCCTGAGTTTTGATCACCAAGTGAGGAAATGGCAAGACCTCTCTAAGGTTTATGGGATACAAGAACAGATCCTTTGTTCTTTTTCCTGCCCAGAGCACCAGGAAGGCAGCTGGATCTCAAAGAAATAACTGCATGGCCAGTAGATGGAGCATCAGCAGCCTCCCCACGAACCCAGGACCCACGTGCTAAGTGTGGTAGATGAAGGGATTCCTGTGCCACAAGCACAGTGTGGAAGGGACAGAGTGGTCCCTGAACAGCCATGTGGACAAGTAGGAGGGACACCTTCTCTGTTACAGCCGAGCTCCCATGGCTGTGAATGGGGCAGAGAGACACGAGGCAGCTGATGCTGTATAGTAAAAAGTTATGGGTTGAATTGTGTGTCCTTTCTAAAATTCATACGCTGAAGTCCTAACCCTCACTCCCTCAGAATGTGACCTTATTTGGAAGATTACTGCACATATAGGTAGTTAAGATGAGCTCATTCCAGAGTAGGGTGAGAGCTTAATCCAGTCCAACTGGTGATGTTATAAAAAGGGGAAATCTGGAGACAGAGACACGCAGGGAGAATGCCTTATGCAGATGAAGACAGAGATCTGGGTGATGCCTTTGTACCCTAAGGAAGACCAGTGGTAGCCAGAAAACCACCAGAAGCTGGGAGACAGCAAGGAACAGATTCTCCTTCACGGCCCTCCGAAGGAACCAACTTTCCCAACATCTTGATCTCAGGCCTCCAGCCTTCAGAACTGGGAGAGAATAATTTTCTGTTGTTTATGCCACCTACCTAGGGGCAGTTTGATATGGCAGCCCTAGAAGATGAATACACCGGACATCCCAAGGCCCGGATGTGTCCTCACTGATCTTAGAAGCAGTTTCTGGGCAAATGGGGCAAAAACTTCTGAAGTGATTAGAATCCAATATGGACTAAAAAGGGAGTTCAAAAATACAGATAAGGCTGGTTTGTAGAAAAATAAAGGAAGCTACAATTCCTATAACACCTTAGGATATGGACTGTGATTTGCATGTGTCATGTGATTAACTTCTTGAGTTTCCATCTAGCTGTATTTTAGCTTCCATTGTATCCATCTCCATCAATTGCTTTTTCTAGATTTATGCCTGACTGACATTCATATACGAACTTTATGGCTCACAGCAGGTGGGTAGAGAGGTTAGGTGAGACATAAGAGAACTGGATCCAGAAGAAAGAGGGCTTGGAACAGCGCAGCCAAGGGGAAGCCACATGTGGCACAGGGTGCCTCCCTCCTAAACTCTGTTTATCGTGTTGCTTCTCCTTGTCCAACCTTCTCGCACAGGCAAGCCCCTTTTCAGTCTCCCATCTACCTTACTGCCCGCTACCCCTGATGCTCTGCCCATCCTTACGGCCATCTCCACCTTGCAGCCTACTTTTCATTCCCACCTGGATCCTCTCCTGACCCCGCTTGGATCTCTGCTATGCAGCTTAACATCAAACTGGTGAAATGATGAGCCAGACCCCTGCCTTTCTCCTATTCTTCTGCAGCCACTAGAAGGGAACTTTGCATAGGCTAGTCTTTAAATAAACGGTAGTTAGACTGTCTTTCCACCTAGACAACTGTCCTGGCAAAAACTGTCCGAGGTAACTATTTTGAAACTCTAGCATCTATCTGAAGTCTCACAGCCTCCAGGAGAAAGCCTGACTGGTAAGTTGCAGTTAATTATGATCCATTTCAGTCTTTAGTGTGGTAGTGGTTATCTGTCCGTCACTCCTCAGCCCCATGGCAGGCAGCCGTGCCTGCATCCCTGGCATGGCTTGCTGGATCTGGGGTGGACAACAAGGACCTTCTTCTCTGAATATCAGGGTTCTGTGTTCTGATTGCTCAGTGTAGCTCTTGATATCTGAGATGTAGGCACAGAGGCTGGCCACCATTGTTGCAATTCCTCCAGGGAATTTCAATGGCAATACTTTTTTTTTTCTCTTTTCCTCCTTTTGGGAGCCAGATACTTAAAGAGTAAGTCATTTGAAAGCAACTGCACCTATGGGAAAATTTAGAAAGCCACTAGGTTTGCCCAGGGAAAGATGAAGGCTCATAAGAGGCCTGAGAAGACCTTATATTTTCATGTTATGTTGATCCCAAGTACAGAGAAAATTATGAGTCAAATGTCCTTTTTCAAAAAAAATATCACAAGACATACAAAGAAACAGGAAAATATAACCCATTCAAAAGAACAATATATGTTGGCTGAAATTGTGCCCAAGAAAGCCCAGATATTGGGCTAACTAGACAAAGACTTTAAAAACAACTGCCTTAAAAATGCTCAAGGTGCTAAAGGAAGACATAGACAAAGACAGGAAAATGATGTGTGAAGAAAACAAGAATTTCAATAAGGAGATGGAAATTACAAAAAAGGAGACAGAAGAATTTTGGAGTTGAAAGTAAAATAACTGAAATAAAAAATTCACCAGGTGAGTTCCAAAGCATATTTAAGCAGGCAGATGAAAGGATCAACAAACCTGAATATAGGATAATTGAAATTACTGAGACTGGGAAGTGACAAGAAAAAAATGAGCTGTGAGCAGAGGGGATCTGTGGGAAACCATTAGGAGGACCATCACACCGTGGGAATCTCAAAGGAGAAGAGAGAAAGGAGTGGAGAGACTGTTTGAAGAAACAATGGCTAATAACTTCCCCAATTTGAAAAAAGACATGATTCTAGAAATCCGAGAAGCCCAACAAAGCCCAAGGAGGATAAATTAACTGAGGCACATTATGATTAAACTGTTAAAAGAAAGCAGCAAGAGAGAAGCAGCATACAAGAGATATACAAGAGATCCTCAATAAATTATAAACCTATTTCTCATCAGAAACCTGAGGCCAGAAGGCAGTGGGTTGATACATTCCAAGTTCTCAAACAAACAAACAAAAAATCTATCAACTAAGAACTCTATATCCAGCAAAACTGTCATCCAAAAAATGAGAAGAAATGAAGACATTTCCAGATAAACAAAAGTTGACAACGTTTTTTTGTTACCACGAGAGCTGCCCTACAAGAAATGCTGTAAGTCCTTCAAGAGAGTCCCTCAAGTTCAAATGAAAGGGCAGTTGATGGAAATGCAAAGTCCTATGGAAAACTAAAGATCTCCAGGCAAGCAGGCACGATGCTAAGCCTTGTGGGTACAATGTATTAGAGAGACATCAGAGGAGGAGGGGGCTGTTCTGTCTGGTTTGTATTTCTTTCAGCAGACTCCTGGGGTGGCCTGGGATGTCTGCCACCTCTCTCTAGGCGGCATTCACCCCAGAGGCAGCTTCCAAGCACAAAAAAGCCTTAGGAAAATCCCCAGCCTAGTCTCAAATGCCATTTTCCCCCTTGGACAGCTTTCCAGGACACTCCTAAGTGTGATCTTCCAGATAGTTCCACCAGCACAGCACCTCTGTAAACTTCTCCCTCATCTAGTGAACTCTGGCCACACTCTCTCCAACAAAGTCAAAGGAATTTCAGCCCTGGGTGTATACGTGTGAGGTGGGCACTCACACCGGTATTTGTTCCTTCCTTGGGTATACTATGCCTCAGACCTGAAGATAGTAGCCATTTCCTATACTTGTTCTTCCAGTGTTCTGTAGAGTCCTTTGTACCTCTTAGCCACTAATTCCCCATTATTCCAGTCATCAGTTATAGTAATGCTTTTTTAAATTAAACTTTCCTTGTTCAAAAATAAATGACCAAAAGAGTTGATTTTTCTCAGTTTTCCTTGGGGTCACTACTTGGAACAACATGGGAAAAGGAAAGAAGCAACCCATAGCCTTGTGGTTTGCCATCCAAATCATCTCAGTGTTGGCATGTTGATCCAGGACTCTGCACTCAGTCCACTCTCTCTTCATGACTGTGTCTGTAATACAGGTCACCATGGCATCAGCAAGGGCTTTCGGGGTATACACTGGAGTGACAGAAAGAGGACCTCCATACACACTATGAGGAAGACAGGAGAATGTGAATGGGGGGAGGGCCAACAAATGGCCTACACACACACTCTGGGCGAGGACCTCAAGGAGGGGCGCAACTTCACCAAGGAACCCACACTAGGTAAGTGGGCTAAGCCTGAATTGTATGGACACAGGGCCTTCAGAAGATGCTGTGGGCGGCTAGCAAGCGCAGGTGGGAGAGATCACCCTCCTGCAAAGTCTGAAGAGAAAAGGGCTGGGTTCTTATTCCCCCTGGGAAGTTCCTCTGAGATATGCAGTCTGGATAAAATTAAAAAAGCATCTAGGAAGACCAAAACAACAGAAATGTTAAAATAACAGAATTTGAGGTAGAGCTGTCCATTTTTGAAGTCTAGAGGCAGGCACATGCCCTTCACTCAGACTTTCCCACAAGGGCCAGAAGGCACAGACAGGCCGGCTGGGCTCCACCATATAGTCTCCAAGTCCTCACAAGTCCTCACGGAAATGGCAGAAGAGGCGCCAGCAAGTTGAAACTGCATCCTGAAATGAGGTAGTTACCTGAGGACACGGGTGAGAAGCTGCAAGGACAGAGGCACTGTCACATAAGCAGCAATATCAGGCTAATCTGCCCAGGGGGTTACACTCCGCATGCTCTTTAAAACCACTGCCTCATTAAGTCTGCACAAAGATCCGAACGGGTTCCTGACTGCATCCTTCAGATGAGGAAACTGCAACTCCAATATGTTAAATAACTGCTCAGTGGGTAAGTAAGAGGCAGTATGACACCTGGATGCATCAGGGGAGGTCTGGGAAGGGGGCTGCCCATCAGTTATTGTGGGGCTGGGCAGCCAGCCAGACCCACTGATGGTCATCTGGAGGGTAGTGCATTTTTCAAGCTGCTTCTCCAATGTCAACCCCTGATTTCTATTTGTACTCTATTAGGACTTTCTAAACATGAATAAAGTAGAAGTTTAGCTTTAAAACCAAATGACTTGAACAGGCACTTCACAGGAAAAGATATCCACTTCAATGGGGAAAAGGCAGTCTCTTCAATAACTGGTATTAGGAAAACTGGACAGTTACTTGCAAGAGAATGAAACTGGATTACTCTGTAATACCATATACAAAAGTAAACTCAAAATGGATTAAAGACCCAAATGTAAGACATGAAATCATAAAATTCTTAGAGGAAAACAGGCAAAAATCTCTTGGACATAAACATGAGCGACTTCTTCATGAACATATCTCCCCGGGCAAGGGAAACAAAAGCAAAAATGAACAAGTGGGACTATATCAAGCTGAAAAGCTTCTGTACAGCAAAGGACACCATCAGTAGAACAAAAAGACATCCTACAGTATGGGAGAATATATTCATAAATGACATATCCGAGAAGGGGTTAACATCCAAAATATATAAAGAACCCATGCACCTCAACAAACAAAAAGCAAATAATCCAATTAAGAAATGGGCAGAGGACATGAATAGACACTTCTCCAAAGAAGAAATTCAAATGGCCAACAGGCACATGAAAAGATGCTCCACATCGCTAATCATCAGAGAAATGCAAATTAAAACCACAATGAGACATCACCTCACACCAGTAAGGATGGGCAACATCCAAAACACAAACAACAACAAATGTTGGCGAGGATGTGGAGAAAAGGGAACCCTCCTACATTGCTGGTGGGAATGCAAATTAGTTCAACCATTGTGGAAAGCAGTATGGAGGTTCCTCAAAAAACTCAAAATAGAAATACCATTTGACCCAGGAATGCCACTCCTAGGAATTTACACTAAGAATGCAGCAGCCCAGTTTGAAAAAGGCAGCTAGATGCACCCCTATGTTTATCGCAGCACTATTTACAATAGCCAAGAAATGGAAGCAACCTAAGTGTCCATCAGTAGATGAATGGATAAAGAAGATGTGGTACATATACACAATGGAATATTATTCAGCCATAAGAAGAAAACAAATCCTACCATTTGCAACAACATAGATGGAGCTAGAGGGTATTATGCTCAGTGAAATAAGCCAAGCCGAAAAAGACAAGTATCAAATGATCTCACTCATATGAGGAGTATAAGAGCAAAGAAAAAAACTGAAAGGAAAGAACAGCAGCAGACTCACAGAACCCAAGAACGGACTAATAGTTACCAACGGGAAAGGGACTGGGGAGGATGGGTGGGAAGGGAGGGATAAGGGGAAAAGAGGGGCATTACAATTAGCAGACGTAATGTTGGGGGGCATGGGGAGGGCTGTACAACTCAGAGAAGACAAGCGGAGAAAGACAAGTACCAAATGACTTCACAGATTTGTGGGGTATAAAAACAAAGCAAAACTGAAG
The DNA here is from genome assembly GCA_029783875.1 of Phataginus tricuspis. Lineage (NCBI taxonomy): Eukaryota > Metazoa > Chordata > Mammalia > Pholidota > Manidae > Phataginus > Phataginus tricuspis. The sequence goes on along the minus strand of JAQQAC010017683.1, from coordinate 9,058,223 downwards.
GAACAAAATAGCAGCAGACTCACAGACTCTGAGAAGTTTACTAAAGGAGAGGGATTGGGGAGGGTGGGTGGGGAGGGAGAAGGGGATTAAGGGACAGTGTAATTTGCAATCACAATATACGTAGGTCACCGGGAAGGCAGTACAGCATGGGGAAGACAAGTAATGACTCGATAGCATCTTATGATGCTGATGGACAGTGACTGCAACGGCTGGGGTGAAGACTTGATAGTATGTGTGAAACCACAATGTTGTTCATAAGATTGTGTATCAATGATACTATAAAAAAATAAGTAAATAAATAAAAGGGTGAACTTAATTCCTTTCCACTCTCAATAACACCTGTCTTTCTCAACCTTCTGGTTTTTGTTAATAAAAATAATAAAACTAACTTCACACACACACACAAAAAAAGCACTGCCATTTGCAACGACATGGATTAACCTAGAGGGTATTATGCTAGTGAAATAAGCCAGGCAGAGAAAGACAAATACCATATGACTTCACTTACAGGTGGAATCAAAATCAAGACAGGACAAAATGAATGAACAGCAGCCGACCCATAGACACTGAGAAGTGACCAGTGGTTACCAGGGGGAAGGGGTTGGGATGCATGGGTGAACTAGGTGAAGGGGATAAAGAGGCACAAAATCTCAATCATAATATAAATTAGTCACAGGGATTAAAGTACAGCATAGAGACTATAGTCAACAGTTCTGTAAAATCTTTCCATGTTGACAGATAGTAACTACACCATTTGGGGTGAGGATTTAATGATGTGTGTGACTGTCGAATCACTATGTCATGTACTTGAAACCAATAAAATATTGTATATCAACTATACTTCAATAAAAATATTTTTTAAAAATTAAAAAGAAATAGAAAGGATATCCAAATGGCAGATACAGACAAGATTGTTTATAAAGGAAATGCAAATGGAAACCTCAGGGAGATAGTGTTACACTCCCACCAGAATGACCAAAAAGGAAAAGACTGAATCCACCGAGTGTTGGTAAGACTGGAGAGAAGTGGAAGCCCACTGCCGCTCAGGGCAGTGGAGGCGGGGTGGCTGCTCTGCAAAACCAGGTCCTCACTAGGTCACACAGGTGCACACTGGGAGCCGGCGACTCCCTCCTGCCAGGCGAACCCACATCTGCGCAGGCGCCTGACCTGTGATCCACTGCGATGAGTAGCACTGAGCCAGGCGCCTCCCTCTAGGATAGATGCACTTTCCCCTATGTTCTCTGTTAGCAAAGCTGTTTAAAAATAAGGAAAAGAATAAGGTAGAGAGGCTTTGGTGAGAACATGAATGTGTGGAGAGAAAGGTGAGTTCCTCCCTGAGCTCCTGCAGGACTGGCTTTGGCCAGAGTGGGGTCCACAGTACCTTGGGGAGACCCCGGTGCAGAAACAGGCAAGCAGCAAAGGTTTGCTGAGATGAACAGGGTCACACAGCACCTTTCCCTGGGAGCAGACGATCGTGTAGAATCAATGTGGGAGGAAGAGAAAAACCCCAGCCGAGTGCCACTTTTCTTTCTTTGCTCTGCTCTCCTCAGGGAAGACAGGCAGGATGATAAAGTTACAGCAGCGTTCAGCTCCGCTCACCATCCAGACAGTGAGTTTAGCAGTGAGCTGGCCATTCCGCCCATCCTAGCATGCCAGAAGCTGATGAGCAAGCAGGGCACAGACACAGGACCTTAGAAGTGGGGTGGGCCTTCTGGGCAGCAGACGCCCTAGTTTTAAGGCCTGCTCTCTAAGGTGTCCAAGTAACACATGCAATTAAAGCTCAAATGCAGGAGACTGAGACTGTTTAAAAGTATCCATGTGAAACCCAGGTCACTGGCAGGCTGAAAGCACACATACGGGGCTTTCACTGGGAAGCAAAAGCAATTACAGGCATACGGCTCCCTTCCCCCTGGATCTTAGGAGGCTGGCTGGCTTTTCGCATAAGACTATCCCAGCCTTTTTTCCCCAGGTATTCCCCACCCCCCAGCCCACAAACACAAGCCTCCTGATGGGGTATCAGAATTTGAGTTAGAGATGAACTTTCTGCCTTGCAGTCTTTGGCAAAAACTGCTCCCGACAGTGAAACAAATTATGGCAGGAGAGAACAAGCCTAGGAAGCTGGATTAAAAACATGGATGGTCCCCAAGGCCTTGATGTCAGCTGGCAAGAAATAAAAATTCGAATAGCTGTAAAGACCAAGACTAGAGAAAAAAAGGAGGTGTGTGTGGGGGTACTCTCTTGCCAATATTTTTGGACAGCGAATAAACCAGCTGCAGAAGACGGGAAAGGAGCCAGGGATATAAAGTGAAGGGGGTGGGGAGAGGGCGGTGGGGGGCGTTCCAAGTCTGAGATCTACATGGCTGTGAGATTCGGACATCCTTAGGAAATCTTAAGGCAGCAAGCCTGGTGATTTAAGGAGTGGGGTGGGGAGAGGATGTTGTTTTGGTCAGAGCTTGGCTCGGGGGCCAGGATCAGCTGTGTTTTGCAAGAATCACCCCATCAGGCCATTCTGCAACTGCAGGGGGACAGCTGCCGCACAGACTTCGTAAAACACTGTCTTCCCCAGGAAGCACTGGGGCTGCAGCTAAAACGCCCACTGAGGCCCTTCTCATCCCAGTCACCTGAGGTGGTTCTCTAAAGGTGACGAGTCATGTAGAAACCACCAGGCAAAAAGAACCTGTCGTTTTTGTTCAGAACAGGAAGTTGCAGAGACCAGACAGATGACCAGCATATAAATATAGAAACGAAAACACATACGGTTTCTGTACCTTGGAATAATTAAACAAGGCCAGGTTCCATTTCAGAGTTGTTCTTGAGAAGGTGCCGAGACCTCTGGCTATGAGCTACCACCTCGCTGGGGCAGGACAGGCATGGGTGAAGGTGGTCCCCTGTCCAGGTGGCCCCGGACGAGGCTGTTCACAGCACTGGGGTCTCAATGAGGTGAGATGGTACCAGGGAAGGGGCCTACTTAGTAATCCATTTTTTTGGCATAATAATTTACAATAACCTTTGTGTTTTGGTGCAGGGGAAACAATATTAGTGTGCATTTTGGGGCCCTGAAGAGCAGACAAGGCCCAAGTGAAAACAAGTGAGCGAACAAGAGTAATTGAGAATTGTTATACGACCCGTGACAAGAAAGGGTGCCAACAGAGCATGTAAAGCCAGGCACCCTGCCTTATACAAAGTGGTCATGGAAGGAGGCCTGCCCGAGGAGAAGATATTACCAAGAAACCCAAAAAGGGGAAAAGGCTAGGTGGGGACAGGGGAAGGGGCGCCAGAGAAGGTCCAGAGGTTGGAGCATTAAGAACAGAAAGGAGGCTTGAGATCTCTCTGTAGGGGAAAGATAAGCCCACACAGAACCTGTAAATGTGACCTCAGTTGGAAAGAGGGTCGTGGTAGATATAATTAAGTAGTTCTTCATTCTTAGTAGGCATCACCCTGAATTAGGGTTGGCTCTAAATCCAATGACAAGTGTCCCTATAGGAGGGAAGATGAGAAGACACTCAGTGAAGACAACCACATGGAGGTGGAGACGGGGACCGGGGTGATAACCCTACAAGACCAAGAATGCTGAAGAATGTGGGCAGCCACCGGGAGCTAGGGGAGGGGTGTGATGTGGATTCTCCTTCGGAGTTTCGAGCAGGAATCCATCATGCCGACACCTTCATTTTGGACTTGTGACTTCCAGAACTATGACAGAGTACACTTCTTGTTGTTTTAAGACACCAGGTTGTAGTAATTAATTAATGGGCAGCCACAGGAAATGAATACAGAGGCCATGGTCAAGAGTATGTATTTTATTCTAAGTGTAGCAGGAAATGACTGAAAGGGCAGAAGCAGGAGGAGGTATAACTGGATTTATGCTAAGTGGATCTCTGGCTTTGAATGGAGAATGATTTTGGAGAAGAGACAGCAAGTGGGAAGCAGAGAGTCTGTGCTGAAGGTCTGAAAGGAGCCTCCCCAGCTGGGTTCTGCACCTAGCCTGCCACCTGCCTGGCTCTGTGACCTCGGGCAAGTTATGTGACCTCTCCATCATTCAGTTTTTTATCTGTACAGTGGGATTAAAGAGAAAACCTCTCCCATGCACAGTACAGATGATTTACTACATGTAAATGTCTGGAGGGGCACTGGGCACGTGGTGAATGCCCACTGCCTTTGCCTTTCTTACTGTGATCAGATGTGGGGAAGGAGCAGAGGGGACAAGAAGACTAGTCGTAGACTAGGGCTTCGGGCTCAAGCAAGGAACGCAATGGAGGGGGTGTCATTTCCCGAAAAGGGGAGTGGGCAGAGAGGAGAGGTCACAGTTTAAGCAGGGTTGGGTTGGAGGTCTCTGGGAGAAAACGAAGGGAAGTTGATGGGATTATCTATGCCTCCTGAAGTTGGACAGGAACTTTATGTTTTTGCTTGTCACTGCGGCCTACGCTTAGCACAATCCTTGGCCTGGAGTTAGGGCCCTGCCAAGGTTGACTGAAGGGAAAGAGCTGGAAAGGCATCGCGGAGAAGGCGCCCAGGGCCCAGGAGGATGAGAACATCAGCCTTCTCTTCCTGATAATTCTACCATTGCCCTGCTCCCTGGAGTGTTGCTGGATGACGGAGACTGGACACAAAGATGTTGCTCTCAGGGATGCATCAATGCACAAAACCATCTGCTGTGAGCACAGCCACAACCCCTCAGCAGCCTGTGTGCAGTGGCCCTACAAATCTTCCCACTCCTCAATAAGACATAGGGAGAGAGGCAAGAAGAGATAAAGTTCATGACCACCACTGGAGGGGAGGGGTGCCAAAGCAAAGGAATGGAAGACTATTTTTGTAACAACTTTGGGACTTCCAGAACAGCCTCTCTTTGGGGGCCACTGGCTTGGAGGGGTGGGGTGAGAATCCAGCACAGGAAATCCCATAGCAGGCCGGGCCAGGGAGGGCATGTTAATTTGGCTCACTGAAGTAGGAGGTCTTTAGGAGCCAACCATCGCGAAATGCCCTCGTGCTGTCCCAGAGCAGCCAGAGGTTGGCAGGGCAGAAAGCACCTGGAATGGGGACGGGGGGTACAGCTGAGGCATGTGGGGGATGCCTTAGCCAATGTCATCTCAACAAAAAAGACAGAAGCAGGGCCCTTAAAAGTTGCGCCTAATGCATTTGTTCCGCACTGATAACATCTTACACTTTTAAGGGTTACCCTTACCTAAACTCACTCCAGTTGTCAACTGCCTTGAGACACAGGGTCCTTCCAGATGCTTCAAAGTTCTGATAGCCCCCTGCACTAGGATATTATGGGGCGTCACCTGATGTGGAACGATATAGGTTACCCGTCCCCACTGACGAATCCTCAGCCAGGGAACTTGAGCTCAGGTCGCAAACAGGGAGCACCCGTGACGGCCACGCCTGCGAACTGTGCTCTGTACTTAACAAAGCCTTTCCACACACGCCACCCTGCTCTGGGCCTCAAAACGGCTCTGTGAGGTAGGGGGCAGGGCATGGGGGTCTCATCCCCGTTCTTCTGTTAGTGCGAATATGGAGAGGGGCTGAGCATTAACCATGGCCCTGTACTTTACATACATTCCTACGAAGTTTTCCATATTTTTCGATGGGAGAGGCAGGTAATAGCTGTCAGCTACTGCAAAGAGTGGTGTCGGGATTTGAAGCCTCATCTCTTCTTGAAGTTGAAGTCTGGCTCTTCCCGCTATATCATGCCAGCTCCCTCTAATGGGGGACACCAGGGCCCAGAGAAGAGAAGGGGCTTCCTTGAGGTCACATGACCCAACCAGCCAGGCCCGAATTTCAGCGCCCTGATTCCAAACCCAGGGCCCCCTTCTCAAGGCCAGTGGTGGACCTGTTTTAACTTCCTCACAGAGCAATGTAAACACTGAAACTAGTCTGTTAATTTCTCACCAGGTAGCTAAACAGGGTTTCAAAACATCTACCCACCTGCAATGGGTAATTTTATGTCAGCTTGGCTGGCCGTAGGGTATCAGATCAAACACCATTTCTAGGTGTGTCTATTAGTGTTTCTGGGTGAGCTAGCATTTGAACCGGTGGACTTCGTAAAGTAGGTGGTCCTCCTCAACATGGGTGGGCATTGTCCAATACACTGAGGGCCTTAAAAGAACAAAAGGGGAAAGGAGGAAGAATTCACCCCTTTTTTCCTGCCTCGCTGCTTGAGCTGGGACAGTTCGTTTCACCTTCTCCTGCTCTGGGACTGGGATTTACACCATCAGCTCCCCTGGTCTTCAGGCCTTTAGATTCAGACTGAATCACACCCCTGGTTCTCCTGGGTCTCCAGCTTGCGGACAGCAGATCATGAGACTTCACAGTCTCCACAGTTGTGTGAGCCAATTCCGCATAATAAATCATATATATATATTGTTCTGTTTCTCTGGAGAATCCCAACACACCATCTATGATTTCAATTAAGAAGTCTCTCCTAAGCTATTATTTGTCAGGCAATCTGCTGGGTGCTGGAAGGAAAAGTTTTAATAAGACCCACTACATGATGCCAATTCTTGTAGCACTACCAGAAAAAAAAAAATCGTGTTCTTGATATGGACTACACTATAAGCCTAAACTGTCCATTAATATGGAGGTTCTTAACCATGGCTGGCCATTGGAATCACCTGCGGAGATTCAAAACATCTGATTCCTCGGTCCATCCCCAGAATTTATGATTTCATCGGTCTGGGCTATAGCCCGGGCATGAGGACTTTTAAACACAAGAGGGATCTGTTAATTATTCATCAACATGACTTAACTGTGGGTATAAATCACTTCTTTTTAATCATTCACTGCTCCTTTTCAAAATTAATGTGATGCAGCTAATGGCATGGAAGACATAAAACAGGCTATTTTAAGAAATGTTAAAAGTAGGACATTTTAAGAGAAGGGAAAAGCCAGTGGTGAAGGAATTATAACTGAGCATAAAAAACCTAGTCCTGAGCATTCTGGAGCAAATGTGTAAAGGCAGACAAGAAGGGACCTAGGGTCCTCACAGGGCATGAAAGGGAGCCGATGAGGTTAAAAGGTCACAAAAAACAAAACTATTTTCTGTCAAAGAGTCCTAAGAGGACAGGAGAGAAATACTTAGATAAGAAGGCAGCTGAACCCACAGATGTTTTGTGGCTCGTTAATAGTCAGGCTGCTCCCGAATCAGCTAACAGCCAATTGGGAGGTCGGCCCTCTTCCGGAAGGCCTGCAGGCTTCCCTGGATTGACCCTTGACTCAAGAAGCCTGTGAAGCAGGCCAGGAGGGATTGTCATCCAGCTGTCTCGGGAAACTTTCCTACCAAGGCCCACACAAGGAATAAGGAGCCAGCTCACCACAGGACTTCTGTATCCATGTCCCCAGGAAGAGCTCTGTTGAAGCTGAGATGCCATTTGACACACACAATCCTGGGCCCTTGGTGCAATTTCATTTTCTTTAAGCTCAAATTCTCACCAGGAGATGCACCCTGCTTTGCATTGGGCAGTAAGAGCTACAGTTTGGAAACCTCAGTCAAGGTACCCCCCACAGAAGGCCTATGGTCAAGGCGGACTTACGGGGGGTTGTCACATTTCCTCTGCCGGAAGCGGGCTCCCGTCCCACACGTTCGGCTGCACATGCTCCAGGTGCCCCATGGGCTCCAGTCTCCGTCCACATGCTCCGGGATGGGTGTCTTGCTCACACAGTCCCCCGCGCGGCACCACTGAAACACAGCGGGGCGGGCCGGGGGCCCCAGGGCACTCAGCTCCAGTGAAGCAGACATGCTTACTCACCATAAAACTGCACTTCCCTCCACATGAAAAACACCATGTCACTCAAAATCATTTTTTGCAATTTACATAGAAGTAGACTGTTGCAGGGTGTGCATGCTTGCTGACTCTAGGGGCATTCCCTACCTACTCAATCTGACAGCTACATCCCTTGGGGGTTTGGATTTTGCCCTAAGCTTCCACGTGGAATGTGCTCCACTGGGATTTTTCTAAATTCCCAGAGAAGAGATTAGTCTACATGGCTCATGAAGAGAGCATGAGCTTCTGCAAACTTTACTTCATGTGAGTGCATCTCTGGAAGGCAGCATTTCCTAGCCTTGTGGTTGTGAACTTCAGAGTTTGGTTTGGTGCTTGAATATGGCACAGTCAGCTCCATTCACATTCTAAGTGAATCTTGGCTCTTTCTGGGGATAAGGGAAAGCCAATCCTCAAAATCAGAATTTTCCAATGTGTGTGGCACATACTCTGGGGCATGAGGGGTGATTTAATGCTTCTCAATCACAGCGTCTCTTCAGTCCTTGCAGTGAGACTAAGCAGAAAGTCTCAGTATGTGGCTACTGGCCACAAATGCCTCTCCTCTCTAACACTTACCAATCTCTCTTATTAGTGAAGGTCAGGCTGCAGGCTCCTGTTCCTAACCTCTAGCTAGAATGGGATAACATGGTTCTCATTACATTCATTTTATAATAGTCTTTTGTGCAATGCAAGAGATCCTGTTTTTCCATTTACGGTGCACTGATGTAAAAGTTTACCTTTTAAGTAAATTCACTTACATGACAAAAGGAGCTAATTTAACAAAAGATATTAAGTAAATGGTTCCTGTATCTTACAATTTAAAAAGGAGAGAGGTGATGTAGGTGCCCCTCTGCACCCACAGTGGGCTCCATGAGCATTTCTGGGGTGGCTCGTGACTCCTGATTACAGTGCAGACCACCTCTCAGGAGACGGGCCCAATACCCAGAAGTCGCGGGGCTGCCTGCTGTGGGTGGCGGGAGGCAGGGGTTACCTTGTCTGCCCCACACTCGGTGCCGTCCAGGGGAGGGTCCAGCTTGGTCTTGCAGGACGTATCTCCTTCTACCAGGCACCACAGTCCAGCGCACATCAGATGCTGCTGACAAGGGAAGGAATGTAATTGCAGAGAACACCGCACGTACCCAGGCCGCGGCTGGGGTGGGAAGGTGGGGCCCAGTGATGGGTTTGGATTTGGGATTTGAAAGATGAGGGGAAGAAGGAGGGTCATGAATATGGATGTCAAGAAAAAAAAATAGATGCATTATTTCAACTGGTTCATTTAGTCCAACAAGAGTGTGCATTTACCCTAAGTGGGCTTCTCTCAGGGGATTCAGGACAGCAGTTCCAGCAGTAGCTGCCGAGGGCCTAGGAGGTGTTCAACACAGGGCCAGGCTGGTAGCATAAACAGACACCTTCCCCTTAATGTGGGAAGGTATAAGGCAGATACCCATGGGCTGTACAGGGCACACAGGGAAAGAATCTCACAGCCCAGCCGCCTCAGGGAGAGCTTGCTGGAAGAAGCAGCTCTGAGCTGGGCCTGGAGGGGCCTTAGGCAGGCCCACAGTTGAGAGCTGCCCAGGGCCCCCCATGGGGATAAAGAGGCAACCTGCAATTCTCCCTGTGGACACCTATTTTCTAGCTTAGCTCAGTTTTGTGTAATTTTTTATAGTATTTCACCTAGAGAATTTCTTAACATGCACAACTTATTTCATATACAATTAAAATAGTTCTGCTAAAACAAGAAAGAGTAGGCATTTAAAAACACAGACTCCTATTAGTATTAATAGGAAACTTGGATGTGGACAAAGTGCTCAGAATGAGGCAATTTGTGAAAATAACGGAAGCAGACACAGCCAGTGTCCTCCCGGCCTGCCGGGTCTTCCTACAGGACTCAGGGCAGACAGACAGCAGCCGTCTTCCCAAGCCTCCGTGCTGGAGGCCATACTCCAGCCAGGGGGCAGCCCTTGTCCACAGGGATGGGGGCTGGATATCCCGTCTTGCTGGATGGGATGGCTCTGAGGCTGGCTCCACACATTTTCTAGAGGGTCCAGGTGGATGGCCCCTTGTCCCCATGGTCCTCTACCCACCAGTGCACCTTCTTTGACTCCCCTCCCCCACCTCACTTTCCTGTCCCCTCACGATGCTTCCTGGGACCACTTCCCAGATAAACTACTTGCACCCAAATCCTCGCCTCGCTGTCTGAAAATTGAGAACAGATGTACTTAAGGGTTTTTTAAAGACGCAGTACTTCCAGGATGCCAAACCCAATTACGGTGAAAAGTCCTGAGCTATAGTGGGGAGACATTCTCCTCCAGGGCATGGCTGGGGGCCTGCAGGTAAACTCCAGGCAGGGCGAGGGTCGAGGGTCTCCACACAGCTCAGGGCAGTCACAGCAGGGCTGGCCAAGGTCTGTGCTCTGCTCGGTTTAGGGGTCTGCTGTTCCAGGTAATCTCAAACATCTGCACAGCATACAACGGCAACTGCGCTGCCTAAAGTCAAAAGATTTTTAGAAGTTGAAGGGACAAAAATAAAGGTGAAAAAGGGAAGGAAAGCAGAGCTGGAGGGACTCTGACAAAGAGCTGAGAAAAGCCCACAAAAGCTCCTTCTCATTTTTTAGGTATGTTGGAGCTGCTCATGCTCCTAAAGAAGCTGATGATTCAAGTGGAATATGTGCAGTTGGGTTCAGAAAAGCCCCGAATTCCCATTATTGTTCACCTCTCAATGGAATGGTAAGAAGATGAGAACCTTGAACACAGCACCAGCTGGTCCCATAAAGACTGACTGCACCTCCTTAGATGTTTGATTCCCTGCGCTTTGACCCTAGAGCAATGTGAGAGTGTGGTGTCTGTGTGTGGACATGTGTTCAGAGCCTAGGCAGACCTGGGAGGTGCATTTATGGGGAAGCAGTGCTTGCGATTACGAGACATAACTGCCCCATCAGGAGAGAGAGGAGGAGGGCAGGCAGAACTGTTTATTATGCACTTTATAGACAGCACTTTCTCATTAAACTTTTTCTAATCATCAGAGAAAAGGAGAATGCGGTCAAAGACTTCTTAAATAGAACACCAAAAGTACTCACCATAAAGGAAAAAAGTCATGAATTTTACTATATTAAAATGAAGAACTTGTTTATTAAAAGCCAACAGTAAGGAAGTGAGGGAAGAGAGTTCCAATACATGGAGAGACATTTGTGATGCACAGAACAAACAAAGGATTTGTATCCAGAATATAGAATATAGGTAAAAAATAAAAATCAAAAACTCCTGCAGACAATTAAGAAAAAGACCCAGAAGAAAGTGTGGATAAAATAAGAGTTCCTGTGGCCAGGATTCTCACCTGGCCCTGGTTGACTAGCTCACTGCACACCTGTGGGCAATACATGGCTGTTGACTCTATAAGAGCTCTGCCCAGTGCTCTGTGCGTGACATGGTGGCACGGCTGCAAGGCTACAGGAGAGCAGAGCCTGGAGTGGTGGCAGCGCCGAGGACGGAGGCCCAGAGGACAGCTGTGTGGGACGGCCGTGCAGGCATAGACGCCCAGAGGACAGCTGTGTGGACAGAGGGGCCCAGAGGATGGCTGTGCAGACACAGGGGCCCAGAGGCAGAGACCGGCTTGCTGCATGCAGACTCGCTCTGAGTGAACGGGTATTTAGTGACTGACCTGCCACCTGGAAATAAAGTTGGGTATAACCCTTTCACCCCAAGAACATTTTGCTGTCAATTTCTTTGGTCACATTAAATCCATAGAGAACTTGTCTGGGGCTGAAACCCATTGGCAAAGTAATTGGCGAAACTTGGCAGGGTTCATTGTTGACCAAGGAAAAAGACAAGCTGCCCTCATGGGAGGGGTGCTTCAGCGGGCTGCCCCTGTGAATAGGAAGACAGTGGATTGTCCCCCAATGGGTATGTGGTCTGAGGCACCTTGCCTCCTAGAGGACTGGGCCCCACCCCAGGACTGGAGGCAAGTGGAGGTAACACCTGAGGCTGTAGAGGTGGCCCCCTTGGTATAGTAAGCAGATGCTTTGAGAAACAGAGTGCCCATGAGGCAGTGGGGGCTGTGGGTTGGCTGCTTCTCACAGTATTAAAAAAGTCTACAGAGGAGACCCAAGAAATGGCAGCATGAGAACGTGAGCTGCAAACTTCTGTTGATTCCCTGAAAAAGGAAATGGCATTGATGTGAGAGGCGGCACAAGAACATGAGCTGCAAACTTATGTGGATTCCCTGAAGAGGGAAATGGCATTGATGCAAGAGGAGGTGGCATGAGAATGCCAGCAGCAAGGTGCCATTGGAGAGGTAAACAATTCTTTACAGAACAAGATGGCAGTGCTGCCAGGTGTTCTGAAGGAGGAAGAGGCCATCAAGGAAAAAGACGAACTCCTGAGGGAAGCACAGGCGGAGGTGGCACAAGGACGTCAGCTGTGAAGCATTGAGGTGAAGGTAAGAGAGCTTCTGAAGACTGAGCTAGCATTGTCGCGAGGCACTGTAACAGAGGAGGCACTTGGGGGAGTGGGGAGAAAGGTGCCATCAGCCCCAGAAATGGAGGAGCTGGGGAAGGATGAAGGGGTGGTGCCAGAGGCACTGGCCCCTCCTGTATTGAAAGCACGCCCAGTGGTTGTAAAGAAAATAAAGACCCAGCAGCTGAAAGTTCCCCAAGGAGAGGAGCAGCCCCCTCCCCAGGTCATGGAGCACTCTATGGTCCACCCCTACACTCAGGCTGAGCTGGTGGCTGTGGGACTTAGGAATGGATGGAATTGTTCTGTCAGGATCAGAGATGGGAAAGCTGTCTTCCCTGACAGTGCAGCCTGCCTTGAGGCAGCAATTATAAAATGCGAGGTGACTCACAAGAAGAATTTAAGGGGCCCCATGAAGGTTATGAGGACCCAGATGTGGGTTGATTTAATACAGACAGGAGTAGATGGAAGGAGATTAGGCAGGAAGCCAAATAGGATCTTACTGGAGCTATGGCAACAAATGAAACCAGAGCAGCAGTTCAAGCCATTAAGACTAAAGAGGCAGAGGTCAGAGACAGAGCCACGAGTCCGGCCTGTGTGTCTGCAAGACTTTTTTCTGGAGAGGCTGGAGAACAATGTTCGAGCTTCCTTGCACAGGGACCATTGCAGAGGACTAAGGGCACATAGATTGAGAGGAGAGAATCCTGGAGGGGTGGAGTGTGGATAAAATGAGAGTTCCTGTGGCCAGAGTTCTCACCTGGCCCTGGTTGACTAGCTCACTGCACACCTGTGGGCAATGACTCTCTATAAAGAGCTCCACCCAGTGCTCTGGGCGTGACACGGTGGCATGGCTGCAAGGCTGCAGGAGAGCAGAGCAGAGCCTGGAGTGGTGGCAGAGCCAAGGGCAGAGGCCCAGAGGATGGCTGTGCGGGACGACTGTGCAGAGAGGCCCAGAGGAACGCTGTGCAGGATGACTGTGCAGAGAGGCCCAGAGGACGGCTGTGTGGGACAACTGTGCAGAGAGGCCCAGAGGACAGTTGTGTGGGACGGCTGTACAGAGAGGCCCAGAGGAATGCTGTACAGGATGACTGTGCAGAGAGGCCCAGAGGACAGCTGTGTGGGACGGCTGTGCAGGTAGAGAGGCCCAGAGGATGGCTGTGTGGGATGGCTGTGCAGGCAGAGAGGCCCAGAGGACAGCTGTGCAGACAGAGGGGCCCAGAGGCAGAGACCGGCTTGCTGCATGCAGACTCACTCTGAGTGAACGGGATTTTAGTGACTGACCTGCCACCTGGAAATAAAGTTAGGTATAACCCTTTCATCCCAAGAACGTTTTGCTGTCAATTTCTTTGGTCACATTGAATCCAGAGAACTTGCCCAGGGCTGAAACCCATTGGCAAGACAAAAGATAAGCAAAAGACTTGAAAAGACACTTCACCAAGAGGCTCCCTAAACATAAAGGATGGTCCATAAACATTTGAACAGGTGGTGCTCAGTGTCTTTAGTCATCAGGGAAAGGCAAGTTAAAGTCACTGCTGGATACCTCTACACACCCACCGGAACGGCTAGCATGAAGCGAAGAGAAAATGCCAAGTGTTGACAGGAGGTGGTGCGGTTAAGAACTCTCTCAAACTGATTATGAGATTCTAACTTGGTTCAATTACTTTGGAAAACTCTTTGGCAGTACTTACTAAAGCTGAAGACAGGTACATTCTAATACCCAGCAATTTCCCTCCTAGGTGTGTGTCAAACAGGAATGTGTGTCTGTGTTCACCAAAACCCTTGTCAGGAATGGTCATCACAACAGTATTCACATTAGTCCCAAAGGTGAAAACAGCTCAGATGCCCATCAACAGCAGAACAGATACATTATAGTCTTTTAGAACAATGGAATACTGTATGATTCCATGTATATGAAGTTCAAAAACAAGTGAGAGAAATCTATAGTATTGGGAAGCAGGATGCCAATTATCTTTTGTTCAGTTTAAAAACATAGACAAGGAGAATAAGCAGAAAAGATGACTTTAGAACTTCAGCCTCTGACCCCAGCTCAGTCACCAGCAATTGCTCTGGGTGCCCAAGTCAAGCCATTGACCTTCTGTGATTCATTTTCACTACAAGACAATGGGTGAACCACACTGACACGGATCAATGTGATACCTTCTAGATGGATAACTGGCATTCGTGTCATGCTTTGCAAATGACAGAGTGCTCTGATATCTGTTTTCCTGAGGCTCATAACAGTCATGGGAGGCAAGTAAGATGGGACTTACAATTTTTCTAATGAGGATGCAGATATTTACGGAGGTCAAGGGCTGCAAGCTGGGTCAGAAAAAGCACAGGACTCCTAAAGAAAAGAGCTAAAGGAATGTAACAGAAAGTATTTGAATGTAAATTCAAGACCCTATCCTGAAAGGAAAGAAGATCTCAGTCTCAGACTGAAAAGCAGAAGCCCTGTTCTAGGAGAAATGGTAAAGAATGATGAACACAGAGGCATATCCTGATAGTTACCAGATTTCAGAGATAAAGTAAAATATATTTTTGGCAGCCAGACAAAAAGATCAAGTCACCCAAAATGGGAAAAGGTATCACGCTACATGCAGCGTTGTCTACACAGCACTCACTGCCAGTAGGCAGTGCAGCAATGCTTAGAAAGACACAAGGGATGCAAATGTAACCCAAGAAGCTCCTAGCAACTGTTGCTCAAGTAGTCAGGCAAGAGAAACATTCTTGAACATATAAAGAGCTGAATCCTCTTTTGGAGGAAATACTAGATGAATTTCAGCCAACAAAGAAATGAATGGAAACGCCAGAGCAAAAGACTAGGCGTGAGCACTGAGCAGAGTGTCAATGGAAACCAACGTGGAGAGAAAGCATGAATAATAAAAAAGAAAATAACCAAAATGTAGAGAAAATTTTTAACAATGATCAGTGATCACGGAGCTTCATTCTACGTGCATAAACTTGAGATGAAATGATTTTCTAAGGATGTTTAAAAACACACCCATTTTTCAAAAAAAAAACCTAAAAATGTTTATAGACTATTTAATATAGACACCTGGGGAAGCATGTCAATGAGCCACTCTCACTGAAAACCTCTGGCCCAGATGGTTTCTTAGCACTCTTTTTTTCACAGGGATTCTATTTAACCTTTAAGGAATAGATAACACCATAGCATTCAAACTGTTTAAGTGCATAAAAAGTAAAGAGAAACTTTCCCCAATTCTTTATATTAATCAGTATAACATTGGCACCAAACTGAACAAGTGGAGGAAAATAAAATTTATTTCAAATTCATTTATGAGCACTGTTCCAAAAAATCCTAAATAAAATTAAGTGGTACAGTAAAACTAATACATCATGACCAAGTGTGGTCTGCTCCAAGAATTCAAAGACAGTTCAATATCAGACTGTCTGCTAATATAATTCACCATGGTAATAACTCAAAAGAGAGAACTCACCCAGTCTTCTCTGTGGATACTGAAGACACTTAATAAAATTTAATTACATCTTACGAAAGCTCTTAACAAAAAAAAATATAAAAAATATTTATTAATAAATACTTCCTTAACTTGATAAAATATTTATCTCACGGGGAAGCATCAGAAACATTCTCATTAAAGTCTAGAAAAAGAAAAGGAGGTGCATTATCACAACTGTTGTTATTATTTTAGGTGAGAGAAAGAATTAGGGGCTAATATGGAATCATGTAACTAGGAAACCCAAATAACAAATACTATTACAATCTCTAAAAGAGCTCAGATGGCTGTGCATAAAATTAAGACACAGTAATCACAGTTCTTTATAAATAGAAACTATGACTAATTTCAAAAATATAATGGAACAGAACATGCCATTAAAATAGGGGGAAAATCTATAGGAATAAACAAAATAGGAAACTTGTAGGATCTACGTAAAGAAAACTTGAAAATTCCCGAACTGGGGAGAGAAGACAGCTAGAATGGATGTAAAGGAACAATATGTAGACTCAAATATATAAAGACATATATTTTTTTGTTAGTCTATAAAATGATGTAACTCCTTTTAAAATACCAACACAATTTAGAGCTAAGCAAGCAGATTCTAAAAACAAACAAGAAAGAAGAGCCAGTAAAATTGTGAAAGTGTCACCAGTAGAGTAGTTCCCTCCTGATCTGCAGAGGGAATATGTTCAAGAGTCCTAGTGGATGCCTGAAACTGTGGACAGTACCAAACTCAATATATAGTGTGTTTTTTCCTATATATTCATAGATACCTATGACAAAGTTTAATCTATAAATTGGGCTCAGTAAGAGATGAATAATAATAAAATAGAACAATTATAACTATATACTGTAATAAAAGGTATGTGAATGTGGTCTCTTTCCAAATATCTTATTGGACTGTACTGACCCTTCTTCCTGTGTGGATGTGAGATGATAAAATGTCTACATGATGAGATGCAGTGCAGTGAATGACGCAGGCATGATGACATAGTGTTAGGCTACCACTGACCTTCTGACAATGTAGGATCCTCTGCTTCCAGACTGTGGTTGACCACAGGTAACAGAATGGCAGGAAGTGAAATCTTGACATGGGAACAACTGTAATAAGACGTATCAGCCACACTGCTTCAGTGGCCTCTTTCCCAATAATACATAACCACAATCTAGTGATGAGAAAACACCAGACAAACCCAAATTGCAAAATAACTGGGACTCTCCAAGTGTCAAGGAGGTCATGAAAGACAAAGAGAGCCTGAGGAATTGCCACAGACTGGAGGAGATTGAAGGAGATGCAACAAATAAGTGCCGAGTAAGATACTGGTACAGAAGAAGGACAGCGGTGGGAAAACTGGTGGAACTGGAATGGGATTTTAGTAATTCAATTGCACCATGTCTAATTTCCTGGTCGTGATAACGGTACTCTGATTACATAAGATGTTAACATGGGGAAACTGGCTGAAAGATGTTTACTTTCTGTACAGTTTTTGTAACTCTTGTTCAAGTCCAAAAATTACCCCACAAGAAAAAAATTGTAAGACAACACAATCTGTAGTTAAAAAATAAAGAATGGAGTAACTCTGCTTACACTGGCATTGAAGAACTCTAACGTATTGCTAAGACATAAAAAGCAAGATGCACAGAAGTATGGCAGTATGCTAACATTTGTCTGAAAAAGGAAATCTATAAATGGTTCTATTTTGGATCTTATACCTTGTGCCCTTTTTGCTTATTCAAAAAATAAAATAATTCTGAAAAATCACACTGATAACCAAGCGTCTGTGACAGACATGCTCTTTGCTACAATTATTTAGTGCCCACAGTGCACGTTTATGAAGTATTGATTGTGAGTTTAAAAATGGCAATGTGGCTTTTCCAGAGTGAATTCTTTCTCTTTGTTCTCGATGCCACTACCTTGCTCAAGCCCTATTCTGCCTTCAGTCGGACAGCTCTAATTGTTCCCTGACGACCTTTATGACTGCAGTCTTTTTCAGGCCCAATGTGTCTGTGCCATGCCACACTAGAGATGTGAAGTGGCTGGTGAGCATGACCTGCTGTCTGCCCTCACAGAGCTCAGTCCAGGAACCTGAGCTGAAATAAGCAGTCTTAACACAGAGCCATGAAATCAGCCTCCATATTATATTCTTCAAGGCCAACTCCAAAAGCCTGTCCTCTCCTTTTCTCCATACCCATCAGGGTTCTAAGAGCGCTCTGACCTAGCTGGTCCTGCTGCATGACGGTCCCATGTTACTCACCTCCTACCCCCTGCCCCCATCCTGAACTCCTGGGGGGAGCAGCCATTTCATTGCCTCATCTCATTAGCTGACACACATCCGGCAGGACACACTACATATCCAGAAAAGAGGTGCTGAATGAACGAATGAATGAGTGAATGTATTCGTAAGTAAGGTAATGCGCAGCTTCAACAAAGGGAGGGAAAAGCTGACCTACTCCAAGCATTTACAAGCCCCTGCATCAGGCTAAGCGCTTTATCAGAATTATCTCATTAGTACTCACAACAACCTTAGGAGACAGAAACTATCACTTATTCACACTTTGCAGATGAAGAAATAGAATTAAGTGACCTGCCCAAGTTGCAGAGCTGGGACCTGTCCCGACTGCAGAGCACATACTCTTATATACTGGTTATATTGCCGCTTGACTGGTCTCCAGTTTCCTCTCCCCACCTCTGGGGCTGCAATCATGCATCCTCTCCAACAGCCAGGCATTGTCTCATTTATTTGCAGTGGAATGGAATGCTCTGTTCCCTCCGCCCGCAATGCTCTATTTGCAAGCACTGCTGGGCAGCATAATCCTTGGCTTAAATGAAATGTTGTACATTAAAACAGTGTGGAAGCAGATAAAGGTGCAGCTGTTCAAGCCAAATCGGGGGTGGGAATCCCCAGACTCCCTCAATTCCCAAACCAGTGGCAGAACTAGGACCCTCATCAGACAGAGATATTCTCCTGGAGGAAAGGAATAAAGGAGAATCATGTATATTCTATAATAAGTTACAGGATTGTTTCTGAGCTGGATTTTAAGCTTTTTATTTAATTGTGAAGTTGTACAGGAATTTTTTAGGAAAAAAAAAGTGAAATGAAGTCAGATGGGAAAGGAAAAAAAAAAATAACAACAAGCAGTGGAAAGCGATTGGCCCAGGGCAACGGGCAAGGAAAATGAAACAGCTGTCTGGTTTTAACATCTGTTCCCCCAGTGGCTACATTTAAGGTTTGGTGAAAGTCACGTCAAGGACATTTTGCCAGAGTCCCTCAAGGTGCCGCATGGCCAATAAACCAGGGCCCAGCTTCCTTCCCGGGAGTCCTGTGAAGAGAGGGGAAGGTCATAGCTCCTCAGAAGAAAGGCCCTGTTGTTCTTGCATTCAAGGCCTTGCCATTTTTCTTCAACGGGTGGGGTCCCATTTAAGGGCTGGGAGGTTATTTTGATCCTCTTCCTCATTGGACACCCACAGAGTGTTAGGAGGGCAGCCGTGACTCAAAACAATGCTGAAGAGAATGGTTATGTGAAAACCCTCAGAAATGTGATGCTGATAACACAAGCCAAAAGGGAGATAAAATAAGAGCCGGAGGAAACATTTTGGAAAAATGTGGATCCAAATTTTCCACAAATATGACTGCAGTTTGAAGGCCTTCCCCAGGCCGGCATGCCAAACCTCCTTCTGGAAGGCTCCCCGAGGCCCGCGTTTGGCCACTGCTTCCCATGGTCCTCAGGAGGGCGGAGACCGTCACCTGGCTGAGGCCCCCTGGGACTGGGGGTGTTGCTGTGTGAAGCCAGGGCCAGGGCACCTGGGCACTCAGCTGGCAAGGGGCGTGGGGGCAAGAAATGAAGGCTAGCACACGACCTGCGAGGTCTGCAGCACGCTCTGAGGACGCAGTCTACTGTAAACTCTCAAACACTTCTGGAAAATTGGGGCCATCGGCTGCCAAAGTCCAACAGTTTTGAGAAAGGCTGCAGATGCCGGGCAGGAAGCTGAGACGGAGGCAGGGAGGACAGCTTTCAGCCCGGCGTCCAACGCAGCATCCCGGCCCAGAGCCCTGTCAGTCTGGGAGGGGCGGGGCGGGGCTCCAGTTCAGCCAGCCTCCACCCACGTGGCCAGGATTGCAGCATTAAAGGGGCAGGTTGCTTTTAGATGAACTGTTCCCAAACCCAGCTGAGCTTGCAAATTCCTGGAAAGCTGTATAAAAAGAAAAATACCTGAAACCCACTCCCCTGGAGACTCTAAGGCAGATCTGGAGTGGGGCACAAAAACTTCTGACAGTCCCTGGAGGAGGTGCTAATGACCCAGCAGAGGTTCTAAGGATCAGAGAAAAGAACACTGTTGTTTCAAGGGGGGATTCTGACACCTTGAGCTTCCTGGTTGCCACAGGGCTCTCCAGCCAGCAAGATGCCCGTGAGAATCTCCATGGGACTTGGGAAAGGATAGAAAGAGGCTTTCCAGCCTGGGGGTGGAGGAAGCGCCCTGCACCAAGGCAGAGACCCCAGGCGCTGGGGAGCACTTCCTGGGGATCACAGGTGGGTACCAGGAGGAATGGCGAGGACGGCACAGCCAAAGATGCAGAAATGAAGGGCCGGCCAACAGGACTCAGCTGAACAGTGTCTCCTCTCCCACTGGCTCCAGGAACCCATGGATGGAAAAAATGATACTATCTAACCTTTCTTTATTGAATGTACGTACGACATGCTAAGTGCTCCAATTCATTTGTTACTTAGCCCTCATAACAACTCCATGTCTACATAGAATTAATTTTCTTACTTTGCAGAGAGGAAAACTGAGGCCTAGAGAGACTTATGTAACTTGCTCAAGAGGTAGAGGCAGGGATATGACCCTGGGAAGCCTTCACCTTAACCCCTGTGTGATATGGACAGCACCTCCACACTGCACTGAAAGGCTAAGAGAAATGGGAAAGAGCAAAGGAGTGAACATTTGGTAGGTAAAAATACAAAAGACCCTGAACTGCCTATTACCATTCTAGACACTCTTGCCTTCCTGAAACTATTGGCTTACAGCTTTGGTGCTCAATACTTAAAAAAAAAAAAAAAAGGCAATACATGCACATCTTAGTCCATTGCAGATGCCCTGACACATAGGCACACCTTTGTTCAAGACAACCGATGAGGCTGGTGTGCATCACCTCCCAGCCCTGCACATGGGGCAGTCATGCATGGGCTTCCAAGCAAAGAGGGGGATGTGTTGCCCAGCAGCAGGCAGAATAAAGGGGTGAGTGGTCATTATGTAGCACCTTTCAACTGAGAATCTCCAGGAACTGGGGCGATGGGTGGGGGGACAGATAAATCTCTTTCATGTTGAGACCATGATCACTAATGGAATGTTGCCCTAACTGGCCCCTCCTTGCTTCTGTCTCCAGTAGCAATCCACCACTCTCGCTTCCAGCTGACAATACCTACTTTTGGCTTTCTCATCCTCTGTTGCACCTGGCAGACAATCTGAGCGTCAATAGCTTTAAAGTCTTGTTAAGTAGTGACTTTGCTTTGCAGCGGTTTTTATGACAGAGACAGGAGGAACTTGTAATCATAAGCAAGATGGATTGGGCTAATTGCGTAAAGTTCATTTCTCCTTTCTAATAAATATTTACTATCCAGTGTTTATAACTTATGTTTGGACTTTCTTGAAATGCTTTATTGAATTAAAAACATCACATTACCATTGGCTAAAAGAGGAGACAGCTATATTTGCCAGTAACTTCTGCAATAAATGCCAGGTATTGATGCCAATTTTTTTTGGTAGTTCCTATTTCCACAGACAGCTTTGAGCCTTTGCAATACCAGCATTCTGCAGACAGACATGAAAGATGCAGTGGTGATGGCGTGAGCACCTCCAGAGCCCTAGAAATGAAAACGGACTATCCTTTTTCTTGGGTCTCTGATACGCAAATATTTAAGAAGGCAGAAGTTTGGTTAATATTTGAAGTTAGGCTGCTCCCAAAGCAACTGTAGCATGTGTTTCTAAAGCTATTTACCCTATACCTTTGAGCGAGGAAATAACTTTTAATTTTGATTGGTCTTAAAGTGGCTATGGACTGTGAGTGCCCAAAGAACATACACATAAATCTCGTCAGAAGAAGGTGCCGTATTCAAAATTCCACCTAAAAAAGGGTAAAAAGCTCACAGCAAGCCAGCATTTCCTGCTGGGGACAGATGCCAGCCTGCCTCTAATCAGCATTTAGCCCCTGGCCTTGGGCTGTGAAGCATCTGGTGGGGACTTTGAACCCCTTCTCAGAGTAATATTTGTCAAGGCATAATTACAAAATCCACAAAATTACCAAGGAAACAATTAAATTCAAATATAATTCAAAATGCAAAAATAAAGACATTGTACTATAGTCATATGTGTTCGTCAACATATTACCTAAGATCTGGTCCTGGGTCTAATAGCCACCGTAATCTTGAAGCAGTGGTGAGCATAAATGACAATGTGAGACAGTGACTACAAGCTCAGGCGGTATGAAAATACCTGCGATTCCTAAGCATGGGATGGGTCATGGGTGCTGCTAAGGCTGTTGTGGCTGAATACCAACATTCATAATTGAAGGAAATGCTCAACTGAGGGACAGGCTGTAGAATAAAGATGTAATCTTTTTCCTATCCTTGTTCGCAAATCCTCTACCACCGATCCACAGACCCTCACTGAGATCCCCTGCTTTAAAACAATAACAAGGATGTTTCTGTCCATGAGAAATGTGATTCCCTGAGATCCCAGGCTTTTCAACCTTCTTCTGGGGATAAGCTTTTGGTTCTTGTAAGAGGCACCAGCAAAATGAAAACTCAGCCCACTGGTAATCACAGTGGTTAGGCTTTTTCTCAAAAAGTAACCTCTGCAGTTTCTTTTCTTTGTATTTTTATGGTCTGTATTCCAGAAAAAGGAAAAGGCAACGTTCAACTCTTCGGCACCGGTGTGTGATGTGGTTTTATTCCCTTGGCAGTGTCCAACCTCTGCTACATTTCATTATTCTTCTCTTTTCTGTGATAGGCTTCAAGTTCTAGAAATTTCTCTAGGAATTATAGAAGTACACATGCACCCCTCATGGTTCATTCATACTTTTCAAGCTGCCCCACTACGGCCCAAGCTCCGCACAGGAGTGCCAGCTGAGGGGGTGGCCAGTGAAGTCCTCATCATCAACACAGTCTTTGGGGGAGTCCAGGATTTGGGAACATGGACAGCGTTCCCAGTTGCCAGGCATGAATGTGGTTTTTAAAAGAAGAGATTCCTCCAGACTTTCGGAGCTGTGTTGCCCTCATGATATTCGTCCTCCTACAACTCCTGGCTATGAGTGTTTTTCTTTCTTTTTCATGGCATCTAGTAAGCAGTACTTTTTTTCCCTATTAAGTGGGGCCAAACATGATTTGGAGAATTTTGCTGAGAATTCTGCATTACAGTTCCCTGTGAAATAACTGGAGAGACCTTGAGATGTCATGACATCATTGGTGTGATTATTGTGAACTAGACAACTGGTGCTGTCCATTTGGAGATACAGGATGGGAACTGGGGCTGCAAGGAGACCCACATCTAAACAGACTATGTTATGGACCCTAACGATATATAAATTGTACCAGTTTCTTAGCAGAATGGAGTATAATGACTATTTGCATTTACAATCCATCCTTATGCAATCTACTTCGTAATATGATTAAGGGATGATAAGGGTAGCAATACATGATCACATTTTATTTCCTTTGTTGCCTTATTAGCCTATAACTCTATTGTGTTATTTATTGGTTGATTTATAGTCGATACAATAAACATATACATCTTTAATTTAGCACGGTCTGCCTGTACGTGAAAATATTCAGCTTAAATGTACAACAACTTTACTAGAGTTTCTGTACTTTTCTGGCCTTTGTGTGAATATCATACATTTTACTTTTTCATAGGCCATAAACCCTACACTACTGTACTACTTTCCTATGGCAAATCTATAAGAGTCTCTTATTGCGGCTGTAACAAATTACCACGGACTCAGAGGCTCAAAATAACACACATTTATGATCTTACAGTTCTGGAAGTTAGAAGTCCGCCATCAACCTCACTGGGCTTAAGTCAAAGTTTTAGCAGGACTGGGTTCCTTTGGGCTCTGAGGGAAGACTGTTTCCCTGCCCTTCCCAGCTTTTCAGAGGCCACCTGCACTCCTTGGTTCAGGGCTCGTTCATTGTTTTTTGTCCTGTCTCCTGCTACCCATCCTGATCTCCTGTCTCCCTCTTAGTAAGGACCCTTTGAATGGTTTAAGACCCACCCAGATAATCCAGGAATCTCTCCATCTCAAGACCCTTAACTTTATCAAACCTGGGAAGTCCTTTTGCTATGCAAGGTAAAGCTCACAGGTTGGGGGGATTCCAGCATGAACATCTACCACATCTACATTCTTCTTAATTATTCTTTTGCCAAACAGTTGTTTAGATGATCAATGATCTTTTAAAGACACGTGAGTATAAATTCATTGCACATTTACCCATGTAGTTACCACTTCTGGCATTCTCCACTCCTTCATGTAGATCCATATTTCTATCTACTGTCATTTTCTTTCTGCCCGAAAGACTCCCTTCAAAATTTCTTACAGCATGGCTCTGTTGGTGATGAATTTTTTCAGCCTTTGTATAACCAAAAAACTCCATCTCACCTTCATTTTTGAAGGATATTTTTTTCTGGGTATAGAATTCTAAGGTGACAGGTTTTTCTTTCAGTCTTTTAAAGATTCTGCTCCACTGTCTTTTGGTTGTACTGTTTCTAATGAGAAACATGCTGTCATCTTTATCTTTGTTTATCTGAACATTACTTGTCTCTCCTCCTCTGGCTCTTGTTTTCTTTTTTATCATTACTTTCCAGCAATTTGATTATGATGAGTGGTGGTATCAATTTTTTCACATTCCTTGTGCTTGGGGGTTCACTGACTTTCTTGGATCTGTGAGCTTATCATTTTCAACAAATTTGGAAAGTTTTCAACTATTATTTCTTCAGATATGATTTCTGTCTTCTCTCTCTTGCTCTTTCTCGTCTCCTTCAGGGGCACCATATTTATTAAGCTCCTCAAAGCCTC
Source organism: Phataginus tricuspis (assembly GCA_029783875.1). NCBI lineage: Eukaryota > Metazoa > Chordata > Mammalia > Pholidota > Manidae > Phataginus > Phataginus tricuspis. The sequence continues at coordinate 9,033,474 of JAQQAC010017683.1, read as the reverse complement.
ACAGCATACTGATACCATGTTCTTTCTGTTCTCAATCTTTGTCTTCGTGTTTCATTTTGGGTAGTTTTAGCTGCTTTGTCAAGTTCATCAATCATCTCTGTTTCATGCTCTAATTTGCCAGCAATCTCATGCCAGAAACTCTCATCTCAGATATTACAGTTTTCATTTCTAAAAGTTCCCTTCGCATTTTTATCTCTTCCATATCCCCATGTAACATGTATAATCTTTCTGCTACCTTCTGAAACTTGGAATATGGTTATGATTACTGTTTTAATGCCCTTGTCTACTCATTCTATCATCTGTGTGTCATTTTTAGGTCAGTTTTGATTGATTGCATTGTCTCCTCATTATGGATCTATTTTCCTGCTCCTTTGAAAGACTGGTAATTTTTTATTTGATGATAGCCATTGTAATTTTATTTTATTGAGTCCTAGATTGTTTTGTATTTGTATAAATATTTCTGAGCTTTGTTCTAGGACTTGGTAAGTTACTCGGGAACAGTCTGATTCTTCCTGATTTTGCTTTTAAGCTTTATTAGATTGGACCGGATCAGCATTTAGGGTAGGGTTAATTTTTCCATGCTACTGACCCAACGCCCTCTGTGTACTCTACCTGGTGCCCATGTGAGTTCTAGAGACTGCTCCCTCTAAAACTCTGAGATAGTACTGTTCCTAGGCTTAGGTACCTGTTTTTTCACACACATGCATTGCTCAGTTACTAAACTGAAGATTCATGGTGATCCTGTGCAGATTTCTGAGGTTCTCTTTGTGAAGTTCTTTCTTCTACAGTGCTCTGCTCTGTGAACTCCAGCTGTCCAACCTCTGGTACTTCCAGCTCTGCTTCTTCAACTCAAAAGACTGTTGCTTCTTCTCCCTCCCTATGCACAGGCTGGCAACTGTCCAGCCACAAACCAGGACAATCAGAGGGCTCACCCCATTTGTTCCACATCTCTCAAGGACAACAGTCCTTCTTTGCTTGAGGTCCAATGCCTTGAAAATCATTGTTTCATATATTTCACTTGATTTCTTAGTTGCTTCAGGAGGGACGGTAAATCTGGTCTCTGTTGCTCCATCTTGGCCAAAGGCAGAGGTCAGGATAAGAAATTTAAAGACAACATTGGGTGCATGATCATATCATTACATGATATCCATTTCAATCTTCAAGGGCAGTAAAGAATAGTAATGGTAACAAAGATCAATTTGGTGTTGGATTAAAAGACCATTCTGATTGGTCCTGAATGTCTCTGGCTGCTTAAAGAGAACTCTAGCTGCATAATGCTTAACTGGTCATGGCCCTGAGGGGTTCAATACAAAGAAGTTCTGATTCTGGAGATGTACCCAGATAAATTAGTTCTGTGGCCCCCAGAAGGTAAGGTCTTAATCTAGAAAGACAATAAAAACAGAATATCAGCTCAAATGTTTGGGTGCTGACTTTCTGACAGACCCATTAGCTTAAATGGAGCCTCAGATTTTACCAATGAGAGCACTAAAGCCTGCAGCCCCTCACTATCAGACTCGCTGTGCTGCCTTCAGTGGTCCCTTGTCCGGGGAGGAAGCCACAGTGAAGGTTTGTATGGACCCCTGCAGGACACCTGACAGAGTCTCATACATGTGGTAGTGAGCCAGGTGGAGGAATGTGACGCAGGCTTAGAGAATCTACCTGATATGGAGGTCTCTCAGCGTTTCTTCCTCAACTCTGAGCTTGTCCCCAGGCTCAGCACTGGTTGGGTAAAGTCATGTAAGAATTTAAATTTGCTCTTGGGGTCATGGACAGACCCCAGAATAACACATACTTATTGAGCACCTGCTACAGGCCAGGCACTGGCCAAGGCCGTTGCAAAACACTGGTGAGCAAAAGCAAACATTCCTGCCCATGGAGGTTTTGTGATCTCAAAGAGGGAGGTTCTCCAAGCAATGTCATCATAAATAAGCAAATTACATGTCATGTTAGAAGATGGTAAGTCTATGAGAGCAGGGCTTTCCCTTAGGGGGTCAGGAGACCTGGGTGTCGCAAGCCTGGGCAAGGGAGGGTTACCAGGTTGGAATTTTAAATAGGGTAGTCAGGGTAGGCTTCCTTGAGAGGACTACCTCTGAAAAAAACAAGACAAAAACTCCAAAAAGATGAGGGGCTTAGCCACGTGGACAGCCAAGCGAAGAGCTTCCAGGCAGAGGAAATGGCCAGCACAAAGCAGAGTGTCTCCTTGCCAGGGGCATGCCTTGTGGGTTCAAGAGGGGCAGAAAGGCAAGTGTAACTAGAACAGACTAGGTAAGAAGGAGTGAAGAAGGGGATGAGGACCAGGAAGAAGTGAGGAGGGGGCTCATACCCACACCAAAGAGTCAGTGTTACAGGAAAGAAGAAAGGAGCAATTCAACATATGCACGGCTCTTCTGTTATACTGAACATCCACTGGCACCAGATGAGCAAGACAATGATAAAGCAAAAGCCTCTGAATCCCGCCACGAGGTGCTTAGTTTGGGTCTGATTCAGATAACGTGTCCCAGGCTCGGGGTAGCATTCCGCACGTCCTTGGTTCCCCGCTGGCATTCAGCCTCTCTTCTGCAGGAGCATCTCTTTTGCGTGACATTTTCTCCAGCGTGAAAAGCTGCTGCCACCTGACTGTGAGACTTGTAGTAAAGGAAGCACCACTAGCTTTGCACGCAGGGTAATCACCACCAGCTAGCGGAGGCCATGCAAAGACGGGCTCCTTCACTCCCTCAAGCAGTCACCCCCACTCGCTACTGGGAGGCAAATGCGTTTTATTTTAGTGCTGGAGGAACTCAAGGAAAAGGCAAAGCAGAAAAACATATTTTGTGGGTCCTAGTGAGCTGTGGGAGGAAATGTTCAGCTTCATTGTAACAAACAAAATGAGAGCATCTCACTGGATATGTGTGTATTTTGAGCTTCACGGGAGAAAGGAGTGACACAGCTTCACTCATCATTACTTATCAGCGATGATCTTTCATCATCCTCTTCAAACAAAAAGATGCTAATGAAGGAAAACAGAATGTCAGCTCACCTTCCTTCCCTTTGGAGTTTCTCTCTGTAGCCTTCGTTTTCTCCCTCAGTAACAGGCACACCCAGTCTTGGTCTCCAGCCCTCCCTCTGGCTGGGTGACCTTGGCCCATTACCCAGCCTCTCTTAGCCTCTGTTTTTTCATCTATTAAATGGGAATCAAAGCCCCTGCTTCAAGGGTTGTAGTCAGGGTTTTCTGTTAACAGTGCATGGAAAGAGTCCAGCTTGGGAGAGCGTGAGCCCCCAGTACATGTACTGCCCTCCTTCCATCCCTCCTCACCCAGCTCGCGTGCAATTGCCTGGCTCCTGGAAGGCAAAAAGCGCTGCAGCAATCAGGGACTGGCAATCTCTGCCCAGCTCCCTCCCCACTCAATCCTGCCCCTGGCAGGGCCAGCTCAGCCTGGCCTGCAATATCCCACCAGCCCCGGGAAGACTCCACAGTGGGCAGAGTGGCTGCTCTGTGTCCCCTGGCTCGGCTGGGTGCTTCCCTCTTCTCCACCCTGGTGCCCAGGACATTTCTACTCCGTGTCTTCCCCTGGAGTTCCATCCACATGGATACTATGCTGTCATCACACCATCAAAGGACCCTCTGAACCTTGCCTTCTCTAATAGTTCTGTGGCATCAGACACTTTCAGGGCCCGAAGGCTGGGACAGGCACACAAGGTGCCTCTTGGCTAGGATACCGCTAATGAATGAGATATACCAGGGCCAAGCCTTAACGGTCAAAGGTGTTGATGGGCACCAGGCACTGTAGCAGACTGCTGGGGATGATGGAACCCAGGGACTCATCACGTCTCCCCAAGAAGGCATCCTTCACCCCACAGCTGCTGGGCACAAGGGACACGGCATCCAGGGTGTGACATGGGAGACAGCCGCCATTATCAAGTCCTGGAAGGGAGCCTTCCTGGCGTTGCTGCAGGGGAATGGCAGAGGGGGAATTGAGGACAATGTTGTGGATAACTGCCCTTCTGGGAAACAGCGAGCAGCAGGTTGCTAGCCTAGTTTTGAGCCCTGCCCTTTTCTGCACCCCGAACAATGGCAGGCAGCGCCCCACCTACAGAGTCCACCCTGATGTCCAGAACCAAGGCACACACCGCAGGAAGCGCTCAAGCGACAGCATCCAGCCTCCCGCAGTCCGGGCTGACCGTTCTGCTGGCCGGGATCCTGGGCTTTCACTCTGGAGGCACAGCCTGGAGTTGGTCGGCCAGGGTTCTTGTTGTGGGAACCTGCCCAGACCTCCAGGCTGCATCCCTGGGACTAGATGCTGTCCTGAGCTCCAGCACTTGCGTGACCCACCCTCAAGTGACAGCCACTGCGTGGCTCCTGGGTCCCACGTAACCCTAGCCTCCCTGCTTCTGCCCTTCTGCCCCAGGATGGTGCAGGCTCTGCCCTCCACCTGAGCCAGTTGCCAACTGCTCCGGCTTTCTCCTGGGGCCACGAGTGGAGACTTCCCTGCCCCAGGTCCTGGCAAGTCCCTCTTGGCACCCTCACCCACAGAAGTGGCCAAGCCACAGGTTACGGCCTGCAGCATGGTGAGAATGTGTGTGCTCAGGGTGGTGAAGACACTTGTTCAAATCCTTGCTCTGCTACCTACTAACTGAGCCATTTTGGATAATGGCTTAACCTCTAAGGCTTGGTGTTACCGTCTGTATACCAGGAATGGTGGGGTAACCTAGAGTCTGTGGTGAGGGTTAACTGGGACCACGCTTTAGAAACTTTATGACAAAACATGTGGGCATTGCTCAGTAAATAGTAACATTTTAATAGGGTTATTAACACTATTCTCATACAGTCAACTTATTAGTTAAATGTTCTCAATCTAATACTCTCCAGCATTTAGCAGTTTTTATCTCTTCCATATCTGTGCAGGCCTTGATAACAGGTGACATTACATCACTTCCAAGAAGGATGGGTTAATTTTACTTTCCCTAGCATCCTAATGTTTCATGTTAAGATACTAGGTTACTAAAAACGAAAGAAATACTTTGGGATCAAAAAACATTAGGCTATTGGTGTCAGTAGTAACTCTGAAGCATCTCTCTGTAAAACTCCCTATGTGTGCAGGTGTGTGTACACATGTGGCTCTCTAGCAGTGCGCCTGTGCAAGTGCCCATGAGGGTGTATGTATGTGGTGTCCATGCATGGGAAAGTGTGTCTGTGTGTGCATGTGTGTGTGTGTGTGGAGTGTGCAGAGCTGGGACCTCCAAGAAACCCAAGTTGTGCCTTCCTGAGCCAGCCCTCCCACGGCCGCTTACCTCCATGTTTCTGCAAAAGGTGGCATTGGTACCAAACAGGATCTGGCACTGTTCATTGGCACTGTAGTGCATACCCGGCAGCTTGTGAGGGAGGCGCACGGCATGCTGGCTCCTGGGGTCTGTGACCAGCAAGCAGGTGCTGACTTTTGACCTGAAACAGATAAGAGGTAAGCTGACTTGCAAATGTACTGCCCATGTGTTTGTTCTGATTTGTCAGCCACTGAGAAGGATGTGTCTCCAAATTATTAATGGGACAATAGCCCAGGTACCAAGCCTATGGATTATGTGTTTTTTCTCTTTTTGCTCTTTCTCTGCATGGCCGAATGCAGATCTTCACTCTGAAGGCAGTGAGAGTCTGGGAACCAGAAAGAGCCTGAGAATAACACCCACAAGGCTCATATAGTTTTCTCGGGAAGTTTGAGGGCTTTCTTGGATGAAAATGCTTTTGAAACAGTTTCCTATGGTATTTTGTCAGAATATGGCTTTGAGTAAAAGTTACCATGAATAAGAGTTAGGGTTGGTTAGCTTTATTTTAAAGAAAAACAAAGCCCTTATTTGCAACTCTGCAGATTCACTTGGAGGACCTGTGAATCAGGCTGTGTCAGCTGGCTGGTCCGGGCATCCCACTGTCTCTATCTTCTGCCGTTCTGGAAAGCTGGCCAGTGGTACCCTCTGCAAAGCATGTTGGGATTCCAACCAGGATGGGAATGTTCAGAGATAGTGAGAACATCTCTGAAAAACTGAGCTGGGAGTTGTGAAGCTGTGGCTCCACTGGGAGGTTAAATGCTTGAATGCTTTTCTTTGTCAATCCCTAAAACCAGGAAGATGGCAGTAAAAAGAAAACCCAGCCTCTTGCCAAGATTCTTGAAGAAAAGACTTGCATGCGTATAAGAACACACAAGCCGATGCTGGCCCACCTCTCCTGGTGTCAGAGACACATGACTCTTTCACAAAGGCAGTGGGGCCAGCACTGTGTCTATGAGCAAATGGAAATACTCTGCTTTCACTGACCCTTCTGGGTAAAATGACATAGTGTCAAGCGGCTTATAACATTTCATTAAAATTCTGGGGTAACAGGTACTCAGTAGGAAGGAGACTACATGAAATCTAACGAGTCCATTTGGCAGCCTTGTATAGCACTTAAACAATCTCCCCATCCACAGGAAAAGGACAGGAGCTAGACTGACACTGTTCTGCCCCCCATGAGTTCCCTAGGTGCTTTAATGTGTTATTGGACCGTAAAGTTCCTTATGCCGCTGAGACCCACGGACTCCCTTTCCATCTCCATGGGGTGCACAGATGAATTTCAACTAAGCAGTGAAGTGGTCAGGATCCACCTGTGAAACCGGTAAGTCCAGCCCTGAGGTCTTGACACCAGGGACCCACACTGTACATGAGCAAAGACTGACAAAGGTCTGAAATCCCATGGCTGATTCTTCCAGAGAAATCTGAGAATGGAACAGTGCAGACACCTTCCAGAAATAAAGTGGCAGTGCGGTAAACATATCCCATCCCCACTTGTGAGGGAGGTGAGCAAGCCCTCCTTCCCAGCAAATGTACTCCCTCCCGAGGGCACAGCCTGAGCAGTTAGGAAATGCCCGGCTCTGCAGTGGCCAAGGGGTGCTGCTGAGGTGGTGTCCGCTCAAGGTCAAAACACTGCAGAGAAGCGAAACGGGGGTCTCTGCAAGACACGGTCACTGTGTTGGTATTTCAGTCAATCAACAGGCACATATGAATCCTCCAGGTGCACACTTGGGAGGAAGTTTGGGCTGGATACAGGAGATTCTGCAGTGACCACCTCTTCGGGCCAGTCTAAAGGAGCTTTATTTCTCCATCTCACACTTGCTGCGACTCCAATTATTATGCCTTTCGAATAATGCCAAGAACTTACTTGAGGAAGTTTTCAAGGTCATCTCGACTGCAGGAGGACCAAGAGAGGTCACTGGGGTTCCGGCCTTTCACCCACTCTCCCGACATGATGTGGGATCTGCCGGCGCAGGAGGAGTGCTCGCCGTCGTGGTTCATCCCCAAGCTGCCCAGGGGAAAAGAAGGGAAAGAGGGGCATTCACGCTGCAGCCTTCCGAACTCTAGTTCTTGGTTCTGGTGCACACTCCCAGCTTAAGTCAAGTCTTCAATACAAGCGGTGACCCAAGCTGATACTCTGCTCCTCTCACAGAGCAAACCAATAGTCCCTGAGCTTACAGCAGCAGAGAGGGTGACGAGTTAATGAAGGAAGACTGATAGAGCAAATAGACACAAATAGCATTTGCTAAATGAATGCATCATAAATGAACGAATAAATGATATTAACCGTGGTATTACAGTTCTTCAGTTCTAAGTTCCTCGTGATTAGACTTTGCTTTTCAACACTAAAACATCCCAACGTGAACGACCTAAATGTTTTGTTGCCTTAAAGAGGAGTCACTGTGTAACAAGCTGCCGGGAACCATCCAAGACTTTGACTTAGAGAATATCACGGGGGCAAATCTTCAAATTAATGAAAAATGTGACTTTTCCGTTTCTCACGTCATCATACGTGGATCCACCAAGGTCATACCTGTCACCTGCCCAGTAGTATCTAACACTAGGATGCCTGTCTACACTGGGTGCCTGACCACACACTGTCAGCTCAACGATGATCTTAGTTTGCACACATGCTGTCACGGGGGTTAACCTGAGACGCAGAGCACGCAAGACCAGATGGCGCCCAGTTTGCTGACCTGTGATTTCCAGGGGAGAGACTCACTGTGTGTAAGGCTGCCCGTTCTCTGTCTATAAGCCCAGTGGAAAAAACGTGACCTCTCATTCATTCAAAAATATTTATTAAACCTTCCCCAAGTGCCAGGTAATGGACTAGAAAGAAAAGATACAATGGTGCCCCCAATGCCATCCCTGACCTCAAATCACTGCTAACCTACAGGTGAGACAACACAAAAGCAATTATAAAGTGAGGTTCCAAATGCTTCTCTGGAGCCACATTATTCTAGTTTTCCCCATCTGTCTCTGAGCATCTTTCATCAATTCCCATGCTTGCTGCTTAATCCTGGGGTTTCCCAGGGAGAGGCTCACCCTGTGTCCTTGCTCTGCACAACTTCCGGCCATTCCACGCTCTTGCCTACAGAGACGCACTCTTCACCATCGACGTGTGGAGGCGGATTAGCAGAAGCCATCCCCGTCTTTGTAAAGCCCTGGCTGGCCCTCGTGTTCCTGAATCTTCGGGCTGGTAGGGAGCTCTGATCACCCACACACCTGCTCCTGTGACTTGAGGGTATGCTTCGCGAGGGTTAACTGCATTTATCCTCAAACCTATTTAGTCAGGAACGCTTGTTATTTCGATTCACACATGTGGTTACGTGTTGTGTTAACCAATGAAATTCGAGAACGCAAGTTATTTTCATGAAAACTAACCTAGCTAGTAGCTAAAAGAGACTGCTGCCAAATTGGGTGTGGGCAAGACAACTGTAAAAGATGAGGGAAAAAAATCATAAAAATCCACTCCAGACTGCTTCACAAGGGTCTTTTATGTTCTACCCAGTAAAAAAGAAATAAAGAAAGAGAGAACGTGGAGTTCAAACTTACTACAATATAGTTGGGGTTTGTGTGAGGAAGGTGACATGCAAGTCCCACCAGCAGATGCCCAACTCTCGGAGGAAAGGCGTTTACTGCCCACCATAAAATTGGTGAAGAAATATTAACATTTTCATGGCTTAAAACAAGATGTTTAAAGGCACCTAAGTATAATTTCTTTGTTTCCCTACTTGAACCAATTGTTTGGCTAACTGGTCAATTAACCAACCACGAGGCTGTCAGAAAAGTGTGCTTCTGCGGTGCCACCTATGTGTCGGTGGCCACATTCTCCCTTGGCCCAGACCTCTTGACCGAACTTTCCCCTGAAAAAAAATGTGCTCTCTCTCTGAATTTCCCGTGGGCTCTTCCAACTTACTAGATTCCTTCAGGGCAGCTTTCTATCCCGACTTCTCTCCCAGGCACTGGAAACAGCATGCACTTTATAAATATGCATTGAATGGATTATCTATTTAATACTGGGGAAAGCACCAAAAAATGGACAACCATATCTGCAACAGGTATGCTGAGGCTAGTGCCATGGCCTAGCTTGCTCAACAGAACAAAGAAAACCATCTCTTATTATGTTAAGACTTGTTCTCCTGGCAAAATGTCAGGTATCCATCCAGTGAAGGTTAAGCGAAGAACTAAGACATCACCCGATAAATCTGTCCAATAAGAATAGATACACTTCCAATGGTTCCTCTGCTGCATAAAATGAGCCCTATTTTTCAGTGCCATTACCCAGTTTTTGCTTTTTCCTGGCTTGTTATTTATATCCATAGCTGTCTCTATCCAAAGCTAATTACCTATATATCTACTACCTGTTTCACGTTAACTTTTAAAGGAGCTAACTGGTTTTTCACATGTATTTAGCAAAGTCAAATAAAAGTCACCTTAAATTTCATTCAGGACTTGATTTCGGAACCTGAAAGAAAATGGGTGATATAGCTGTCAAGTGGGGAGATCTGAAAATTTTGATGGATTTCAGGGAACTCTGCTAAATGCCTAGAGGTTACAGAAATCAAAAAGGCACATGCAAACAGTGGCTCCATTCCATCTCTAATGACAAGGAGGAAGAACAGCCCGGGGACCATGTCTAACTGCTCTGTTGCCAATCTTGGAGATTCTAGTCCTATGGAGAATCAACCCATGAATCGATTGTTCTCCTAGTTTTGCACTTTTACAGACTGCCTCCCATCATCCCTGCACAGCCACGAGATGGGTTTTTCAAACAGGGATGTTATTTGGAAAACCACAGTCGGAGGAGATCCAAGCCCTGGCAGAATGGCCTCTCCACGTAGGAAGGAATGTTTCATTTGCGGCTGCTTTTAACTCTTCTCTGGTGGTCAAGTTGGTTGTAAAATCAAAGAGGCTCCTTCGCCCACACTGCCAGACTCGGTTGGCCAGAGACCCTGGTCTCTAAGGAGACAAAACTATGTTTAAAACGGGGCTCAGAAAAGCTGACTATGCCATCGACAACTGCATGCCCACATGGCATGTTTTGTTAGCATTTCCCGTGCCGGCCCCAGAGCAGGACTTCCCTGAGGAATGTTCCTGTCAGCAAGATCAGCCAAAAGTGAAGATCTCAGGGTTTCTGCAGCTTGTCTCTAATACACATCGCGGTTGATCTGGTTTAAAATGTTCAAATGCTAACTAAGCACCTCATTGATGAACTAGCCTTTGTGCTGGGCATCTTGATATTTGAGGTTTACATAAACTACTGTTTAGGCTATTTTTGGTTTAAATTAAGGATTACTTGACTGAAAAATTCATGTTATTTTAGGTTTATGTCCCAGGGCATCTATTACTTCTGGAAACATTATCTTTAACAAAAATAAGGAAGATTAAAGCACACACAGTAATTTTAACTTTCAGTGGCTGTGCGATTAAGGACACAGACGGGCCTCCTGTCACATGTAGCCCCGATTTATCACACACAATAACAACTTAATGGCCTCAAGTTGATTCTATCTTAAAACAAATACCACGTTGCTTCTGTATTAGCTTCAGGAAATCCAATACGTACCAGGCAGGGAGTTCTGAGAGAATTCCCACAATGCTCAACCCCTCCTGGCTTCACCCCCAAATCCTGAAAACCGCGGGGTCAGCTTGGTGGTCTAGGTGTGGGACATCTGCCGTGAATGCTTGAATTTTACCCAGGACTACGTGCCTATTTCTCAGAAGTTTTGGGATTTTGATGTCAGGTATGTGAGTCAGGTCCCACCTGCCCCCAAAGAAGGTCCCACCTTCTCTGGGTTTGGCCGTGAACCCAGATAAATGGCTCCCATAATGCAGCCCCTCTCCACTGGAGGCTGGCCTGGGACCTACTTCAGTAGCCTGGTGGGCAGAGTGCCTGGCAGTCTGTTTTCAATAAATGCCTACTGATGCTGCAGTAATACGGGTGGCCCATGGCAGTTTCTAGGAAACAATGGACAGATTTGTATTCGTTATTGCTAACTAACATAATAATAATTAACAGACCAGCTTTACACTAGAATGGAAGTTCTCTATTGCAGGACCTCTTTGCCAAGAACTGGACTGTGTCCTCAGTCATCAACTGTTCACTTTACCTACAAGGGTTAAAAGTCACTAAAGGTTACAGGCTGCACTTTATATGCAGGGTGAAGAACAGGATTAATTGTCATGATCATCAATGACCTCAGGCACAGGGAATAAAACAAACAGGCGACAGTAATATCAAAGTTCTCTTGCCCCAGACAAGCTTTAGTTTGCTTTTATTTTTATACAGGAAAATGAGCCCACCAGCTCTCAGACATCAGTGGCAAGGCGACCACCAGAGTCCATCTGGGGTCTGTACAGATTCGGCTGTACCTCCTATGCTTGCAGGATCATCACAGGAGCAGGAACCCTACACCACCATGAAATTTGGAATCACCAATGGGTAAATAACAACCAACACAGTTTTGGTGTTAAGGGTCTTGCTATTACAGATAACATCATGATAGGTGCAAATGGATTAAGACACACACAGTTTAAACTGTCTAAGCTAACCAGAGCACTGAAGTGACAAAAATACTCAAGTTCTTGAATTTATATATAAGGGATTTCAATGTCTGGTATATGAGTCGGGTCCGGCATCCCCTCTGTCTTGCCTGCGATTGCATGTATGTATGTGTGTATGTGTATAAACAAACATAAAAACATATATATACGTACACATACACACACAAATATATACACATACACATACACAGAAGATCCACGTCAAATGGCTTTTAAGTTTTAATTTAACAAAAATGCAGCTACTTGTGTTGAGAGAGAAAAAACACTGTGTAAGTGTGAGTCTGCCTCTTACTCTGGTCAGTGAGCACGTGTGTTTGTGCGTGCATGAGTGTGCACCCAAGAGGGAGTGTGACAAAGCTGTGCATCTGCCCTTCCCTGAGGGGCCTTGGGTCCCCTGAGAGCACAGCATCGTGCTGAGGGCGGGTCTGGTGTTTCGCATCACATGTTTCATTCAACATGGGCTCAAGGCAGGGAGTCTTGATGGGGGAAGTTTAAATTCCATCTAATGTTCAAAGAAATGGTTGCCGGTTTCAACAATGAAGGCGTGATGAACGTAGGGAGACAGTCCAGGGTGTCCAATGTGGCACCTTTGCGGAAGTGGTTTTCAAAGGTAATTTTGATACTGTTTTCACCTTTTATCCTTCCTGTAGCCCTAACTCGGTACAAGGTGCGGCATCACTGGGCTGCCCGCACTCTGCCTGACGCGGTTTCCCAGACGTTATCGCTTGGGGCCTTCACAGCCTCGGGAAGAAAGGAGGGAGGGAGCAGCGGGCATTTCCCACTGTCTTGATGGGCACCCTCTGGGGGCTGGAAAACGAGCCATGTGCTCAAGGCCACCACCAAGTCAGCGCCCTCGCCTCCCCTCCCCCCGGGCCAGCGTTCTTACTCTGAAATCATCTTCCTGGGCCGTGGTCAACCACAGCAGGCACGGCACTTCTCGGCGGCGAGGCTTCCCCTTCCAGCACCTTCCCCCACAGACCCCCGACTCTGCTTGGACATGGGCATACACAGTGGCTCTAAGTCCCAGCCGGTCTCCAATTTTCTGATAGTTTCGGCGAGAATATGTAAACTGCCCAAGAGGGTGACACAAAACCCCCCTTCTCCCCCTCTCTAGAAGCAGAGTGCTGTATTTGACAGGCGCAGCTTTGGGGTCAGACCGACCTGGAGAATTCCAGCTCTGCCTCTGAGACAGCGATGTTTTCCCTTCAAGCCTCCATTTCCTCATCTATGACCAAACAGCGACAGTAATTGTTAATGTCATTCATTCATTCAACAAATATTTGTCCAGTGTCTCCTGCGGCCACCTCCTGCCCTAGGGGCCAGCACAGGCACTCGCTTTTTTATTCAGGTGACTTTCTAAAGGAACACAGGTGAGGAAAACACACGCCAAAGCACCTGTCAAGTGGGGGGCATAGAAGAGACATGCCTTCCCTCCTTGCAGGCACGTGCCTGAGGGAAGGAATATTGCAGCCCCCGAGCTGCAGGCTCAGTGCCCTCAGAGAGCAGCCAAGTTACAGGGGGAAGTGGAGAGACGCCATACGACAGGGGAGGTGAATTCCAAAGTCCCCACTCTATTAAATGGCATTTTGGGATTCCGTTTTTCTTCTGCAATGACCTACCTGAACAGACCAAGCCTGTTCTGGCAGATGTGGCCCAGGGACCACAGGTCAGAGACCCCCAAACAGAGGCTTCACGGGAGCTTTAGGGGCCCAAATGCTCTCGGCAGGTGGTCATCTGGTCCAGGTCTGCCGACACTGTCGGTGGCCTGTGAAGGATAATCATGGATGACCACTGGTCTGCTCCGTGCACTGCCCACGGGGAGAGAATGAAGACAGCTGCCCGTGGCACAGTCTTTCATTTATTTTTATCTCCAGCAGCAGATCGAGGTTTGAGTACAGTAGGCCACAACTATGCTTGGTTTTCTGTGCATCCAGAAACCAGGGCTTGACACAGGCTCAAGGGATGTGGGTCTACAGGGCTGAAACTATGGCCATCTTAGTGAAAAGCTGTTTTCTGGCCCTGATGGTTCTTCCTGGCTCGAATTCGAAGCTGATTTCAGGTACAAATTCCAAAGAAGTTTAGAATGGTGGCTACATTGACAGAGTAAGGCTATGGCCCCCCAAGGTGACTCTCTGAAGGGGGACGATACTGATTCAGATGAAAAGGCTATAGGGTGTTAAGAAAAAACTGCCTCTGACAAAGAAACGAGGCAAATGAGTGGCAGCCGTGAGCCGATTTTCCTTCCTTCCTCTCCTTAGTCGTTTTAATTTTTTTCTCGAATTATCTCAGATAATTTGAGAACTATACTTTTCCATGTGATTTTGGTTTGTCACGTTCCATAAAAGGTCCTTTTGGTTTGGGATTGCCCTGAATATACTGATTAATCTGGGCAGAACTGGAATCATTGACGTTTTGAGGTTTGCCATCCTGGGACAACGTAAGCACCGCTTCATTTAGCCAGGCTTTCTTGAATGACCTCTGGCCGGGTTTTTAATTTCACGTCATAAAGTTCTTACATTTTGCAGCATCATTCCTGGGTGCTCCACATCTGTGGCTGATGCTGTGAATGAGGTCTACTTTTTATTCTTTTGTAACTGATATTACTTGTATGTGGGAAAACCATGGATTATTGCGTGTCAGTCTCGTGATTCGCATCACAATGAATACTTACTGGTTCCAGTAGTTTGTCCGATAATTCTCTTATGATATGCAGATAACAACTGCTTTGCTTCTTTCCTTTCAACGTTCACGCCTCCTTTTTTGCCTTATGACATTTGAGACTTTCAAAATAATGTAAAATATTAGTTACAACACTGGTGCCATTTCTCTGACCCCAAATCTAATGGAAATGCTACTAATATATGCACACTGAATATATTTGCTCTAGATTGCTTGTGAGTAGGTGAAGTTGATCAGCTTAAGGATGCTTCCTTCTGAAGAATCATTTGAGGAGGCCTCCCTCAGTACCATCGCAAAGGAAACACTAGAGACAGTCTGACACAGCGGACAGAGTGGTGGCCCAAGAAGAAGGAGGTTATGGCTGGTGCTAAAGATCTGTACCAATTAATTTGGGGAACTGAGACAAGGCTCCTAACCCCTCAGGCCTGTTTTCCTAGCTTGGAAGTGAGGGGCTTGAACTAGATGACTATTAAGAGGTTTCTAGTTCAAAATGAAATCATTATGTGATTCTTTCTTTTTTTTCATTTTGGTATCATTAATCTACAATTACATGAGCAACGTTATGGTTACTAGACTACCCCCATTATCAGGTCCCCACCACATACCCCATTACAGTCACTGTCTATCAGCGTAGTAAGATGCTATAGAATCACCACTTGTCTTCTCTGTTATAGTGCCTTCCGTGTATCCCCCCCACTACATTATGTGTGCTAATCGTAATGCCCCTTTTTCCCTCTTATCCCTCCCTTCCCACCCATCTTCTCCAGTCCCTTTCCCTTTGGTAACTGTTAGTCCATTCTTGGGTTCTGTGAGTCTGCTGCTGTTTTGTTCCTTCAGTTTTTTCTTTGTTCTTATATTCCACAGATGAGTGAAATCATTTGATACTTGTCTTTCTCCACCTGGCTTATTTCACTGAGCATAATACCCTCTAGCTCCATCCATGTTGTTGCAAATGGTAGGATTTGTTTTCTTCTTATGGTTGAATAGTATTCCATTGTGTATATGTACCACATCTTCTTAATCCATTCATCTACTGATGGACACTTAGGATGCTTCCATTTCTTGCCTATTGTAAATAGTGCTGCAATAAACATAGGGTGCGTATGTCTTTTTTCAAACTGGGCTCCTGCATTCTTAGGGTAAATTCCTAGGAGTGGGATTCCTGGGTCAAATGGCATTTATATTCATTATGTGATCTTCATCTAGAAGACTGAGCATGATTTAAGGTAGCACCATCATTCATTCTTTCCATTAGAGCTGAGTGAGCTGTCTTGCACCAGCCATTTTTCAGATACACAGCAGAAGGGCACACCAGCCCTGCATGAAGGAAGCCCACAGGCAGGCAGGGATCACAGACAAGTGGGCAAGTGCTGGCCAAGAATGTCCAGTGAAACCTTCTGTGATAATGGGAAGTCTCCACGTGCACCATCCACTATGGTGCCACTGAGCCTCTGAAATGTGCTAGTGATACTGAGGAACTGAAGTTGTGATTTCATTACATTTTAATTAAGATAAATTTAAAGATCCACATGTGGCTAATTGCTACTGCACTGGACCATAGTGGTGTAGGCAACAATTCAACTTGAGTACCAATCACTATTGTGCTAGGAGTTGAGGCTGTCATCACATTGGTAGAAGAGTATAATATGCATGTTACTCACAAATAATTAGGCAATTAAGACAATGTGGTTAACACAACTGGAGAAGAATTAGTGGCCAGCTATAGATGTCAGAAGCTGAAAGCCATGGGCATTTAGACGTGAGGGATTAATGCATGTTATCTCCTACTGACTTTTGTATGACCTTTAATTCATGCCTAGTCTTTCCTCCAAAGTGGTCGTGCTGATGATGTCATCTGGGAAAAGCCTAGCAGATTCCAGGCCTGTGATGTGATGCACTGGAAGTGAGGAGGTCTCTGAAGGTTTTACACAGCAACCAAAAAACGAAAGAATAATAGCCTAAGTTGCTTTAGACAATAAAATGTCTGAAGAGCAAAGAGACCCTCCAACAGTAAAAGGGATTCTCTAAGTGCCTTCCCATGAATACCACTTATGTGAAATTAAAGCTGGGAAACTGTTTCAAATGAATTTAGTCAAAGAAAGGCATAAGGTGATATACCTCACTATCTATGAAAGTGAGCACCATGATCTAATAAGGCCAAACAAAGGAGATCATTCAAGTGCTACAAAGTTCTGCAGGGCTCTCTCACTTCATAACGGAAGATCATTTATTGAGGAAACATTATTTCAAAAGAAGACTTCACAAAAGCACTCAGCTCTTCTAAAATTAACCATGGACATGATGAATATCATGCCAGCCCCGAGCTGTCATCCCTTCTGTGGCCTGCTCTGGGCCTACAATGCAGAAGTGCACCCAGCAAAGGGCCGATGGGCCCCGCCAAAGTCCAGGATGAGGTAAAGCCTGGGTAGAGGCCAGTGGGACCAACAAGGCTGAGCCCCCGTGACGTGCACCCACCTCCCAAATCACACCATGCGTCCCTGGGAGTCCCTGTTCTCCTCCAAGTCTCCTTCCTTTAGGCCTGACTGCATTGGAGGTCAGCACATATGGGGCGTGTGGAGGGTTCCAAGGACACAGGCAGATGCAACACAAGTGGGTCTGAGCACGTGACTCCACTTGTCCCTCCTGGTCGCCCGAGGTGCTCTGCAATGCTGGGGGAGCCAACTCCACACCATGTGCACCACTTATCAGGCAAGAACATAGCAGTTGTTGAATAGTAAACATGTTTCTTTCAAGCAATGTGCTCCCAAGGTTCTGCCAAGGAAAGCCTGCTGGGATGGAGTTCTGTTGGTATCATGGCACTTACTCTGTAGCAGGAAACTGGGAGCCTGGGCAAGAGGGAGAAGAAAATTCTTTCTGCTTCTTAGCCTAGAGAGCAACTCATCTAATGGCACTGCAGACACCTGGCAGGAATAGGCCAGAGAATGGAGAGATGGCTCAAGCCTCTTAAAGCTGTAAACCATTGCAGCTGTGTCCCCCACATTCCTTAGAGGTGGGGATTCATGTGCTCCTGTGTGTGTTGAGCTGGGGAAGCCCTGAGAAGACACCAGAATCCCTTCTGATGATGCCCTAGTCCCCCTACCATCACTGAATGCACGGCCTGTCACATCCTAGCGACAGCGCCAAGCACTTGTGTGCCCATGGGACATATATCAAAGGTGCAGACAAAGAGGGGTTCCTCAACACGGACACTGAGTTGGATGCTAGGAGTGGGAGCAGGGAAAGGAGAAGCTAAACAATGGAGCCTCCTGCCCAAGAAGTGGGGAGCACCTGGGAAAGGAGAGAAAGAGTGTTTTAACTCATTCACTATCATTATCCCCAATTCACACATGAGGGGACTAAGACAAAGAGAGCTTGAGAAGCTTGCCAGAGGTCAAACAGCTGGTAAATGGTCAAGCATGGCTTGAGCTTGGGCAGCCTATACTCTGAATCTCCATGCATGACCTAGCCCTTTGAGGATAAAATGTGCTCCCACACCCAAAGGCATTCAAAGGGTGGGAACCTGCTGACCCATGCAGGAGCGGCCATCCTGGAGTCAGGGGGTGGTTTGGGAGCCCTTAGGATACTGCGGGCCACATGGAAAATCCCTCCTGGGGACAGCAGTGAAATGCCAAGAGGCACTGGAGGGCTCAAGGTCTAGTCTCTGCACACTGGGACCTGCCAGCAAGATGGCATGGAAAGAGAAGGGCCTAAGGAGTGTGAACGTGGCCTTGAGGAGACCAGATGCTGGGGAACAGCCAAAAGCTTTCCTTGGCCCAACTCAAAAGAATTCCTTGGCCCAATTTAAAAGAATTGGGGGTACTTGGAGCCCTGAGACATTCAGGACAGGGGTTTACACTTGTCCACCTTCTTGGATGCCTCCCGGTTCTCTCAGCTGAGGCACGTGTCTGAGACATTCCCAGCTGAACCCTCCCACCTTCCCACAGACACCTGAGACTCAGTGGGGAAGGGTGGGAGAGGGAGACAGAGGTCCCCTGGTCCCCAAGATGCTGAGCGGGCCCAGTGTGCTTTGGGAATGACATGGGGAGCATGGGGTCAGGGTGAGGAATCTTGAAGTTCTTTATAATTGTGGGTAATACTGTAATATTTCCAGAATATCTCACCTGGCTTTAGCGCATCTGCATAGCAATAGGTGTTCCTCAGGGGTGGAGACCAGTTCATCTCCATTATCTGGGCAACCAAGTGAGGGCTTATCTGAACCTGAGAGGTTAGGGGGAGGTCTGGCTTGCTTCTGCCCGAGCAAGACAGAGACGACCCCGGACTGCAGTTTGTAAGCAATAAACCAGTTCTAGACTTTATTTCTCCCTTTGACTGATCTCGGTTTTAGAGGTATTTTGCCCAGGGATTTACAATATTTCCCCATTGTCTCCTTTTTTGGTACTTGAAGATTTTGCATATTGAAAACAGATTGCCAGAAGTTTGCTACTCAGGATATGAGCTCCTTTTCTAGGTGAGATCCAGGCTTTAAAGAGTCATGGGGTTTGAGACTTTACGGGGTCTTGAAGCCCCTCTCTCTGAGCCTGTGTTGAAAGCGGAGCTCAGAGAGGGGACCACCCAACACCTAATAGCTGCTGCAGCAGGTGCTTCTGGGAATCAAGGGTCTCCTGAGGTCTGGTCTGGAACCAGAGTTCTGGTCTGCCTCACAAGTGTTCCCCAGCCACACTGTGAATGGGGACGGGGACGACGCCAAGAAGCTTGAGAAGACATCAAACAGGGAATCATTCGGAGGTCCTCTGTGGTGAAATTTGCTTTGCTTTAGGAAAACCTCACAGCCCTCAAAATGACCATCTTTTAGAAGTATTTATTTAGAAGAAATGCTCTACGTTCATTGATTTTTTTTCATGGAACTTTCTCCTGCCGAAACAAAAGGACAGTATTTTTTTTTCTTTTTAACCAGTGACATCCCATTAAGAGACAAGATTGTTTTCAATTCCACCTAGACTTAGCAACTTCGATTGCCTACAGCTTAGATTTAAGAACCTTTTCACTCCCAGACAATAGCAATGGCCTGGTTTCTTGGGGAGGGTTTTTCTCAGCCAATAGGAGAAGGCCTGACTTGGAACAGCTAAAGTAAGGGTAGGGCAGAAATTCAAAAGATACAAAGGGGTGTAAGATGAAAACTGAGCCCCACTTCTCCATAGTAGTTTCCTAGGCCCCCACCCCACCCAGAAGCAATCTCTGTCACCAATTCTCCTGGGCACTCTTTTAATGGGCATTGGAAACTAGCCAGCAGCACTTCCTACCCCTTCAAAGGCAGGGTAGAGGAAGGGATTAGCTGACCTTTAGGAGCGACCTGCTGTTCAGAGAGAACCTGCCACTTCTCAAAGTTCAAAGACCCTTCCTGGACATCAAAGGGCACAGGATGCTCCAAGCACAGAAGCCCTAAGGATAGGCTGCTTCCTGCTCCTAATGACCTTGATCACTCCCTTCCTTTCCTTAAAACCACCCATCAGGAGGGATTTTATGGCCTAATTATTTGGACTCTGCCTTTTCCATCTTGCCCAGGAGGCCGGGGGTGCAGTGGCATGGGGTGTGGGTTGGGCACAAGTATTCCTTCATCTTACCTTACAGCTGTGAAGTGCATCCAGGGGTCAACAGGCTGAAAGGGGGTGTTGCCCAAGTGAAGTCAGGGCTTCTGGGGGAGGGGTCGGGCACCTGTCATTTTTTCCCAGGTGAGTCTAGTGTACCTCTGTGGCCTGTTCCTGTCCATTAATGCCTCAGCGGGGACCCACAAAGCAGCCTTTTCCCACTCTGAGCTGAGACTGGCTTTCGTGCAGCTCCCATGCACAGACACCTCACCTGCCTTCTTAGCAAGCACTGATGAAGCCTCCTCTGTTCGTGATGTGACAGAATTCAAATATTTGAGATCACTCTTTTGTTCCCCCCTTCTTGACCGCTGCCTACAATTTTCACGGAGAAGTCCAAGTTGATAACAAATGGCAGGAGCTTGCATCAAGCTTTAAGCCAAGCAACAAAAGATTTCAGACAAGTACTTCTTGGCTAGTCAAATTGAAAATCCTGACTGTTCTTTATTTCTGCCCAGATTCCCAGTTCCGGGGCAAGATCAGGGGGCATTACTGTAGGTAGAGTCTGGACACACACTGTGGGTAAAATTGTAATATTTCCAGAATATCTCACCTGGCCTTAGTGCATTTGCATCTTCAGGGGTGGACAGAAGTATGGCTTTAGTGCATCTGCATATCAATAGGTGTTCCTGGGGGGGGGAACGGTTCATCTCCATATAAATGGGTAATTACTTGGGCAGGGGAGAGCTTATCTGAACCTGAGAGATTAAGGGGAGGGCTGGTTGGCTTCTCCTGGAACAGGAGACACAAAGGGCCCCAGACTGCAGTTGGTAACCAATAAATGGGTTTTAAACTTTATTTCTCCCTTTGACTGATTTCGGTTTTAGAGGTATTTTGCCCCAGGATTTTCTCTCCCTGGACTTATACACGCAAAGTATAAGGTCTAAATGTTTCCTCCACAAATTCTACCCTGGTGGTGGATATTCTAAGGAATAGACACATTTCAGAACAGTAATCACCCTATTGCTAAATTATTAAATGCTAGCTTGTGTGACTCTCTTGAAGGGTCCTGAGTATTATGTATACAGATTTATTGGTTCTCAAACACCAAGGGTTTATTTTTGAAAGGGTTTATTTTGAAAGTTCCACACACTTGAGACTTTGGGGTCTTAATTACTGCTTTATCTTTCTCTCTTTGTTTTCGTTTTGAGACTCCTCTTCAGCAATACTATTTTTCTTTAAAAAAATCTTCACTTCCCCTAGTATAAATTATAGCTTCTTGCAGTAATCACTGTTGCTTAACTGGCATTCAGTTTACAGGGTGAAAATATATTCTCTTGGCCATCTTAATGACTGTGTTCACAACTGTGTCCTCAAACCCTCTCTGAATTTTGGCTCAGAGCTACCATCATGTTAAGAGGATGGAATGTGGTTTCAAGTAATGCCAGAAGGATTGCATAAGCGATAATTGATATTTTTACTAGTAGCAACTTTGTATCTGATAACGGGTTATTAAAACAGGAAAAGAGGCCCTCCCTACAGACTCCCACCTGAGATGTAAAAGGAAAAGGTGTTCTAGAAAAAAAGCCTCTCAGTGTCAATAAAGGGTGATTCCAGCAAATCTGAATCTTCCAGAATGTGCAGCCCCAGGCAGAAGGAATTGGCAGCGCACTTCTCTCCTGCTCCAGCCACATGTGACCAGCTCCTGGGCCTCTGCTGCACTTTTAGAGGGAAGGAGGAGCCAGAAATGGCAAGGGTACTAAGTGCCCTGCCATCCCTGTTCCTTTTTTAAAAATAATTTTGGTATTAGCCTTTATTTAATAAATGTCTGCTTTCAACTTGTGTTTACAAAAGATATTAGTGTCAAATGTGGCAACCCTGACAGAGCAGAGACTAATTGGTCTGAAATATGAGCTGTCAAGGGCACAGCCAGCGGTCCTCATCTTTGGCCACTCCAAGAACAAAAGCTTTTCCTCCAGGTAGGGTGTCAGGGTGAGTTCACTGAATTGAAGGTAGCAGAGGCCTCATGCATTCGAAATAGAGATTTCCCCCTTCCATTCTGATATCTTCAAAAGAATCCTAATTCTTTAGGACAAGGAAACAACATGCCAATCCTTAATGCACAGAAGGAGACCGAGGCACAGAGCAGTGGCATTTCCACATGGTGCACAGCGGGACAGAAACACTAGACCTCAGTGGGCACCTCACCAGAGGCCTAGTCACCTCTACCCTTTGGTGGCCTTTTGTCACTTGAATCTGTCTCATGAGACCACCAGCTCTCTCTCAGCCTTCCTGATAGCACATCAGCACCGAGTCCAGCTCCAGGGCGGGCGGGTGTGGGGGGTCCTTGTCTCTGGGAATGGTGCCTGAAGAGGAGTACCATGAGGGGCCCAGCTTGCTGCTTTGCAAGATTTCATGTTGTTTCCCTTTCTCACCCTCCAGCCCCAGCACAGATTCATTCTTGTCAATGTTACAGGCATATAAATATGTATTTTTCACAGCCAAGGCTTTTCTCTGTGGGACACTAGAAGGAAGAGAGCTGGAGGGCCCGGGGGGCGAGAGCACTGCAGGTAGTGGACACCATGATAGGCTGACATGTTATGCTAAACATTTCCTGGAACGAGGCCACACCGTCCTTCAAACAAGGCAATAGGACCAACCCCTAGACAATGGCTTGCCCTGTGATGTGCATTCCAGGCCCTGCTGCCTGGGCCATGAAGGTCAAACGAAGTCAAATGTGACTTACATAGTTACGCATATCCTCTGCTTCCATGCCATGATTTCTTTCTGTGTCACCCTAAGCGCCCAGCAGAATGCCGACACACGCACTGGCATTCCTTACAAGCTCTATCTACAACTGGTCAAGTCCTAGGAGCCAAGGGCCCATATTCTCACCCCTCACTGCCCTCCCCTCCTCCATTTGGCAGCTCCCAGATGGCACCATAACACAACAACACAGACACGCATCCAAAACATAAAAGACCATCTCCAGGTAGGGGGAAGAAGAATATGAAACCTCAAAGACTACATTTGAAGGCTTTCTAAAAAACCAGGGAGCTCTCCAGAAGCATGAAATACATCCAAAGACAACACCACCCCCATCCAATCCCTAAGTGCCTTTTCTCTCTTTCATTGCAGGGAAAAGTCAAGGAGATGACACCACACCAGAACCCATGACAATTCAGACTCCTACTCAGAATGGGGCAAGTATCACTGCATAAGGATGGGAGTACTCCACATTGCCTATGCTTCCAGAGTCAGCAGATAGTAACTGGTCCACCGTGGGGAGGGAGCTCTGATGTTGGCAGTGAACAGATAGCAGTGATTACTCTCAGTGAAATGAGATGATGGATACAAAGCACTTCAAACAGTGCATGGCACAGAGGAAGGTCCTTACTACTGCAGCTGTAATGACGAGGACCAGGAGGTGGGTGACAGTGACGGCCACTGCTCACATAATGAATGTAGGCCCTCAAACTTGGCTGTGTGTTAGAACCACCTAAGCAAGTTTAGAAAAATACAGATGCCTGAAGCCCACCTGCAGAAATCCTGACTTAACTGATAAGACATGTGGGCTGAACATCTGCATTTTTCAAAGACCCTCAAGGGATTCTAATTTTAAACTTTTAATTTTGAAATAATTATGGATGCATAGAAAGCCAAAAAGAAAAATACAGAGAGGTTCTGTGCACTCCTCACCCAGCCTCCCCCTATGGTAACATCTTCTATAATAACTACAGTGCAACACTGAAACCAAGAGATTGACACTGGTACAATCCACATTGCTTGTTTGGGTCACATTAGTTATACATACACTGTGCATGTGTATGTATGTGTACATGCAGTTCTATGCAATTTTAACACACATGCAGCTTCCTGTAACCGCTGCTACAATCAATAATCATGATTTCTTGATGATGGCCTTTATGTCCACATTCACACTTTTCCTCATCCCTTAAACCGTACAACCACTGATCTGTTCCTCATCCTATAATTATGCTGTTTCATGAACGTTACATAAGTGGAATCATGCAGTATTCATCCTCTTGGCTCTGACTTTATTCATGCAGTGTAATTTCCCTGAAGTTCATCCACATTGCTGTGTGTGTCCATAACCCATTCATTTTTCACTGCTAAGTAGTATTCCATGACATGGATGTACCACAGTTTATTTAGCCCTTTACCCATTGAAAGATCTCTGGGTAGTTTCAAGTTTTTAGCTATTATGGCTAAGAGCTGCTATAAACATTTGTGTACAAGGTTCTGGGTAAAAGTTAAGTTTTTATTTCTGTGGGATGAATGCCCAAGAGAGCAAATGGTGGGTATTACAGTAAGTTTTAGTTTTAAAAGGAACTGCCCTACTGTTTTCCAGAGTAGCCATGCCACTTGACATTTCCACCAGCAATGTATGAGTGACCCAGTTTCTCTTTTTCCCCAGCACTCAGTGTCACTACTTTTCCTTGGTGAATGTCCCATGGGCACTTGAAAAGAATGTGTATTCTGCTGTTGTTTGGGTGGACTGTTCTATAAATGTCAGGTCCTGTTGCTTAATACTGTTGTGCATTTTTTTATATTAATTTGTAATTAATTGTTGAAACATTTTTAGACTTTAAAATTGTCTTTTTAATAATTCTAACATCTGTCACTGGTGTCAGCTGATTGACTTTTCTCATTCCAAGTTGTGTTTTTCCCAGTCCTAGTATGATGGGTGACTTTCAACTGCATTCCGAACATTTGGGCTCTGATGTTAGGTGCGTCTGGATCCTACTGAAATCTCCTATTTTAGCAGGCAGACACCCTGCCTAGGTTTCCTGTGTGGGTCCTGGCTACTTGTGAGGGCTTTAAGGCCGATGACAATTTAGTGTTCAGAGCCCTACAGTGTGATGCTGCTCTGGCCTGTTTCCTGGGTGCTGCTGAGGTTCCTGTCCATCCCTGCTGGTGACATCCACAGGGATGGAAGGCACTTCTGTGGTTTGCCTGGTGCCCCCAGGCCACCTTTTGGGGGAGCGGGAGGGAGAAGTTGCTGGGCCTGAGTTTTTAATGCCAGTGGAGGGAGCGTGGGGTGGGGTGGGGGTGCAGGGTTTGGACGATGCTGTGGCCGGCAGGTCCGGCTGCCCACCCATGCCTGGTCATGGGGAGGAGTGAGGCTGACCT
Source organism: Phataginus tricuspis (assembly GCA_029783875.1). Classification (NCBI taxonomy): domain Eukaryota; kingdom Metazoa; phylum Chordata; class Mammalia; order Pholidota; family Manidae; genus Phataginus; species Phataginus tricuspis. Next base: position 9,008,239 of record JAQQAC010017683.1, on the reverse strand, counting down.
GGGGCTCAGTGCTGCATCTTTAGAGGGATCAGCCAGCCCACCGCGTCCTGTGTACAGGGCATGGGGGCTCCCCTTGAGGGCTGGGTTGGGCTTTGCCTTCCCCAGTCCAAGGGCCAGAGAGCAGGCTGTTCCTTGGTTTGGCATCCACATCTGTTGATGGTTCTGGGCTGCAGGACTCCGGGTGCCCAGTTGGGATATGTGGTAGGTAAAAGGAACACCGGGAACTTACCATGCTGTGGCTCCTCGAGGGCTGAGGTCCCCAATGTGCCCTGCTCCTCCCAACTTTCATAGTCCTTTTCTTGTTGTCTTTTGAATCATTCCAAAGTATTTGGTTGTATTTAAAGGAAAGCAGCATGGCAAAGTGAGTCTACACCACCTCATCCTAGTGCCAGAAGTCAGCATGGACCCCTTTAGCCCTCCTAACCGTGCCGTGGAGGAGGAAACCCAGCATGCCCATCATACAGATGGGGGAGTGGGACACTTGGAGGTGAAGTCACTTGCTTTCCCTGCAGCAAAGTTGCCTTCAGAATTTACTCCTTGAGGGTCTGAACTAAAGCTGCAGGCTTGGGCTATGCATTTGGGCAGGACCTCTGAGGCCTGTGCCCTAGAGGACAGTGTGGGCCCTGCCTCTGCCCTGTGCCCCCAACAGTCACTGGCTACACAGATGCCAGGATGCATGTTCTCTGGCAGAGCTCCTGCCTCTGGTCTGTCACCTTCTCTTGGTCCACTATGCTTCTGCCACCACCAGGACAGACAAACCTCCCTAAGCCCCTCGTCACTGCCCCTTCCTGGCTGAGGCCCTTCCCGGGCCCTAGGGCCTGCCTCGAGCAGGTGTGAGGTGGCCCTCCCTGCTGGGTGCCTGGCTCCCCTCTCCCTCTCCTTGTGCACTGCTGCCCTTACTTCCTCTCCTGGCTTGTCTAACGCTGATCCTGTTCCCCAAATGCAGGTACCCCACTTGGTGCCATGCCCATCTTCCTGGGCCAAGCCCACAGGCCTTCTCTCTGGGGATTAGTAACATGGCCTGCATTCTGCTCTGTACTTACTAGTCCATGCTCCATGACAACTAGCCTGTTGCATACTATCCTATTTCCAAATGCACCATGACACTATATTATGATACTTTCTCAAGTGAAACAATGCATGTGAAATCACTCTGATAGCTACAGTCCTGGGCGAGAGTCACGGACCCAGAGTTAGCAGTGTGGGCTCCAAGGCCTGACTGGTTCAAACTCCAATTCCACCGCTGATAAGCTCCAGAGCTGGGCTGTGGGTAGTTGCTTAACCTCTCTGTGCCTCAGTTTCCTTGCCTGTAGAATGGGAAGAATGACAGCACTTATCCCCTGGGATGGGGCAGAGGACCGAATGATGAACAGATGTAAAACACTGAGAACAAGCTTGCAAAATAAGCGAGTGAGATGTGCCACTGCTCAGTTGGGGTGTGTGTGTGCTGTAAGCTTTGCCTTGGGGTCTGGTCTCTTTGGTCCCCCACGTTGCCCAGGAGTCACAGAATCAACAACTGGAGGGTCTGATGTGAAACCAGAGATCAAGTCAACTCTCATCATACTCCAAGTATCTCTATTTAAACCCCCAGGCTGGAGGGGCCAGCTCAGTGCAAGGAAGAAAGTTCTTAAAATTAAGGCTCTCCAGAAACTCAAGGGTAGCATTGATTTCCTCACGCTGGGGCGTTTGCACAGAGTTGAAACCTCTTTCCCTGTATCTTGAGCACACAGGTTCAGCTCGGCCCCTGGAGGCCGAGCAGAGATCCCTTGCACCCTGGCAGCCCCTCAGGTGCTCGCGTTCCCCTGCACAACACAAAGACATTCAGGTCATCCCCAGCTGTTCCCCTCCTCCTCCTCCTCCCTCACATAGCATACGGATATGGTCCTGGCTCCTGAAGTACTTCTTAAAACAGAACGCTCAGTACTGAATACAAGACCCCCAGTGTCACTTAACCTCAGAAGGGCAGAGGGGAGCTACCACTGGCCTCCTTCATTTCTGGAAATGAGGCTCACGTCAGGGGCCTAGGAATGCCCTGATTTGTGGGTCTGCTGTGAACCATAACCCCTTACATATAGGAAATCAGTGATTTATTGGTAGTGGCTGCCTACAGACTCAGGAAGGATAATGCTCTGGGACTCAGTGGTAATGGTTCCTGGGATCAGTTAGTAATGTCTGTCAATGGAGTGCAACTAGGAAGTAGAGACAGACATGTTTGCTGGCAGTGACTGGACTCTATCTAAACATGCTGTCATTAAGCCATGTTTCCACTGTCCTGTGTATTACATCTGGTTCATCTGGGACTTAAATTAAATACCATCTGGAAAGTAGTAAGGCATATGGTTAGTGCACAGACTTCAACACTGACACAGGGCTTGAAGCCTGATTCTGCCACTTAGCAGTGGCACATCCCCGAGCTTCATTTTCCCTCTATAAAGTGCGAATAGTAATAGTATGAAAGGATTGGGGTAAAAATGGAATGCACTGCTGTATTTAGCCACTTCTGCAAGGCCGTCAAGAACTTTGTGGTCTGAATGTTTGCACACTATTCTCCCTCCCATTGTGCCACCTCGGTGTCTGATGAGCCTGCTCCCCCCTCCACATGCAGGTCATGCCTGCAATGTTACATCAGGAAGCCCCATGGCAGGCAGAAGCCTCTCTTCCAGATGAACACCTCTCTGCTAATAATCATCCCTGAGTAAGTTTGTCCAACAGTTACAAGTTCACTTAACTGCAGGAGTACCCAGCCCACCGTTCCCCATATTTCCCGTTAGGAGTGTTAAGAGCTTTGTAGAAATCCTGGTGAAGTCTACATTCCCTGCCTTTTACGATCTGTTTTGGGTATGGCTTATTATCAGTAGGTTCTTGGCTGACTTCCAAGATTGCCTCTTTTAATTCTGAATGCTCACAAATTATACATGAGGAGCCATTCTGGAATCTTTCCTACAAACAATATTAATACGGTAAATCTAAAATGTATGCCAATTGTCTCCTTCCCCTTTTGCAAGACGGCATTTGCCTGTTTGCAGTCTTCAGCTCCCCTTGCTTTTCCTTTACTTCTCCTTCACAATTATCAAAGGAGCCGGCTCTCTCATAGGCAAAAAAGTCCTCTCAATCTGGACCAGCACGATTCTAGAGAGCCTGAATCATGAGAAACGCCTGGTTTATCTCTTATCACCTTCTCCATTACCCAGGTCTTCAGTTCCTAATGGTATGAGGTATAGTGTACAACCTCGGAGGGTATGAAAACCGGGGGCGCTTGCCGGGCAGTCAGATCACGAGGAGTATTGCCACTGATAAAGACAATTCGGTTACAAAAGGCAGCATCCCTCCAGGTCTGGCTCTTCAAAATACAATGTGCTCTCTGTCTCCAAGTGGACTGGGGGGGGAGGGGGGATCTTTATAACCCTTGGCAAGTCCACAAGTTGGGAAACACGATCACTTTCGGAGGCTTTCTTTCCACTAAGGAAACTAGCTGGTTTCCTTTCCCGAGCCATCCTCTACAAGGAAATGAACTTTATAATCACTTTGTAAGAGTTGCTGTATGTACAACAAAGGACCAGAGAATAGGAAGTAGCGGAGACCAATGCCAGGCAGTCTCCAGGCTCAAACCCCAGAGGAGGACCAGCTTCTAAGGACACAAGATTCATGTTGCAGCAACAAGTAGCCAGGGTCCTGGACTTTAGGGCTCGGGCAAATCCTCAGATACCAGCTGTTTCCACATCACCTTTCAGGGCTGCACTGGGCTCCTAGACCTTGGGTACTGTTATGGTAAATGGGGAAAGGGAAAAGTATGTCTAGTCAAGAGCCTCACTTGCCAACTGCGTGAACCCAACAAGTGGGTGGCCACAGGATGGACTCTTCACACAAGGGTCCCTGGCAGTGAGGACGGAAAGAAGCTATCCTTTCGAAAACCAGTCACTCACACATCTGCTTCTGCATCCAAATCAAAAAGAAACCCAAGTGGGAGATGGAAAGAGGCAAGACAGGAATGCCAGCATTTCAAAGCCTGGGCCAAGGACATGTCAAAGATGGCTGCTTTGGGGGCTTCAGTGGGCACCTGCCACTTTTGTTCAGTGATTCAGTCCTCCCGCTTCCTTCCATCTTTTACATGGAAAACCACCATTTCATGGGCAAACCAAATTCTGGGTGACCAGCATGTTCCCAACAGGCTCATTGCTATCCAAGAGTGTGACATTCCAGAAGATGGCCAAAAATGTTTCAGATTTTTTGATGCATCAAGTTAAAACTTCCTGACTATAGTGGGGTCTCTTTGAACAGCTAGGATGGGTGGTGGCTGTACCAACCATGTCTACAAAGAGAGCTGGTCTCTTAGCTAAGGAGGAAGCTGAATGGAAACTGAGCTTCACACTCTGACAGCCAGGTGAAGAGTCTGCGGGCACTGAACGTGTGGTAAGTAAAGCATGGGTGAAGACGAAGGGCCACGGAAGAGATCCTGCCACATGGAAAAGACTTAAAAATGTTCCCTTCAACTCCAGTGATGTATATGAAGATACACACACACACCCATATACACACACAGAAAGGGTTGCCACTCTGATGTGCTTTAACTGTTCCTCTCAAACTGTCACGCGCACAGGAATCTCGAGGTGCGCCTGATCCCCCATTTCTAACAGGCTCCCTGGCAACACGATGCTGCTGGTCCTCAGACCGCACTCGGAAGGGCAAGGTGCCCAGTGCAGTTTTATGGTCCCTGGGAGAGCACCCACTGTGCGGCCCGGCCCCCTCACCGTCCTTTGCCAGATTCTGAAATGGATGTAGTTTTAGGTCAAGTCGGTAAGGACAGTTCATGCTGGGCTGTGGGAGGCAGGACAAGGGTTTCGGGGAGCTTGTTCTGTGGAGTAAGCCAGGCTCTCTGGGGAACTGGCAGCCAGCAGCAAGCTGGCCACCTTTCCCTTCATAGCTGTCCCCTCCTGCTGCCAGATGCAGTCCTTGCCAGCCCTGGGTGACCACAGGACACGTCACAACGAGAAGAACAGCCTCTGAATCAGTCCTGGTGCCCCCAGCGACACGGCCAACTGCAGGTTCATTTACCCAAGAAGCATGTGCTCCCGCCTGGAAGGCTCCTCTGACCAGAAACCAACCTGCGTGTCCCTGTCAGTCATGGGGAGGGGTCCCGTGGTTTGGTCCTCAGTGTGTCTGAAGCCACCCCAGGGCAGGGGTCCTACAGGGCGCGCCATGTCCTCTGTGTGGGGGTCACTGTCTCAAGTTTGACTTGTCCCCACCTCCCCTTCTCTTTAACAAGTCGTAAGCTGGGGGAGCCATGGCCACGGCATGGGTGTGGGCTCAGCTCCCCAAGTCACGCATCCCCATGTCACAGGGTCCAGCCTCTCCTAGCGGCTGCCCGCTGCACTCCACAGCATCAGCGTCTCTGGGACCTTGACAGCCTTAAGATTTTTTCCTGGCTCAGTTCAAAAGCGACTCACCCACCTCCTCTTCAAACTCTCTTTGCTCCTGATAATAATTAAGTGGGCATCAGTGACTCGCCAGGCTTACTTAACCCCCGCCCCCTCTCAGCACCACAGAAGTGTAGCTATCATCAACAAGATGATGTCTAATGCTTCCTGTGACTTGCTGAGAAAATTAAAACCTCCCTCATTCTACATCCATCTACTTATTTATGGTTTTTTTCCAAGAGAGACCATTCCCTCATCCACATGAGAGCCCCTGGCAACTGCTGTGCTCTGCTCCAACATCAGGAACAAAGCGCACGATTTCATGGCTCCACTGGGCCCCTAGAGCCCTTGTGCTGGTCCTTTCTGCCACGACCATCTGACAAAACTCACCTCCAGGCAAGCTAAGAGCCTATCCTCTGTGCCTCAAGTGGACAAGGATGACAAGGGCTCTCTTCTAGAATGTGCCATCTTCTGGGCTGGTGGCGATATTCCCAGGGTCTCAGAGACTATGAAGCTGTCCTAAGGTTTTTGGCTTGGAATTTTCCATCAGCAGTAGACAGTAGATGAGCAGGGATTTCAGGTATGAAACTAAACACCTTGGGAGGATGGGAGCCTGTCTTAGCCAGCTTGGGCTGCTATAACAAAATACCATAAACTGGATGGCTTATTAACAACAGAAATTTATTTCTCACAGTTCTAGCAGCTGGAAGTCCACGATCAGGCTGCCAGCACAGTCAGGCTCTGGTGGGAGCCTCTTTCTGGGTTGCAGATGGCTGTTTTCTCTTTCTATCTTCCCACAGCAGAAAGAGCTAGCTAGCTCTCTGGCCTCTTCTTATAAGGGCACTAATCCCATTTGTGAGGGCTCCACCCTCATGACCCAATCACCTCCAATACCATCAAAATGCAGTTACATTTCAACATATGAATTTTGAGGGGACATAAATATTCAGTCCATAACAAGAAGTTTGCATCATATATCCCTGCACCTTCAAACCCTAGCCATGTCAGCAAAGGTGTCTTTTCAAGTAAAGGTAAGTACATCTAGTTCGCAAGAGCCCATGTGTGGAGGGCTCAGCCTCAGCACCAGTTCAGTTCACTGTGTAAAGGGCACCAAGCCATGGCCTGTGGCTGGTCTGAGTCTCCACCCCACCACTTAAAGCCGTGGGAAGGGAGGTAACTCGCCATCTGCAAAAGGAGGCAAAGATGACTTCAGACGTCCCTTCCAGCTCTGAGAACCATGAGAAAAGCCATTAGGGGGAGCTGCCAGAGCTCCAGCAGGCAAACGAGAAAACTGGATCTCATCTGATTCCTGGAATAGTCTGTAATGTAAGGAAGTTCTTAGGGGATTTCAGAATTTGGTTCTTTAGCCAAGTGCAACTTTCCACCCGTCTTCTCGTACACTATCTTGAACAACATTGTTTTAGGTAAGGAAATCCACCTGATACTTAAAGGCAGAGAATTCCTGGGGTGGAGACAAACAGCCGCACAGCTTTTGTAGCCTTCCCACTAATAGTAAGGAAACTCTGGAGGCAACAGATGTCCCAGATCCAGCTGGATTTTCCATCGCAGTGATAAGGTCTGGCCAATAGCTGCTTGGCCCGGCTGCTCAGCATGCAGGTTGAGACCACATCTGCCTGCTCACTGAGGAGCTTTTAATGGTTTGTGCTCCCCTCCCAGGCCTGGTCTGGGCAGATCTGGGAAGGCTGTGGTCAAAGTCCTCTTAAGGACAGTGGCTCTAGGCTTTCCAGGCAACTGGGAGAACTGTTCTCTCCTCACTCTGGACTCCACATCCAGGGTAAGTCTCCAAAGGAAATCATGACAACTTCCCCGCATCTCCTGTTAATGGCAGGAGTTAAAGGAATCTCCTGTTAAAGAAATCCCTGCTTTGGGCAGAAAGGCCATTTAAGTAAGGCCATCGGTTACAACTTTCCTTGCTGCTCTGAATACTGCACCCCCCATTCAAAGCTGTCTATCTTGGGGTGGGCAAAAGAAAATTCTGCTTTTATTTGTTGCTGTGGCTGGGGTGGGGCATGCTGAGTCAGCCGAGAGATGCTGGGCAGGCCTGCCTTGCAAGTCCCCTAGTACAGCTTCCTCTAAAGTCACAAGTCATTCTAGCACACCAAAGACATGAGGAGTAGGGTGGCTCGTAAATCAGTGTGAAAGACCCTGTCATTTTCAGCAGAAAAATTTAAAAATATTAATAAAATAAAAGGAAACGAGGACTGAATGTTTTGTACAACTCTGGAATTTGGATAAGACAGCCGCGCCCAGCGGACGCTCTCACACTGACTTTGATCCAGGGGCCAAACACCGAGGAAATCGTACTTAGGAATTGCTTCCAAGCACCTCCGAGTGAAACCTGAGAGCCCTGGACAGTGCTGGCACCACCAGTCACCCTTTAGTCTGGAAGGGGAGGCTGGGAGAGGCCAGGGGAACTGAGTGAGAACGGGGGGGTAAGACCCAGCAAGCCAGGGAGGAACCCATCCAAAACCCAAGTGTGGGACTTTTCTGCTCTAGAACCAGACCCCTGCACCTGGACCCTCTTGCAGGCCGCCTGGGGGAAGCCCCCCACCCTGCTCCGTTCAGTGAGAAAGGTTGACCCCCACATGTGAACATGACCGCCCTGATTCCAGCTGGGAACAAAAGCACATCTCCTCCTCCCTCAGCCCCCTCCGCCCCAGGGCTTCTAAACAGTTTTGCTACTTCCAGAAATCCTCTCCCTGCTGTACTTTCTTTGTAAGGCGGCCCACCTGACATCTATGCCATACCTACCAGGCTGGGCACCCAGGCAGAGGCTCGGGGCAAGAGCCATGGCATCCATGCCATCTGCTGGCAGGCTACCTGCCAGCTCACACCTGGCCTGTGTGCACTCTGTGTCGGCCCCATACAGCTCTGAGTAGCTCACTCTTAATACAGATCACAGACAAACATTTCCCCTCCTCACACATCTGGATAAGGGCTTTTCTTACTTCCTGTTCTGGGATTGAGACAATTCTTTTCAGACTGAACTGTGTAGACTCCAGTTATGAGAACACTTCCCCCAGAACAGCTCTCCCCTCCCCTTGTCCTTGGCTTGCCAGCCCTCCCTAGACACTCTTCCACCCTTTGAGCAGAAGCTACAATTTCCTGGGATCAGATTCAGTCTGCACTCCATGCTGTACCCCAGGCAAGCATGTCCCCAGACTCACATCGATGGGACATCCACTCCCCTGAACTCATATCTGCATGGTGTCACGTTACAGCCGCAAACATCCAGAGTGCCTGGCTCTAGCTGAGGATATTATGCTTCACGTGTGACCTACCTGGGGCCGTGAGCCCCACTTGCTCCTTTAGAACATGTGCTGGCACCCTAACTGCCCTCTGTCCTCGTAGGTCTGAGCAGGCGAATACGGTTCCTGCTCTGCTCAGGTTCAACACTCCTTCCAGTCACACTTCCAGGACAGTGCTTCCAAAACAGGGGGCACAGTTCCAAAATGGGAGGCCATGGGTATTTATGCAGGTCTGAAAACCCATCTGTGTACCACACACTGCCACCACGACCAAGTCCACTTATAACTATGGGCCTGATTACAGACACACGTGACTGCTCTATCAAGAAACATATGATCTGGGTGATGGTTACGTGAATGTCTACATGTCAAAATTCATTGAGATGTACGCCAAGATCTGTGCATTTTATTGCACATAACTCGATAAAAAACAAAATTTTAAAAACCTGTATATCACCATGCATAGCTCCTATCAGGACATTCAATCCAGCATTTGTCTTCATTTCTGAGTTTTCCTGTACACAACACCTTGGTCCTCTAAGGGGCGCAAAACTCCTGTGGACCCCACCCGTCCCTCAACCTCTGCTCCTCTTCCACATCTGGCTTCTCCCCATCACAGTCTTCCCATCAGTGGTCACTTTACGCTTTGTTCTGAGCACTCACTGAGGTCTCTTGGGAGGTGCTGGACAAGAAGTGACAGAACTAAGCCTGCCTATGGTGGTAACTTGCAGGACGGCTGGGCTGCACCTGCTTCACTAGCCATGAGTACCCATGGAAACAGCAAGGGGCACGAAATTCAGGGTGACCGAGAGAGAGACAAGCAAGAGCCAGGAGAGCAGGCATATCCAGTGCGGCAGTGGCTCAGCCCTGAGGGTGGCCCAGAGGCACGGGATGTAGGAGGTGGGGGCAAGAGCGGGTGTTCCTCTGGGGCAGCACTGCAGGTGTCACTAGCCAGGCTCCCAAGCATCCCTGAAGAGAGCATTTTTCAGAGTCCACAGCCTCAGCCAGCTAACCAGATAAGAGGTAAATTCCTGAATGGAAAGATGTGAGACAGGGTATATGGCAGCCAGGAAAAGCCCCAGGAAGAACAGGTGTGGGGAGTCCATATACGGTGCGGCTTTCAGGCCCATCTGGAGAGCCTGTCACAGGATTCCTCGGGTTTGGGAGGTCACATAATTTGCAATGACTCTCATGGCAGGCAGTGGGTCTGGCTGGGGTTTATCTAACAGCCTCCTAAATCCAATGCAAGCAGATTTATTTTCTGCAAGGGAAAGCTTTGTTTCTACGTATAAAGACCTGTCCTTTGTTTCTTCTGAGTGGGTGGCCACATACGCACTACGAGGTTCCCTCCCCCGGCTCCTCGCCTGCCGCTGCGAAGCCCTGGGTTTAGCGCTCCCAGGAGCCCTGTCCTACCGATTCAGAAGCAAGCCGTGTGCATGGTGCATGGGTCTCCTTGGGCCCCAAACATCCAGCCGAGACTCAGTCCTGGGCCCTCCTGGCCTCCAAGTATACCAGGGACGGCCGTCTCCAATCAAGAGCCCACCCCCCCAAGCCTAATCACACCATATTAGGCCTACTTCCCCCAAATCAAAAGGCATCCTAACCAGCCATCCTAGAACCAGGAACTCTCCCTCTTTTACACTAAAATGTCCAGATCACAGCAAACAAGATATTCTAAAATTGCAATATATGTAAATATGCCCAGTTGTTTCAACAGGATACTAAAGTCCCCACCAGCTCCCTCCTCGATCAGTGAGAGCACCGCTTGATTTTGCTTAGGGTCTTTTTCACTGACAGTCAGCGTAGACCTGAGCTCCTAATCCTTGTCAAGCGAGAGTCCTTCCCGCGACCACTCGGGGCTGAGCCTCCACACATTGAGCCTGTCTGACCGAAACAAACGCTGGCTTCGAGCTGCCCCCTCCTTCTCCTGAAAACCAAATGCTGATAAACATCTTGGACATGGAGGCCCAGCACAGGGCGCCCTGTCTTAGTTTCCTGAGGGGAAAAAACCCGAGGCAGCGCTGGCCTGGCTGGGCTGTGGAACGGCCCCCGCTTCGTCGGCTAGGTCATCACCAGGAACGATCACAACTACAGCCTCGCGTAAAAACCCAGCGGGGGCTGCCCCTTCCTGCAGGACGGAGCCGCAGAAAGGCCTGCCGAAAGGGCCTCCCCTTCAGCTGGCCTTCTCAAGCTTTCCGCACAAGACAGGGAGACGGCTGCCTTCCCAGACTCCCCGCCGCACTTCTGCTCACTACAGGAACCAAAGGGGAACGTAGCTTCCGCCCGGCCGTCGTCGGGACGAAGGCAACGCAGGTCAGGGACGTTCATCAGGAAACCTCCAGGCTGCGGCCAGCACAGCTGCGGGAAGGAGCCAACTCCTCCTCCAGCCAGAAGCACAGAAGAACGCTTCCCAGGTTCTCACCCGCACCCCAGGCCGGGAGTTGCACATCTTCAGTCCCATCAAAAGCTAGGGCTGGAGTCTTGCCCACCCTACGTTTTTGTTTTCATCAGGGTAATCATCAGAAGGCCGTCCATCTCACCTACTGTACTTGAGCGTCCTGGGGAAAGCCCCCTCGCCGGCACTGGGCTGCCTCCCGCGAGCTGGCGGCTGCTGTACCATGCCGTTTATTTTCCTTCTTGACGTGGCTGGCAGCAAAACCGAAGGTACCCTGGGTTTAGGGATCTCTAACAAGCTCTCTTCTTTATTACCTCTCTCGTAATGTGGATTCTTATTTTAATGGCTCTGTGGCATGGGTATATTATCAGGTAAGTGATGCCAAATTCTTTCAGGTGGAGACTAGAAATAAAAAAGTAATGCTAGCTTTCCTGATCTATAAAATAAAAGCTGAATGACACCCACCTCATAGGACTGATTCGATAATATAATGAATACACAGCAGCTAATACAATAGCTGGCACACAGTAAGTGCTCAATAAATGAGAGACGGGATTCACTTAAACATCATTCATTATTAATAGTATTAATTTTTTAATTATTAATTCCTGTCCACAGCAGCATTGACATTGCCATGACAAGGGTTTTTCATTCAATGTATAATTTAGAACATATTGGACTGCAAATTGAATTGGAGTCAGTTTACAGTACCAAATTATTTTTGAACTATGATATTAAAATAAAACCATTCAAATAAAGAGACACTGGAAAGAGAGAGAAAAATACAATCCCAGGACTCAGATGAGTTAATTGTTGAAAATGAGCCTGAAATGTGTTTTCTAACAGCCAAAGCAAAAAGAACACCATGCTAACTTACGCAGCTCTCATTAGCTGATAAATGCAATGTGCAGCTCCTATGGAAAGGGGCTGTTTCTTCCGACATTCAGATCTAAGGGTAAGTGCTTACACTGTTCTTATGTGAGGTCTACTGGGTGCTGACAGAAGGGCCACACCTACTCATGTGCATATGCAAAACTACACACCTAGCCTTCAGAAAAGATGTTTTACTTTATCAGTATGAAATGGCCGGGGACCAGTGAGTGAGCCCCCTGGGGATTTTCCAACGGTTAACAGAGGAGTACTCTTCTTCGTTTTCTAAAACTGTCACCAAAGAAATTTGCTTGAGAGCACAGACCTCAGGTCCACTGAGAACACCATCCCATCCTGTCTTAAGAAACGTGGAATTAAACTGTTCCCCTCTGAAGTATAGAACAATTTCCAGGTTTCCTATCTGTGAAGCTGCCTAGCCAGTAGCTTCACTAAGAGTGGAGGTTAATCTCTCTTTTCAAGCCTCCACACAACCTTGCTTGGTGCTCTGAGCCCAGGTGACCAGAGAGCACACAGATGGGGAGAATATGGCTTCATCCTTGGGGTATCTGCTTCCCAACGGTTGCAAATAATCAAAGGCAACAGACTTCCATGAGAAAATCATCCTCGCCCAACAAGGGGCAGGGCCAAATGCTGGCAGGATTTATTGGCTTTGATAACAGTAAGGTGTTTGTTTTTGTAGGTAATTAAAGAGTTCAATAGCAAGCTATAAAGAGTCCTCCAAGAAATTCTACGCAGATGGTAGCTAAAGGCTACTAATGCACACTGAATCTAACCATTCATCTCTGCAGCCTTTCTGTGCTAAGATGCCAGGGTTTGATCCAGCACAATCACACAGTCATCATGGAGAAAGGGTCCTCTGTGTTGTAAGGTCCAAGGAGAAAAGCCTTGGTGCAGCACGTGTGTGCACACACGAGCATGCAAACAGCTCTTCAGCATGTGGTCTGACACTGAATGCTGCCATGGGATATTGCAGGTCATATAAATATATCTATTCAAAGGTCCACAGCAACCCATATGATGGGAAATGTTTTGACAGCCCCACAACCATTAGGAGGTTGATTCCGAGACACTAGGATGACCTGGGTGGGTCATTTGGTGGTGAGAAAACGTTTGCCAAAGCCATATGAATTTATACTTTTCATTTACAATCACTCTTGGGTATAGTTTTTTCTTTTAAACAGGTCAGAGATATGAATGCAAATTTGGTTACAAATAATTTAAAAACTATTTTTTAAGTAGTGTAGGCAAAATAATGTGGACCAAGTGTTGTTACTGATATTTTTAAAATATCGTTGAAATAACTGCATACTTGGAAACAACTGCTCATCTTGCTTCTCATGTTATTTCTTCCTTAATCCTAGGAAATATATGTAAGATTATTTTTCTTCCCTGTACTCATATCATGATATCGAACAGGTGCAGAAAAATCAACTACCAAGACCACCTACAGGAGTGAAAAAAATTCAGATGGGACCAGATAAATAAAACAAGGCAGAAAAATAAAGCCCCAGATATGGCTAATATGAAAGGAAAGTCATTCCTTATAGACTGGCTTTACTCTTGCAGAAGCTGGAGTCACATTTAGGGTCCCAGGCATCTTATTATGTCGGTCATTAGAAAACCTTTACAGTATATATTTTTTCCCAAGAACTAGATTTCCATTCAATTTTGTTCTATCCAAGCCAATATAGATTTTCCCACTGGTTTGCATGCTCTGGCCGCCTCAATTTATTTATTTTTGAAGTTCTTAAGCAGTCATATCACAAATTTTCCTTCAGAGAAACATAAAACAGACATCTACTCCAGGAGAAAGACTAAACCCTCAGGCCACAGTTTGGCCTTCTGCCACCTGAGACTTCCTGCAGGTGATGTCAACCTTGGGCCAGCTGCTCAGCCCCTCTGACCTAGTGTTTCCTCATCTGAAAAACCGGGAGGCTGCCCCAGATTCTCTGTACAACAACATCATTAGGCCCTGAGGTTCTGGTTAGTTCCCCCTCAACAGAGCATTTCCATGTGCAAAGGCAGTAGCTGATAATTCTTTACAGCTGAGACCCTGACAATCTGCTTCCAGAATGGCAGACTTTGTTTGAAACTGGCTGAAAAGAAAATAGAAAGTCAACATTGTGAAGATAAATCCCATCATTTGAATGCTATACTTAAGAGTAAATCAAAGGTCATGCTGATCCAAGACAACCAAAGATGACACTTTGAGAAAAACCTGTTCCCTTTACAGCATGTGCCGTAAGAACACACATGAACACCTAATTAATAATTCAACTTTCAGAGCCAGGCTGCTCTATAATCTCTCAGGTTCCCTGAAGGGCTGGGACCAGGCTTGCTGGCCTAGGTCCATATTATGGAAGAAGTCAAGGCACAGAGCAACACTGTTTCAGAACTTGCAGAATTCAAGTGAAAAAAATATATATTCAGAAAGAAATTTAAAGAAACAGAACAATACAGAGTCTGATACTTACTTGTGGCCCAGCTCATGAGCGATGGTAAAGGCCAAATTGAGACCATTGTCTTCGGCAAGCACACATTTCCTCTTAGCACTGCACACACCTCCTAAGTAAGCAATTCCTGCAGCAGAGACACAAAACACATCCTCTTCAGAACATGGGAGGCCCTGACCTCATCAGACAAGTCCACGTGGTCAACATCACGCACAACCGAAATAAGGGCAAACTGGGACAGATGGTGATGACCCTGAGGCTGGACCTGTCATTCCAGACCGCATGTGGGGAATGGCATGCATATGATGCTTAGGTATGCACATAATACCACCACCACCAACATCTACCAGGCATTTAATATGTGTCAGGCAATGTGCTAAGCAGTTTACACACATTATCTAATTTAGTCCTTATTATCCAGAATGGTGGTAACAGAGGCAAACAGGTTCAGAGAGGAAAGGTAACTAGCTTCCCAGAGGTCATCGGGATTGGTACCTGGTGCTGGGATGCTAAGCCAGACCTGTCCAACTTTAGTGGCCAGCTCTGGGACCAGATGAGGCCAGCAAGGCAAGGTGCCCAGTGGGCCAAGTTTAGGGAAGGTGTCCTTCTCCAGAGCCTGCCCCGCACTTGCAGGCACTGAGAGGAGGGGAGTGCCTTCTTAACCTCTGCACCCAGGGGCCCCCCTGCACCTGGCCTGGACGCCATCAGTGAGGATGAGCCCCAGAGACCCACTGGCTCATTCCTGCACACACTTGACCAAGACGGGAATACATAAGCAGGGCAACCCGGATGCATGCAGATGCAGCGCAACAGTGTGAGCGAGCAGACAAGGCTGCTGGCCTCTGGGGAACCGGGGGTGCTTTCCAGGAGAGGAAGGTTATTCCGGTACAGCCATGCATGTGAACAGCGCAGGACCTTGGACGGACGGGGCGGGTCTGAGGAATCTGGGCAGGAGGCCAGTGCACTGGCCACGTCTCCAGGCCCACACTGCCACAGCAGCTCCTGTTTCCTCTAAGCTTCTGCCATCTCGGTACCCTGGACAGACATCCCTCCCAGCCCAGGTACCCCCAGGGCTCACTCCAACAAAAGAGGAGTCCGTTGTCCCCCCAGGGCTTGGATGGTACTCACAGAAACGTCTGCACTACTGCTGTCAGGATGTCAGACTCCTCAGTGCACCCCATGAAATGAATGTGTGGTGATGCAGGGTGCCTGGCGGGCTACATGCCCAAGGAGGGTCAGTGATCCCTTCACTGAGAGGCCACTGATGGGCGGGGGGAGCGGGAACAGTGGCTCCACTGGCCATGTGGCCAGATGTGTGCTGCCCAGAGGTGGATGATGTTCTCCCAGCCAGACGGCCTGCCAGCCCTGTGCCCCCTATTCAAGGGGCACCTGTTCTCTACCCATGGACACTGTCAACAGCCACACAGCACACTGCCCCATTCAAAGGACCCCTTTCACTAACATGCACAGGGCATCTCAGGAGCTGACAGTGGCCGTGCAGGCACAGGAGGCAGGGAGGAAAGAAGCTGGCAGAGGATGGACAAGAATGGACTGGGGAATTAATTAATTAAAAATCCACCTCCCTCCAGTCTCCCGAAGAGCTAAATCAGTCCTCTTTGTTTATATTCCATCTGGGCTGGACTTCAGCCACAGACAGGGCACTCCCCCTTGCTTCCGAATCCCCCCACTGCCCACCCCCCAGAGGCACAGCCACATGCCCTCTGGCTCTTGTCTGTGGGGAGATGTGGCTCCAGGGCTCAGCTCACATTGGGCACACGGAGCCGGCACCACAGCACATGTCTATTTTTATTTGGAAACATGCAATGTGCTTGGCCAAGGCTGAAGAATTTTTTTAAAAAGAAGAAAGGAAAAAAAATGTTATTTGGTCTCAAGATGATTTTCTTTGCACGTGGACCTCATAATCCAGAAACACAGACTATGGGAAGGGGAAAAACGACACAGGAAGGACATTTTCGGCTTCTCCTGCCTTCAAGGTCACTGTTCTGGTTTTGTTTAAAAGTGCTTGTGGGTTGCTGCAAGAAGTCCAGCAGTGAGTAGGTGGAAGGCTTCTACACGGCCCTGATGGTATGAACGGGCGGCACACGAACACACACACTCCAGCACACACCCAGCGGTGCCCTCCCAGCCAGGTCATGGTCTCCCGGGTCAATGAAACAATCAGATGTGCATGTCCCGAGAAGTCATCTGGTGGAGGGCAAAGAGAGACACTAAGGCCAGCTGGGCTGAGCTTGCTGTCCCAAGAGCATTTGCTGAACCAGCAGACTTTAAATGCCACACAAACACGTCCCCTGGCCTCAGCCACACTCAGCACCCGGAGCCCGCAGTTCTAAGTTTCCACTCTAATTAGCTAATGTGCAATGCTAGGAAAACAGCTAAGCAAATAGAGCCTCCCAATAATTGCATTTTAATTTTTCCAAGGCACAGATGACTTTTTTTTTTTTACTAGAAAACAAAGGATTAGTTTATTTACAAGAAACGCTCTCCCACAAAGGTGGATTAAGGTCTAGTGCTTTTAACGATTTATTCCAATCGTGAACAGCCTGGTCATAAAAGCGTGCAAGGCAAAATGCATAAAAGAAAATGGCCCCTGATAACAGAGAGCACAGGAGCCCTGCGTATTGTGAGTCATGACGTGGCAATGCCTAGAACTCACAAAACGAAGTCTGGAGAAAATCCTAGGTTGTTGTAAAAGAGGCGCAGGGAATAAATGGCAATTAAGCCACGAGCTTTGGGAGGAAACAAAGCCCACCACTCTTTGGTTCTGTTTCCTGGAAAGAAACAGCAGTCCAGAGAGAAGGGTGTGCTGGAGACCCAGGAATGCCCCCATCAACTCAGGCTACAAAGGCACCACCCCAGGCAACCCACCTAATCCCGACATCGGCATCTGTCCAGAAATGAGGAAAGACATTTTCTCTACATCGATTTATTTTATTAAAAAATGAAGTCTGTAAACACACTTCTGCTAAGCTGAAGCTGTAGAACCAGAGGGTCTTTACTACACAGCTGGAATTCCCTACTCAGACAGCAAGGATTTCTTAGCCTCTAGAGTAGTGTTTTCAATGGTTTGAGCGTCTGTGATTTAAAGTTCTCCACAAAAGAAATCATAGAACTTAATTTTGAAATTTCAAAAATATCAATTCCACATGTTTGCAGAGCTCCTTGAACAAAAGGGAAGCAGAAAGGCAACTGGCATTCATTAGGACCCTCTCCATAGGCAAGCACTGTTTCTGCATGCTTATGTGGTAATAACTCCCTTATTTGGCAGTTTATTACTGGTCCCATTTTACAGACAGGGAAATGGAGGCTCACTTTTGTGGCTGATCAAGGCGCAGTCTTGGAAACAAATGTGAGGCTCTCTTTCTGCAACACCCAGGCTCCTCCAGGCAAGCACTGGGCCTCCCTCACCAAAATTTTGGTAACTAACAGCAATGAATAATCTTTGAGAATTTAGAAGATTCCCAAAAATTTGAATGCATGGTTCTGCAGAGATGTGGGTGGGCCAAAATAAAGGTTTCATGGGTTTAAGTCCAAATGCTTTTAATCATAACAATAAAAAAGACTCGAGGGGTATAACACACCAATATTAACAGTAGTTGCCTCCACAATGTGGTTAAGTCATTATAGATCTTTTTAATTTTCTTAGTTTTTCCTTCTTTTTTTTTGGCTAAAAACCTAGTACAACGAACATGTACTTGCTAGGAAAATCAAAGTTATTGTTTACATTTCATTTATCCACAGCGACACAGGACAAAAGCAGACATGGGAAACCCCTCTCCCCCAATAAAAAAAGACCCTCTGAATTTTGATTCTGAGTGCACAGCTCCTTAAGCAGCAGATACGAAGGAAGTTCATAGTAAATACATGATTGAGTGTGTACTTGTATCCTGATGGCAACTCACTCCATCCCTACTACACCCCTGGAACAGATTAGGGAAGCAAAGTATACTTCTAAAAATTGGAAATGCTGAGGATAGAAATGAAAGACTGTATAGGGTTTTCCTGGTGTCTGGAGAAGTATATCTAATTCCTCCAGAAAAGCAGATCACATCTACCAGAGCTTCGCAACCCATCTTCCCAGCCAGGTCAAATCAGCGTGGACACTCTCTCTTCTCTCTTTTTTTTTTTTTCTTCATAAGAACACAATTTGGGAAGGGAAATTGGGTAAGGAGGTTTAATTATTTTCTTTTTGAGTAGAAAACTGCATGGTGTAAGCACACGATTCTTCAACTCAGAGTTGACCATATGATCCTTCCTAGATTTAAGGAGCAAACAGCACGTAAGTGTATAAACTCTGGTTTATCCAGCAAATTGCCACATGTAAGCAGTTTGCAGCTGTTGGCCTTGTTGCCCATTACTCAGACCGTCTTGGGCTCTACCTCTTAGAGAAATGGTCAAATTCCTCCCACTAACTGCTCGAGGTGGTGACACCATCACGGTTATCACCGCGACACCACACGCCAATTGCCAGACAGCGACTGACGTCTATTCACTTGTCAATCACGGTGGTTGAGATGCAGGTACATATTCAGGCTCATCGACATGTCCTTGTACTCTTGTAAACTTTACTAAGAAGCCGTAGGCATGATTCAAATGTGTGAACAGCATTTAAGAGTAAATGTCTTATTAGAGTCTTGCATATGACAAATGAAAAATAAAGTCGATTCTCCTTATTTGTGGCTGCTAGAGTCTAAAAATCACTCTGAGCACTAAATTCTCAAATACAGAACCACTGTTAGTACTGGAAATATAGGGTTAGGTTTCTGAAAGCCTCTGGTCATGACATTTTCATCGGTCAGTTTATATATAATCCTGTTTTATGTGTGTTTATGCTTAAAGATATCTTATTTGATAGATGTTGTCGATTTGTTCACTATGGAATCACAACCAACTGTCCTATAACTCAAGCCCAAGTGAACCTTATCTTGTATTTTCTTCATAAGGCACATTGCAGCCTTTTTGTGCTGTGAGATGCTGGAAGCACTGCAGCACTGTCCTCGGAGGCCATTCAAAACAGCAAAATCACCAAACAAAAAGCACAAAAATGTGAAAACGGTGGCACCAGAGAGACCACGAAAAAGGACCCCTGTTAACAGTATAAGGGCTGAAACAAGAAGGCAAAGTGTTGCCTTCTGCAACCTCTCATCTGGTAACTTGCCTGTGCAGCAATTCTAATAATTTGCCTCTCTGTTCACGTCGGCAATAGACCACAAAAGCCCTGTGAGTACTGATTTTGGAGTTACAAATAAGTTTCAACAAGTAGGTGAATTCATAAATTCAGAGTCTGTGAATAATGAAAATAGATTGTATTCTAAAAAGAAAAAATCAGATCCCATCATCAGGCACAATGAAGCCCTTATCAGCTGCTATAAGGAAATTCAGGTTTCATTCCACTGCCACTTGGTATTTCCTATCTGTACTATCTCAGTTATTTAACTAACTCAGGTCTATCCTCCTGTGCAATTCTGCTTCTGTGTTCCCTCTGAGCTCAGCAGTCCACGGGACCATCACCTCGACTGTAGGTCACTACACCCTAAAGGGTTCTGCGCAGAGTGGACACAGCCCCATATATGCTGAAGGACAGGGGCGGTGTCTAAGAAATTGGGAAAGAACACTAAGGGTAAGGCTCTGGAAGGCTGGCAACAAAGGTGGCCGGAGTGGCGTGGTCCCCCTACTTGGCACGGAAGACCTGGTCCTATTTGTGGCTTTCTGCCCCGTCTCCCAGGAGCACAGCTGGATGGCCCCTCCCAGGCCTAGCCTTTTCATGACAATTCCACCACCAGGAACTTGCAGTTTCCCTGCTTCTCTCCTTCTGGATCCCTTGGGGTCAGTCATGGTGGAAGGAAGATGAGTTTGCCAAAGTCTTTATTCTTACACCTTGGAAGAGGGTTGTGGATGGCTCAGGGCAGGGCACCGGTCCCCTCCTTAAACATGAGCATTGCAGAAGTTGCCTCTGCAACTCAAAATGCCTGTGCCTAACACCTGTTTGCTGAGCAGAACACTGATCAACTGAAAAATTCAACAACATGCTCAAGGGTGAACAAAGTAGTAAATGCACAAAGTGAAGGTAACGGCTTCCAAGTCTGATCATTGAAGGGCTCACATTCCCCATTTTGAAACTTAACACAAAATTAGAGTAACCGAAGCAGTGTGGTACTTGCATAAAAACAGACATTTAGATCAATGGAACAGAACCGAGACTCCCAAAGTAAACCACATTTGATCTCCAGCAAAGACACCAAGACCATCTGGTGGGGGGAAAAAAAAAAAGTTTTTTCAACAAATGGTGCTGGGACAGCTGGATACCCACGTGCAAAAGTAGGGTATCAGACACCCTTCTTCATGTCCTACACAAAAATTAATTAAACAAATTAGGATCACAGACCTAAATATAAGAGTTAAAACCATGAACCTCTTAGAAGTAAAACATGGAAGTAAATCATTCCGACCTTGAAGTGGGCAACTCTTCTCAGATAGAACACCAAAGGCACGAGAAAAGAAAGAAGCCCACACCTGTGTGTTCACCAATGGAGAGATACCCCACCACCACCCAAAACAAGAGAATGGCTTGGTGGGAGCTGGGAGTGAGGTGGGGTGGTGGGGAGTCACAAGCCAGGTGGTGAATGTGCTGACATAGGCCAGCCTTCCCCCTGCATTATGGTTTTTTGCAAACTGGGGGCCTCCCCAGCAGCCTCCGAGTCACAGGCTAACTCCGTTGGTTAGTCCACCTATCAGAGAGTTGCTGCTTTGTGATAGAGCGTTCTTGATTATGGTCAGAGTCAAGAAAAACCATGTGTGCTGGGCTGTACTCTCTGCTTAGAACACACATGTCCTCACGTTGGGTTTCCCAGGCACATCCAGCATCCGGGGCTTTGGGAAGAGAGGCCACCCCTGGAGACAGAATTGCACAGCAAGTCCCTAACAGAGGACTTGAGGGTCCCAGGGCTGGAGCACCCCTGGAGACAGAATTGCACAGCAAGTCCCTAACAGAGGACTTGAGGGTCCCAGGGCTGGAGCTGTGGCTCCTCCAAGATACTGTCACGATGGGTTGAATAAGTGAAATATAAATGGAGGAATCAATTCCCCAAGGGATTTACAAGTTGGAAGCAAAAAAGTTTATCTCAACAGTTTGCTGCATTCTGTGGAAACCAAAACATGCTGGGAGAGGAGGAGGAAAGAGACGTTAATAACTGTTGATATTCAACAGACCACACCAGCAGGAGACAAGTGCACAGAGATGTTGCAGAGATTTCACACCCTCCAGGCAAGACGGCACAAGCCCGAGCTGTGGGAAAGGATCTCCAGGCAGCAGACTTAAGGTGCCTCATATGATCAAGGTGTCTGTCCTTGAAGGACCCCACAGAGGCTTCTGGAACAGGCCTGGATGCCCACCAGAAAGGGCATCCGGCAGCAGGTGCACTCAGGACATCAGGGGAGGGAAGTCTGCCCAGAGATCCTGGAAGATCTCTTGCTTTGACAAATACTTCATCATGTGTTTCCTGACTGCCTGCATGTGACGGTGCCATGCCAGGCATGGGACCCTAAGCTGGACAAAGGCGCTGCAGGCCTGGGAAAACAGTCTTGAGAACACAATCCTGGCAAAAGGGGAAGCAGGGGGGACAGTGAGCAGAAATGTTCTGAATCAAGCTCAGGGCCCCAAAGGTGGATCCCGGGTCTCTAATCGACAACTGCCCCATGCTGAGTCGAGATCAAAAGAGAATGGAGAATGGAGACCAAGGACGGAGCCTTCACCAAGTGCCCTGCTGTCCCTGCCCTGGACTGCCCGGCAGAGCAGAGGGCCTGTTCTCAGGCCACGCCCTCATCCACAGCAAACATTTCCAGGCGCCTGGACCACGGGGAGCTCCTCGTGTGGGAGCATTTGCTGGCAGCAAGTGAGAGTACAGTGGCAACAAGAGCCCTTGAGTTTCCTTTCAAAGGACCTCTGGCCCGTTGCATGTGCCCTCTGAGCACCAGAGTGGGACACAGACCCATCTCCTAACATGTGCCATTAGAAGGGCACCACCTAACCAGCTTGCTCAAAGTCTGCATGTCTGCAGCACTGCAACCTGTCCTGTGAATGCGTGAGCAGGTGCACGCACACCTGAGCGTGTAGAGGCAGTCCCAGCAGACAACATGGGACGGGACACCCTTCCCATGAGCCGGCAGCAGAAGGCTGATGCCTACATTTCCGCAGCAGGGGACTCCACTTTGAACACTTTCATGCACTCACATTTTCCCATCAACGTAGCATTTATTTTTGTCAATAATTTAGAAAGGAGCTTTGCTGGTGTCCTGATTCAACAGCTTTGGATCCCCCGCCTTCTCTCACTGTAAATGCTTCCCCCTCACTGGTGGGTTAGAATGCTCTCCCTCCCCCTAGGGGAAGTTGGAGTTTTAAGTGGGGGTAAGTCTGGGAGGATGTGGGATGTTTTGTCTAAAAATATCTCCTTCATGTGAATGAGACAGACGTCCCCAAGGGATCTGAGAGTGCATTCAAGTGCTCCCCATGGAGATGCAGTGCGACCTGGAAACAGGAACACGTTCCTGACTCAGTCTTCTCCCAGCCCAAGTGTGTGCTGTGGGTCGTAACCTCTCTCAACAATTGTTTGAATTAAACAGGCAGGCCCACGCAGGCAGGCCCACGAAGGAAGACTGCTAAATCGTGGTGATGGTCACAGCCAGAAAGAAGGCAAAACAGTCGTTGGCTGGTAGGCGTGACTATATGCATTTTAATCAAGCCCAGGACTGCGGACTGAACTGTCTCCCACAATTCACATGTTGAAGCTCTAACCCCAGTGTGACTGTATTTGGAGATAGGTCCTAAAGAAGGGATTAAGATTAAATGAAGCCATAAGGCTGAGGCTTGCGTCCAATGACTGGTGTCCTTATAAGAGGAGGAAGAGATGCCTGAGAGCTCTCTCCTCACGCATGCAGAGAACACGTGTGTGCACACAGTGGGGAGATGGCCATCTACAAGTCAGAGAGAGTGGCCTCACCAGAAATAGACCCTCACGGCACTTTGATCTCTGACTTCCAGCCTCCAGAACTGAGAGAATAAGTGTCTGTTGTTTAAGTATGGCGTACTTTGTTATGACAGCCTGAGCTGACTGATATGCCCAGAGTGTAACCTGGGTACACATGGAAGTGCCCTGTGTCCCCCTTGCTCATGTGGGTATCCGACAAGGAGAGTGGCTACAGGAGCCCACCAGCTCATGTGCCAGAGCCACCCACCCACCCAACATGCCATGGGACACATGTTTAGAACACAGCTTAATAACAAGGATCTGATCTGGAAAGCTGGATGAGTCCCTGACTGAAAGAGCTACAAAAACATTGGTAAAAAAGTCCCAGGGTGGAACTCTGGGAGTCAAAGGAGTATCGATGGCTCTAAATTTAAAATCATAAAACACCTCTCCCAGCTGCATCCAGAGACACAGAGGTGACATTCTCGGTCACTTGGCAACGGGGTGCCGTGCGAGCTGGAGCTTGGGATCCCTGTTTGGGGAGACTGAGACACAAGGGAGAGGAGTGCAACACGGATGCTCTGCCACATGTAGACCCACATACTCAGCCTCAGCCTCTCGACTGCAGTGGACTCCGTGGAAACTCCAAGTCCCTACAAAATGTTCTAGAAAATCTCTTAAATAGTCTTTGAGCACAAAGCTAGTTTCAAAAGATACTAGTGAAAGTAACTCATCTCTAGGTCTGAAAAATGGGAGGCCAAAACCTTCTCTTCAAATCCCGGGAATTCCAAAGAATGCAAAGGAAAGGTGATGGCCTCCTGAGAGACTCAGAAGTGGAGAGCTGAGCTACGGACCTCCTGGGACTGTGGGAACCTGTGAGCCCCCCCAGGTGCACAGTAGGCCCCAGAACGTCTGTCAACCAGGGAGTAGGGAGAGTTGCTGGTTCTGCTTAGTGAATCTCCGTAAAAGCACAGCCAGCAGCAGCCACGTCCCAGGTACACAAGAGCCAAACTTTGCAAGTGGGAAACACGAATGCTATTGTTCTTTTCACCTTGACTCACTGGAAAATCACAAGCACACAAGGCTGGGAGACACAGGGGAGCTGTCACTGCAAACGTCCAGACAGTACTTGTGGAAGGAGAGAGTCTGTGACTGGGAGAGGCCCAGGCAGGGCCATCTGCACGGCTGATGGACGTGACGGACCTGGGAGGTGGTCCCAAAGATGCTCGCCTTATAATCATTCACGAAGTGATGAAAAAACTCAGGCTGTGGTTAGCCCAGAGGGATCAGACACTGAGGGGGTCTTCCCAGGGGCTGGTGCTGCCTTATGTCTTGATCTGGTTTCTACGAATATACACTGAGCTGTAGACTTAGGTATACTTGTCTGTATGTGAATTATACTTCAATTAAAATTTTAAATAAAAAAGAGATGCACACACAAATGAACCAGGAGAGTATGGACCTGACCTAATCTGGGACTGGTCATGATTTTAGCTAATTTCAATGACAGCAAGCTAATGTGTAACAGGGTGACTGTCGTTGGTAACTTTATTGCATAATTGAAATTTGCAAAGAAAGTGGAACTTAAATGTTCTCAACAACAAAGAAAGGTAAACATGTAGGTGACAGGTATGTTAATTAACTTGATGGTAGGAATCCTTTCTACAATGTGTCTGTATATCAAATTATACCATTATACACTTCCAGTACAGTTTTGTCAATGAGACCTCAATAGAACTGGGGAAAAAAAGGGTTGGGCTTAAGAGCATTCAAGGGTCATAGGTTGATGAAGTCATAGTGCTATTAATTGGTTAATTAGTCAAAGTGGTATTAACTAGTCAAAGTCTGCTTATGAGCTACTTCTATAACTCACCTTTACTGTCTTCCAAAGACCCTTGCAATGGTATGTGCTTGCAATTTGCCTGAGACGGCCTTGACAAATTACTTCATTCCCTCTCATATTAATAGCTATATTCTACAGGGAGAATAAAATACAAGGCCATGCGTTAGACCTATTTGCCAAGTTAGCAAAGAAGAAAAGCTTTCTCAGAATAATTAAGAAACCACATTTCTTGCTAAATGCTTAGCCCAGCAAAGTCATTCTTTTAGGAACGAAATACAGATTCTCGGTGAAACCCCAGGACTAGGTCAACAGCAGCAAGGGGACTTCCAATCTGCGCTTTGTTCCAGGCCCCTCTAGGATGGCCTGGCTCACAGGCTGTGCAGGGGGGATTGGGGGTTTGTGGAGGAAGTCAGGCCAGGCCCCAAGGCAGCTCCGGGCATCAGCTCCTAAGCACAAGTCTGTAAATCCCCCACTGGCAGAAAACTCCAGCTCCTAACGAAGTACAGCAACCCAAAGGCAGGAAGCTGGCTGTCATTTGGACATTGACTCAACATTCATGAGCTAAAGTCAACATACCAGTACAAGCCCTCCCTTCTGACGGCCTAGGGAGGCTTGGGTGGGACACTGTTTCTGCTAAAAGGAGGCAAAAATGACAACTTCCCATTTTATTTGAAAGCAGAATGTAAGCCTCTTAGAAAAGGAAAATTGATATAGCATAGTACCATGAAGTCGGGTGGACACCAAAAAAAACAGAGAGAGAGAGAGAGTAAACAACCAGGTCTGTGGAAGGACAGAGGGCAGATAAAGAAGATGCCCAGCCTCTGGGGACCGTCACCCTGGTGTGACAGAAAGTGGTCGTTATGCCTCTGGGTTGAAGTCATGTCGCGGGTCCATGCTTATGAATACAGCTCATTACCAACAGTCTACTGTCTTGGTCCATTCAGGCTGCTATAACAAAACACTATGGACTGCAGGGCTTATCAACAACAGGAATTCATTCCTCACAGTCCTAGAGATTAAAAGTCCAAGATCAGGGTTGGCGTGGCTGGGTGAGGGCCCTCGTTCAGGTGGCACCCTGCAGTCTGCCTGCTGCCTGCGCCCATGGCAGGCGGGGGAGGGGGCTCGGCAGGGCCTCCTCTGTAAGGGCACTTACCTCTACCCTGGGGGCTCCTCCGTTATGACCCAATCCCCTGCCAAAGGCCCCACATCCTAATACCTTGGGGTTTAGGACTTGAGCGTATAAATCCAGGGGGTCGGGGGTGCACACACAAGCTTTCCGACCACAGCAGCTATCTTGGGCTTTAGGATTATTCCACAGCACACAAATAGTGTGAATGGCAAGCTCTTTAAAATGTCAAAGGCAGAGAAGAAACAAGCATTTTTCATCCTTGAAGCAATTTTTTTACATGTCCATGTCACCTCTGTGCTGATGACCGTCCCCAGGCTCCAACCCCCTGGACCAGACTCTCATTCCAGCTTTGCTGTGGCGTTCCACCACGACGGGCCAGCCTGGCTGTCCTCTGCTCCCCTCAGACGAAGCCCACACCAAACGGGACTCGCTACCCCAAACTGAACCTTCTCAAGTTTAACCTCTCTCTCTCCCCTCCTGCTCCATCTCAGTAACCATCAACTACTGCCATTTCCTGCTGCTCACAGGCTCTGGAATTCATTCCTTTCTCTCCAGTCTCAAGCCGAGAACTTTGTCATCACTTTAAGCCTGGATTGTTGTGGTATCTCCTCAGGGGTCACCTCCCGCGTCACTCCCCACTCCAATTAGTCCTTAAAAGCCCCAGCTTGAGTGTCCTCTCTCCTTCTGATTTTTCTATGATCCCACCAGGGCACCCCTTTCCTTCCACTCTCCTCTGTGCCTAAACCTTACATTTGTAGAAGAGTTAAGCATTTAGCTGGGTCAGCGCACATACCAATTTAACCTGCACGGTATAGGTTAAACATGCCTTCAATAAGTTCCATGAATGAATGAATGCAAACAGCCCTGCCAACCTAATCTTCGTAAGCCACCCCCCTCTGCTGCTTAGGAGCAGTCAGCTGGGACAGGGAAGAATACATGAGGAGGAGGGTGCTGATGAACACAACCACTTGCCGTGTGTCCACAGGCCCTTTGCTAAAGGTTTCTGTGCATTTATCTCATTTATACTTAAAATCACCTAGTGAGTGACATACTATTATTATCCCCATGGTGAACAGGAGGAAACCAAGACCCTAAGATGTCAACATTTTGCCCAAGGGCAAACATCTAGTGATGGAGCTGGGATTCAGTATCAGGTCTTTTGGACCAGACGCCTTGCCTGAAATTTACATCAGAGGCTGCAAACTGGTGGGCACAGAAGGATTTGTACTGCAGATATGTTCTGTTTGGACTAGTTAGTAATGTAAATAAAAATTTTAGTCAGTTGTCAGCAATTAAAAATTAGAAGAGCATGCATTTAATCCAGATTTCTTGATTCTTCTTAAAATATCAGATAATCAGAAAAGGAAAGACTGACTATTCAATAAATGGCACTGGGATGGTAGGTAACCCATGTGGAAAATAAATGAATTAAATTCCCCTTCTCATACTATACATAAAAACAAACTCTAAATAGATTAAATACAAGTGTGAAAGCAAAACTTTGAATCTGTCAGAAGAAAATGTCGAGAATGTCATTATAGTCTTAGAATAGTAAAACTATTTTAAAACAAGATGTAAAAAGCAGAACTCATAAAGGAAACGACTGAGCTATCCAGCTAAACCCACCCTGAAAACTTTTATCTACATGACAAAAGGTATCATAAAGTTAAAGACAAAGGACAGACACGACAAAGTTATTTTCAGCTCATACGACCAAAGATTTACAAGATACTCTACTTAGCTGGTAGTCAGACAGGTGCAAAATAAATCACCAGAAGATGTTAATTTACACTCAGCACGCTGACAAAACCTAGCAAGGTATCAGGATTAAAGACTCTCAGCTGCTGTTAAAGAGCATATAATATTGGTGTAAAGGCCATTTCAGAGAGTCACCTGGCTGGCCGGTCTAGAAAAGCTGAAAGATGTGTGGGCGTTGAGAAGTGGTTCTATCCCGGGAAGTGCCTGTTTGCATTTCTGCACTCGTGTGCTCCTCCAGATTGAGCCTGTTGACAGGAATGTCGGCAACCCAACACACACGTGCACACACATGTTCATACTGCATGTGCACACACCTGTGTATATGCATTCATGAGCCCAACACGT
Organism: Phataginus tricuspis; assembly: GCA_029783875.1. NCBI lineage: Eukaryota > Metazoa > Chordata > Mammalia > Pholidota > Manidae > Phataginus > Phataginus tricuspis. The sequence goes on along the minus strand of JAQQAC010017683.1, from coordinate 8,979,761 downwards.
GTACACATAGGCACACACCTAGGTGTGCACACACAACTACCACCCTATGGAAAGATGCTATTCTCATCCTCATTGACATGTGAGAAAACTGAGGCCCTAAGAGCGTAACTCACTTTTCCAGGCTCATGCTGCAACCAGGCAGTCTGGCTGTAGGTCCCTCCTCCAACCACCACTGAGGTGAGGAGGTCTCTGCCTCCGGGATCGGAAGGCAGGCAGGGGAGACAGACCCATCGCCAGGTCTGTGCATAATGCATTCCAGGGCTATGAGAGAAGTCTGCCAACTACTGTTCAAAGTCCAAGGAGTTTTTCTATTAAAACATAAACTTTTAAAAGACTCTAACCCAGATGTCTTTAACCCTTGAAACGGTGCAAATTTTGGTACGTGTGTATTTCTTGCAAGAAGGTTAATAGCTTTCATTAAATTTCCAACGGGGTCTATTACCTCAAAAAAGTGAAAAAATGCTAAACACAGGAATCCTAGAATATAATCCAGGACATTTCCAAGAAAAAAAAATGCTCTCTGGACAGCCAAGTCAGACCAAAAGATCCTGGGAAAATTATCCTTCAGCCCTCAGGGATTACGAAGCATTCCTGAGGTGATAACCAACAGTGTTGTGTAGAATGTGCTTTTCTTTGTCTGATCTCAGATGACTGACTCATGGAGTAACTGAGTAAGGGTCTAACTGCCATTATTCACAAACAATGTGACTTTCAAAAGGGCAGCCAAGGTGATACAAAAGGTGAAAGGTGAATTTTGTCAATCAAGCATATATACTTTACTGAGAAAACACCTTTAAGTAAGCATTCAACTTGAACTGGACAGTGGTTGTAAAGAATGTAAAAATGAAAGAAAAAACAGCTGAGGGACATACATATACACATATATGACTTACAAATATATAATCCCATTTCGTATATATAAAAAGATGTGTTCATATATATATTTGAACTTGAAAAAGAAACCATTCTGTTCTGTTTTGACGAGGCCTCCATCTCTTCCCCCTGGGGCTGCATTTAACTGTAGGACCTTTATGGTATCTCAGAGTGTTTTGCTGGGATCTGGAAATTGAATGTATGTGGAAGTGGACTTCACACAGCAGATGTTTGATAGAAATTATCTTTGTATTTCTAAATAATGGATTGGTTTGGGGTTAATAAAAGTAAAAACACAATATAAAAGCCATCTGTTGATTTTAGTCTCCTTGAAGGATACTGACAGGTCACCATTCTCCTTCACAAAATTTACACCAACATCCACTCTGTCAGCTTCAAGTCTAAGGTCAAAGAAGCATTTATCCTGCTCCATCCCATCCACAGCACACATGGCCTGAGGACACCCCGCGTCAGTGCCCAGGAGCAGAGCAGAGCTTTGTTGGTAAGTCATTCTCAATCTTGATCTAACATGGACAACCAAACAAGGCAGGGGCAATCCCTCTAAAAAGGGATCCATCCTTCAAGACTTATCTTCTGAGAAAGTATGGAATTGCATGCACATTTTTAGGCATTTTTGACTGCACTGTTGGGCGGGCCTGGCCACTGCCCACTCTTCCTGGTACTGGAAACCACAGAATGTTCTAGGTTCATCTGCCCAGCCCACCACGCACATAGTATACTGAAATCGTTTCTTAACAGCACCTGCACTACCTCCCATAACTAGTTACCACGATTCCAATGGACCCAGATTATTACTATGGGATCAATGACATCATGGAGAAGCAGAGGTTTGCTGTGACATTTTTGTCCCATGACAAGTTCATTACTTCCCTGCAAAGGTAACTGTCTCTTAGGGGGAATAGAACAGTCCCGTTCTGTTCTATTGTTCCACTGATCTTTTGTACCTCAGTTTGATATCATGAACTAAGTATTAATCCCAATGCTCTCCACAGAAGACCTTCTATTCAAAAACATAACCCAAGAATGCAAACTGCTCTTTTCTGAGCCCTGCACTGTGTTGGGCAGGTTCTGGAGGCAAAGATAGCCCCCATGACTGTGTTTGGAATTCAGAGGCAATAATAAATCAGATGGACTGGCAAGTGAAGGAACTGAACCAGGAGGTAGGGGGGCAAATTTCCCAAAGCAAAGCAAGATGTTGATGTGGAAGATCAGCTGAGATAAGGTGGCAGTTTTCCTGTACTCCTTCTGAGAGTTCATGTCTGGATCTTATCTGGGACAGCTACAAAATGGATTCAGGGCCAAATATCTGGCATTCCTGTTACGACTCCAGCTCTGTGACTGTCCTCCAGTACAGCAGTGGGAACCTCACTTTCTAGCCTTGATTTCGGGTCATGACTGACTCGTCTACTTCATCATCAGAGTTCCTCCAGCACAGATAACTCCACATGGAGTCTTTACACAGCTATCAGAGAACTTGAAAGCCTCTAGGAAAGCTTCACTGGTCACTACAGACCTTGGTTGACCAGCTGTCTCTCCAGCTGATAGCCAGGGAAGTTTCTGGCTGATCTGGCATGAAAGGTCCTCCTACCCTGGGAATAAAGGATGGTCCACAAGGCCCCTGGGATGCTCTACGGCTGAGGGCCAATGAACATCCCTGAAAAAAGCTTCTAGTGAATTTCCGTTCTCCTACTCAAAGACATGTGCGCCATTGGCAGGATGGCCAGTGACCCCACAGGAGACCCTATTACTCCAGGGATTGGTCTCAAACTGAGAGTTATTAATTCATGATGAGGGGTGTTGCCTGACTCTTTTGAGAACTAAGATTGGATTTGTTCAAGCAGAGTTGACTTGGAAGCCACTGCTTCCAATGGATCCTGGTTCCCCTAACCATTCTTCGGGTATCAACCACAGGTAGAAATCTCCTCAGGCCAGCGGATTCTGAGGGGGTGTGACAGGCTCAGGAATCAGGTCTGTGTCTGAATCCCACTCTGCCACTTACCACCTGGGTGATGAAGGCAATTATTTAATTTCTCCAAGCCTTTCTCCCCATTTGTAAAATGAGACTAATACCTACCTTCATGGGTTTGAGGATTAAATGAATAATGCAAGTAAAACACTTTTTACATAACAGATACTGAACAAATATTATCTATCACTGCAATTATTTTGACCCAACCCAAATTAAAAAAAAAAGTTTAACAGAAGTTTTTATCAAGCAAAAACTCTGGGCCAAGAAGCATGTAACAATTTCACAATTACCGGCAGCTTTCGTTGCCAGTGTAAAGATGTGCTGAGTCTTTAAATGCTTTTATCAACATGACATTTCAACCAGCTGGGGGGTTTTGAAAGCCCCATTTTCAGGGGTCTCAGGAGCCCCTCTCTCTCTAGGCAGTGGGGGCAAGGCCATCATGTGCTCTTAAAATGTTTGGACCCATGCTATACCTCCTCACAGTTGCTCTGGTCTCCTCAGCTAACCCAATTTCAATCTGGATTTTGGCCTGACTCCCTTCAAAGACAGGCTGGAGAAACCCCCTTTTGGACACTTCTACCCCTGCCACTGCCTGTGTCTGCCAGGCTACCAGGATGGTTCATCCAGATGCCTCCAGAAGCCAGCTTTGCTGGGTCCTGGTGCCCCAGGCAGGCCTGATAACTTCCCTGTGCTTCAAAGGGAAGAGAACACTTTGCAAAACTTTCTCAGATTTAGAAATAAGTAAATTCATACAAATTGAATAAAGATTTTTACTAAGATTAAGTCTATAATACACTGAAAGCACAGAAACATGTTCTGTTCTCTCTCTGAAGTCATGTCTTCTTGCTCTAGGCTTCCTATGTATTTGATTAAATGTAGCTCTAAAAATTAATAAAATCATTTCCTGATGCAGAAAATGCTATTTTCAAGAGGAAGAGTTGATATTGAATTTGTAACTAAACAATAGGGATTTGTCCTGGGGGTGGATGTTACATTTCTTAAACATCTTTCTAAAAGGCAAAAAGAAATAGGCCCTTCATATCCCTCTGGAGAAAATATCTGTCTGGATTTTCCCACTAAATTGTCTTCTAGGCTAAGATAATTCAATGGAAAAAAGAACAGTCTCTTCAACAAATGGTGCTAGGCCAACTGGATATCCATGTGCAAAAAAAATGAATTTAGACACCTACCTCATATAAAAAATTAACTCAAAGTGTCTCATAGACCTAAATATATGAACTAAAATGATAGAACTCATAGAGGAAAACACAGGAGTAAATCTTCATGACCTTGGATTAGGCAATGATCTCTTAAGTATGGCACAAAAAGTGTAAGTGATCAGAGAAGATGGACAGGCTAGACTTGATCAAAATGAAAAACTTTCATGCTTCAGTGTTCATCATCACCAAAGTGAAGACAATCTCCACAGTGAGAGAAAATAGTTTCAAATAATTTATCTGATAAAGGACTTACATGGAGAATATATAAAGAATTTTTTACAATTCAACAATAAAAAGAAAATAACCTAATTTAAAAATAAGTAAAGGAGGTGAATAGGCACTTTTTTAGAGAAGATATGCAAATGGCCAATATGCCTATGAAAACATGTTCAAATCATTAGCTATCAGGGAAATACAAATCAAAACCACGGTAAGAAACTACTTCACATCCACCAGAATGACGATATTTGAAAAGACATGTGTTGGCAAGCATGCAGACAAATTAGAGCCTTCACACTTTGCTGGTAGGAAGGCAACATGGTGCAGACACTTGGGAAAGCAGTTCGACCATTTCTCAAAATACGTGACACAGAATTACCATATGACTTAGCAGCGCCACTCCTAGTTATACATCCAAGAGAACTGGAAGCGTGCCCACATAAATGCTTGTACATGAATGTTCACAGGAGCATTATTCATAAAAGCCAAAAAGTAGGCAAAATCCAAATATCAATCAACTGAAGATAAACAAAATGTGGCATATCCAAGTCATGGAATATTATTCGGCAATAAAAAGCATTGACGTACTGATACATGCTAAAAGATGGATGAACCTTGAAAACCTTGTGCTAAATGAAAGAAACCAGACACAAAAGGCCACATAGTACATGATTCCATTCAGATGAAATGTCCAGAACAGAAAAGTCCATAACGACAAAGACTAAATTAGTGATTGACTAGGGCTTTGGAGGGGTGTGGGTGGGAAGGAATGTAGTGTAACTTTTAATAGGTCCAGGGTTTCTTTCTAGGGTGATAGAAATATTCTAAAATTAAATTCTGGTGATGGCTGCACAACTCTATACACTAAAAAACACCGATGGATACACCTTAAACAGGTACATTTTATGATATGCAAATTATATTTTAATAAAGCTGCTTAAAAAATGTCATCCTGCAAAGTCAAAATTTTCTTTAAAATTTTTTTTCCTAACTAAACATGTGTCTAACATAGTAGACATTCTCAAAAACACATGAGAACTTAGAAGAAGAAAATGAAAAGCACTCATAACCCTGCCCCTACATAAGGATATGACTTTACTGTCCATTAATACAGCTTTTTGCTTTCAAACCCAGTGTCCTGACAACAGATAGAAGCACACTCACTCCCCGCACACCCAGAAGCCCTGGAACGTGACAGTCAACATGCTCATCTGGGCTGGGGAAAGCAGGTAAGGAGAGAAACCACAGAGACATCATGGCAACTTCATGCTCAAGAGACGGCCAAGGGAAGAATAATTCTGACTGTTCCCTTCATCTAATCTAAGGGCACCAGAGATCCCACAGTATTCTGAAGTTAACAGATGCTCCTTTCATGCAAGACACAAACCATTCAGTTCACTCCTCTATCCCCTTTTCCCTCCACCCCTTTCAATCCTCCACTGTACATTAGTACATAGAAACTTTTTAAGTTAAGGTGTGCCCAAAACTGTGAAAAGCACTTTACACCTGTTGCCTCGAACCGTTTCATGAACCAGCTAGTTATTATTCCCACAAACGGAGACCGAGTGCATGTCCTTATGTCCTGGGTTCATACTCTATTCCCAATGCAATGCATTGATAATTTCTGATGTGTAGATTCTCGTATCCCATCCATCCACTCATCCATTTACTTAACGAGGACCTGATGAACTGAAAGTGTGGCCTTGAACTCTCTTCATAATGGACAACAGACATGTGTCATCCTCAGGACCCTTATCAGGAGACTCCTCAACCGGGATCAGACTAACCCCAAGGAAAGTGAGGAATGTTCAGTAGCCTGAGGGTGGACCAGTTCCTCCTAAATAAATCCATCTCAAATGTGGGTACCTCAGTGGCTGCAGAAGAGGCACCCAGTTTTCCTGTCTTTGTTTCCCCACCCCCTACCATGATTCACTGTGAAAAAATTCAAATATACAAAAGTTGAAAGAACAGAAATATGGTCAGCCCTACTGCTTCCAGCAAAATCAGTAACTGATAATATTTTCTCCTATTCGCTTTACCCAGGCCTTTATTTATTGAGATGTAATTCCCATAATATAAAGTTCAGCCTTTAAAGTGTGTTATTCAGTGGTTTTTGGCATATTCACAAAGTTGTAAAACCATCACTATGATCTAATTTTAGAACATTTTCATCACCCCAAAAAGACATTCTGGGCTTGTTACAGTCACTTCCCGAGGCTTCTTCCCTCAGCCTGAGGCAGCCACGCATCTACTTACTGTCTATGATTCTCCTGGTCTAGACGTTTCATTTAAACGGAATCATACAATATGTGACCTTTTCTGCCTGGGTTCCTTCACTTGGCATGGTATTTTCTAGACTCATCCACGCTGTATGAGTACTTTTTATTGCCAAATAATATTCCATTGCATGGACTATTTTAATGTAGTTACCACTCTTGGGCTATTTATGAACTAATGCCACTCTGCGAACATTCACGTACAAGTTTTTGTGAAGACATATGTTTTGAATTCCCCTGGGTATATATACCTAGGAGTGGAATAGCTGGGTCATACAGTAACTCTCCATTTAATTTCTTGGGGAATTGAGCACATGGTTCTTGATTTCCAACTTAATACCACCAATTTGACAGGCAAATGCTTGTGTTGTTCTTAAAACAGTGACCCACAAGATGGGTACAAATCTTTCCAATTAAAATAACATCAAAGGCTTCTGGATATACACAAAAATATGCTAGAAATGGTTTTTGCCCACTGAAACCAATAAACTCTTGTTCATGTTTTATAAGTGATGTAAGTTTCCCTTACTGCTGGAAGACTTTTGAATCCTGAATAAAGGAGACAAAACAGAAAATATTTAGCTATAGCAATCAACAGCACATATAGTTAATCACATAAGGTGATAATATGTGATTATTTGTACAAACTATATATGAGTAAAGTCATTTCAAATAGTCAACCATTATAAAAATTTTATTCTACACTTTTTATTGTCCTTCTTAGATAACATTAGTATTGCCCTGAGATAAGACATCCCAATGTACTTATATCACTCCCTTTACATATATTGATTCTCACTTGTTCTAAAACCTGTCAAATACCGGGTCCATCATGACTATTTGCTGAACACCCAGTAAGTACATGGTCACAAGTCCTTCCAGAAGGCTGTTTCTGAAGGTGAGGGAAAGAGTGTCTCTGTGTAGGTCTGTGGGATGGCCTGAGAGCTAGTGTGAAACTGTCCAGAATTCCACCTATTTCCAACGACTTTAGCCTCTACTAGCGGGGCCCGAAATAAGGCCCGTTGTTTACTTGTTTGTGCTCAGGGAAAGAGACTCTTCAGCCCTCGAGCTGCTACCTCGGCTGACAGTGGCTCAGGGTCTCTGAGAAGCACTGTGCAGGCCCCACCTCAGAGGGGCCTGGCCCAGCCCCAGCTAGGACCTAGCTGGCCAAGCGGGGTGCGCATGTCCCAAACCATCTTAGTAAACCAAACTGCCCCTTCTCCTTGAGAGTGCTCTCTGATGGCAGTTTGACCTCGCCATGGCAATCAACCCAACAATTTCCACTGCAACCATTTCCTTGAATCTATGGCGTACTCATCCACACAGAACACGGACTGCAGTATAAACACCAAAATAGATCCTGGGAAAGCAGCAGAATGCCAGGTAACCATGGAGGAGGTGCTGTTTTGTGCAGACAGTTCTCTGCCTTAAGTCTGAGCATCCATATGGCTTGGGACTGCTCTGAACACCACACTGGCGGGCAAGCCAGGCACTCCTGCCAGCTGGCTTGGATGCAAGGGATCATGGCACATTTGAACAGAGAAGTGTGGTAAGAGCAAGCACGGCTTTATTCTGCCTGATGTTCTGAAAAGGGGGCAGCCCTGCCACAGGAGGCAGATGCGACAGGCCTCAGCACTGAGCTGGCAGAGCGTGTGGCTCCGGCAACTTGCGCACCTGGGCAGCCTCGGTGCCCCCTGCACCCAGGGAGTAGGCTAGGGTGCATCTGCTCTTGTCCACGGCTAACCCAGGGCACATTCAGCCCCTTCCTGGTGGCAAGCCCTGGAGGGCAGTGTCTCTCCCCGAGTGCTAAGAAATACTGGGTTACAAGGACTGAGGGGTCACACAAGGGATGTCAGGTGCTCTGAAGGGCACCAGACGGTCTTGCACAATGAGAAGCCATCCTGTCCATGATGCCAATATGGCTGTCATTGAAAAATGGTCCCATGAGGACAAAAGTCACAAACTCAAATGCCTGTGAAAGCCAGGCAGGTATCCTAAGGGTGAGACAGCCTCCCTATAAAGGTCTTTTGAATTGTATTCTTTTGACACAGACACATCTTGTTGGCATTTGAATCACAAAGGAGTGTTTTCTGTGACCTAATTCTACAAAGAAATACACTCCTTCACAGTTTATGTCCTGGAAATACTCAGCCTTCTTATGCTGAGCCACAGATGAGGGATTTCCATGGGCGGCGATTTCTTCCCCCGCAGCCCTGGGACTTTGGCAGCAGATGTTCACAAAGGTAACAGAAGTGGTGGAGATAGAGGGGTGGTTACTGTGTCATAAATGACTCGGTCATCACAGATTTCAAGGAGGGATTCAGAGGGGTTTGATTTGGGAGAGAAAAGGCTTGCTATTGTGAAGATGCAAAAAAAAAAAAATTCTCCTTTTTTACAACATCCCTGCTCTTCACCCCAAGTGCAAAGGCTGGGAAAGGGCATTGTTTTCCCAGCATCCCTCCTGTTCTGACTTAACCCTCTACAAGGCTTACATTTCCGAAGCCGCAACAGGACACAGAAAGCTCTTTGTCCAGTGCTGGCTGCCTCTGGCACTGACATTCCGAGGAGAGGGCCTCCCTTAGGTTCCAGAGAGCCCCAGGGTGCAGCCCCAGGCTCTGGACAGTTCTGCTCTTTGTCCATGACAGGGCCACCCACAGGTTTTGTGGGGTAGAAACAGCAAAGAAAGCTGTGAAACTGGGCAGGCAACTTCAAGAACCCCACATACTTAACCACCAAAGTTCCATATGGACCCAGGAGCACCCCAAATTACCGGGTCCCCAAAGGGGTGTGGGACAAGATGGCCATGTTGAAACCAAGTCACCCCTCTTACTTCTTACAAGGAAAATCCACCAGCAACCTCGCAGCCCTGGGGAACATGTCCTTTGTAGCCTGAATTCCACAGGAAACAAGTTTTCTTCCATTTGCAGCAAAACGTGCAGCCACTATAGCTCCACTGCTGGAAATGCATCCAACCATCTTAACAAAGGCCTCCTGAGTGGCAGCAAAGATTTCACCCAGGGATCTAAAAAAAAAATCTTTCTTTAATGGTTGGAGAGGTATATCAAGAATTATTTCTCTATCAAGGCAGAAAGTACATATGGTTTCATTAGAACAGTCAAGTGCCAGGGCATGGTCTTCACTAGGACCCAGGATGGGGAACAGACGGGGCCTGGAGGAGCTTTGCAGATGGGTCAAAAACAAACCTGGTGGCTGCTGCACCCAAGCGCAGGGAAGGCACAGCATCAACCCTGTGGGGGCCATTCAAAGACACAGGAGGACAGGTTCCCTGGAGCAGGAATCAGCCAGGGGTATAGGGGCCAGGGCCTTTAAGACCTGGGCCCCAGGTACTCAAAACATGGAAACAGGTGTCACTGAGGGACCGTTATACCACCGGAAGCACTAACTGGTACCACCTATACCCAGACCATCCAGTGAAGAGGAAACTTTCAGTGCAACTGAACTTGTGGTAGGAAGAAATGCACAGATGGATACCCGATGGAAATGGCCTGTAACCCACGGCCACATTTACAAATCTGGGGCATCACCTGGCTGGAGAGTAAAGCACGGGAGGCTTTCAGCAAAAGATGAGTCTGCAGATGTGGGTGAGAGTGGATAATAAAAGGCCTGTGGGTGTGGAGGAAACCAAGGAATGAATGAGTAAATTTAAACAGAAAACAAACCACCATATTGGTTGATTTGACCTAGCACAGTACCTGGTCCAGAGTTGGGGAGCAAGAAATACTAGGTTTAATCATTGAAATTGCCGATGACCAACAGTTCTGACCTATAACAATGATAGTGGCAAACAAATACATGTGAGTTAATACAAGTAAGGGACAAATAGGTGATGTCTACCATTTTAAAGGATCCCAAAGTGAAGAGACCAGGAGGACTGATCAGAAAAGGAGCAGCTGTCTGTGCTGGGCCATCTCCATCCCCCTGGCTCTCCCAGGGCACCTCATCCCTTCCCCAGGCTCTGGTCCTGACTGAGCGCTGATGGGCCCCGACTGTCAATTCAGCCAGACGTGCCTATGCAAACCCAGACCCAGGTATCAGGCCTCCTGGACACTTCCACCTGGATTTCTCATGGTCTAAAACCAAGCCTTGGCCTTAGACGCAGCTCAAAACCAACACTGTTTCAGCTCACCCCAGAAAATGACTCTCTGCCATGCTGGGAGTTGTGCTAGGTGCTGGCTGGTAAGCACGGCAGATACTCCTCAGCCTCCGGCCTGCCGCCTACCCTGCTGCTCAGGCCAGACGTGCTGACGAGCCCTCTCCATCCTCCCCACTCCCCTTCAGTTCATTACTCAGTCATCTCAATGTGGGTACCTCAGACCCACCCTCTTTTCCTCATCTCTCCTGACATTTAAATTCGTATTTGGCTGCAAGTAATAGAAACCTGGCTAACTGCAGTGTCATCACAGAGGCAAAGACCATTGCACAAAACAGAGGTCTCGAGGTGGGTGGTTGCATACTGATTAGGTAGCCCAGTGACGACATGGCTCTGGATGGGCAGGCCTGGGCCGGCCAGCTGTTCCCTCATGGTCCCAAGAGGGCTGCCACAGCTCCCACCGGATCTTCACACAGTAAATCTTTCTCTGAGGCTCCCAGCAGGCCCTCCCTTAGGTTTCCCTGGCCACATGTGGTTACATGACCATTGCTGCAAGGCAGGCTGGACAAGTGATTTTCTGGCCAAACAAATGGACTGCCATGACTGGATTCACTCCCTGAGGGTGGGCACACAGGCGAGCGACACATGAAAGGGGGCATGGCTGTTGGGCAGAGCTGGCAGGACCTTCCGCATGAGCCGTCATCTCAGAACAATTCCTTCCATTCCTGCACCCCACCCCCCTTAAAAGTAAATTAGCTCATGTCATTCTGCCTGAGGCTTCTGAACAATGAACCACTGTATAGGGCAAAATGCACGGTTCCCCACAGAGCTGACAAGGCCTCAGGGGGTGTGGCCTTGCCTCCTCAGACTTATTTCTCACCACCTGGCTCCTTTCTGTCCCTCACACGCAGCAAGCTTTTTCTTGCCTCAGAGCCTTCCGAAGGGGCCACCTCTCTCCTAGAACATTCTTTCCTAAGACCTTAACACGGTTGACTCCCTCTCACACTTCAGGTGTTAGCCCTCATACGACTTTCTCAGGAAGCCCGTGAGCACGCTCCCTAGCACTCTGGCTAGCACTTTGCCCTCACGGACCTTAACAATTTATAGCCCACACCTATTTGCACAAGCAGGCTCCTCGATGAGGATGTGATTGTTCTGAAGGGAGGGACCTTATCTGGTCTGCACACCACAGTCACCAGGGCATTGCACTCAGAGCCTGAGCTGTAGCAGGTGCTAATGACCACTGCTGAATTCATGATTCATTAATGGGTAAATGAACAAACTGGTCCTCAAAAGACAGACTTGCCCGAGGAGAAGAGGAAGGCTCAAGGGAGACTGTGGATAGGGTACTTCCTGCAAAGCTGAGGCCCAGGACACTGGCTGGGCTGACGTGGAGGTCTGGTTGTGAGAGACAGGAAACCACTGAACAGATAAGGCAGGCAAAGGTGTGGCACCCTGGCCATGCTCACTGCGTCCCTCTAGAACCGTATTCTCTTCGTCTCATGTTTCCGCATGGGCGGACCTCAGCTCCCCTTCCCGCCTGCCTGCAGGAAGATGTGGCCCCGGAGGTGAGGTCCTCACCCACAACGTGGCCTGCCCCTCCAAGGGAGGCCTCACCCTCCAGCCCTGTCCACGAGGGCTGCAGGAGGAGAAGGAAGGTAACTCCTGGGAGGTTACTGCAGGGAGTGAGGGGGTAATTCTTGGGTGTAACGTTCAGGGACATTCACGGCTTCATCAGCAGAAGCTGTAACAGACACTGGGTCCAGGCCTGGGCGGGGAAGGTGGCTATTGTACGTGAGCCCTCGAGACTCCAACTTGGCAAGTCAACGTTTATTCCATAGGTGATGAGGGGTCAACCGAGTTTTAAGTCTTGTGCAGCCCACCAGGTTGAGAATAGAACGCGACAGATCATTTCAGGCTCTCAAAACATTTTCCCTCCCAAATACCTCTCCCCACCCATTCCCAATGTTGACCCAAGAGGTGAATGTGGGCCCTGCCTTCCAGGCTCACTGTTTTATGTTCAGCCCTCCTCCTCTGTCTGACAGGTGCATCCTGAGGCTGCTCTCCCTCACGAGCCCAGCCTGAGGAACCTCCACCATCCTCTCGGTTCACAGCACTCACGCTCCCACGGTGGCTGTTTCTCCAGGAAGTGCACAGCCTGGCCTGTTTAAAGGATACCAACTTCGCATGTGCAAGGATGCTCCCTGGGTTGAGAACCACAGCAAGGGGCCCCACAAAACTGAACAAGCCCCAGGGTCCAGGCCTCGGTCCACACAGCCCATTCTGTGTTGATGGCACAGAACCATGTGATGTACCAGAGGTGGCCACTCAAAGGCCACATGTGCTGCTGAAATTGCTAACCTCCAAGAGACCCAGAGACCCAAGCTCAAAGCTCCCTCCCCCTGCGCAAATGCACACAACTTCTGTTGAAGAGCATTCAGGAAACACGAGGAAAACTATTTTGAGGTGGTAGCATAAGGAGCTACAGTGAGGAGATACATGGAAGACTAAGTCAGAAGGCTCACAGGGGCTGTTGGGCCAGTATGAGGTGCCCAGCTCAGGGAGACATGTCTTTGTTGGCCCCCTGACCAGAACAAGGCAGACAGGCTGGCAGGTCCATCATTCAGCCTCAAGGGCTTCAACTCACTCTGCTCCACACCTCCAACCGTCCAGAGCCCAGTGTGGGTAAAATTGTAATATTTCCAGAATATCTCACCTGGCCTTAGTGCATCTGCATATCAACAGGCATTCCTCAGGGGTAGAGGGTAGTTCATCTCCATATCAATGGGTAATTACCTGGGCAACCAGGGATCATCTGAACCTGAAAGGTGAGGGGGAGTGCTGGTTTTGCTTCTGCTGGAGCAGGAAAGACAGACGGCCCCAAACTGCAGTTTGTAAGCAATAAATGGATTTAAACTTTATTTCTCCCTTTGACTGATTTTGGTTTTAGAGGTATTTTGTCCCGGGATTTCCTTTCCCCATACTTACACCCAGGCTGATGTTCGAAGAAGCTCCCTGGTCAAGCCTGCATGAGCATAACCAAAGTTAGGCATTTAAGGAGAACCAGAGAGCATTCACTAAGAAAACTCCTCAGTATCATCTGAAGAGGAGCAGAAACCTATCAGCAATGACACCCCTCGTGGGGCGAGGCTGCCCACCCTCGCTGACTACTGCCCTCTGATTCCCCCTCACAACGATCCCTATGCTCTACAGAACCCATCAGATGAGTACCCAGAGCTGACGGGGAGCTAAACAGTAGCAGCTCCTACTGTGTGACCTCCAGATACTGATACAGAGTTGGAGGAGAAGGAATGCATGTAAGTGAATTTTAAACCCACCAGCTGGAGGGATGTGAGACCAGCCATGGCTTGAGAGGAGATGGAGAAGTGGAAGAAACTAGTTTGGATTGAAATGGTTTGAAAATAGTAAGAGCATCCTGGCTGAAAAGCTCCAGAGGCACCTTCTTAAGGCCTGAGCACTGGCTTAGCACAGGAGAGATGGATCTCTGACTTCTGTTGGGTTTGGCCATTCAGCAAAAGCTTAGGAAGTATTGGATTTTTAATAGAAGGGTTTATTATTTAAGTGAGGGTACCTCGTGGGTAACAATAACAATTGGAAGAAAGATAATTACAAAGATACATTTAAAAATAGACCCTTGGAAATACATCTCAGCAGGAGAATCAAATCATTGTTTATATTGAACACCTCCAGACACACGAATTTTCTGTCTGTCTGGTGATCCAAACAGACGACCAACCATCTGTCTCCTAGTGGCTGGGAGACGAGAACGGTCTCTGGGGAGGGGGCGGATCCGTCCTGGCAGGGGGAGTTTGGAAGGCAGCTCCCCTTTCCTCCCAGAGCCGAGAACTCTGCTGGCAACAAAAGGAATCTCGGAGTTGGAAACCCTTTCCATCTGAGAGCAGATGGACAGCCTGCACATCCTGGGGGCACAGGGGTGGGGGTGGGGGGGCGACTAATCCAAAGCAGTCTTTAAGATCAATACTTCCATTGGGGTAAGTTAAGGGTTTTGTATCTAGTGATGGTGTGCTTCATTATTTCCAGCATTGTGTTATGTTATACCCTACGCTGCTTTATATTCTGAACTCATGCCACTTATCAGAGACAATAAAATCCCAAGGGCACAATTACGTATCATCAGATAATCCAATGGAAAGTTTAATGGAGGCTTCAGTGTAATGCCTCTTGGCAATGACCTCTACATCTAACTCTCTGGCTGATTCTCATTTCATTAAAGACATTTCCCAGGGTGCCTAAACGTCTTACTTCATAAGCCGGCCACTGGAACCGCGCAGATGACAAGCCTGCTTACAGGAAGGACCGGCAGCCCTCATGCACTGGCCTGGCCAAGGTGGGAGAAGAGGACCTGGCCAGTTACTGACAAAGACCTTGCTCCCTTCTCCAAGGACCATCTGTAATCAAACCATACTTTTCTAAGTGTTTCACCAGCTGATCTCTTAGTTCAGATTAGAAGGCTTTCTCCAGAACTGACTTTTCACAATGAGTAATCTCCCAGCCTGCTCAAGGCTTTCGCAGGGCACAAGGTGTTTGGAATCACTTGCTTTGCTGATCAGCTAGCTGCTGGCTTTTCCTGAACTCACGAAATCTTATCCAGAAGGGTCTTCTACATCTGCGGCTTTCTTCTGAGCTTTGAGCGTACATTTTCTGGCCTTAGATTCATCCATGATTATATTATGTAATTTTATAGTGATCCCCTGGAAAGCTAAATGATGTGTAGTAATTCCACATCATTTTTCTTCTTTTGAGCCCAAATTTGGGCTGAGCACAGACCAATAAATCTTTGGCACTGTTCTACTTTCTTAGTCTGCCTAAGTCCTGAAACTTCATTTAACTTATAAATTATCCTTACTCTGGAGCTTAATAGATTAACACCAATGAATCAAGGAGGCCTTAGCTTCACACAGATTGTCTTAATAGTCAAGACTTGTTTTCCCTCAGCTGAAGTAATGAAGAAATTAACTCTCGAATAAGACAGACAGAAAAATTGGGTTGAGCTGGGGATACCTGGCCAGAGGCAGTTCCAGAGTTCATACAAATCTCAGACAGTAAATTTTCTTTAACAGAGCCAGCATAGGCCCAGACTAGCACAGAAAGCCAATCCCTCCAGGTAGGACCCCTGCCTGCAGAGTCAGGGGAGGTGGCTTAGCTTCCCCTTTGCAGCTGCCTCCCCATCCCCCAACCCACATCATCTCCCCAGGGGGAGAGGTGATGTTCAAGTCCTGGTGTGGACACATCCATGAGCTTTGGAAGCCTGGGGCTGGGTCTAAAAGGGGGTGAAAATAGTGCCAGATACGAACCAACAGTCTGGAATTCCTAGATCAACATCAGCTCATGCAGAGAAGTTGTATGCATTCCCAGTTAGCCTGCTTTCTTCGTAATCAAAAACACGTTGGTGGGACACAGATGCTCCATACTGGGAAACCCTGTGCAGCCGTGGAGGGCTGTCAGAAGGTGTCTGACTCCATCACCAGAAGTGGGTGCTTTCTCTTGCGGCCCACCTGAAAAGTCACCTGCCCCCCTCAGCCTGCTTCCTGACCAGCTGGGCCACGGAGGGACTGGGCACCCCCTGCCTGCAGTCCGCACACCCTGGCCTTCTCACTGCCCCCACCGCCCAGTACTCAAGTTCTCACTCACCTGGCCAGCCACACTGGCTTCCGCCTTGCGCTTGCTGTCACTGGGCCTGGCATGCTCTCCCCCTGACATCTCCGTGCCTTCCTCTGTCCCTACCTTCAGGTCTTTGTCCAAATACCATCCCCCTGGTGGGGCAGAAGCGGCCTCTCCACTGCCTCCCCAGGTATCCCTCCCCAGCAGGGCCTGTTTACTGCATCCATCTCATTTCTCCCTCACAACCCGGTAGGCACAAACACCATTTCGCTTGTATTTTAAGATCTATGCTTGCAGCAGCAGCTATCCATTCAACTGCCCTGTGTCTCACAGGCGGAAAGGCCACCTCAGGTCCCAACCCCCAGGAGGAATGCCATTCTTCATCTCCAAGGCCTGCTGCCTGATTTCATTTCTTAAAAATGGAGTAGCTAAATATTCAATTAATAATTGCTTCAGTCTGAAGCCCCTTTACCCATTGCACAGAGAATATGGTATTAAAAAATACAGATGATTAACACACTGGGAAATTATATTGGTCATCCTTTTTTAAGATGGCAAACGGGAGCCATAAATGGAATTGAAAACTGCCAGGCCCTTAATCTCTCCAAACACCACTACAGATCTACTTGTTTGACAAATTGTTTTTCATTTGTGCGTGCATTAAACATGCTGGTGCAGGGACTACAATAGGGGGACATGGGGACCAAGAAGTGCCTTCTTCAGGTGTGCGTTCCTGCTACAGAGGCCGACGGTCACCAAATAAACACGTGGTGCTGGGGAGTAGTAACTGGGGAGGCAGTGGAGAGGCGGCTTCTGCCTCTCAGGAGAGATGCTATCTGGACAAAGACCTGAAGGAAGGGATAGAGGGAGCCATGGAGATGTCAGGAGGAGAGCATGGAGGGCCTGGTGACAGCAAGTGCAAGGCCCTTAGATAGAAGCAAGCTTGGCAGGCAAGGAACAAGGCGGAGGCCAGCGTGGCTGGCAGGGTGAGCGAGAGCATGAGCCCCGGGCAGTGAGAGGACCGAGGGCCACGAGCACTGGAGGCCTGCAGATCTGTGGATTTTATCCATAGCACTGGATGTTTTGAGCAAGGAATAAACAGGATCTGTGATTTAAAAGTAACCCTCTGGGTAATATGTAAGAATGAGCTGTCCAGGAGGCCACTGTGGAGGCCTGGAGACCCAGCAAGTGAGGGTGATGGAGGCCTGGACCACAGGGGAAACAGCAGGTGTGCTTAAAAGAGGTCTAATTAAGAGTATATTTTGAAGGCAGAGTGGGCAGGAATTACTGGTGGATTAGAAGTATCAGGCACCTTCTGACACAGAGACCATACAACGGCCAGTTACCTTCTAGAAATAGCTCATAAAAATCACAGCCACCATTTTCCACGAGGCAGGCTGGCCCTGTGCCAAATGCTTTACCTTTGTTCACACACTGATAATATCGCCAGGCGTGCAGCAGCCCCGTCATGACCGGAAGGTCAAGGTAATAAGGCCGAGGTCACACGCTGGTTAGGCGCAGAGCCTGCCTGCCTCTAGAGCCCCTTCTTCTGCTCCGTGACTTGCCCCTTGGCATTAGCCATAATCCCTGCGTTTCCAGCTCCTTCCAACTTTCACCACACAGACCACGCAGATCTGGGCATGGAAGAAAAGGACTTCTTGGCCCAAAACAATCACTGTCTTGTTGATTTCTTTTCCAAAATGAAAACCTCTTGGGTTTCCACTTTATTTCAAAACTTGTATTTACTTTGGCAGTTGGAGCTCTGTGACAACAGAAATGCGGCCACCAGCCCCTAAGGCGGGTCCGCTCACCCCGCCCCTCCAGGGACACTTCCATTTAATCGGCAGCTCAGCAAGGGGGAGCGGAGCAGGCAGCCGGGCTGCTCGCGAGGCAGCCCCTCCAGCCCGAGCACAGCTGTCTGGTCCTTTCGATTCTGTGCCCATGGGGTACAGGAGACAACAGACAATATCTGGAATATGATGAAACCGAAAAAGACAAAGCAGGGGGGATTTGAGAGAGGAAGCATAAAGTCGAACTGGCTTTTTCACACACACAAAACCCCCACTAATCATTTTCTTGGGAAAAAACCCTAGAATGCTGTGGGAAAGGGAAAGGGGCCCCGTGCTGTACAAGACGCACCTTTCGGCAATTTGAGAAGAAGGCTCAACGGCCGCACAGTGAGACAGGAGCACAGGCTGTTCTGTCAGCAGTGGTGTGACCCAGATCCCACTTGCCGGAAAAGCCGCACCTAGGACCTGCTGTGGGAAGGAAGTTGGTGGCGCTGACGGTAAGGAGGGGTGCCCACAGTGCTGCGCCCCCAGTTACATAACGCAGCTGTTGGGCGTCTAACTTTGCAAGCTGTTGAGCTTGCAAAGGTCCCCGTGCCACCTCCCACACTCCACACATACGTGCACACACGCACGCATGCCTGTAGCCAGAAGAATTAAGTCCTTCCAGTTCTCTGACACCGCCAAGGCTTAGACCAGTGTGGTTCTCAAGCTTGAGTGTGCTCCAGAATCCCCCGAGAACTTGTGAAAACACAGACTGCACAGCGATTCGGAAGCAGGAGGGCTTAGATGGGCCCGAGAATGTGCTTTCCAGGCTCAGCCCCTGGTGGTGATGCTGTGGCCTGGGATCGCCCTTTGAGAACCATTAGCACTGAGCATGTCTTTCCCCAAACAGCACCACCAAGGACTTGCAGGGTCCTCTTCACACACATGGTGGGCAGGAGGCACTGAAACAAGGACACCCAGCCAGGGCTGGAGCATTTGATGTGAGTTCTAGGCCCTCCACCTCCAGTATCACACTTCCTTCCCACAACCACCACACGAGCAGGAATTACTCTTATTCCCATTTTACAGGTTAGGAAACCAAGAGGACAAGCATTGCCCAGGGTTCCACAGTTAGTAGCTGGGCTGGGATCTGAACCAGGCAGAGGACGACCCTAGGCTGCACAGGAAACCTCCATTCCTTTCCGCCCCAGACTCAAATCTAAACTTGGGAGCCAGGCTCCCTGGGGCTTCCTAAGGACCCCATGACCCTGCCCCAGAACAGCTTACATCTCTGGCACAAGGACAAGAGGGGTGTCAGGCTGGCTTACATTCACCCGCTGCACAACTTAGGGTGAGAAAAAGCCGGGGTTTCTCCACCTGTAAATCGGCACCTGGACCTCTGGCACCAGACCCCAGCACAGCGCCTGGCGGGTGGGAGGCCCTCTATAAACATCAGGCCCTGCAGAAGGAAAGCAAAGGTGGAGTGGGCCCAGGGCACACCCCACTTGTCCCTGCTGTAGGGCAGCTGCCCACCCTGAGGACCCTTCCTATGCTCTTTGAGATTCATATTAGTGGCACAGTTAACCTCAGCACTTCTAGAAGCCCTGACCTGCCAAAGGCATAGCAGGCAAAGAGTCTTTCCAAATGTCACCCTTCCAGTGGCGTCCTGGCCATGCCAGCTACAATTTAAGTCCCACCCCATCAACTTCCTATCCTCCTTCTGTGATTTTCCTCTTTATCACTGACTTCAGTTCCTGCTCTGGGGTTTACCTACTGATGGTACATATCATCCCTTTCTCTAAGTGTCAGCTCCACAAAGGCAGGGACCTTTGTGTCGTACATCAAGTGTCCCCATGCTGGTGTAGTGCAGGCACACAGTAGGCATTCAATGAATATTTGCAAATGCGTGTGCTGGAAAAGCACAATGTCCACAAGGACAAAGGCCTATCCTGAAGGTAGTGCTGTGATGAAGTCAGGGAAAAGAAGAAAATATTGGAAAAACATGATGGACAATTGCTTCTTGTAGAAAGAGGAAAACAAATGGGCGCAGATCTGGCAGGATGAGATAGAAGTGAAGGCTCCAAACTTTACAGCGAGCTAGTTCGATGCCAGCCGTCATTCATTCAGGGTATAAATAGAGACAAGAAATGTAGCCTCTGGAGCCCACTTCCCCATCTGCTAAAAAGAATAACAACACATCCCTTAAAAGGTTATTGAAAGGCAAGCTACAGTTAAGAGAAAAGCCTGAAAGTGAACTGTTGGGGTCCAGTCCTGGCTCTACCACTGACATGCTATGTGGCTTTTGGGCAAATTACTTATCTCTCTGGACCTCAGTTTCCCCACATGTAAAATGAAGCTCATATCGGCACTTCCTCATAGAATTGTGAAGATTAAAGAAATTAAAACCATGAAGGATCTGACATGGACATTCTCAACAAACAGAAGCCAACTCTATCAACGCCTGAGAACCCAAGCCAAGGAGTGGATTGGTCCCATTCTGTCGACGAGTGACCGCTGTATGGATACCACAGAAGCCTCCCTGGAAAGCAATGCTCTTCAACTTTCCAAGCCCAAGTTCAAAGAAGGCTTGGATCTTGGCACCTCTCCTGGTGAGACACTAAGCTGCGTGGATGCCTGCTATGGACTACATGTGTGTGTCCCCCCAAAATCCACTTGTTGAGGCCTTAACCGATGGGGTGGCATCAGGCGCGGGGGCCTATGAGAGGCGATCAGATTTAGATGAGTCATGGGGGTGGAGTCCCCAGGATGGGATCAGCATCCTTATAAGAAGGGGAATTGCTCACGCTATCTCCACCAGGTGAGCACACAGGGTCTTGTGCCAGCCAGGAAGCTGGATCTCACAAGACACCAAATTGGCCGGCACCTCAATCGGAACTTCCCAGCCTCCAGGATGATGAAAAATAAATGTCGGTTGTTTAAGACTCCCAGTAGAATATTTTCTACAGTGGCCCAAGGTGATGAAGACAATACTCTCCACAAACAGGAGATGCAAGGGAGCATGAAGAGCAGGAACAGGCCAGCCTCTGCAGGAGGGAGTGGAAAAGGGGCCTCACCCAGCCCTGAAGGAGGAAGCACCAGGGCAGCGCTCTAGGCCTGCAGGGGCTGGCATCCCATCTACTTGTGTATATCTACCTAGCCACCAGGTTCCTCGGCTTGCCTAGTGTGATCAGAGCGAAGATCCATGTGGCTGAGAGGGTCAGATGAGGACAAGTCGCTCGTACATAGTTGATTTGACAAAGAAATCAGACGTGAATCTCATCAGGACCTCACAAGCCTCCGAGTGGAGACAGTAAACCCTCTGGGGAAATGTGCCCTGCCCTCAGGTTCCCCCCTCCCCCATATCTAGCCAATGGAGGAAGAGGTGGTCTCCAAGTTAAAGCTGACACGGGATGTCTCTCTTCCCGTCTTTTGCAGCAAAGCCAGGGCACGTTCAACCCCAAAGTTCTAGGCCATCTGGGATCACCAATGACCTTGCTCCGCTCACACTCGGGCCAGGAAAATGCCATGGGTGGCACCACGGGGTGCCCCCATCCTCGGTTAGTACTCTTCTGAAGGACCAGCAATCTCTGTACCTCTTCTCCCTCCTCCGCCCCAAATACCTCCAACGACGACGGAAGGAATTTCCCCCAAGATCACAGTGTAGTCTGAAGGAAATGCCACCCCAAAGTATACTGCTTTGTACAAGGATTACTTTGAGCTGAAGGCAACTGAGAAGCAGCAGATGCAAGAAAAGCTCTGCCCTCCCACCATCTGCCGAATGGCAGGGCGTAAATCTGTAAAGGTGTTTCCCCCAGCCCACTCTATGGAAGTTAATGACCCAAAGATGGCACCAGAGGAACCTATATAAAAAAACTTTCTTAAAATAGCCCTTATCTGCCATTAGATCCCCCATATATTTACTTCCTACTATTTGCTACCCTAAAAACTCAGTCCTTTCCCTCTGGCTAGTCACTTCTCTAAAAATGTATTGTTCCATTTTAAGATGCTATATAAGCCTAAGTGTTAACTAACCCCGTCAGTTAGTCATGAATACTCCCATGTGTATGCGCCATGCATGTGTTAATAAGCCTCTGTTTGCTTTTGTCTTGTTAATTTGTCATTTGTCATCAGGTTTACAGGGGCCCAGCCAATGAACCTAAGACAGAAAAAAAATGAGTTAAGTTTTCCTCACCTTCAAGTCTAAGACTGCTTCTTAATTCTTCACTAAAAATGGCTCAAGATTCTGGACTCTGCCCTGCAGGTGGCTGCCAAACCTGCTCTTTCAGCCTGTACATGGAGAAGGTACCATTGCCCTCAGTCCCCACAGAGATGGACGTGTTCACTGCTCTGAGACCTCAAGGGCAGAGCTTTATAGTCACTCAGATTTTGGCATTTCTAATCATCGGAGGGTAAGTACTGTAGCAAACAAACCTCAGGGTCTCCACAAGCTTTACTTCTCACTTACATACATCCAGTGTTTCAGGGCCCATAGCTGCTGGTTCCCAGGTGACCTCAGCCAGTCAGCCTTGAGCACCATTCATGGAGGTTTGCAGGCCAGGCCAGGAAATAGTGCACATCACTTCTATTCTCATTCCTGCTGCTAGGAAGGTGGGAAATTTAATCATCCAGGGAAAAAAATTACTGTGAATATCAGCTGTCAGTCTTTCTATATATAACACCCTGGACCATGACTCAGTGCTTTCCCAACCATGACTCAGCCAAATCCTAATCGGGACTTATCTGTTTCCAATGCATCAATGAAACCCCCTGCCTACAACAGCACTTACCTGGAATTTCTGATCCATGTCATCTATGCCAATAATTTCAAAGGCTGTTTGAACCAAACCCTAAAAAACAGCTAGGCCCAGATCTGGTCTCTGCAAAGAACAGACCAACAGCCTGGGCTGACATGACAGCCTCTCCCTTTCCCAAAGCACTCCTAATGTCTTAAGTTGCATATCTATAGAAACTGAGGTTCAAAACTCAGAGCCAACTTTCACCTTCATATAGGAGAATGGGGGTTCCACAGGAGCCTGGTGAACTGCCTGAAATATGCAAGCAACAAACCAACCTTCTCCTCCAAATTACAGTTCTGCACCTAGAGGGTTGCACCTGTCCTGGCCCTATGGTCACCTCTGAGCACCACATGGCTTGAGTGTGACCAACCCCAGCTCTGTGGAGCGTAGTCCAACAGTTGGGCAGTCACCAGGAAAATGAACTCGGCTTGACGCTAACATAATGATTTTAATGCCAGAAGTAGATGTGGATGACCCCAGTCCAAAAATATCCGCAGTAACTTCACGAAGTCTCAGTACCTGCCTAGGCCAGTCTGGTCCAGTCTGGCCCTGGAACCCAAACCAAAGCAGTACAGCCGAGCAACCGAAAAAGAAACTTGCAGAGGGCCTAACCCCTACTTACATCTCTCTAAGAAAATGAAAAAGCTAATTCAACCCCTAGCAATGCTTCTTAAAATGCCCACTCTTGTCTTCACTCTGCTTCCACCCCCAGAGCCTGTCCCTCTCCCAGCTGCCTGGTTCTCCACCCCCCCCTTCCTTTCCTACCCTGCCCCACACCCCACCCTGGCTCCTGCATCACCTCCACCTGGCCCCCTAGGAGGGAAGCACAAGGACCCCCTGCTCTGGGAATTATACTTCTCTCATCCTGACCGTTTTTCTTGGAAGAAATCATTATGAAGAAGTACTAGTGAATAAAATTAACTTTGCTCACCCCATTTAAGAAAAATATGGGTTAAAGTATACATAACGTAAAATTTACCATTTTAACCATTTGTAAGTATACCATTCTATAGCATTAAATACATTCACATTGTTGTGCAACCCTCACCATCACCCATCTTTGGACTGTTCTCATCTTCCCAAACTCAAACTTTGCACCCACTAACTCTTCATTCTCCCTGCCCCCAACCCCTGGCACAGCCACCATTCCATCTTCTGTCTCTCTGAATTTAACTAGGCCAAGGGCCTCATGCATGTGGAATCATACAGTATTTACCTCCTTGTGACTGGCTTACTCCACTCAGCATAATGTCTTCAAGCTGTATCCATGTTATAGCATGCATCAGAATCCCCTTCTCTGTAAAGACTGAATCATATTCCACATAACTGCATATCACAGTTTGTTTATCCATTCATCCATCAAAGGACACTTGGGTTGCTTCCACACTTTGGCTACTGTGAATAATCCCGCGATGAACACGGGGGTGTGCACATCTCTTCAAGTCCCATTTCTTTTGGTTATAGACCTCGTATTGGAATTCATGGATCATATTTTTAGTTTTTGAGGAACCACCATGTTGTTTTCTAAGGCAGATACATCACTACATTCCTAGCAGCATACAGGGTTCCCATTTCCCCACATGCTGCCAATACTTATTATTTCCTGGGGATTTTGTTTTTTTTGGGTTTTTTTGTCGTTGCAGGTGGGGAATAACAGCCATCCTAATGGGTGTGATGGGTCATCTCATTTAACACTCACTATCATTTCGGGTATTATCATCCCCACTTTACAGATGAGAAAACCGTGCTGGAGATAGGATGTGACTCACCCAAGGACAGTGGTGGAATTGGCACTCGCCCCCAGGTCTACCTGCACGGAGGGGCCAGTGCTCAGACCACCCACCTACGCCCTGTGGGAGCCTCTGAGGATGGTTCGGGTTCACTGTGGAGCTGCCGGGCCCCTGCAGGGGGTGAGCAGGAGCCCGGCAGGGGCCACAGCGGAGGAAGCCGTCGTGGGCATCCCTCTCTGGCTCCGGCTCAGGCCAGGCAGGGCAGGAGACCGTGTTCTCACTGGAGCCACTGCAGAGGGACCTGGCCCCACCTCTGCGGCACTGCTCAGGCTCCCAGCAACCGGGCGGCACACAGACTCTAAAAGCGCTTGCACAGAAGAGCGCGTACCTCACGAATCCGTGTTTTCTGCTCGTTGAGTCTTCCACCCAGTGGAGAAGGGGTTGTTTTGGTTTCTAGCAAACTAATAAAGGGTCGGGAGTGACTCAGTACTGCATGACTGGAACGAGAGATGTGGCGATCTCATCACCCCCACCTGGCCTTCTCGGTGGTAGAGGTAATGAGATGAAGCATCTCACTTCATTCCAGCTAATCAGAAGCACTCCTTTGGCTGTGAGGAATGGAAATAGAGAACAAGGGAGGCAGTGCTTAATCAGAGGGCTGCGGGCTGTGGTCTGACACCAATGTCACCAACATTGCTGACACTGTGTGGGGGTTGAGGACTACCTGACTGGAAGGCTATCTATTTCAGAGGCCCCTGGTAAGCCACTGGAACCTGGGGACATGCTAACAAGTGGCGTTGTGAAAAGACACTCTCCCAAGGCTCCCAGTCTGACCTAAACACTAAAGTGGGCCCCCAAACCGACATTTGAAGAACAGCAGCTGGAAACCCCGCAGGGGCCAGTGTTTGCCCAGTCTGAACCCTTGTTAGATGTGTGCCTATTTGATTCCCAAAATTGAAACCTTTCATAAAACCTCTCAAAAATCACAGAACATGGTTAAGAACATAATCACAAATACCAATATAACTTCTGGCAAACAGATAAATCTGCTGAAGACCTGCAGTGGCCTGATCTGGAGCAACTCGTAAGTCACTGAATGTTAAGCCTTCTTTGTAAGCTTCTCAGAGTGGACGCAGAGTGGATAAGTCTGAAGGGAAGGAGCACGCACTCTGCCCAATCAGAGATGGACTGTAAGGCAGGAGACGGACACGCAGAACTTGGTCACTCAATGGGGGGATTTCCCCTCGAAGGCCATCACCCGAGACTACTTCCAACAAACAATTTTAAAGAAAATTGAACCTTGACTTCTGTAAGGTCACAAGGAATAACAAAAGGAAGCAAATGAACAGGAATGTCCTCGGAAAAAATGAACGGAATCTTAGTCTTATTAGTAGCACTTTCGTATTTTCACCTCGGAGTACCTTCCAGCCTCGTTCAGCAAACAGAACTATGAACATCTGCTTCTATAATTCAAAAACACCTTCCCTGAAGGAGGACTTACCAACATCATGAAAATACAAATGAATGCGTGCTTGCTTGTCTGGGCACCAGGACTGGACTAAGCAGATGGCCCTGCGGCGTGATGGAAGTGGGGGGATAGAGTGCAGCCAGATGGACACACTGGATGTTGGCTGTTATACAGAGTGGCATGACTCTCTTGCCTGAGCCCTAAGTCATGACATGACAAAGCCTGCGACTTCTCTTCCTCCTGCAATTAATAAAAACCCAGAGGGGCAGCGCTAACACACTCCAATGCTGCTCCCCTGCCTCTCCCCAGGTCGCCAGCACCTTTTCCTCCCCTGGCCTCACGGCAGGCTGGCCGGAAGCAGGCACTTCGTTCCCAAAGACCTTCATCCCGGTCAGTGATGCTTTTCCCTCACTTCCCCCCACATGGACCCGCACAGGGAAGGGCTCTTTCCACTCAAGTTTGGGAACAGCCAGGGGTCCCTTGGGCCAGAGGAGGAGGGCCCCAGGGCACAGACCAGGCTCAGAGGCCCTGAGCAACATTCTCTGAGAGGCCGGAGGTGTGTGTGTCGGGAGGGGTTTTGCACAGGTCAGCAAAGGCTCCCGGGGGTCTAGCCTCTTCCATGTTACCCTCTTCTCACCTAGGAAAACTTCCTCATCAGGGTGGTGGCGGGAAAGCAAATCACACAGGATAAAGCAATTCAACAGAGGACACTCATACCCCACAAATTCAAGGTCTGAAGTGGAGACCACCCAGTTAGGGGGCAGCTGTTTCTGTAAGGGATAAAGCCTGTTTTTCCAGACGCCTCTGCCATAAGAGTTGCCTCTTCTCCTTTGTGTGCTCTCCTCCCAGATGGAGATGAGCAGAACCCTGCGGTGTCACCCTTTCTCCTTCCATAGTGGCCCAAGAGGCCATCAGTAGAACTGGGGATGGAGGGAGGATCCACTGACTGATTTTTTTTTAAAGCACCTTCATTCATCTGTGCAGTCAAGCCTCTGCCCAATGTGGAGGGGCTTGGCAAGGCCTCTCCCCCTTGGGGGTCAGCCACCTTAGAATAAGGGCCGGGAAGCCCCCCTTGCCTATGATAGCAGGACATGGATAATGTGCACAGGTGGTAAGCCTGAGAATACGTTGGTTTCTCATATTTCAACCTTTACTAAGCAGTCAGGGGTGTACTGGACATTGGCCGGTCTAGATGACCCAGCACCATCCTTCCCCTAGCTAGAGCACCCTGACCCCCAGTGGGGACCCCCCCCACATGCATTCCTGTTGGAGGTCCTGCTGCCTCCCCTATGGAAGCCCAAAAGGTCAAAGCCTCCCTCAACTCCTTTCAGGTGGAAGTGGGGAGGGGCAGGCCATGTGACTGAAGGCAGGACTTGGAATTGGGAGTTGGTGACAGGCAGCTGGCCAGGGGGACAGATGGGGTCCATTCCCCACAGACCCTGCCTGTGATCTCAGCCTCCAGGACTGCCTGGGCCACTGGCTGTGTTCCAACCAGGACCTCCAGCCTCATGGGCAACCCCCTTTTGATAAATGCCCTTTTGTTTATTCCTCCCAATCAGGCATCTGGTCTGAAGAAATGGGCTGATGCATATTGGACGGTATAAAGGAAAAGTATTTTTCATAGAAACCCAAATTCCACTTTCTGCCTCAGAGGTTCTTCAAAGGAAGCATTCAAATTTAACTTTGAAATCTATTTTAAGCTATTTTAAAAACAGTAATTAGAACATTTTCAATAGAAAGTTACTTTTGGGGACATATTGGCTGGGAGGGTGCATGAGGGAACCTTTGGGAAGTGAGGGCTGATAACATTCCATGTTTTGATCTGAACACTGCTATCTGGAGGGTAGGCATATGATTGCACGACAATGTGGATATACTAATGCCACTGAATGCACACTTACAGATGCTTAAGATGGTACATTTTATGTTACATACATTTACCACCATTAGAAAAATAGATAAAAACAGAATTTAAAATGCTGCTTTAGAACTGTCTCAATAAATACAAGATAAACTAAAGTGTGTATATATGCCTTAATGCA
>JAQQAC010017683.1:8859803-8951611 GCA_029783875.1 Phataginus tricuspis | reverse complement strand
GCAGAACTCAGGGTATAGCCCCTCCTCCTAGGGCTGGATCCTGAGATTTGAAGGCAGCTGTTCAAAATCTCTTAGCCTTGGCAACCACATAGCTATGTGATTCAGATTATTTTTCCATTCTGTGGAATCAAAAAACAAAACTGGATCAGCAGGATTCAAGATGGCGTTGTGAGAGGTGAGGCAGAGAACGCCTCCCAAAACCACAGACAGTGTGAAAATATAGTTAATACAACTAAGCATAAAACAGCAACAATGAAAGAAGGCTGCACCAGACTGCATACAGACCTCACAAACAGAGCAGACCTCACAAAACAGGGTAACGTATGAAAAGCCTTGAACCCGCGAGAGCTGGGCCCTTCCCCCACGCCAGCTCACAGGCGGGAGAAAGAGAAACGGAGCGGGGGAGGGGGTGGAAGCCTGGGACTGCTGAACACCTAGCCCTGGAGATCTGCTTTGCAAGCAGAAACCTACATTGTGTGGTGCCCTGGAGGATGGGGAACTGGGACAGGCGAAGTACTTGAAAGACAGATTCCGGCCATTTGTGGAGGACGGGATCCACACCTGGCTGCTCTGGGACAAGGGAAAGGCAGGCGGTCTGACAGGCTTCCTAGCATCACCAGGGCTGCTGAAGGTGCAAGGTTTGCATGCACAGGAGAAGGGATAGGAGGACAAGGTTATCTGGGCATACTCTGCCCAGCAGGTTGGGAACTTTGGGAGGCTTCAGGGGATCCACCCCCATGGCTGGCTACTCAGCTCCGAGGACTCCCACTGTGACATGCAGCCTGACAAGCCTTCCTCCTAGCCTGCGGGCACTGGCTAGCAATTGGCGGGCACTGGCTAGCAATTGGCAGTCACTGCTCTGGTGTCAGGTCAGCCCGAGGGAGGACCCCCATACAAAAGCTGGGGATGCCAAGCACAGAGGCTTACACCTGTGGGCTCCGCCCACTGGCTCTGATACTGCAGACAGGCACCACAGCTGGGAATCAGGAAACAGATCTTTCCTACCCCCAGGCACCAGCTCTGCTCCCCTATGACCCCCAACGTCACTCTAGGGGCCGAGCAGCTCCAGTGGCTGGAGCTTCTGGGCAATAGAGGGTACCCCACAGAAATATGAGATGTCAAAAGAACGTGGTTCAGACCAAAATCTGACAAACCCCAGAAAAAGGACCAAATGAAACTGAACTCACCAATCTTCCTGAAAGAGAGTTCAAAATAAAAATTATAAACATGCTTATGGAGGTACAGAAAAATATTCAAGAACTCAGGAACAAATTTAAGATGGAGATTCAATCATTAAGAAATTCCATATCTGAAATGAAACATACAATGGAGGGATTTAAAAGCAGATTAGATGTAGTAGAAGAGATGGTAAATGGAATAGAAATTAGAGAAGAGGAATCCAAAGAAGTTGAGGCAAAGAGAGAAAAAAGAATCTCTAAGAATGAAAGAATACTGAGAGAACTGTGTGACCAACCCAAATGGAACAATATTTGCATAATAGGGGTACCAGAAGACAAAGAGAGAGAAAAAGGGATAGAAACTGCCACAGAGGAGGTAATTTCTGAAAACTTCCCCAATCTGGGGAAGGAGATAGTCTCTCAAGCCATGGAGATGCACAGATCTTCCAACACAAGGGACCCAAGGAAGACAACATCAAGACATATAATAATCAAAATGGCAAAGATCAAGGATAAAGACAGACTTTTAAAAGCAGCTAGAGAGAGAAAACAGGTCACATACAAAGGAAAACCCTTCAGGCTATCATCAGATTTCTCAGCAGAAACTTTACAGGACAGAAGGGAGTGGCATGATATATTTAATGCAATGAAGCAGAAGGGCCTAAACCAAGAATACTCTACCTGGAGAAGTTATCATTTAAATTTGAAGTAGGGATTAAACAATTTTCAGATAAGCAAAAGCTGAGAAAATTTACCTCCCACAAATCACCTCTACAGTGCATTTTGGAGGGACTGCTACAAATGGAAGTATTACTAAGGCTAAATAGATGTCACCCAAGGGATAGACAAAGAGTACAGAATATAATTCATAACACAAAGGATGGAAGAGGAAGAAAAAGGAGGAGAAAAAAAAGAATCTAGAGGTTGTGTTTGTAATAGCATACAAAATGAGTTAAATTAGACTGTTAGATTACCCTTGAACCTTTGGCAAACACCAATCTAAAGCCTGCAATGGCAATAAGTACATACCTATCGATAATCACCCTAAATGTAAATGGTATGAATGCACCAATCAAAAGAGGTAGAGTCACTGAATGGATAAAAAGACAAGACACATCTACATGCTGCCTACAAGAGACTCACTTCAAACCTTAAGACATACACAGACTGAAAGTAAAGGGATGGAAAAAGATATTTCATACAACTAGTAGGGAGAAAAGAGCAGGAGTTGCAGTACTTGTACCAGAAAAAAACAGACTTCAAAACAAAGAAATTCACAAGAGACAAAGAAGGACATTACATAATGATAAAGAGGTCAGTCCAACATGAGGATATAACTATTATAAACATCTATGCACCCAACACAGGATCACCTACATATGTGAAACAAATACTAACAGAATTACAGGGGGAAACAGACTGCAATGCATTCATTCTAGAAGACTTCAACACACCACTCACTCCAAAGGACAGATCAACCAGACAGAAAATAAATAAGGAGACAGAGGCATTGAGAAAACATATTAGAACAGATGGACCTAATGGACATCTGCAGAACACTCCATCCAAAAGTAACAGGATACACATTCTTCTCAAGTGCACATGGAACATTTTCAAGAACAGATCACATATTAGGCCCCAAAAAGAGCCTCAGTAAATTCAAAAAGATTGAAATTGTACCAACCAGCTTCTCAGATCACAAAGGTATGAAACTGGAAATAAATTACTCAAAGAAAATGAAAAAGCCCACAAACACATGGAGGCTTAATAACATGCTCCTAAACAATCAATGGATCAATGACCAAATAAAAACAGAGATCAAGCAATATATGGAGACAAATGACAACAATGATTCAACACTGCAAAATCTGTGGGATGCAGCAAAGGCCATGCTAAGAGGGAAATATATTGCAATACAGGCATACCTCAGGAAAGAACAATACCATATGAACAGTCTAAACTCACAATTCATGAAACTAGAAAAAGAAGAACAAATGAGGCCCAAAGTCAGTAGAAGAAGGGACATAATAAAGATTAAAGCAGAAATAAATAAAATTGAGAAGAATAAAACAATAGAAAGAATCAATGAATGCAGGAGCTGGTTCTTTGAGAAAATAAACAAAATAGATAACCGCTAGCCAGACTTATCAAGAAAAAAAGAGAGTCTATTCATATAAACAGAATCAGAAATGAGAAAGGAAAGATCACTACAGACACCACAGAAATACAAAGAATTATGAAAGAATACTATGAAAAATTATATGGTAACAAACTGGATAATCTAGAAGAAATGGACAACTTTCTAGAAAAATGCAACCTTCCAAGGCTGACCCAGGAAGAAACAGAAAATATGAATAGACCAATTACCAGCAAAGAAATTGAATTGGTAATCAAAAACTACTTAAGAACAAAACCTCTGTACCAGATGGTTTCACTGCTGAATTTTATCAAACATTCAGTGAGGACCTAATACCCATCCTCCTTAGTTTTCCAAAAAGTAGAAGAGGGAATACTCCCAAACTCATTCTACGAGGCCAGCATCACTCTAATACCAAAACCAGGCAGATACCACAGAGAAAGAAAATCACAGACCAATATCCCTGATGAACATAGATGAAAAAATACTCAACAAAATATTAGCAAACCAAATTCAAAAATATACCAAAAAGATCATGATCAAGTGGGATTCATCCCAGGGATGCAAGGATGGTACAACATTTGAAAATCCATTAACATCATCCACTACATCAAAAAAAAGAAGGACAAAATCACATGATCATCTCCATAGTTGCTGAAAGAGCATTCGACAAAATTCAACATCCATTCATGATAAAAACTCTCAACAAAATGAGTATAGAGGGCAAGTCCCTAAACATAATAAAGGCCATATATGACAAACCCACAGTCAACATTTTATTTAACAGTGAGAAGCTGAAAGCTTTTCCTTTAAAATTGGGAACAAGACAAGGATGCCCACTCTCCCCACTTTTATTCAACATAGTTCTAGAGGTCCTAGCCATGGCAATCAGACATCACAAAGAAATAAAAGGCATCCAGATTGGTAAGGAAGAAGTCAAACTGTCCCTGTTTGCAGATGACATGATATTGTACATAAAAACCCTAAAGAATCCACTCCAAAACTACTAGATCTAATATCTGAATTCAGCAAAGTTGTGGGATACAAAATTAATACATGGAAATCTGTTGCATTTCTATACACTAATGGTGAACTAGCATAAACAGAAATCAGGAAAACAATTACATTCACAACTGCATCAAAAGGAATAAAATACCTAGGAATAAACCTAACCAAGAAAGTGAAAGACTTATACTCTGAAAACTACAAGACACTCATGAGAGAAATTAAAGAAGATACCAATAAATGGAAACACATCTCCTGCTCATGGATAGGAACAATTAATATTGTCAAAATGGCCATCCTGCCTAAAGCAATCTACAGATTCAATGAAATTCCTATGAAAATACTAACAGCATTTTTCAACGAACTAGAGAAAATCATTCTAAAATTCATAGGAATCACAAAAGACCCCGAATAGCCAAAGCAATCCTAAGAAGGAAGAATAAAGTGGGGCGAATTACGTCCCTGACTTCAAGCCTCTACTACAAAGCCACAGTAATCAAGACAATTTGGTACTGGCACAAGAACAGACCCATAGACAAATAGAACAGACTAGAGAGCCCAGATATAAACTCAAACATATATGGTCAATTAATATATGATAAAAGAGCCATGGATATACAATGAGGAGATGACAGCCTCTTCAACAGCTGGTGTTGGCAAAACTGGACAGCTACATGTAAGAGAATGAAACTGGACTACTGTCTAATAACCCCATACACAAAAGTAAATTCACAATGGATCAAAGACCTGAATGTAAGTCATTAAACCATAAAACTCTTAGATGAAAACATAGGCAAAAATCTCTTGGACATAAACATGAGCAACTTCTTCATGAACATATCTCCCTGGGCAAGGGAAACAAAAGCAAAAATGAACAAATGGGACTATATCAAACTAAAAAGCTTCTGTACAGCAAAGGATACCATAAGTAGACATCCTACAGTATGGGAGAATATATTCATAAATGACATATCTGATAAGGGGTTGACATCCAAATTATATAAAGAGCTCATGCACCTCAACAAACAAAAAGCAAATAAGCCAATTAAAAAATGGGCAGAGGAGCTGAACAGACACTTCTCCAAAGAAGAAATTCAGATGGCCAACAGGCACATGAAAAGATGCTCCACACCGCTAATTATCAGGGAAATGCAAATTATACCACAATGAGACATCACCTCACATCAGTTGGATGGCCAACATCCAAAAGACAAGAAACAACAAATGCTCGCGAGGATGCGGAGAAAGGGGAACCCTCCTACACTGCTTGTGGGAATGTAAATTAATTCAACCATTGTGGAAAGCAGTATGGAAGTTCCTCAAAATACTCAAAATAGAAATACCATTTGACAGGAATTCCACTCCTAGGAATTTACCCTAAGAATGCAGCAGCCCAGTTTGAAAAAGGCATATGCATCCCTATGTTTATCGCAGCACTATTTACAATAGCCAAGAAATGGAAGCAACCTAAGTGTCCATCAGTAGATGAATGGATAAAGAAGAGGTGGTACATATACACAATGGAATATTATTCAGCCATAAGAAGAAAACAAATTCTACCATTTGCAACAACATGGATGGAGCTAGAGGGTATTATGCTCAGTGAAATAAGCCAGGCAGAGAAAGACAAGTATCAAATGATTTCACTCATCTGTGGAGTATAAGAACAAAGAAAAAACTGAAGGAACAAAACAGGAGCAGACTCACAGAACCCAAGAATGGGCTAATAGTTTTACCAAAGGCAAAGGGACTGGAAAAGATGGGTGGGACGGGAGGGATAAGGGGAAAAAATGGGTATTCGGATTAGCACACATAATCTAGCAGGGGGTGGATATGGGGAAGGCAGCATAACACAGAGAAGACAAGTAGTGATTCTATAGCATCTTAGTATGCTGATGGACAGTGACTGTAATGGGGTATGTGGTAGGGACTTGATAATATGGGGGGTGTCTAGTAACTATAATATTGCTCATGTAATTTTACATTAATAATAAAAGAATTAAAAAAATGAAAAAAAATATCGATGTAAAAAAAAAAGAAACTGGAGGCTGGAATGACAAAATGATAGAGATGAGATACAGATAACTGGTAGCCAGAGCTTAGGGGACGACAGGGAGGGAGCAGGTTATTCTGCAGGGACAGCCCAAAGGAGCTGCTTGGAGGTGCCATACCAGCCCTGTTCTGTTGGGAGCCGCTCCCCGCCATCACAAGATGGCGCCCATTTCCGGCTGCTGGTTTGGTAAACACCCGCGCTGCGCATGCGCGAGGCGTAGCGCTGGCACCGTCATCTGGCCTGATCCTAGGACGCCCTATAGAGAAGGGCCACGCCACAAGCGGAGCGTAGGACCTATATAAGGGGTCGCCTCCCTCACTTCGGGGTCCTCCTCCCTACCTTACAGTCAGCTTGTGATCTCGCTCTCAAGATGCATTAAAGCTGTTGCTGCAGAAGAATCCTATTTGTCCTGTGCTTATTTCTGCTGGCGGAAAACTGCGCGGGACACTGTTCCTCGCTGTCCTGGTGGCTGGATGAACTTACACATGAGGTAAAATGTCATAGAATTATATGTAAAACATACCCAGACGTGAGTTTATGCAAAAAGCAGCGAAACCCGAGGAAGACCTGTCGTCCAGTTGATTGTACCGTGCCAATCAATTCCCCGGTTTTGGAAATACACTATAGTTACCTAAGATGTCACTATCAGAGGAAGCTGGGTGATAGGTACAAGAGATTTCTCTGTAACATTTTGGCAGTTTTCAACTATTTATAATTATTTCAAAACAGAAAGTTTAAAAAGTACAGAAATTGGATGAAAATGCTATAAAACTGACATAATCCCAACTCTCAAATTTTTATGTTCATTGGAATCACCCATTGCTCCTTACTGATGGACTTGATACAATGGACAAGTACATTATGACACATTAAAACAAATGTGAATAAAACACCATGCGGGTTTTCTTTTTTAAAAAAAAAAAAAGGAAGGGACTCTGTGTCTTTGTAAAAGCTGAAAATCACTGAGGTGTTGGAAAGAGCATGCAGTAGGGAAGTAGAAGACGGGACTAGTTCATCCCTGAGCTAACCCACTGTCCCATGGAGAATTATTACACCTGGTTCCTGCAATTAAAAGACCTTTTGGTTTAGGAAATGTGGAGGTCACATAGGACATAAGATTTCCCTAGCAGTGTGAGGCCGAGTGCCAAATGACTAGTGTTATTGATTGAATCGTGACCCCTAAAGTTTATATGTTGAAGTGCTAACCCCTAATATAAATGTATTCACAGAGAGGGCCTTTAAAAATGTTATTAAGGTTAAATGAGGTCCTAAGAGCTGACTGGTGCCCATATAAGAAGAGGAGATTAAGAAACAGACACGCACACAGTGGAAAGACCACATGAGGACATGGAGAAGACGGCTGTTTGCAAACTAAGGAGAGAGGCCTCAGGAGAAACCGACCCTGCTGCCACCTTGACCTTGGACTTCCAGCCTCCAGAACTGTGAGACAATAAATGCCTGCTGTTTAAGCCTCCCAGTCTATGGTATTTTGTTAGCTCCAGCAAATGAATACAAGCAGTATGGTGATGTGGTTTAGAAAAGGGAAGATAGAACTAGCTGCTTGTTCTTCAACAGGGAGTCTAAAATACAGTACCTAATCAGTTATGGCTACATACTCAAAATAAAAGCCAGCTATAAACCATAGGAAAGAAAACCACGTGATTAAGTGCATGTTGTTCAGAAATGCTGAAGTTCCTTCATCTGCATGCATGCATTCATCTATCCAATCACTCACGCCTTCATTCAATCAACAGACTGAGCCTCTCAAGCCCTGCGCCCAGTGCTGACAGACACACGGGTCAAGGGCAGAGCCCTGGCTGTGTCTAGTGCAGCATTTTCCAGGGCAGGCAATGTGGTGCACCACCGTCTCCACAGAGGTGGG
Organism: Phataginus tricuspis; assembly: GCA_029783875.1. NCBI lineage: Eukaryota > Metazoa > Chordata > Mammalia > Pholidota > Manidae > Phataginus > Phataginus tricuspis. The sequence continues at coordinate 8,943,356 of JAQQAC010017683.1, read as the reverse complement.
CACTGGGAGCAGGAAATGCACAGAGCAGGGCCCCCTCCTGCGCAGAAGCATAGATGCCGTGAAAGCTGACCAGTGAACAGTGGGAAGGAACAGCCACTCCTCAGGACACGGCATGCCTGGCAGCTCTCCAAAGGACTAGTCTTCTACAGCGCCAGCTGGGCTCAGACATGTGTCAGCCATCCCTCTCCTGAAGCCTATTTCACATTGCATTTGTCTAGGAATTCCATCATGGAATTACGTAATGCCCCAAATAGTGACGCCTGGGTGAGTTGGTTAGTTTTTGACACTTGACGCTCAGTAGAGGACTGATGAATACATAAAAAATCATTTTGTAAATTCTAAAATGGGATGTAAATGCTATCATTATACTAGATTTTGACCTTATAAGTCGCCTAGTCCAAAATGATCATTTTATGGACTATGGAGACTTATCCAAGGTCACCCGGCTCATACGTGGCAGAGACAGAGCCAAGGCTCAGCGCTACCCACTGCTAGGACTCCATAGGAAGCACAGGTTTTTAACATTTGAATTCCACAATAATATATATTCTTCAATCCTATACCATTCTCCTTCTATTTTCCTAACAATTCTAGGCACATTCAAATCAAAATTTTGCTTTTGGCAGTGTGGTATTTCAACCTCCTGGTGAATAAAGCTTTATGCTATAGCAAACCAAGCTGGAAACTCTCTCGGTGTTTCCTCTATTAGCTGAGCACTCTATTATTATGCTCCAAGACTGGTGCTGATTTGAAACCTATGAAAAGTCAAGAACAAGCCGGGGATAACTGAGACAGGAGGGTAAGGAAAACGGCAAGTGAAGGGGAAGCTGTGGGCAAAAGTGAAGGTAGAGGAGGGAGGGAAGGGGAAGAAGGAAAATGTCTTTCGCTAGCACTGTGTTACTATCAGGACTGTCTGACCAGAAAGTGTGAAGCCCGGGGCCAAGGCTGGTGGAGGAGACCAGTCTCACAACCACACAGTCACGCTCCACCTCTCAGGACACCTAGGAAAGATCTTCTTCTGTCTCATGGCAACCGTGTGACTCATTGTGGTCACCCTCCTGCAATGGGGACCAACGGGCTCAGAGCCAAATGCACCCCAACAACAGCCACGCTGGGGCAGCCTAGTGCCTCCTCCCTCGGTTTAACTTCCCTAGCTTCCTGATTAACCCTTTGTCTACATGCTCTCTGCCATAAGCAGCCTTAAAATGTTTTAGGGGGTAAAAAAAAAAAGCAGTAAAATAAAGCCCAAGAACCAATTCACAAGAAAAAAAGGCAACAGAAAAAGCAAAGCTTGTTTGAGGACAGTACCTCCAGGTTATCTCAGGGTCTATCAGCCCCTTAAATTATTACTTAACTCTGAACTTACCAACGGTGTCGCACGGTTCATCCTTGTGTACACAGAAATCTGTCCTAGAAAACAAAAGGACAATGTCAGGTGTACGCAGTGCCCCTAAGAATGGGAGAAGACGCCGTTGGCGGACCTTGGTTAGTCATCCTTCCCGTAGTGATTTTATCACCTTAGCTGTCACAGGTTACAGTAAAGAAAACCAATTAGCAGCGTTTGCCACAAGTAACCCATTCACGTTTCCAACCGGGAGGCCCAGTTACCCCACATTAGGCCCTCGTTTCAGTGCTACACTATTCCATACAGAACACTCAGTGGCTGGAAGGCCTCCTGCCGACAGCTGAACAAGTTTTAGAAGATGTTTGCAATAATTGTCATGTATCAGTGACAATTATTAGTCAATATCATCAAACTACAGTGACTTCCCCAAGCTGCCCTACATGGGCAGCAACTGGTTTTAGATGCTGCAATAACCATGTACCACTTACATAAGACAACACATGTTTTCTGAAAGTCACATTTATAGCTCACCACAGTCCCCCAAGCGTGAAGCTGTGGACACACAGCAAACTTGCTCAAGACCTAGTCCAGCCGAGGTTCTGAAAGTGCGAGGTTCTCTCTCTGGCCACACATGTGTGACACGAGGCGTCTGGGCCCTTCTATTCTAGAATCAAAGCATTCCCATGTCTCCTTCCTGAGTTCCCAGGTCACTGGCTGGGGCAGTGTCCTTCCTGGGTGGCCTGGCCCCTCCTATGGCCCAATGCTGATCTTCTCGCAGGGGTCCCTGGGGGGCTGATAGAAAGCACCCAGTCACCTGTGGTTCTCTGAACTCCCTCAGGCACGGCTTCAGAGTTAAAAGTGCATTCTGAAGCCATGCCACCTGCCCACTCAGACCCACAGATTCCAGATCTGTAGGCTTAGAAGATTCCATTTGGGGTTCTGATGTACAGAATTCTCAGGCCCAGGCCCACTGCCTCAGGCCAAGGTCCCACCAGGTGCCCTGGACACCCTACAAGCCCAGAGAGGGTAGGGCCCATGGCCGGGGTGTGACAGCTCTGACGGTGTGGCCCTGAAACCGGCCAGAGACAGTGAGGAGGAACTAGGGCAACCCCATCAGCAGCTCACCTGGGGTCGGCTTACTGCAAGCGCCTCCTTGCTTCCCATAGCAAGCATATTTATTTTGGTCATCGACTTTAAAATACTTTGAACAGAGGAGAGAAGGAAGCTTTCAAGACCCCCACACATTTCACAACCTGATTTCAAAATCAAGAGCACCTCCAGGGAAATGGAAAGAGAATAACCAGAGGAGCTGAGAAAGGGAGTCTCGTGACTTGATTTTTTTCTCAAAGACAACCTTTTAGGAGACTAATGAACAGGCAGTAGAGGGTGGCAAGGAAGCAGCAATGGCAGAGAGGAAACCAAACAAATAAAACTCAGGATAGGAATGTGTTCACTGGGCCAGGATCGCTCTAACCTCAACTCAACATTCTTGATCTGATGCCTTCCCACTGGGGCAGTTCAGACATCACACACGCTGACGCAAAGCCCAGGCTGGCCCGAGACCTTGCTCTAGGGTTTCCCAGGGTGAGCACTTGTACGTGTTGAAAGTTTCATCCCTTGGCCTCACCTGAACAAAGGAGAAAGGGCACCCGACCATCAGTCCCACAAAAGAGAACCAAACAGAACCGCTACTTCCAGGTGTTATCCTGGAGAAAGCCAGCCCTGTGGGCTGACAGGGGCCTGTGTGCTCTCTCAGCTCACGGCTGCCCTAAGGCAGTCTCAGAGGGGGCCCCTGCAGCTTCCCCTGCTGCTTCTGCAAGGAAGTGGAAGGGTGTGCGGTCTGCTCACAGTGGGCCTAGCTCAACTAGAGGCCTGGTTTGGAAGGGTCAAAATTTTAATTTTCACTTCTCTTCCTGCTCAAGATCCTTTCCCAGAAAAGGAAAAGTAAACCACCTGCCTGCAAGGGCATCTTCCTCTCCAGGTAATCCTACTTCTGCTGCAAATCCAGGCCCGAACCCCACATAGGGGCTGCCGGGTTCAACAGGGGAATGCAAAAAACAATGAGGGTCCCTGGGCGGCTCACCAGCCCAAGTCCACACCCCACTGTTTGTTCTGAAGAGCAGGACGGCTGTGTGGCCCTAGGTGACAGGGCAGTCTCATGGGGGTGTGAGCACCACACTCAGAACCTCCCAGCTCTCAGCCTGGTTTCACACACTGTCGCTGCTGTCTTGAAACTCTTTTTGAACATGGGATCCGACACGTACACTCTGTACTGGGCCCAGCAACTTATACATAACCAATAACCCAAATGGTACACATTTGGGGCTTAATAAGTACTGGCTGCTTTATTAAATGACTGACCTACATTTCTGGACCACCTTCAACATGCCCTGCAAGCTCAACATTGGCCTCATCTTCCCCAGTGGTTGGAGACCTGGAAAATTGTGATGCTGTGGTCCACAGACCCTCACTGAGTGCTCACCATGAGCAAGGTCTGAGGGATGCCCCCTTAGTCAAAAGGCCCAAGCAAAGACTGTTCCTGGGGAGCTGGATGGAGTCCCACAGGAGGGGAAGGCCAGGGGCAGCTGGAGGTGACCGGGGGCTCAAGCTCCAAGCTGGCCCTGGGTGTCTGTTCTGGTGTCTCCCATGAGCACAGACCTGGGTTTGGGCAGGAAATCCCACCTTCCTGGCTTTCTGGGAGAGATGCAGAGCCAAAGGTAAAGTGGCATGAAGCACTGAAGCCCCCTGGACCCCGTCCTCTGCATGGACCCCCTGAGGCCCCCAGATTCAGACCACTCAGAGGTGCTTCCTAGCCTCAAAGTTGCAACTGTTGGAAATTCAGCTTCTGCTGCTTCTGGCTCAGCAGATTCTGCTGGACATGATGTTATGCTCACATCTCTGCGGCAGGCCATCTGTAGGGTTGGTGGGCATCCAGGAGAATACACTTTTGGGCTCAGCCACAGCCCATAAGAGAAAAAGAAAAGAGAAGAAATTTGCAGATCGGCAAGTCCCAGTTCCAGGACTCAGCGACACCAGCCCCTAAACCCTGCCTGGCCTACACAGCCTGCAATTAGGCCCTCAGCTCGGATTACTCTGGGAGGACAGGACTGCTTGCTTCTCAGTAGCGGCAGCCGTCTCTCACCCAATTTCCGTGAGAAAACATCAGCCTATTATTATCCCGTCCTGAGAACTGCAGCTCTCAGTCTGTATTAAACAATGCTTCTCCGCCAACTCGGCTTCCAGCCTCCACCCCACCGCTGCCTGCCCCATCCTCCTGGGAGGTCTTCAGTTTAACATCTGCAAGGACCCAAGAGAACGGACAGGCCTGGATCAATTCGGTCCGGCAGCTCCAGAGAAGCAGGTGAATCATGATTGCTCAGGTGGCCCCTGAGGTGTCAGCATGAAAGGGAGAGAAGAAATACTAGGCCATAGGTGACAGAGGGATGCAGGAGGCCTTTGCATTGGCTCTGCCTGCAGCATTAGAAACCTTGCTTTTTCAGGCTACCAGGCATTCCCCTCTCCAGCCCCCACACCCAGAACCACCTGCATGCAGTCAGGTACCTCCTCCCCCCCCCAAACACACATCCACACAATGTGCTTAGTTAAAAAAGAACATTAAAAAATTTGTATTGTGGTAATATACACATAAAATTTACCACCTTAACCATCTTTAAGTGTTTAGCTCAGTAGTTTTAAGTACATTCACAATGTTGTGCACCCAATCTCCACAACTCTGTTTATCTTGCAAAACTGAAACTCTATGTCCCTTAAAAACTCTCCATTTCCCCTGACCCCTAGCTTCTGCAACCACCATTCCACCTTCTATACACTTAACTCTCCGAGGCACTTCATATGACTGGACGCATACAGGATTTTTTATGAGTTTCTGTGACTGGCTATTTCACTCGGCATAATGTCCTCAAGGTTCATCCATGTTGTAGAAGATATCAGAATGTCCCTCCTTTTCAAGGCTGAATAATAGTCCGCTGTATGTATGGACCACATTTTGTTTATTCATTCACCCACTGATGGACACTTGGGTTGCTTCCACATTTTGGCTATTATGAATAATACTGCTATGAACACAGGTATACAACTATCTCATTGAAACCCTGCTTTCAATTATTTGGGGTATAATACCCAGGAGAGGAATTTCTGGATCATATGGTAATTCTATTTTTAATTTTTTGAGGAACTGCCATACTGTTTTCCATAGTGGCTGCACCATTTTACCTTCCCACCGAGAGCATGCAAGGGTTCCAGTGTCTCCACATCCTCACCATTACTTGTTATTTTCTCTTCTGTTTTGTTTTTATAGTAGCCATCCTAATGGGTGTGAAATGCTACAGAGAACATTTTTGTGCAAAATAAGCTGTTAGGAGGTAGGAAAAAAAAAAACAAGCCTCACAGCAACATGGTCTGGCTGAGGGTTCATTCATGTCTGCTGATGGCACTCTATCAAAGGGCTAACCCGCAAGCTTTGTCAGCACTGACTTGGGGAACATTTACTGCCTCTGCAAAAAAAAAAACAAAGGCTATTCGTTCCAAACCAAGACCACTTGCAGCACTTTCTCCATCCAGACAAGGAAGGAAACAGCAGGAAAATGAATAAGCAATACAGGGAAAACTCCCAGAGGTTATTTTTAACAAAACACTAGAATTTATATGTTCTATATAGTATTTATTCAAACTATTTTCAAAGTAATGACCTTGGAAGTTTAGCTGCATATTCCAAAGAGGATGCTATTTAGAGCTCCTCTCTAGAAAAGGTCTTTTTTTAATAATTTAATTATCATTTGGAGAATCAGTCACATTAATTTATAGTCACACATAGACATGGTTCCCAAGGACTCCTGCTTGCTCCCCAAATTAACTCTCAGAGGATGATACCCAGAAGTCCAGCACCACAATCCTCAGGGTGCTTTACACAAAACCCATGGCTGCAAAAGCCATTTCAAAGTGCCTTGAGCCATGGTGGCCTCTGGCCAGTGGGCGTGGGGACCAGGGACAGTGCCTGGAGGTGGCCAGCACTCCCAGGGGTGGGCAAACCCAGATCCAAAGCAAGAACCACGCCAAACTCCTCCCTTGCCCTCGGCGCCCGGCAGTGTAGGCAGTCAGGGTCACTGAACAGGTATGGCCTCGAATGTCCCATTATACATTTAATCATATCTTGTAGAACCAGCAGATGTTCTCATACGGGTCAGCACACCACAGAGCACATTTTAACCCTCCAGGGTGGGCAACTGATGAGTGACTGGGCATCTGTTTGGTGTCTGGTGGTGGCAATGTGCGTGTTCTGGGTTTGTTAAGAACAGAAGATTAGAGAGCTGCACTGCCTGGTGGCTGAGGCTGAGGCCACAGAACTTGCCCAGCTAGCTTTGGGATGTCACTGGGCCAGGAGCTTGCAGTACATGGACAAAGAGATGCAACCAAAGAGACTTTCTGGACTCAAAACCAAAGACTTAAACCAGATTTAACTCTTCTTATAGGGGAAGGCTGTCTTCAAGGTGAAGACATAGTAAAGTGATCCCCTTCCACAACTTTACCTCTGAACTCAAACAAAAAGATAGCATGTAATTTGGGAAGTACTTTCCTTAAATCAATAAAGGAAATCCTTATAATTCAGAGCTGACATATTCATAGCAGCTCTAATAAAATTTTGGTAGTTTAATCTAATGGATTATCAAGACACATTTCTATGTTCTATAGGGGGATTTTGGTATAAACACATCACATTATCAAAGTAAAGCAACCCAAGGCAAGCCACGTTTTCTCAGAGATTTGAGACGCGGTGGGGAAATGAAATAGCTGCATCTATAGGGTGTGGGTTGAATTGTGTCCCCACAAAAAGACATGTTCGAGGTCTACCCCCTGCTACCCGTCAATGCCATCTTATTTGGAAAGAAGGTCATGGTAGATATAATCAGGTTAAGATGAGGTCACATCAGATCCAATGACTGGTGTCCTGAGCGAAATTTGGACACAGGGAGAAGGATCTGTACGAGCGGAGGAGAGACTGGAGCAATGCATCTACAAGACTTGGACGCTACGAACTGCACGCAACTGCCAGAAGTTAGGAAGAAGGAAGGAAGGACCCTCCCCACAGTCTTCAGAGAGAGCACAGCCCTGCCCACACCTTGATTTCAGACTTCTGGTGTCCCAGACTGTGAGAATCAGTTTCTGTTGTTTTAAGCTACCCAGTTTGTGGCCATTTGTAACTGCAGCCCTAGCAAACTAAAATAACATTCTTGCCGCCTGTCTGGAAGGCTGGCTTCGGTGTCTATCGTCCTCGGCCAGGCCCCTGCTCTCCCTCTCAGTCTGGAGGAGTGAGTCCAGCACAGCTGCCTATAAAGAGTCTTGGTGCCCTGTTTCCCATAGAACCGCCACGTGAACTTTACGGGCATCTCTGCCCACTTGCTGATGTCCCGAAGAGCACCCCGTGGAGGGGGCTGCACAGCACACGCAGGCCTTCCTGGACTTCCTCCCACAGGAAACTCAGGGTATCTGCTCCCCCAAATAGTGTACTCAGGCCAGTTTAGAAACAACCTCAAACAGTTAGCTCTTTCCAGGGAGCCTTATATTTGGTGCAGGGTAGAGGCAGTAGATAAATTTTCTTAGAAGTTTTAAAATGGATAACTGGCATTTCAGTGCTCTTATATTAGTAATAAAAAGAGCAACAATATTAGCTAACCCTTACTGTGCCCTTTCTTGGAGCCAGGCACTGTGAAAGGCTTCCCATGCTCATGTAACCCTCACCCTTTGGAGGTAGGTGCTCTCATTTATCCCTATTTAACTGGATGAGAAACCCGAGGCTCAGACAGGTGGCCACGGTCTGATTTCCAAGCCTGAATTCCTAGCAGACTGCCCCCTTTCCTTTCCAATGGGAAATGTCTTTCTTTCTCACACTTTCATCTACAGGCCGACTCCAGCTTTACCTGGTTACGAATACAGCGGCATCCACAGGGGGCGTATCGTCTTTCCCTCCTGGTACCTGATTGTTGCCGAGGTATCGGGCTCCTCCGTATTCCTCATTCTGCCAGTGACAGAAGCTCTCCAGGGACCGCTCACCATGGTGGCCAATGGACAACTTGGCCTAAGAGAAATCAGGAGGGGGGCAGTTCAAGAACCAAATGCTCAGGACAGCCAGAGTTCATGCCCAGACCACAGTGTGAATGTTAAGGGGGAGACAGCTGCTCTCTCAGACATCACTCCCCAGGTGCAAACCTAATGCTACAGGGAGATGCAGAGACCCAGAGAGAAGCCACCAAGGCCTCATTTATAACTTCAAACGCAGACTATGTTATTAAAGAAAAACACTCTGAACAGTGTACCCGACCAAACACTGGCCCTTCCTTCTCCTGTTCATTGTTTCATTCTGCCGGTAACACTGTCAGGTGTGAGCACATTCACTCAAAAGACCAGAAAATGATGCTACAGTTAATCCAAATTTGGCCTGAAATTTGCGTACAGGTCCAGAAAGGTAGCTGTGGTTCCAAACCTCACCATCTAGGCTTGGCACACATGAGACATGCAGGAAGTGAAGGGGGGATGCACACAGGCCCACTGCTCCAGGTTCCCTTGAGATTCTACACAATTACGCACACACCGTGCTTCCAGTAATGGTAGCATGCCCTCCTCTCACCAGATATCCCTACCCCCTGGCCCACTTGGCACTGTTCCCACCTGCAAAGCCAGGGAGAGCAGAAAAGACCGATGACCTCCTCCTTAGCACTAATAGCAATAGAAAGCTTCAAGACCAGTTACATTCTCTGTGCGCACTTGAAGGGGCTGATGGGGACTTACAGGACGTTGTCGCAGCAAGACAAGCTTGGTAACTTGAACGTTAACTTTAATTCCAAGGCTGTGATGCTGAAACATATTGTATACCTGTCAGGAGAGAAAAAAGAAGTAATATGTAAATATAAAAATTTTTTAAAAAACAGTGGCATCCTGGTTGGGATCCTGGAATAAAGAAAAGACATTAGGTAAAAACTAAGTACATCTGAATAAATCATGGACTTCAGTGAATAATACATCAATACTGGCCCATTGGTTATGACATACCATGCTAATGTAAAATATTAATAATAGGGGAAAATTATGTATGGGAACTCTCTGTACCACCTGTTCTTTTTCTATAAATCTAAAACATAAAATGTAAATGAATGAAGTATAAATGTATTTAAAATTAAAGCATAAAAATAAATTATATTAATTAAAAAATTAACAGAAAAACAGCTTTTACTCCTCCAGCACAAAAGAACAATCTAAAAAAAGAATAATTATATGAAATCAAATTTCTGTGTTCATAGATACACTCTTTCTGGAACAAAAATATACATATATGTGAGAAATATAACCCAGAAATATTTAAAAGGCTTGAGACTAAAAAAAAAAAAAAAAAATCCCATACATATGAATTCCTGTAAATATCTGTATGATTAAAAAAACTCTGGAACCACACACACACGTGCACCCAAACATATAACACAAACTAAGCTGGAAATAAGTTATTTTTTTTTAAAGTATAGGATGGAGATTCTGAACAAAAGGAAAGGTTGTTAGATGACTCATACAAAACTCAAAACGCCCATTTTGGGCTTTCATGCAGGAAGCTGAAGGTGACCTTTACAAAAGGGAGGGGGTAGTCAGTGCCTGTGACCCCCGCCTTGTAGCTAGCTTGTGTTATTTCCAACCTCATCACAAGCCATCAATGTTGGTATCTCTACCACCCTCAGCTCATCAAAATAAAGCCACCTTTTCAAAACCCACAACCAGTCAACAATGACCCCAATTCAAATCCAGGCTTCCCCAGCCAGGAAGACCTTATTCCTTCTTTATTCCCTAAAGTCCTCATTCTAACCAAAGTGTATCACAGAGATAAAGCTACAGTAACAGAAAGGATATGTCCCTCTTGGGTTTGTACTTCTCATAGGTAGAACTTATAAATTATAAGGACTTCAAAATCAAGAAATCAAATGAAAGTGTTTCAAGCAGAAGAATGATAGGAAACCTCAAATAAGGGGCAGGAATTAAAGTTGACATGGACGCAAGCAAGCCCATTGGATTTGAGGATTCCAGGGTGAGCGTGACTCTCTTGAGCTCCTTTTACATAATATGGAGAGAGCAGAGTGCAGCGTGGTACCATAGGGCAGGTGACAAACATGAGAGTGTAGATATGGAGAGAACAGGAATGAGAATCTTTTGAACTTTTTTTTTTAATTGAGGAAATACTTTGTTTCATTCTGCCCTGGTTTTTATTTTGTTTCAGCTTTATTGAAACATAATTGATAGGTAACATTGTATTAATTTCAGGAGTAGAACATAATTTGATATATGTATATGTATATATTGCAAAATAATCACAATAAGATTAGTGAATATCTATCACCTCACATAGGTTTTTTCTTGTGATGAGAACTTCAAAGATCTACTCTTAGCATCTTTCAAATATAACATACAGTGGTATTAACTATAGTCACCATGTTACACAGTACAATCCCAGAATTAATTTATTTTATAACTGAAAGTATGTACCTTTTGTCCTCCTCACCCATGCTGCCCACTCCCACCCCCTCTCTGGTAACCACCAATATGTTCTATCTACGAGTTCAGTCTTTTTAAATCCACCTGTTAGTGAGATCATCCCATATTTGTTTTCCTCTATCTGACTTATTTCATTTTGAATAGTCTCCTTGGCTTTTTCTGATAGACATAATCTAGAAAGGAGAATCTTAGAGCAGGGGCATTAAAACCTTCTCCAGTTGGTGCTGTGTCCTCCAGCAGCAGCATTAAAGCAATGCCCACAGCAGACAGTGTAGCCACAGTTCATTCAGGCTACATGAAGCTGGACACAGCGTCTGGCATACATCAGAAGCATTTGTGTGACAAAGGCATTTAGCTGTTTCATTGCTTGGATTTTACTCTGAAAACTATTATTAATGCAAAACAAAATCTTTGTGCAATGTCATATTCTTCCCTACAAGGCAAAAACAGAACATGGTCAGTTGTTCTATTCTCACTTAGGCCCCCCTGCAAATTTTCTTTCCTCAAGGACAGTCATTTTTTGACACAGGCCCACCCATAGGCCAGTTCTGAAGGCATGTCTTAATTACCTATCCCCAAGCCTGGCTGAGGAAGGGGAAAGGCACAAAACTTTTTCTTTGTGTTTATATTTTGAGAACCGCCCAATGGCTGTAATTCAATTTTTTTCCAGAAATATTCAGCATTAGGATTGGGTCCAAACTGGGAAACCTCAATTCAAAGTATGAAAATCAGGAGAAGGAAAACTTAAAGTTATGAGGGAGAAAACTCAAGTCAAACAGGATTTCAAGGTGCAACCTAAGCATGGCCAGTAATGTGAACACCAGCCAAAGACATTGAAAAATATTACTGTACATTTGAACAAATAATACAGTAAAGTAATCCTCACTGGTACTCTGACATGCCACATGAAAGAGGCACACAGAACCTGTGTGGAACGGCACGGGTTTCAGGAAGACCCAACTAGAGGAACAAACTCCCTTGTCAGAATCTAGTATTTTCTCCTCGCTGGGCTGATGACAGTTCTGCACATTCTATACACCACTGCTTGCAGGGCCCAGTTGCTTCCCTTGGAGCAAATGCACAAAAAAAGATGTGAGATGGAGGGGGAGAAAAAGCTTCATGCTTTTGGGGGTGCTTTTGTTTAATGGGTATAGTGTTTCCGTTCTGCAAGATGGCCAAGTTCTGGAGATTGGATGCATGACATGTGATTGCACGTTATGCCCCTGAACTTGTACCCTTAAACATGCCTAAGGTGATCAAGTTTGTTAAGTGTATTTCACCACAATTAAATTTTTTATTTTTTTTTTAAAGCTTCATTCTCTAACAATATTCTCTAACAAGCTCAAGGGAAGGCACCCCCCCTTGATGTGTAACCAGGGAGCTCACATCCAGGGGAGCGGACGCAGAGGCCTGACCACGGCCCACACGCCTCGTCACCTGACGTGAGCTGTCCCACACTCCCACCGGGCTCGGCAGAGCATAGGGCGGACGCAGAGGATCTCCCCAGAGGCCCATGGCCAAGCCAGGCAAGCCAGACGAAAATCTGACGACAGCCACGAAACACAAAGCAGCAGGCCTCAGAGACAAGTAACAATGTCTCCGTCTTTTTTTTCCCATGGGAATTCATGCTCAGGAGAAGTCCTGGAGGCGGCAGCCATCCGATGTTTAGGAAGACACCTGGTTGGGCAGGGAACAGCACAGCCAGTCGTCTGGAAATTCTGCCTCCGGCATCCAGCTCTGGCTGCACCCTGGCAAGTGTTCAGAGTCCTGGCTGCATTTGTCACATTTCCTTGGCAGCCTGGGGGCTGAGCCTGCCGCCACCAGCCGCACAACTGAGGCTCTCCTGGCTGGGGGGACTTGGGGACATGGTCAGAGAGGGGCAGACAGGGACCAGAAAAGGAGCAGGTGATGGAGACGCAAAGGGAGGAGTTGTTCTCAATTCCAGGCTGGGTTTTCACAGGAACACCACCTACCTGCAAGACTCAGGGCCTGCCCAGGGCCAGACCGGGATGACAGGTGATGCCCCATGTCACATGTGAACAGACCCCCACAACTGAAGGGGCTGTGTTTCTATGTGGGGGGGGGGGTCCCTGAAGCGGCAGCACCGACACCACCTGGGCACTTTAGGAAATGCAGTCCAGAGCCCACCCCAGAATCACTGAATCAGAAACGCTGGGCTGGGCCTGGCCATCTGCATTCAACAAGCCCCCAGCGGCTTTGCATGGATGGCTGCTGGGGTGTAAGAAGCTGTGAGTCCTCTCACACTGTGAGAGCTCCTCTGGTCACCAGAGAGAGGCGTGTTGACTGTTTCACATGGTAACTGAGTAAAACTGATGTCATTTTTCCTCCAAACAGAACTTGCCTGGAATGTCTCAGGTTTTCATTCCACTCCATCGTGGTTAAGGAAGCTAAAAACAACCAAAGTTCTGTCAAGTGGCCCCATTTTCCAGTTTGGCTGCCCAAGCCCAGGGTTTCTAGTGTCAACACCACCTGTTTCCGTCTGCAATTTGTTCTTTAAAATATTCCTGCTCCTGTGTCACCACCACCCCCGACCAAAGAGAAACCCAGTGATGAACGTAAAAGGCAGAACAGCACATTTGGAGAACAGACAAAGCCGAGACTGGGGCACTTCTCTGTGGCCTGCTGCAGGCTGGAAGACCCAGCAAGGTGGAGGCTTCTCCCTGCACATTTACCTGTGCAGGTGAGTGGCTCGCTGGGGACACGGAGCCCAGAGAGGGACTCCATTTCACTGGGTAAGCACCGAGCATAGGTATCTTTTAAAACACAAACCATTACATACCACTCTTCTCCTCAAACCCGTCAAGAGGCTTTGCACGGCATGTGAGGCAAAGCTCGCCCTCCATGCCCCAGTGGACCAGCCCGCAAGATCGGCAGGCGGGCACCCCTCTCACCATGCCCTGCTCTCCCCCATCATCTACCAGTAACCGACAATCTGCACCTCCCAAGTGCAGGAGGGTCACCGCCGACTGGCTCCTTAAGACCCTCCCCGCTAAGCGGAATGTCACTCCTCAGAGCTGTCCCTGACTGCCTCGGTCACTTGCCAGCACCTCATCTTTGCATAGCAGTTTATAAAATTTTGAGTACAAACTTTACTGATTTGTCTGCTGGTCCCACCCCATGAGTTCTGTGAGCATGGGACATGTCGTGGTCCCTACTCTATACTCAGTCGCTACAAGAGTCCCTAGCGCACATTAGGAGCCCAGCAAATATAGCTGAACGCAATTAGTGAGTGAACCTTTTAATTTTATTTTTAACTGTGGTAAAAATATAGAAAACATAACATCTTAACCATTTTTCAGTATACAGTTCAGCAGTGCCATATACACTCACATTACTGTACAACCATCACCACCATCCGTCCACAGAACATTTTTTTTCTTGCAAAACAGAACCTCCGTAGCCATCAGAAAATAGCTCCCCATTCTCCCCTCCCCCCCAGCCCCTGGCAAACACCATTCCACTTTATGTCTCTGTGGATGTGGCTACTCCAGGCACCCTCATATAAGTGCAATCATACAGTACTTGTCCTTTGTGTCTGGTTTATTTCACTCAGCATAATATTCCCAAGGCTTATCCATGCTGTAACGTGCGTTAGAAGTTCCTCCCTTTTTTTAAGATTGCATAACTTTCCATTGTGTGCATACATATATACCCTATTTTGTTTATCCATTCATCCTTCAATGGAACTTGGGCTGCTTCCTCCTTGCGGCTATTGTGAATATGGCTGCCATGAACTTGGGTGGCAAACATCTCTCAGAGACCCTGCCCTCAATTCACTTGTGTATGCACCCACAAGTGGAACTGCGGGGTCATCCGGCATATACGTGATCCTCTTTCATACTCTAAGCCTGTACAGTGGCTAGAAATTTTGCTGGGATTTTCTTTTTTTTTCTTTTTTGGCTAAACAGCATCTACTGCTATTTTCGCTGGGGAAAATTTCCTCGCTGGGTGAGCTCTGGAGGAAGGCAGACACCCTATCCCACTATAGAAACCAAAGAGGGTAGCTGCCCTGCTGTGGCACCTGCCACAGCAGCGTGAGGCAGAGCTGTTCCTAGACACCCACCCAGGCCTTTGGCTCCTGAGGAGGACCAAGGGGCAGTGAGATGTTCCCAGAACCCAGGAGCGGCCGCCGGACCACAGCAGGGTGAGAGCAGCCCGTGCTCCTGGCTGAATCTGACTTGCTCTCTTTTGCTGCCTGTCCCCCTTTAGCCCCCTGACCCCAATATTCCCCCAGATTTTGAGCCTGGTGACCCAGCCTTCCTCAGCTTCTGAGCACCTCCTTATACACCTCCAAAAATGTTTCCTTTTCTGTTTTAGTTAGTCCAGGCTCCATTTCTGTTGCTTATAACAAACCCCCCTGACTGATACAAGAACCCAGCTCATTGCTGTGTGGTTTACAGCAGTCCTTCCTTTTGTTTGAAAATGCCACCACTCTGCACGATGCCAGGCTTTTGAGGTACCTCTTCCCCACTCCACAGCCCCTCAACAATGACCAAAGGGGCGTGGCTCTCACAGCAGCCACCTGTCCAACCCTGGAGTCTGACTCGTCAGGGCTCAGACGTAAAGCTGCTTAGAGCAGCCAGAGGGGCTCTCTGTACTGTTCTTTATCACGCTTGTTTTATCTGCTCCATCTTGATTCTGTCCTCCTTTAAGGACAGGAAGTGAGCTGAGAGGGCCTGAACGGGCCTGCCCAGAGCACAGTGGGCTGTGTGGAGATGTCAACATGCAATTCCATTTATGTAGAAACATTTTCTGCCACAGAATAACACACCATATCTGTGTGCTTTGCTTGGAATACAGAAAGGGTTTCAAAAGTAAATTAATCAAGGACTTTTTTTTTTAAAGCCAATGTTTTCACAACTTTAACACTGAATCCTTTGCAAAGGATTCATATATGGCATCAGTCACTCATTTATCAGTTCAGAGACTCCACCAATATTTCTTGATCATCTGCACAGGTATTAAGCACTGGGTAAATAATGGTGAAGGTATAGACACAGTCCTGACATGATGAACATATAGATGGTAGAAAGACAAATAATAAACAGGGTAAGGCTCTTAATAAGTCGTGTTAAATATGAATATGAAATTTATCGTTTTACACATTTTTTAGTGTATGGCTTAGTAGCATTAAGTGCACTCACATTGTTGTGCAGAAATCATCACTGTCTATCTACAGAACTTTTTCATCTCCCCCAACTGAAACCCTGTACACATTAAACTCTATCACCCCCCCCCCCCCCCCCCCCAGCCCCTGGCAATCGCCATTCTCATTTCTGTCTCCATAAATTCAACTAGTCCAGGTACTTCAAATACAATATTTGTACTTTTGAGACTGGCTTATTTCACCTAGTGTAGTGTCCTTAAGGTTCATCCATGTTGTAGCAGGTGTCAGAACTCCCTTCCTTTTTAAGGCTGAATGATATTCCATTGTGTGTCTGTATGTGTGTTTGTGTATACAAAGACCCTGTTTTGTTTATTCATTCAACTGTCAACAGACACTTAGGTTGCTTCCTCCTTTGGCTATTATAAATAATGCTGCCATGAGCATGAGTGCACAAATATCTATGCATGACCAAAATTTCATTTCTTTTGGGCATATACTCAGAAGTGGAATTGCTGAGTACTATGGTAATTCCATTTTTTTTTGAAGAACCATCCTCCTGTTTACCATAGGAGCTGCATCATTTTATAGTCTCACAAACACTGCACAAGGGCTTCCATTTCTCCAGATCCTCACCAACACTTGTTACCTTACTTTTTTTCTTTTTAATAATAGCATCCCAAAGGGAATGAAGTGGTATCTAATTGTGGTTTTGATTTGCATTTCCCTAATGATTAATGATGTTGGATATCTTTTCATGGGCTTATTGGCCATTAATGTATATCTTCTTTAGAGATATGTCTATTTAAGTCCTTTGCGCATTTTTAAATTAGATTGGCTTTTTTGTTGTTAAGTTTCAGGAGTTCCCTATATATTCTGATATTATCAGAAACATTCTTTGAAGTATTTTGGCCCAATCAGTGCATGGTCTTTTTACTCTGTTGATAGCGGCCTTTGATGCACAAAGATTTTGCATTTGATGAAGTCCAATTTTTCTATTTCTTCCTTTGTTGCTTGTGTTTTTGGTATTATATCCAACAAACCAATGCCAAGACCAATGTCATGAAGCTCTTCCCCCCTAAAACTTCTAGGAGTTTTATAGTTTTAGCTATTATGTTCAGGTCTTTGATCCATTTTGAATTAACTTTGTATATAGTGTTAGGTAAGGGTCCAATTTCATTCATTTACACGTGGCTATCCAGTTTTCCCAACACCATCTGTTGAAATGACTGTCACTTTCTCATTGAATGATCTTGTCAACCTTGTTGCAAATCATTTGACCATATATGTGAGGTTTTATTTCTGGGCTCTTTATTCTATTCCATTGGTCTATATGCTTATCTGTATGCCAGTACCATAGAGTTTTGATGACTACATTTTTGCAATAAATTTTGAAATCCAGAAGTGTGAATTGAAGATTATTTTGGCTATTCAGAGTCTTGAGATTCCACGAGAATTGTAAGATGGATTTCTCTATTTCTGCAAAGGAAAATATTGTTGGGATTTTGCTAGAGATTGCATTGATTCTATAGCTAGAGTGTAGTAGGACTGACATTATAAGAATGTCTTCCAATAACGAACATGGATGTCTTTCCATTCAGTTACATCTTAAATTTCTTTCACCAATGTTTTATAGTTTTTACTGTACAAGACTTTTGCCTCTTTTATTAATTACTAGGGTTTTTTTTGATGATACTATAAATGGAATGGTTTTAGTTTCCTTTGGGATTATTCATTGTTATGTAGACAAATGCAACTGATTTGTATGTGGTGATTTTGTATACTGCTACTTTGCTAAATTCTTTTATTAGCTCTAAATTTGGTGGTGGGGGTGGGTTTTAGGGTTTTTTACATATAAGGTCATGTCATCTATGAACAGAGATCATTTTATTTCATGCTTTCCTATCTGGATGCCTTTATTTCTTTTTCTTGCCTAATTGCTCTGGCTAGACGTCCAGTACTATGTTGAATAGCAGTGGTAAAAGCAAGCACCCTTGCCTTGTTATTCATCTTAAAGAAAAAGTGTGATGTCATTCACCACAGAGTATGATGTTTATAATGGGTTTTTCATGTCTTTTATGATGTTGAGGTACTATTGTCTATTCTTAGTTTGTTGAGTGTTTTTATCATGAACGGGTATTAAATCTTATTAAATGCTTTTCTTGCATCAATTGAGATGATGTCTTCTTTTTCCTTCATCCTGTTAATGTGGTGTGTTACAGTGATTGATTTTTGTATACTGAGCCATCCTTACATTCCAGGCATAAATCTCACTTTGTTATGATATATAATCCTTTTAATATGCTGTTAAATTTGGTTTGCCAGAATTATGTTGAGGGTTTTTTTCAGTTTTTTTATGGTATTATTGATAAACACTCTTACAAAGGCTTCACATGAAAAAACAATGTGGTTACTACATTTACCCATATTATCAAGTCCCCACCTATACTCCATTGCAGTCACTGTCCATCAGTGTAGTAAGATGCCATAGATTCACTGTTTGCCTTCTCTGTGCTACACTGTCTTCCCCGTGACCCCCCCACACCATGTGTACTAAACATAGCACCCCTCAATCCCCTTCTCCCTCCCTCCCCATCCGCCCTCCCACACCCCTCCCCTTTGGTAACCACTAGTCCCTTCTTGGAGTCTGTGAGTCTGCTGCTATTTTGTTCCTTCAGTTTTGCTTCATTGTTATACGCCACAAATGAGGAAGATCATTTGGCACTTGTCTTTCTCTGCCTGGCTAATTTTTTTTTTTTTTCAAGGTAGGAGAGCAAGGTACAGGCTTTTATTTAGAAATAAAGTGATAGGACAGAGCTCCCAGCTCACGCCAGGAGGGGACAAGAGAGTCCTGCCTGGCTAATTTAACTGAGCATAATATCCTCCAGCTCCATCCATGTTGTTGCAAATGGTAGGATTTGTTTCTTTTTTATGGCTGAATAGTATTCCATTGTGTATATGTAGCACATCTTCTTTATCTATTCATCTACTGATGGACAGGTTGCTTCCATAGCTTGGCTATTGTTAAATAGTGCTGCAATAAACATAGGGGTGCATATGTCTTTTTGAATCTGAGAAGTTGTATTCTTTGGGTAAATTCCAAGGAGTGGGATTCCTGGGTCAAATGGTATTTCTATTTTTAGTTTTTTGAAGAACCTCCATACTGCTTTCCACAATGGTTGAACTAGCTTACATTCCCACCAGCAGTGTAGGAGGGTTCCCCTTTCTCCGCATCTTCATCAGCATTTGTTGTTCTTAGTCTTTTCAATGCTGGCCATCCTAACTGGTGTGAGGTGATATCTCATTGTGATTTTAATTTGCATTTCCCTGATGATTAGTGATATAGAACATCTTTTCATGTTTCTGTTAGCCATCTGAATTTCTTCTTTGGAAAACTGTCTCTTCATATCCTCCACCCAATTTTTAATTGAGTTATTTGCTTTTTGGGTGTTGAAGCATGTGAGCTCTTTATATATTTTGGATGTTAACCCCTTGTCGGGTGTGTCATTTACAAATATATTCTCCCATACTGTAGTATGCCTTTTTGTTCTTTTGATGGTGTCCTTTGCTGTACAGAAGCTTTTTAGTTTGATGTAGTCCCATGTGTTCATTTTTGCTTTTGTTTCCCTTGCTCGAGGAGATGCGTTCAGGAAGAAGTTGCTCATGTTTATATTCAGGAGATTTTTGCGTATGTTGTCTTCTAAGAGTTTTATAGTTTCATGACTTACATTCAGGTCCTTGATCCATTTCGAGTTTACTTTTGTGTATGGGGTTAAACAATAATCCAGTTTCATTCTCTTGCATGTAGCTGTCCAGTTTTTCCAACACCAGCTGTTGAAGAGGCTGTCATTTTCCCATTGTATGTCCATGGTTCCTTTATCATATGAATTGACCATATATGGTTGGGTTTATATCAGGGCTCTCTAGTCTGTTCTATTGGTTTATGGTTCTGTACTAGTGCCAGTACCAAATTATTTTGAGTACTGTGGCTTTGTAGTAGAGCTTGAAGTCAGGTAGCATAATTCGTGCCACTTTATTCTTCCTTCTCAGGATTGCTTTAGTATTCAGGGTCTTTTGTGGTTCCATATGAATTTTAAAACTATTTGCTCTAGTACATTGAGGAATGCTGTTGGTATTTTGATAGGGATTGCATTGAATCTGTAGATTGCTTAGACAGGATGGCCATTTTAACAATATTAAATCTTCCTATCCATCAGCACGGGATGTGTTTTGATTTATTGGAATCTTCTTTAATTTCTCTCATGAGTGTCTTGTACTTTTCAAAATACAGGTCTTCCACTTCCTTGGTTAGGTTTATTCCTAGGTTTTTTATTCTTTTTGATGCAATTGTGAATGGAATTGTTTTTCTGATTTCTCTTTCTGCTAGTTCATCGTTAGTGTATAGGAATGCCACAGATTTCTGCATATTAATTTTGTATCCTGCAACTTTGCTGAATTCAGATATTAGATCTAGTAGTTTTGGAGTGAATTCTTTAGGGTTTTTATGTACAATATCATGTCATCTGCAAACAGGACAGTTTAACTTCTTCCTTGCCAATCTGGATGCCTTTTATTTCTTTGTGTTGTCTGATTGGCGTACCTAGGACCTCCCGTACTATGTTGAATAGAAGTGGGCAGAGTGAGCATCCTTGTCTTGTTCCCGATCTTAAAGGAAAGGCTTTCAGCTTCTCGCTGCTAAGTATGATGTTGGCTGTGGGTTTGTCATATATGGCCTTTATTATGTTGAGGTATTGCCCTCTATACCCATTTTGTTGAGATGTTTTATCATGAATGGATGTTGAATTTTGGCAAATGCTTTTTCAGCATCTATGGAGATGATCATGTGGTTTTTGTCTTTCTTTTTGTTGATGTGGTGGATAATGTTGACAGATTTTCTAATATTGTACCATCCTTGCATCCCTGGGATAAATCCTACTTGATCATGGTGGATGATATTTTTGATGTACTTTTTAATCCAGTTTGCTAATATTTTGTTGAGTATTTTTTCATCTATGTTCATCAGAGATACTGGTCTATAATTTTCTTTTTTTGTGATGTCTTTGCCTGGTTTTGGTATTAGAGTGATGTTGCCCTCATAGATTGAGTTTGGAAGTATTCCCTTTTCTTCTACTCCTTGGAAAACTTTAAGGAGGATGGGTATTTGGTCTTCACTAAATGCTTGATAAAATTCTGTGGTGAAGCCATCTGGTCCAGGAGTTTTGTTCTTAGGTAGTTTTTTGATTACCAGTTCAGTTTCGTTTCTGGTAATTGGTCTGCTCAGGTTTTCTGTTTCTTTCTGGGTCAGCTTTGGAAGGTTGTATTTTTCTAAAAAGTCCATTTCTTCTAGGTTATCCAGTTTGTTAGCATATAATTTTTCATAGTATTCTCTCATAATTCTTTGTATTTCTGTGGTGTCCATAGTGATTTTTCCTTTCTCATTTCTGATTCTGTTTATGTGTATAGACTCTCTTTTTTTCTTGATAAGTCTGGCTAGGGTTTATCTATTTTGTTTGTTTTCTTGAAGAACCAGCTCTTGCTTTTGCTGATTCTTTCTATTGTTTTATTTTTATCAATTTTATTTATTTATGGTCTAATCTTTATTATGTCCCTCCTTCTACTGACTTTGGGCCTCATTCGTTCTTCTTTTTCTAGTTTCATTAATTGTAAGTTTGGACTGTTCATATGGGATTGTTCTTCTTTCCTGAGGTAGGCCTTCATTGCAATATACTTCCCTCTTAGCACGGCCTTTGCTGCGTCACACAGATTTTGTGGTGTTGAATTATTGTTGTCATTTGTCTCCATATATTGCTTGATCTCTGTTTTTATTTGGTCATTGATCCACTGGTTATTTAGCAGCAGGTGTTAAGCCTCCATGTGTTCATGGGATTTTTCTTTTTCTTTGCATAATTTATTTCTAGTTTCATACCTTGTGGTCTGAGAAGCTGGTTGGTACAATTTCAATCCTTTTGAATTTACTGAGGCTCTTTTTGTGGCCTAGTATCTGACCTATTATTGAAAATGTTCCATGTGCACTTGAGAAGAATCTGCTGCTTTTGGGTGTAGAGTTCTGTAGATGTCTGTTAGGTTCATCTGTTCTGATGTGTTGTTCAGTGCCTCTGTCTCCTTACTTATTTTCTGTCTGGTTGATCTGTTCTTTGGAGTGAGTGGAGTGTTGAAGTCTCCTAGAATTAATGAATTGCATTCTATTCCCCCCTTTAATTCTGTTAGTATTTGTTTCACATATGTAGGAGCTCCTGTGTTGGGTGCATAGATATTTATAATGGTTATATCTTCTTGTTGGATTGACCCTTTTATCATTATGTAGTCACTTGTGACTTTCTTTGTTTTGAAGTCTATTTTGTCTGATATAAGTACTGCAAGTTCTGCTTTTCTCTCCCTATTAGTTGCATGAAATGTCTTTTTCCATCCCTTCACTTTTAGTCTGTGTATGTCTTTGGGTTTGAAGTGAGTCTCTTGAAGGCAGGATATAGATGGGTCTTGTCTTTTTATCCATTCAGTGACTCTATGTCTTTTGATTGGTGCATTCAGACCATTTACATTTAGGGTGATTATCGATAGGTATGTACTTATTGCCATTGCAGGCTTTAGATCTGTGGGCACCAAAGGTTCAAGGGTAACTTCCTTACTATGTAAGAGTCTAACATAACTCACTTAGTATGCTATTACAAACACATCTAAAGGTTCTTTTTTCTCCTCCTTCTTTCTTCCTCCTCTATTCTTTATATATTAGGTATCATATTCTGTACTCTTTTTCTATCCCTTGACTGACTTTCAGGGTAGTTGATTTAATTTTGCATTTGCTTAGTAATAACTGTTCTACTTTCTTTACTGTGGTTTTATTGCCTATGGTGACAGCTATTAAACCTTAGGAACACTTCCATCTATAGAAGTCCCTCCAAAGTACACTATAGAGACAGTTTGTGGGAGGTAAATTCTCTCAGCTTTTGCTTTTCTGAAAATTGTTTAATCCCTCCTTCAAATTTAAATGGTAATCTTGCCGGATAGAGTATTCTTGGTTTGAGGCCCTTCTGCTTCATTGCATTAAATATATCATGCCACTCCCTTCTGGCCTGTAAAGTTTCTGTTGAGAAGTCTGATGATAGCCAGATGGGCTTTCCTTTGTGCGTGATCTTATTTCTCTCTCTGGCTTCTTTTAATAGTCTGTCTTTATCCTTGATCTTTGCCATTTTAATTATTATATGTCTTGGTGTTGTCCTCCTTGGGCCCCTTGTGTTGGGAGATCTGTGCACCTCCATGGCCTGAGAGACTATCTCCTCCCCCAGATTGCAGACGTTTTCCATAATTTCCTCCTCAAAGACACTTTCTATCCCTTTTTCTCTCTCTTCTTCTTCTGGTACCCCATAATACGAATATTGTTCCATTTGGGTTGGTCACACAGTTCTCTCAATATTCTTTCATTCTTAGAGATCCTTTTTTCTCTCTTTGCCTCAGCTTCTTTGTATTCCTCTTCTCTAATTTCTATTTCATTTATCATCTCCTCTACTGTATCTAGTCTGCTTTTAAAACCTTCCATTGTATGTTTCATTTCTGATACTGTGTTCCATAATTATTGGACCTCTGACCAGAATTCATTCTTGAGTTCTTGAATATTTTTCTGTACCTCCATGAGCATATTTATTATTTTTATTTTGAAATCTCTTTCAGGAAAATTCATGAGATTGGTTTCATTTGACTCTTTATCTGGTGTATGTAGTATTTTGCTTTGAACCAGGTTCCTTTGACTTTTCATATTTGTTTGTGGTGCTCGCTAGTGTCCAGAAGCTCTACTGTCTGGAGCTCCTCAGCCCCTGGAACAATGTCTGGCATTGCAAGGGAGTGCTGTTGGTGCCTGGCGGGAGGGAAGAGCTGTTTCCTGCTTCCCAGCTGCTATGCCTGTCTCCACTGCCAGAACCAGTGGGCCGAGCACACAGGTGTAAGCCTCTATGCTTTGTGTTTGTAGCTGCTATATGCCAGGCTTCCCTTTGGCTGGCCTGATGCCCAGGCAGGGTTTGCAAGGCAGGTGCGGGCTGGCCGGGAGAAAGGTGCAGCAGGCTGCGTATCACAGAGGGGGGCCTTGGAGCTGCATAGCCAGTCAGGGGGCTGGAGTGCCTGAAGATCATGAAAGTTCCCAACCTGCTGGGCAGAGTGCACCCGGCCAATTTTGTCTACCTGTCCTTTCTCCTGAACAGTAAGCTCTGTGCAATCCTTGCACCTTTAGCAGCCCTCTCACTGTTAGGAAGTTTCTCAGACTGCCCGCCTTTCTTTTGTCACAGAGCAGCCGGATATGGATCCCTGTTTTCCACAAGCAGCTGGAATCTCAGTCTGTCCAGGTATTCTCCCTGTCTTAGCTTTCCCACCCCCCTAATCACCAGAGCACCATGCAATGTAGGTTTGTGCTCCCAGAGCAGATCTCCAGAGCTAGGTGTTCAGCAGTCCCAGGCCTCCACTCCACCCCACTCCGTTTCTCTTCCTCCCTCTGGTGAGTTGGTGGAGGGGAGGGCTTGGGTTCCGCTGGGCCACTGCTTTGGTACATTACCCTGTTCCGTGAGGTCTGTTCTTTTCTCCAGGTGTTTGCAGTCTGGCACAGCTTTCTTTCCTGTTGCTCTTTTAGTATTAGTTGTATTAATTATATTTTCGTATTATATGCAGTTTTAGGAGGAGGCCTCTCTCTCACCTCTCATGCCACCATCTTTAATCTACGATGAGGATTTTTACATCAACATTCACAAGGGAAATTGTTTTCTTATTCATAAGGAACTATAGTTTTCTTGTCTTTATCTGACTTTGCTATAAGGGCAATGCTGGCCTTATAGAAAGAGTTAGGAAGCGTTTTTCAGTTTTCGTAAAGATTTGAGGAGGACTGGTTAGTTCTTCTTTAAATATCTGGTATAATTCATCAGTGAAGTGGTCGGGTCCAAAACATTTCTCTGTCAGGAGATTTTTGATTGCTGACTCAATCTTATTGCTAGTTCAAAGTCTACTCAGATTTTCTAATCACAGTTTTGTGATTCTAGGAATTTGTCCAGGTTACCCAATTTGTTGGTGTACAATGGTTCATAGTTACTCTTTTATAATCCTTTTAATTTCTACAGAATTGGTAGTCATGTCCTACTTTTGTTTCTGATTTTAGTAATTGATTTAGTAGTTTGTTTCTGATTTAGTAGTCTTTTTAATTAGTCCATCTAGCTTAAGTTCAATTTTGTTAATTTTTTTGAAGAATCGGCTCTTGGTTTTGTTAATTTTCTCCATTGTTTTTCTATTATTAATCTCTGCTCTAATCTTTATTTCCTTCCTTCTGCTAGCTTTGAGTTTAGTTTGTTGTTCTTCTAGTTCCTCAAGCATTAAAGTTAGGTTGTTGATTTGAGATCTCTCTTCCTTTTTAATGTAATCACTTACAGCTAGACATTTCCTTCTGAAGTGTTTTTGCCACATCCCAAAAGTTTTGGTGTGTTGTACTTTCATTATATTTCATCTCTATGTATTTTCTCATTTCCTTTGTTATTTCTCCTTTGACTCACTGGTTGTTTAAGAGCATATTGTTTAATTTCCACATATTTGTGGATTTTCAAGTTTTCCTTCTGCTATTGATTTCTAACTTAATCCCACTGTGATCAGAGCAGGTACTTCATATGATCATTTTAAATCTGTTGAGACTTATTTTGTGGCCCAACATATGGTATATCCTGGAGAATGTCCCACATGCACTTGAAAATAAGCAATGTTCTGTTGTCACTGGGTAGGGTGTTCTGTATGTCTGTTAGGTCTAGTTGGGTCACCGTGTTGTTCAAGTCCTCCACTTCCTTATTTATTTCTATGGTTGTTCTATCTGCTATTGAGAATGAGGGGTTGAAGTCTCTAATACTATAGAACTGTGTATTTATCCTTTCAATGTCATCAATCTTTACTTCATATATTTTGATAGTCTGCTATTAGATATAGAAATACTTATAATTGTCATATCTTCTTACTGTATTGAAACTTTTATTAACTTACAGTATCCTTCTTTGCTCTTGCTACCTTTTTTTTTAATTAAAGTCAATTTTGTGTGGTATTAGTATAGCCACTCCTGCTCTTTTATGGTTACTATTTGCATGGAATACCTTATTCTGTCCTTTTGCTTTCAACTTATTTGTGTCTTTGAATCTAAAGTGAGTCTCTTGTGGACAACATAGAGTTGGACTTTTTAAAATCCATCCTACCAATTTGTCTTTTGATTAATCCATTTACATTTAAGGTAATGACTGATAAGAAGGGACTTACTTTTGTATTTTACTAATTCTTTTCTGTGTACTTTTTTTTATATACCTCATTTCCCACACTACTGACTTTTTTGTGTTTAGTTGATTTCTTTATAGTAAAATGATTTGATTTCCTTCTCATTTCACTGTGTGTATTCTATAGCTATGGTTTTTGTGGTCACCATAGGGATTATATTTAACCTCTTCATGTTAAACACCTAATTTGAATTTACAGCAGCTTACATTCAATAGCATACAAAAACTCTGCAAGATGAATTTTAAAAAGCAAATAAATATGGAATTTTAAACCAAGACAAGAATCACCAAGTGAAAAGCAGAAAGCTATGATAAAGCTATTTTCAGAGGGGTCCAGCAAGGAGGGCACCACAACGGGCTTAAAGATGGAGAAGCCAGCTCTGTAAGTCATTGAGAGAAGAGCATTCCTGACAAGGAGAGAATGTGAGTCAGAGAAGAGCTTGGGGCACCTGAGAAACAGTGGCTGACAGGGCAGGAGTCCATGCTGAGGTGGAGAAAGGAATGTAGCCCAGGAGAAGCAGGCGGGCCCCAGTCATGTAGCCTGGGGGGACCACACAAAAGGGGGGCGATTCTATATCAACTGTAAAGGAAGCCATGGAAGGGCTTAGTGCTGCTTCGTGACAAAGTCCCAATTCTGTTAGATGCAGATCTTGCTGGCCATTCAGTGGCAATGATTCAAAGGGAAAAAAAGTGGAAGTGAGGAGCCCAACAAGCTAGGTCTTGCAACTGTCAAGGCCAGAAATAATGACAGTCAGTCCAGGGCAGAGATGGAGAGAAACAGCACACTCCAGACATGCTTGTCACCTTGAAAAAGGTGGGATGGGAGCCCCTCAGGCCCAGGTTTGAGTCCTCAACCTGCCAAATGCTCACTGGCTCTGCACCCTGGCTGTTCCACACCCCACAAGCCTCCCTCTCCTTCTCTGCAAAACAAGAATGGTGAAACCCAGGTGGGCGGGGCAAGTGACGTGAAATCACCCAGCTCTCCATCTGGACTAGTCAGTTCATCACAGACATCTGCTTCTTTCTTTCCGCTCAAACATGGACCATCAGACCACTGACTGGTGCTGATCTGATACGTCACAACCATGAGATGCTATGAAAATTGTCAGCAAACACTTGATACTGAATTCTTCCCGCTTTGGGCACGTTGTTCTCACCAAGGCCCTACAAGCCCGCCTAGGTTTAGCCTCAGGAGTCAGACTGGTGCATGTGTGCATGTGTGCATGAGCAGGTCTCTGCCCACAGAGACCCAACTAGGGTGGTGGGGAGGCAGTGGCCAGCCGATGACGCTACTTCCTACTGCCTGGAGAGGAACGTGTGGGAATGAAAGTGGCACCACTCCGGCAGATTTCCTTCCAAATCCAGGGGTGTTAAGGAGACAGAGCCATGTCAATGCTGCCGACCCACAGAAAACACCGATGAGAGAGAGACAGGCAGGCTGGCCCCCACCTTCCTGCTCGCTGCACCTGGGGGTGCTTATCAGGCAGTAATGACAGGGCTCCTCAGGCCAGCCACAATCCTTCCCCATCCTTCTAGCTTGACGATGATCTTTTCTTACTAACAGAAATCCCTTTTCTAAAACAGCCACAGGCAGAATAGAATTATTTGGATTTTTTAAACCGGGGCTTGAGAGATTAAAGGATGGTGATGGTACAGCGTGCTCTTTTTCCACACTAAGACTTGTAACTTGTTCTTAAAGTTACTGAAGAGAAATCCCCAACTAGAGCAACAGAAAGGGGTTCCCAGTGGTGAGAGCGTGTGTGTGAGGGGCTCAGGAGACGGCTTTCATTTGCTTTTTGGCCTCAACAGACTGGCCAAGAAACCCTAAGGGCTGACGACTAGAGGGCTAAGTTAGCGCACACATGTCCTAGGCCCTTCAGCCCAGCAACGCTGCCTCATTAGGAAACATCTAAATCCCAGTGTAATGTGGTTGCCCCAGATTTGCCCTGAGCGGCAGGATGAGGAGCTCCAAGTGTGTTGAATTAAAGCCAAGCATCAGAATCACTCAGTTCCCGGGCTTCAGGTCTTAGAGCTGCGGGGGATGGGAGGGCAGCACTCCTGCATGCGGTCCCCTCCCCGCCTGCTAACACAGCTGCTCCTGTCCCAATGATAAAATTATAAAAGCAAACACAAAATTAGAAGCTTTGCCTTACTACTATTTTAGTTTCTGTAAAGAATGTTTCTTCCTTGAGTCCTGGACAATTAAAAAAATAAATGAGACAAATTCTCTGCAGAGGAGAGTCTGCTGGGAAACCAGGCCCCACCAGCCCTCCCAGTTTTCTTCTGGGCAGAATGGAACACAACAGCCCATCCCGAACCAGCCACCAGGAGGACCTGGGTTTGTGCAAATGAAGAACACAGAAATATTTTTCAGAAACCACGGCCAAGCACCATTAAAAGTCAATGAAAGCAGTTCCGCTTCTGGGTGGATACCCGAAAGAACTGAAAACAGGAACTTGAACAGCTATTTGTACACCATGTTCATAGCGGCGCTGTTCAAAATAGACAAAAGGAGGAAGCAGCCCAAATGCCCATTGACAGATGAACAGATGAGGTATGTACATGTGGTGGAATACTGTTCAGCCATAAAAAAGGACATTCTGACACATGCTGCAACATGGATGAACCCTGAAGATACTATGCTGAGTGAAATAAGCCAGTCACAACAGGACAAATACTGTATGATTCATTATTTAAGGTTCTAGACTAGTCAAAATCATAGAGAAAAATTCAAGTAGAGTGGTGCCCACTAGGGGCTGGGGGGAAAGGGAAGAATGGAGAGTTAGTGTTTAATGGTATGGAGTTTCAGTTTTGCAAGATGAAGAAAGTTCTGGAGATGGATGGTGAATGTACTTAATGCCACCGAACTGCTAAGATGGTAAATTTCAGATGTATTTTAACACGTTTTTTTGAAAATGAATAAATCTGCAGAAAGTTTTTTTTTTAAGTTGATGGAATTCCTAAAGTTTATGATTTTGAAAGGGGGAGAACTAGGTACCCTCATGTTGCGCCCACAGAGGCCCACATCTTGAAAAGAGATCACTAGCCGAGGGTCCCTGGGGCCGACACAGCTGGCTTGCTTTGCGGAAGAGCCTGTCCTGTGAGGAAGTCTGTAGCAGTAAAACCAGTAACTCAGCACAAAGACCCTACTCTCAGACCACTGCCCAGACAGCACCAGCTTTAGAGCATAGCATGTCTTGGGGGTGTGGGCAAGACAGATGGCATTTCCTACAAATAGATATGTGTCCTGAAATCAAGCTCCAGGAAGCCTACCAGACAGAGAACAAGGAACGAGTCTTGTCTTTAGAGTAAGCAGGACAGCTGTGGGCTGCACTATCCCCTTTAGCCCACAGTGGGGTTCGTGAACATCTATTTTCCTATGCCCGGTAAGACAGAGGCTTGGCCTGGTGACCGTGGCCCGGTCAGTGACTTCACTGACTTTGGTGATGTCCCAAGCCTCCTTCAGCCATCTGTTACACTCCCCAACACAGCCCAGGCCTGTCTGACCACGCCTTCCCTACATGCTCCCTTGCCGTAGGCCATACTACCCTTTGCAGCCAGGCACGGAGCGCTTGTGGCGAGGGCCCCATTTGGCTGAGGAGGAGCAGGCTCAGAGCCCTTCACCGCCGCCCGCCAGCAGTGGGATCAGTGACTGAGCAGGGGTCCGGGTCCAGGCCTGTCCAAGCCTAAACCCCACGCCTGTAACCCCCGCTACCCCTTCCCTCTGCCAAGTCCTACTTGATCCTGATTCTAACTAGTGAGACTCTCCTTTCTCCCCCC
Source organism: Phataginus tricuspis (assembly GCA_029783875.1). NCBI lineage: Eukaryota > Metazoa > Chordata > Mammalia > Pholidota > Manidae > Phataginus > Phataginus tricuspis. Next base: position 8,913,265 of record JAQQAC010017683.1, on the reverse strand, counting down.
CTTGGCCCAGACTGCCTGCAGGTGTTGTTTCTACTTCTTCACCTCCCATTCCCGCTTTGGTTTGTCCAGCTTCTACCCCCAACAGTTCCCAAAGATATTCCTCCAGGGACATGGCTGTGGCACTGGGCACTGTTGCCCAGTCTCTTCCTTCTTCCTTCACCCCTTCCTTAGGGACCACATCCTCCGTGGTCTCCGTCTGCCCTGCTGCAGGCGGCCCTGCCCACCCAGGACTGGTGGGTGGTCTCTGCCAGCTTCCAACCCACTGCATGTGCTCCGCCGGACAATGACGGCCGCTCCCACAGCTCTGTGCCCATGAGCCCCGACTCCCCATCTCCTGCAGGGACCTCCATCCTGACTTCCCGTGGGAAACTTGAATCCACCTTGCCCAAAATGAACTCATCATGTCCCCAAACTCTCTGCTCCTCTTCTTCCTAGCCAGTGGCTCCGCCATCCACCCAGGCTCCCCACCTGTAGCCCAGCTGTGCCCTATTTCTCTTGCCATCTCCTGCCTCTCTGAGCACCACACCTTGCCAATTACCGATTCTGCGGGTCCTTCCTCCCAGGACATCCTCCTCGCCGCACGACCACCTCCTCCGTCCTCACTCCTGCCCCTTAGCTCAGACAGTCTCCACACACGCACTCCATTCCTGATGTGCCTTCCCACCTATTCCCACTCCGCCCACGCTGAGCACAGCTGCTGGGATTGTTCTTCTCAACATCTCTCTGGACATGTCCTCCCCTCCCCTTCAGTGGCCCCACGCCTCAGGATGTCTTACCCTCCCTCCCAGCCTGACCCTATCCATAAGTCCACCCAGACCCTGGAGGTTGCACCACACCCTGCTGTGGCCACCCCACACCATTGGCCTTCTTGCAAATGCAGCTCCTGCTGCACCCCTGCAGGACCTGCCACCCTGCTGCAATACTGCAAACTCTTACTCCCGCTCAGCTCAAAGGTCAGTGACACGTCCATGCTACAGGTGATCACTCACCAGCGCTCCACCTGGACCCCAGTGGCCCCTGCAGCTGTGTCTACTGTAACTTCATTCGCCTGATGAAACCACTGCCTGCCCAGGGAAGGACCAGGTCTGCTCTGCCCTTGTTTCTCCAGCACCTGACACAAGGCCAGGATGTCTTCAAAGTGCTTGCTAGGGGAGCGGGTGGATGGGCAGAGCCGGCACGTGCGCAACGATCCTTCTGTGTCTAAAATCTGAGGAGCGCGGCCCTTCCCCTGCCAGCACATCAGGTGGTTTCCCTCCACCCCCACACATCAAATCGGATGTAGACACACAGGCTTCACGCTTCTTCCTCAGTCCCCTCAAGTAGGTGACCTCTCTCCCGGCTGCCTCCAGGCCCCCAGGGTGCATGGCAAGTCCTGTTTTCCATAAAGTTTGGTCTTCGTTCCTTTCACTACATGGTTGACTCCTCAACTCTGACTGCCCCTGGGAGGGTGATTGCCCAGCGAAAACCCATGGTTAGGAGTGGCAGGCAGGGCCAAACACTGAACAGACTCAGGGGCTGGAACACCATGCCAGAGTGAGGCCGGTGGCAGACCCTCTCCCACGGGGACACCCACCAGTCCTCCGCCCTCCACACTGCCCAGAGGTCACAAAGCTGTGTGAGCCTCCATCCCCCAACCCAGCTTCCTCCTTAACTGAGAACACAAGGGACACAGCACAGCTTCCAGAGCTCTCATCCAGGAAGAACAGAGCCCTCCTGGGTCCCAACTCAAGACTCACCATGTTCATGACAGTGAGGATGAACCTGTGGGCCGCCTCCGCCCCGTGGTACTGCACCATGTCAGCGTCGGCCACCACCAGCGTCTCCACCGCGTGCTCGTCCGGGAGCCGGATGGCGTTCCTCCGCTCTCGCCGGTCCCAGGACGGCCTGCCCCTCTTGGGTTTCTTTTTTTCTAGAAAACAATGGAGACATTCTAGCAGTCCTCAGTGTACTGATTTCCAGGACCATCCAGGGAACTGGCCTTCCATTTGGCCTGACGTCAGAAAGACCGGCCGGTCTCCATTGGCCAGTGGACAGATCTCCACCATCCCGGGGTCGAGCCTGAGCCCGCTCCCTAGAGGGGAGGCTGATGGGGCTACAGCCAGAGTTCTTCAGAGGCCTGGTGCCACCCATCCACCATCACAGCCGAGAGGCACATGGGATTGCCTACCACGGAAAAGAAAGCCTGTCCTTTCTGAGGAACGGGGTGGGGGTGGGTGGCACAAAGTCAGGGGAGGAAAAGGAGCCCTGGGTGCAGTGGGGAGGGGTCGGAAAGCACCACAAGTCAACGATGCAGACCCAGCAGGGCTCTCTTAAGGGGCTACACCTGCTCCTGATAACTGGCCCCAAGGAAGCTGGGGGCATGGTGGGGACCGATTCCCCAAAGGCTGGCACTCCAGTGACTGCTCTGAGTCATGAATAAGGAGCCCTAAATGTTCACAGACACAAAAGCATTGCTTCCAAAAAAATAAATAAGTGAATCAGGAAAAAAAAAATCACACGAGACACACATCCAGGACAAGATGCAAGTGTGTCCTTTCATCACCCAGGCAAGGGTTCTGGCAAGGGAGTGAGTAATGCTCCACTGGCTCTGCGGGCCAGCTGAGTCCTTCCGAGGGTTCACTTTGATGAGTAGCCGTTACTAGTAATTAGTTGCTGGGTAAGGACTGACATAGACTCAGTCGGTGGAAACCCCTCGGACCAACATGGAAGGATGATATAAACACTGTGCCCTTTCAGGAGCCAAATGGGAACAGAAAGGTCATTCTTTCATGTGATAGCTGTTATTTCCACTTTAGCACTAGTGCATACGGAAGCCACCTCTGCTACGATTTCCACACGTTAAATAGGTATATGTACAAGGCAGCTTCATAAAATGACCCAATCATTCCAGAGCCAGAAGCGCACACTGTGAAGCAACCTAAGGTATGTATGGGTCATAACGTACAAAGAACATTCCATATAATATAATCGTGAAAATTGAGAAACAATCTAAATATTCAGCCACAGGGGAAATCAACAGTGGTAAAACTACTTATGCAGCCATAAAGTCATGCTTATGAAGATTAGTTAGTGACATAGTAAGAAGCAGAGAGATCTACATATACACAGTTAAATCCCAGTTTTGCAAAGATTTTACACACAAATATCCTCAAAGATATTATCCCATACATAATAATCAAAAAAAACCCTCAAATAAACAGCTAGGAAAGAACTTAACTAAAATGTGAGTGGTAAGTGATGTGTGATCTTCATTTTCCTTTTTTCCTCTGTATTTTCCACCTTTATACAATGATCAAGTATTATTTCATTTATTTACGATAATATCATTGAGTTTGAGAAAAACACGTAAGTCACTTTTAAACTCAGAACAAAACAGAAGGCACGGGGAGCAAAGTATATCATCAGATTAGTCACAGAAATATAAGATGAGACAGGCATGAAAGTCTTGCGGGCCCCGCAGGATGGTTCCTTCCTCGCCCAAAGCCAGCCCACCCTCCAGCAGGACTTCTGGGCCTCAACAATGAATAAAGGAAGGAAGGGGCCCTTCTAGGATGAAAGGCAAGGTCTCGCAAGGTATTGCCTTTGCACATGCGCAGAATGAAAGAGGCCCCTTGTTGAAGATCTCTTTACAGACCAGCCGGGTCATCTCTGAGCACAAGGAGACGGAACACAGGTGACGTCCAAACTCCGGGCTCAGTGTGGCTGCCCGGGTGCTCACTGCTTGGATTAGTCCTACCTGTCCAACCCGGAGTTTGTGACAAGCCACACTGCTCCCATTTCAGCGCAGAAGTGAAGGGACACCCATGCAAGACCTTTGTTGTCACCAGCACACCCACGATCTCCCCAGCGACCAGCCAAGACACATGTGGTGCCACAGCAATTCTCAGAGTTGGTTACTTATAACCGACCCCTTAGAGTCCCCAGTTCATGTTCTCTGCAGATTTTCCCCAGGTTGGCTGCTCAGGACTTGTTTTCACATGTTGTCATATATTTTCAGGTTCTCGTATGGAATGAGCAGCATTTTTAGCACAGCCTAAAGATGCATTAGTAATCTCTCCCTGGGAGATGGTGAGCTGGAACACGGGAGAGCTGAGTACTCTCTAAGGAAAGTGGCCTCCACTCCCAGACCAGAGGAGCGGGACGCTCCTGGCCATTTGACGTACCAAAATGCTACACTGGGCCCCAATCATTCAAGAGTATCAAGTAGTACTAATAAGACCTGTCCCTCCCTCCCTCATGGACCTTGAGAGCTAATAAACAGGGTATCATAAAGAGTGAAATGATGTGTGTTAACATATGCCCAGGAAACCAAGTAATAGGTAAAATATAATGGCCAAGTGCTCTGAGTTTTTCACCTATCTCATTTGTCCCTGTCATTGCCCAGCCCCGTCTTAGTGCTTGGTGTGAAATAAATACTCCCTGAATGACTGCATGCATGAGTGGGTGGATGAATGAATGCATACCTGCATGGGTGAGTGAGTGGAACCCCTATTTCCCACACAACAAAGCTGAATACAAGCATAAGGTGGTGGTGAATATGGCCCTGGAACCCAGGGCTTCACTGCTTAGCTCTGATTCTCCCCACCTGTACCACCTGTCTGGGCAAACACACCCCTCTTTGCCATCTGACCTTAAAGCATGAAGGTGGGAAGGGCTGCAGAAAATTTGGCAGCAAAGGATTCTGTGCTGTGCACCATGAACTTGATTTCTCTGCTGTGTGCTTCAGGACTTGGCCAGGAAGACAGCACGCTACAGTGACAGTGCAGCTTGCATTCAATGGTCTCAGCTTGCTGGAGGCCCTTTAGCAGCTGTAGCATGATTATCCTGCACAGCTACCCCAGGCACACAGCGCTCCAGCCTGCCTTCCCCTCAGTGAGTGCTGCTAATTGGGGCTGTCGTGCTAGACCCATGCTAGGTGACTCTGAGACACATCCCAGGGATCTGTCCTGTCCCCGCACTCAAGAAGAAATGTTCCATGTTGTTGCAAAGCTTTGATTAAAACCCCCCGCAGCCAGATGGATTTCAGCAATTCAGAAATTTTCAGATTTTGCAAGGCAATATATGGCTCACGGGCTCTATACTGAATACTACTTTCAGTGAGGTCTAGGGCAGCAGCCATAATCAGAGGCACTACTATGAAATGCAGTATAATGCCCAAAGCAGAGTAAATACAGACACTCGATAGCCTCACATCAGTGCAGGTCAGGCCTTGCACACAGAAGAGTTGGGAGAACTCCTAAATTTAGGAATTGCAGTTAAGAGACCAAAGACCTGTATTCCCTTTCCATGCGGGTGTTCTTCCTGGGGTGGTGGTGAGGATAACAGGGGGATGGAAGCGTGGGAGGGTGGAGGGCACTCGCCCGCCTGCTCTCATCAACCACTCCCCCCATAGGGCTCTATGCCATCACTTCGGATGGTTATTCCTTTCCTACAGGGAGAACAGAACCATAACACATTTTCCCCTTTAATTCAAGGAACTGCATACATATAACCTAAGAGACAACGTTTCATCAACACTAATATTCACAGATTATAAATATATTAAAAAGTTAGAGGAAAAATATCAAATTCAGAATGATAACACATGCTGGATTGAGACCTCACCAGAGAGGTCCAAGTTCAGGCCGGGCAGGTGAGTAGCTATCTGGGGGGCCCTCCTTGCTGGGCTAGGTAATTAGCTGCCTCCGGCCATTGCGGGAACAAGAGAAGCAGCCCTCACCCTGCTGATGAGGACAGACCACAGCCCACGAGGCTCCAAGCCCCCTCCTGTCGTCACAGCCACTAGGGATCATTTCCAAGTCCAGCCCAGCAGTTTCTTTTGCCAGCACATTGCTGGCGTTAGTGCTGACTTAGTAGATTGTTAATCTCTGGCTTCATGTTACTTTTTCCTACATTTATTTTCCCTTTGTCCTAATTATCCATTAAAAAAGAAAATCCCACGTATTTAAATAAGATACCCCCCCAAATCTTTTTTGGGACAAGATGAGAAAGAGCGGAAGGCAAGGAAGAAACAAAGGGTATTCTCAATGCTGTACTTTAAGAATATTCAAATTATTATTTATTCTAAGAGCTTGGAACTATTGGCAATGCTAGAAAACACATAAAGTGTAGTTGCTAGTTGTGTTCCTGGCAAACTAAAAAAAAGAACTCAGTTATGAATTATCAAATGGAATAGATATTCCTTTGGTTTAAAAAGAATAGAGGGTTTCGGTATTTACTAGGGAGAAACAACACACAGATCGGAGCACACTGGGTGTTGAGAGTTCAAGAGCCAGAAGCCCTCCCTGAGTTACTCTCCTTCCTGCTGCACAAGAAGGATCCTTGCATTCGTGACTCCACAAGGTCATTTCCAGGGAAGACCTCAGGTCTATGCCAAGGGAGAGAAAAACAAGCCTCTGCCAGATGCAGCAGCAAATCAGAGAAAACAGATGTGCCGGAGGAAATGGAGGCAGCTGGCCGAGGGCACTGGGTGCTTCGGGCCGAGGAGACGAGGACTAACACCACTTCTGGGAACCAGGCACCAGGCGTCCAAGGTGCTTGCAGTTAACAGGAAGATGGAGACGCAAACTTGTCATCAGTCAAGCCAGAAACAGACATTTCCCACACGCAGCCCTCAAGGTCCAGATCCCAAAGCATCCCCTCCTGGGCACACAGTTACAGTGGACAGCTGGAACCCTCGGCACTGGGGAACACTCCAGAACCAGGTATTCCTCAGTGGCACTGACCACGAGTTGTCTCCACGTTCTGTGGGCAGGGCAGGCAGATCCCGTCAGAAGCCCTCAGGCCATTGTGATGTGTTACAAGAAGTTACCTACTGTCACAGAAAGGCCACCTTGAGGCACACACTCCATGATCTGCACGCAATCCCTCGAGATCTTTACAAGTCCTGGGATGAAGAGTCCCTTCCAGTGCTGGGAGAGGGGTCCACACTGTCGGGACCATGGCTGGCCATGGCAGTGCAGGCCCCAGAGGGTGCACATGGGGCAGGGAGCTTTTGTCCTGAGGGCCACGAGATGAGCGGCCACAGATGACAAGACTTTGGAACAGGGCTATGGTTCGGGGCAGACCAGAGGGTGTGCGTGGCTCATCCACAAGCCGGCTGTGGGATGCTGAGCAAGCCATGGACCCTCTCCAAGCTTATATGACTAGCTTTTTAATCACAATGATCATACCCTCCATCACAGCATCACCTAGTGAGCAAGTGAGGTGCTTGTTGAGGACTTAGTACATTTCCCGGAATGTTTTATTCCTCAGTAAATGGCACCTTTATTAGGATGACAATCATGATGGCAGAGGCCAGGTTTCCTAGCGGTTAAGGACACAGTTTTAGAGATGAACGCCTGGATTCAAATCCTGGCCCCCCAAGTGTTTTACCTGCCCTGGGGCAAAGCACCTGCTCTCTTTTAGCCTCAGATGTTCATCAGTGAAACCCAGGGGTTAACATTTCCTCCCTCAGGGGACACTGGTCAGGCTTAAAGGAGATCTCGTACGTCAGCCCTTAGCCGAGTGCCTGGCTCATAGTAAGTGCTCAATAAAGCTTCACTCGACTGATCGCCAACTCTTATTGTTCTTCATGGAGACAGATGACAAGAGGGGGCTCTGGAGCTGGCAGCAGTGACCCAGTCAGCCCATCCTAGTCTCCCTCTCAAAGCTGCCTAGGAGGAAACGGGTCAGAAGAAGATACGGCAGGAACAAGCACACAGACGACGCTACAACTAGGAGGAGGAGGAGGAGACAGGCCTAGGCTTACCCATCACCCAAACACATCGGATCTCAGAGAAACCTTTAAAAAATAGTAAAAAGCCATCCTCCCAACCCATAATTTGGCTGAAGAGGATTCTGGTTTTAGATAATATTCTCCCGGGGAATTGCTTTGGTGGGAACCTTCATTTTCATACCTCATCCCCAGGGAAACAAACAGCCCCTGGAGGACGCACTCTGGAAAGTCATTTCTGCGGAGCAGTGATTCCTCCTGAAGATTTGGTAGATGAAATGCCCCGGCCACATGTGAGCACTGGGAACAGGCAGAGTCGCCCAGGCCATGCCGACACTCTAATGGACGGTCTCTGTGGGGTGTCCGTGTGCCCCCCAGGCTGCAGCTGTGGTCCCACCACAGCCTCCAGGGCCAGGCTGCCACTCCCCACAAGGGGCTGGTATGTGTAGATAGCATGTCCACCGCCAGGGTGTCCAGCGGGGATCTCCTGGTGGAGCCACCACCCCACAGAGTGACAGGCTCTAGGGCGGGACCGTGACAGATCTAGATAACCTGGCCCAGTGCAAAAGGCATCATTTGCCCAAATCCTCTGAGAGTAGGCAGGTGAGTTTCCTAGCACTGCTGAGCTACGAATCTGCTCATGCAAGACAGGCCAAAGTAAAATGTACACCAACCGCCACTCCCTCAACTTGCCCTGAGGTAGGTTCCAGCTCCAGCAGATGACATACTGCTTGGGGGACACAGAACACGGAGGAGAAAAGCCGCTAAGCACCCTTACCATTACATCCCAGCACCAGAGATTTCAGGTGACTTCCCGAAAAAAATATATAAGTAAAATAAAATTAGGGAAATTAGAAGCCACAGAAAAGGAAATAGAAATATGCCACCAGAGAAGGCCAGCACAGCAGCTCTGGTGGTAAAGGTCTCCGCAGACTGTAACCCAATCCAAGGCACACAGAACAGACACCGCACTGCTGCTCAGGCTGGGCTGACGTCCCCTTCCCACGGCCAGTCACGGGCTTGTCATCTCCATGCCTGCAGATAAGCAAACTAGGCACAAAGAAATGAGCTCGGTATCTTGCTTGTGGCCGCTGACCAGCCGACTGGGACTCCAGGCCAGAGGTCTACTCGCTGTCCAAATTCTAATTCTGCCGCAGAATTTGGTTCTGAGCTCTTGAAATCAGAGAAGAAATATTTGAAAGGTAAACATGCTAGACTGTCAGTTTACCACTCTCCTCCAACGGGAGGAAGGATCATTCCTCAGGGAAAGACCATATTTTCCTGACACCAACCTCTGAAATAAAAATACCACAAGACTTCACGGAGGGGCTACTTGGTGATGCACCAGGCGGCATTCTCAGCGATGTGCTCATGACTTCTGTCTACATCTGTCTTATAGGACCTTTGATAACACCAAAGGGCCCGGAATTAAAACACTTGTTAAGGGGAATTCTAGAAAAATTCCTCCATGGGTTCTATATGTTGGCAGCCTCGGGTGGTCCTTCAGTCTAGGCGGGAAGTGGGAGTGCCCAGAAGAGGGGCTGGGGGCTCAGCAGCCAACATAACATGGCAAAAGCAAAGGGGAGGGGCCAGCAGAACCAAGAAAGGAGGATGACTGGTGGCCCAAGTTAGAAGATATGAGGTCACAGATGGTAACACTGGCTTCTGGAATAAGAAGGCAGGGCCCATTCATTCACCGGTGGCACAGCCCAACAGGGCACCCCATGCAGCCCACCCAAGCTGCCAAGGTCTAAACCTCTCAGCCAGGACTAAGCAGCATACCTGGGAAACCCCAGGTGGCCCATTGCTAGTAGGTGATCCAGTGACCCAACCTAAAGGGGCTTGGAGTGCCCCCAGTCCCCTGCTCCCTAGCTCTCCTCCAAACTCTGCAGATAATACAGCACACTCGATAATCTACCATGGGTCTATACTTCTCTTCTGGGCTAGACTGAGCTTTAGGAACCAAACACCACCCTGTGGACCCACTACAGTGCCTAGCAATGCCTGGTGCAAAGTAGGAACTTAAGAATTACACTTGAATGAATAAATTTTAAGAATTCTTTGAAATTCCTAATTAATAACAAGATAAATGCTTAGAAATTTGACATAAGTTTCCTGAAATTAAATTCTTGCAAGAAGGAGGTGGCAAAGCTAGTCATGGAGCCCAGCTTTGACATCTGACAGAGCTGGTTAGAATCTGCCTATGGACTTTTTAGGGTGTCCATGGGCGAATTTCTCCACCTATAAAACAAGGTGATAATTACTCCACTCTATAGGGCAGATGTGGGGAATAACTAAGAGAAACATTCTCAGCCTGTAACACCCAAATCATGCTGCTAGTCTTATTTCTATCTTTATCATGACATTATTATTGCTGTTAACTTAGCATCTAAATACTAATTTTTTAATTGTGCATGACCCCAGAATGAAACAGTGAGTTGGGATGCTTTGACGCACTCTACAAGTCTGACTTCTCTTGTTATACCTACCCAGAACCTCTAATCTAGATGCTCACCAACCAACCTGTTGCCTTTAATATTTCTGGCTGCTCAGGGGCAAGAAAGAATTTCTCTAAGGCCTTCCTCAATCATGCAGCAATAAATTCAAATTACATTAAAACAACAGTTTCAAGAGGAGTGGGGGGCAGAGGTCTGTAACTCCTGCTCAACATCTCAATGTAACCTCCAGACATTCCAGAGGGAGGAATATGTTTTAATCGGCAACATAATAGCACATGAAACATGTTAGCACATAAAACATCAAATCAGCTCTTTAAACCGTGAAACATTAATGATGTTTTGCATAGGATGAAAGAATGAAAATCGAATGTTTTTCATTAAGATGGAAGAAAGAGACCGTTGAGTCTGTCTCCCTGGAGGAGAGACCAACTGCCACTACAGGCAGACCTCCACTGCCTCACCAACCCTTTCTCAGGACACCAGAGGCACTATTGTCACTGCAGGGAAAAGAGGAAGATGCATGGTTTCAACACATGGTCCAACAGCTCCGCTGTCCTTTGTCATTAACTTTCTTATAATAAGCAGCCATAGGGTATAGTGAAAACACCTTCAGGTTGGAAATTGAGAACTCTGGATATTCACCTGAACCTGACCTTAATGCCCTTGAAGTGTCTCTTAATAGAAAGTTCTCCAATTCCTGAGCACCAGTTATTTGCCTTCTGTCTGCTGGCCCTCTCTTCTGCATTCTGCTCTGGGGCTGGGAGCCTGCAAACTATATTTCCCAGACTCCCTTGCAAGCTGGCTTCTTCTTTGGCTCTGCCAGGGGTGGTGGGGGCACTAGAAGGAGACATAAGGGCAGGACATGGGGAGACAGAGTTCCTAGTGTTTTCAGCTCAGGGTGGAACCAGGCTAGCCCAGCCTCCCTGATGCCCCTGATAGGTCTGAGTGCCACTCCCCAGACCCCTGCCCCAAGCTCTTTGGTCCTGGAAATACACCTCTTCCCTTTCCCCCACCCCTTGGGTGACAGCTGTTTCCTCAGCTCCCTCTTCTGCTCTTTCAGACTTGGACACTGATGTAACCAGTTCTCTCTGTTAAATCCCTCTGTTAGAAATACCTAACATGGTTTCCACTTTCTGAACTAGACACACACTGATATAGCCTAAGACGAGAGGGTCAGTCCTTCAAAACTATTTTATATTTTTTCATTCAAGCATCAAAGATTCTTCTCAGTTCCGTAATGAAGGATTTTTTCACTGCACAAGTATTAAGGTATTGGACATGCATTTCCAAACTGCATAACACGGCCACAGACAGGAATGCTGCCCTATACTCTGAGTCACCATTTAACAAAAACCAATGAATAGGATGCCCATGAAAGACATGTAAGCATCAGTATGTGCCACAGATTACTCAACAACCTAAGGATGGTGCCTTACCGATTCAGAGACAACATGGGCAAGTGCTGGAGGCAGAAACAGAAAACACGAATGAGCCAGGGTGGGTTTTCATGTATAGAGTTTGCATACACTCAGGCTTACACTGTACTATCCAAGGAAATGATCAGGTCCAAAAAACTATTTTCTCATCACTTCTCTTCTTCAACCAAAGCAAAGGGTCTTTTTACAGAAGAACCACCTTTTCAATGGGAAATGATGGTTCCATGTGTGCAGAGAACTCCCAGCCAGGTGAACTTTTCGGCGGCTGCATAAATCCAACATCCTTGAAAAATAATGGCCTTCTCTCTCACTTTTTTTTTTTCCAAAAAGGAAAAAAAAATAAGTTTTGCCCTCCAAGTATGAATTCTTCAAATAACTTCCCCCAAGGCCAAGTGATTTTTATAAAAGGCATGTTTTTTTTCTGTAAATTCCTTACAAAGAAAGGTTGAAAATAAGGTTTTTGTGTGTGCATGTGCGATTAAGATCCTGAACGAAGAGCTGGTCAACATTAGAATCCGAAATCAGTCCCTACACAAGGCAAGAGTTGGGCTCCACACCCCCACCCTGGGCCACAGCAGAGCCCCACCTGAACTTTCCACCCTGGCCAGAGCCATGTAGGTACCAAGCAGCCAGTCACTCTCTATAGGTGAGGTCAGATAGATACGCATTCAGCCAACAAATAATGATCGAGGACCTACTGTGTGTTAGGCACTGCCACAATACAGGTGGCCGTCTAGAAGGTATAGGCATTAACCAAATGAACAGATGATTTTATTTAAAATTATAAACATAAATGCTTACAAGAAAGAATAGACAACACTGTGAGAAACCAATTCAGATGGGGTTCCCAGAGGAGGTGACACATGGGCCAAGACGGAAAGGATAAGGGTTAACAGGTGGTGGCAGGGAGAGAGGATGTGAGAGCAGTCCAGACACTAGGAACAGCATGTGCACAGGCCCTGGGGACAGAAGTAAGTATGGAATATTCTAGAAACCGCAGGGAGCCAAGAGTAAGAGAGTGTGGCTGGCAAAGAGACTTGAGCAAACAGGCAGGGTCATGGAGAATGTACTCAGGGCTGCCTTTTTTTATCCCAGGAGCAGTAGGAAGCCATTGAAGGCTTATGTTTTTAATGGTCACCCTGGCTGCTGTGGGTAGAACAGATTCCAGGACGCAGCATGGAAGCAGCGACAATAGTTGGATGACTGCTACAGGAGCTCAGGTAAAGGGGGCCCATACCTGTGTGAGGCAACTGCAGGTGAAGTGAACCCAGTTGATTCGGGAGGTACTCAGAACATGAAACCAACATACTGGGGATTTGGGGTACTGGAGGGCCAGAGGCTAGAGCCTGATTTGAATGGCCATGTTAATCACTGAATTAGGGACCCCTAGAACACAGACTGGTGTAAAGAAGCACCGTGGGTTTGGGGCTAATAAAGTTTCAGGTGCTTGTTGGATGGGCAGACTTAGAGCTCAAGAGTTAAGGCAAGACGGAGCAGGCATTTAGGAACCCATGGCCTAGACCAACCCTTCAGGGAGCTCAAAACTGCACGGCTGGATAGAAGAGGTGGGGATCCACCATGGGGATGAGGTAGACAGGGTGCAGGGAGAGGAGAGCATGGGTCATGGAGCCAGGGAAAATCAAGTCTCAGGAGAGGTGGCTTGGTACCCACAACACAGCAGATGCCCCAGTCAAGAGATGCCTGGATTGAACACAAGAGGGTCCACTATGGGGGGCAGCAGGGTCTTACTGAGAGCTGTACTGGGAGAGACAGGAGAGGGGGCTAAAACTAGACCAGGGAAGGGTGACGGAGTGAGAAGTGAGGAAATGACGCAGACACTGGATGAGTCTCAGGGATGCTGCTGGAAGGCACCAGAATACAGGCATGACTTCTTGAGATGGGAAAAACTTGCACACCCAGTGGGGAACCCCAGGCTTGAAAAGACTGCTACCTTCACTCGGTTTCTACCATTCTCCTCAACCAGTCACGTTTACAAACAGAAGTCCACAGACTCCCAACTAGGCAGAACAAGGCTCCTCACATGCCACCTCACAGCAACTGAGAAAAGAGGACAGTTGTCCAGAGACTTGAGTATGTGGCTAGCCTTGCCCTGGCGCTCCCCTCAAAGGAGGGAGAAGAGCAGGTGAAGACTTAACAGTCCTATAAACACCACAAGGAAAGAGCCGTCGAGGAGACCGCACAGATCTCCTAGGGAAAGCTGGCTTCACACCGGGAGAACAAGGGGAGGAAAAGCACATTCATCTTATCAGGAAAGGACGGAGCTGTACACTCACAAGAAAAGCAGGGAAAATGAAAAAAAATGCAAGTTAGCCCCACCTAGGAAGCGACGCTGGGTCTATTCCAGAATTGCTTTGGACGGGCTGTCACAGGTACCCTGAGGGTACGGCGGCAGGCTGCATTTCCTGGTTAATTTCATGTCAATCTAAAACCTTGTCTCAAACACTATTAAACATTAAATGTACTCGTTAAAGACACTGTATTAGTCTTCTTTGGTTGCCATTGATTTCCTCACAATTCTAGAGGCTGGAGTCCAAGATCGAGGTGTCTGTGGGTGGGTTTCTTCTGAGGCCTCTCTTCTGGACCTGAAGACAGCTGTCTTCTCTCCGTATCTTCATACAGTCTTCCTTCTGTACCAGTGTATGTCCAAATTTCCTCTTTTATAAGGACACCAGTCATACCAGATTAGGGCCCACCCTAATGACCTCATTTTAACTTAATCACTTATTTAAAGATCCAAATATATGTCCAGATACAGCCATGTTCTGAAGTGCTGGGGGTTAGGACAACATATGAGTGGGGAGGGGGACACATTCCAGCCCCTAATGGACATCTGTCTTCTTTCCTATCTTAAGAAGTATGCACTGGGCAAGTCACCTTGTCATGTGGGATGTGTGTCTAACCACATGGTCAGCACAGCGTGGCATTTCCTGGAAAGGACAATCACCTCAGAGGTCCATGGGGACACACTGGGCAAACTCAAAAGAAAACACATGCAAATACTTGGAATTATCCTGTGTTTTTCATCTCTACTTCTCAGTTAAGTCTGTTGCTGAAAGATTACACTACCTACTGCAGTATGACAGTTTTATCTTCTAAATTGATGGAAGAGAAAAAAAGAACATTCTCCAAACACACAGCTTGGGGAAAGAAATTAATTAATGTGCTCATGTTTCAACCAGAGCAAGACAGGGCAAACAAAATCCTGAAAAGAAATCAACTTGTCTTCTGCACCTGGAGTCTGCCTCTGGGGTCCTGGGGACGGTTTCATTTGACAGGTGGTCTTTCATCTTTGACAAGGAAGTACAAGAAACTTCAGACAGCTCAGAAATTCCTCTACCTCTGCAAAGAGGGTGAGCCATTGTGTGGACGAGGAACTCAAAACTCTCCTACTTCCAGTGCTCCAACAGCACTCAGCACACCCTGGGGTGCTTGGCTGGCCATCTCCCCAAGCTGCTGGGCTTTAAGGGTGGGGACGCCCCCCACCCTGCCTTTGTCTCTTCACACTGAGGGGGGCACCTGGCATTCAGCTGGTATTCAGTCATTGTTTTGAATGTTTAAAAGAATGAGAGAATGCAGCTAATGAACAGTGAACAAAAAGATCAAACAATCCTTTTGCCATCTTTGTAGAGGTTTAGGGAAAAACAAAAACATCTCCTTGGCCTTGTAGGGCCCTTGGATGTCAGGGTTTCTTCCAAACGTATTAAATAACCCACATATTTCCAGAGCTGTTTGCAATCAGATGTCCTTTCTTCCTCCAATGACCTCTTCAGTTTCATAGAAGTCCCAGATGTCCTCTAACACATGGAGAAAGAGCTCAAATAACTGACCAACAGGCCCAGAAGTTGGAAAATAAGTCCAAACGCTCTTCTCTTGGCCTAGACCCAGTCACCAGACTATGATTCTTTCCCAAACAAAGAACCCCGTTCCCAAATGCCCAGGACACTCCCAGGCAAAAGGACCTGCGCAGAAAGGCACATCTGGCTGAGCAAGGCCGCAGTTCTCCTGGCACCACGGTGATTATCGTGTCATGAGGCTCCTACTCCCAGCATTCCAACGTCCCCATCGGGTCACCAAGCTGTGAGCAATTCCTTAGTGGCCAGGTCAGTCATTTCTTGGACTTCCACATGCAAAGCAGCCTTGGGCTCCACCAGGGTAAGCAAACCATCCAAGCAGTGGAGAGAATGGAAACCTATGTCAGGCCGCCTCACAAATTTGTTGGAACCTCTCACTCCCAAATTCCTACAGCCTCCCTCTGCTGTCCTGCGGCTTCTTCTGAAATACAAGAAGGCCATTATTATCACACTGACCCTCATGAGTTCAGGATCCTCATCTCTTTCCCACCTCCTGGCCTTTGAACATGCTGTATCTCCATCTGGAAAGTTCCACCCTCCCCAAGCACACCCCAGTCACCTAACTTGTACTTGTGACTCAAATGTCACTTCCTCAAAGAAGCTTTCCTTGGACCCTTCATCTAAGTCTCCAGAGCACACCATTCCTTGGTGCATTTACCAAAATTTGTAAGTTTTCCGTTGTTCTATGTTCAATATTAGTCTAGTCCACTAAAGAGGAAGTTCATCCAGAACAGGAACTATGTCAATTTATTTATCACTCTATCTACAGCCTAGCACACAGTTGTTCAATAGTTTTAAAATTAAGTGAATGGGAAGATTCAAGATGGCGGCGTGAGAGGGTGACACGGAGAACTCCTCCCAAAACCACAAATAGTGCAAAAATATAGTTAAATAACACAACTAACCCTAAAACAGCAACAAGAAAGAAGGCTGCACCAGACTGCATACAGACCTCACGAACAGAGCAGAGCTCAGGAAACAGGGTAACGTGTGAAAGCCTTAATCGGGCAGGACCCAGGCCCTTCCCCCACCCAGCTCACTGGCGGGAGGAGGAGAAATGGAGCGGGGAGGGGGTGGAAGCTCGGGACTGCTGAACACCCAGCCCTGGACACCTGCTTTATGAGCGGAAGCCTATATTGCTAGTGCTCTGGACATTGGGGAGCTCGGACAGGCTGAGTGTTTGGGAGACTCACATCCGGCCGTTTGTGGAGGACGGGATCCACAGCCGACCGCTGTGTCAGAGGAAATGCAGGTGGTCTGAGAGGCTTCCTAGCAGGAAGAGGGCGGCTGAAGGGGCGGGGTTTGCACGGAGCTCGCTTCACGGGAGAAGGGAGAGCTAGAGAAGGTAGTCTGGCTGCGCTCTACCCAGCTGGTTGGGAACTTTGAGGAGCTTCACATGTTCCATCCCCCTGGCTGCCTACTCAGCTCCGAGGCCCCCCACTGTGACACGCAGCCTGCTGCACCTTCCTCCTAGCCTGCCAGCACTGGTTCCCAAACTGGCAGTCACTGTGCTGGCTGGCATCAGGCCAGCCAGAGGGAGGCCCTGCCTACAACAGGTAGAGACACAATGCACAGAGGCTTATGCGTGTGTGCTTGGACCACTGGATCTGACACTGGGGAGAGACAGGCACGCAGACAGGATTCAGGAAACAGATCTTTCCTCCCCCCAGGCACCAGCTCCACCCTCCTACGACACCCAACCTAACTCTAGAAGCTGAGCAGCTCCAGAGACTGGAGTTTCTGCACACTAGTGAGCACCACACAGAAATATATGTCAAAAGAACATGGTTCAGACCAAAATCTCACAAACCCCAGAAAAATGACCAAATGAAATTGAACTCACCAATCTTCCTGAAAGAGAGTTCAAAATAAAAATTATAAACATGCTTATGGAGTGCAAAAAAATAAACTCAGGAATGAATTTAAGTCAGAGATTAAATCATTAAGAAATTCCTTATCTGAAATGAAACATACAATGGAGGGATTTAAAAGCAGATTAGATGTAGTAGAAGAGATGGTAAATGGAATAGAAATTAGAGAAGAAGAATACAAAGAAGTTGTGGCACAGAGAGAAAAAAGAATCTCTAAGAATGAAAGAATACTGAGAGAACTGTGTGACCAATCCAAACAGAACAATATTTGCATAATGGGGGTACCAGAAGAAGAAGAGAGAGAAAAAGGGATAGAAACTGTCATAGAGGAGGGAATTGCTGAAAACTTCAACAATATGGGGAAGGAGATAGTCTCTCAAGCCATAGAGGTGCACAGATCTCCCAACTCAAGGGACCCAAGGAAGACAACATCAAGACATATAATATTAAAATTAAAATAGCAAAGATCAAGGATAAAGACGGACATTTAAAAGCAGCTAGAGAGAGAAAAAAGATCACATACAAAGGAAAACCCATCAGGCTATCATCAGATTTCTCAGAAGAAACCTTAGAGGCAGAAGGGAGTGGCATGATGTATTTAATGCAATGAAGCACAAGGGCCTTGAACCAAGAATACTCTACCCGGCAAGGTTATCATTTGAGGAGGAATTAAACAATTTTCAGATAAGCAAAAGCTGAGAGGATTTACCTCCCACAAACCACCTCTACAGTGCATTTTGGAGGGACACCTATAGATGGAAGTATTCTAAGGCTAAATAGATGTCACC
Organism: Phataginus tricuspis; assembly: GCA_029783875.1. Taxonomy (NCBI): domain Eukaryota; kingdom Metazoa; phylum Chordata; class Mammalia; order Pholidota; family Manidae; genus Phataginus; species Phataginus tricuspis. Next base: position 8,895,125 of record JAQQAC010017683.1, on the reverse strand, counting down.
CAAGGGTTAGACAAAAAGAACAGAATATGATTCATAACATACAAAGAATGGAGGAGGAAGAAAAAGGAGGAAAAAAAAACAACCTTTAGATTGTGTTTGTAATAGCATACACTGTGAGTTAAATTAGACTGTTAGATAAGGGAATTACCCTTGAACCTTCTTTGGTAACCATGATTCTAAAGTCTGCAATGGCAATAAGTACATGCTTATCGATAATCACCCTAAATGTAAATGGTCTGAATGCACCAATCAAAAGACATAGACTTACTGAATGGATAAAAAACAAGACCCATCTATATGCTGCCTACAGGAGATGTAATTCAAACTCAAGGACATACACAGACTGAAAGTAAAGGGACGGAAAAAGATATTTCATGCAACTAATAGAAAAAAGCAGGAGTTGCAGTACTTGTATCAGACAAAATACACTTCAAAACAAAGAAAGTCACAAGAGACAAAGAAGGACATTACATAATGATAAAAGGGTCAGTCCAACAAGAGGACATAACTATTATAAATATCTATGCACCCAACACAGGATCACCTATATATGTGAAACAAATACTAACAGAATTAAATGGGGAAATAGAATGCAATGCATTCATTTTAGGAGACTTCAACACATCACTCACTCCAAAGGACAGGTCAACCAGACAGAAAATAAATAAAGAGACAGAGGCACTGAATAGAACAGATGGACCTAATGGACATCTACAGAACACTCCATCCAAAAGCAACAGGATACACATTCTTCTCAATGCACATGGAACATTTTCAAGAATAGATCATATACTAGGCCACAAAAAGAACCTCAGTAAATTCAAAAAGATTGAAATTGTACCAACCAGCTCCTCAGATCACAAAGGTATGAAACTAGAAATAAATTACACAAAGAAAACGAAAAAGCCCACAAAAACATGGAGGCTTAATAACATACTCCTAAATAATCAATGGATCAATGACCAAATAAAAACAGAGATCAAGCAATATATGGAGACAAATGACAACAATAATTCAACACCACAAAATCTGTGGGACGCAGCAAAGGCCGTGCTAAGAGGGAAATATATTGCAATAGATGCCTACCTCAGGAAAGAAGAACAAGCCCAAATGAACAGTCTAAACTCACAATTTATGAAACTAGAAAAGGAAGAACAAATGAGGCCAAAAGTCAGTAGAAGGAGGGACATAATAAAGATTAAAGCAGAAATAAGTAAAATTGAAAAGAATAAAACAGAAAGAATCAATGAAAGCAGGAGCTGGTTCTTCGAGAAAACAAACAAAATAGATAAACCCGTAGCCAGACTTATCAAGAAAAAAAGAGAGTCTACACACATAAATGGAATCAGAAATGAGAAAGGAAAAATCACTATGAACACCACAGAAATACAAAGAATTATGAAAAAATACTATGAAAAATTATATGCTAACAAACTGGATAATCTAGAAGAAATGGACAACTTTCTAGAAAAATACAACCTTCCAAGGCTGACCCAGGAAGAAACAGAAAATCTGAATAGACCAATTACCAGCAAAGAAACTGAATTGGTAATCAAAAACTATGTAAGAACAAAACCTCTGGACCAGATGGTTTCACTGCGGCATTTTATCAAACATTTAGTGAAGACCTAATACCCATCCTTCTTAAAGTTTTCCAAAAAGTAGAAGAGGAGGGAATACTCCCAAACGCATTCTATGAGACCAACATCACTATAATACCAAACCAGGCAAAGACACCACAAAAAAAGAAAATTGCAGACCAATATCTCTAATAAACATAGATGCAAAAATACTCAACAAAATATTAGCAAACCAAATTCAAAAAATACACCAAAAAGATCATGATCAAGTGGGATTCATCCCAGGGATGTAAGGATGGTACAACATTCAAAAATCCATCAACATCATCCACTACATCAAAAAAAAGAAAGACAAAAGCACATGATCATCTCCATAGATGCTGAAAAAGCATTCGACAAAATTTAACATCCATTCATGATAAAAACTCTCAACAAATGAGTATAGAGGGCAAGTACCTCAACATAATAGAGGCCATATATGACAAACCCACAGCCAACATTATACTTAACAGTGAAAAGCTGAAAGCATTTCCTTTAAGATCGGGACAAGACAAGGATGCCCAATCTCCCCACTTTTATTCAACATAGTTCTGGAGGTCCTAGCCATGGCAATCAGACAACACAAAGAAATAAAAGGCATCCAGATTGGTAAGGAAGAAGTCAAACTGTCCTGTTTGCAGATGAGATGATATTGTCCATAAAAAACCATAAAGAATCCACTCCAAAACTACTAGATCTAATATCTGAATTCAACAAGGTTGCGGGATACAAAATTAATACACAGAAATCTGTTGCATTCCTATACACTAACGGTGAATTAGCAGAAAGAGAAATCAGGAAAACAATTCCATTCACTATCGCATCAAGAAGAATAAAATACCTAGGAATAAACCTAACCAAGGATGTGAAAGACCTATACCCTTAAAACTACGAGATATTCTTAAGAGAAATTAAAGAGGACACTAATAAATGGAAATTCATCCCATGCTCTTGGCTATGAAGAATTAATATTGTCAAAATGGCCATCCTGCCTAAAGCAATCTACAGATTCAATACATCAAAATGCCAACAGCATTCTTCAATGAACTAGAGCAAATAGTTCTAAAATTCATATGGAACCACAAAGACCCCGAATAGCTAAAGCTATACTGAGAAGGGAGAATAAAGCAGGGGGAATTACACTCCCTGACTTCAAGCTCTACTACAAAGCCACAGTAACCAAGACAATTTGGTACTGGCACAAGAACAGACCCATAGACCAATGGAACAGAATTGAAAGCCCAGATATAAACCCAAGCATATATGGTCAATTAATATATGATAAAGGAGCCATAGATATACAATGGGGAAATGACAGCCTCTTCAACAGCTGGTGTTGGAAAAACTGGACAGCTCATGTAAGAGAATGAAACTGGATTACTATCTAACCCTATACACAAAAGTAAACTCAAAATGAATCAAAGACCTGAATGTAAGTCATGAAACCATAAAATTCTTAGAAAAAAACAGGCAAAAATCTCTTGGACATAAACATGAGCAACTTCATGAACATATCTCCCCAGGAAAGGGAAACAAAAGCAAAAATGAACAACTGGGACTGTATCAAACTAAAAAGCTTCTGTACAGCAAAGGACACCATCAATAGAACAAAAAGACATCCTACAGTATGGGAGAATGGATTCATAAATAACATATCCGAGAAGGGGTTGACATCCAAATTATATAAAGAGCTCATGCACCTCAACAAAAAAAAGCAAATAAGCCAATTAAAAAATGGGCAGAGGAGCTGAACAGACACTTCACCAAAGAAGAATTTCAGATGGCCAACAGGCACATGAAAAGATGCTCCACATCCCTAAATATCAGAGAAATGCAAATTAAAACCACAATGAGATATCACCTCACACCAGTTAGGATGGCCGCCATCCAAAAGACAAACAACAACAAATGTTGGCAAGGATGTGGAGAAAGGGGAACCCTCCTACATTGCTGGTGGGAATGTAAATTAGTTCAACCATTGTGGAAAACAGTATGCAAGTTCCTCAAAATACTCAAAATAGAAATACCATTTGACCCAGGAATTCCACTCCTAGGAATTTACCCTAAGAATACAGCAGCCCGGTTTGAAAAAGACATATGCACCCCTATGTTTATCGCAGCACTATTTACAATAGCCAAGATATGGAAGCAACCTAAGTGTCCATTAGTAAATGAATGGATAAAGAAGATGTGGTACATATACACAATGGAATACTATTCAGCCATAAGAAGAAAACAAATCCTACCATATGCAATAACATGGACAGAGCTAGACGGTATTATGCTCAGTGAAATAAGCCAGGCAGAGAAAGACAAGTAAGTATCAAATGATTTCACTCATCTGTGGAGTATAAGAACAAAGAAAAAACTGAAGGAACAAAACAGCAGCAGACACACAGAACCCAAGAATGGACTAACAGTTACCAAAGGGAAAGGGACTGGGGAGGATGGGTGGGAAGGGAGGGATAAGAGGGTAAAAGGGGCATTACGATTAGCACACATAATGTAGCGGGGGTCGGGGGGGACACGGGAAAGGCAGTATTTACAGAGAAGACAAGTAATGATTCTATAGCATCTTCCTATGCTGATGGACAGTGACTATAATGGGGTTTGTGTGGGGGGGACTTGATAATAGGGTGTCTAGTAACCATAATGTTGTTCAAGTGATTGTACATTAATGATACCAAAATTTTTAAATCAATCAATCAATTAGTTAATTAATATTTTAAAAAAGTGAATGAAAGAGCAAATGGAAGATTTTAGACTTTTCTGTACTATGGTAAATATTTTCTCAATTTGATCACCTTTTAATTGTGTTCCATGTTTAAATCTTTATCCACACTTTTACATAATTTCTTGGTGTCATTTCTGAATCTTTTTCATTGACTCAATTATTTTAATACTTTTATGTTTATTGTAGAAATGGATAATGTTTAATCTTCTATCATGTTTTTAGTTCCTTTTCTCTCTGTATCTTCCTATGTGAGCTATATTTCATTCAGTTTATGTCTAGCGTTGAGGAAACATTCCTACTAGTAAGTTATCTTTACTATCTTAAGAAATATTCTTTATATAGCTTTTTGGTTATCACTGTCAACAACACAGCAGGATCTGGCTTTCCCTTTTTACAGAAAGAAGAATTTAGCATTTTTTCCTCCCATTTCCATATTTCTCTGATTTGTAACTCTTGAATTGAGGTATAGGTTATTATTAAAGTAGTATACTTTATATTATCCATCTCCTTTAAATTTTTATAACAGCTTCATTGAACTCTATAATTTGTATGCCTTACGATTCACCCATTTTAAGTATACAATCCAATGATTTTTAGTTTATTCTCAGAGGTATACAACCAACACCACAATAACAGAACTTTTCTATCACTCAAAATGAAAACCCAGACCCATCAGGATCACACCGCCTCATTTCCTTCCACCTTCCCCTAAAGCCAGCCATAGGAAATCACTACTCTACTTTCTGTCTCCATAGGTCTGCCTATTCTGAACATTTCATAGAATCATATGATGTGTGGTCTTCATGCCTGGCTTTCACTTGTGATAATATTTTCAAGGCTCATCCATGTTACAGCATGTAGCAGTATTTCATTCTTTTTATTGCCAAATACGATTCCATTGAATGAATGTACCACATCTTATTTTTCTGTTCATTAACAGGTGGACATTGAGGGTGCTTCAACTTTTAGGCTATTTTTAATAATGCTACTATGAACATTCATGTGTAAGTTTTTATGTGGACAAATGTTTTCATTCCTCTTGTGTATATATCTACAAGTCAAAATGCCACATCATATGGTAACTCTATGTTGAAACTTTTGAGAAACTGCCGTGCTGTTTTCCAAAGTAGCTGTATCCTTTTATACTTACAGCGGTTTATTTCTGGGTTCCCATTTCTCTTTGTTCCCCCCAACACTCGTTATTGCCCATCTTTGTTATTATAGTCATCCAAGTGGGTATAAAATTGTATGTCTTTGTGGTTTTGATTTGCAATTTCCTGGTGCCCAGAGATGATGAGCATCTTTTCATGTGCTACTGGTCTTTGTATACCCTCTTTGGAGAACTGTTCATTCAGGTCCTTTGTCCACTTTGAAATTTAGATTTTTAACTTTTTTTTTATGATTGAGTTATAACAGAATATATTCCAGATACAAGTCCCTTATCAGATATATAATTTAGAGAAATACCTCCTATCAAGTGAATTGTCTTTTCACTTTCTTGATGATATGCTTTGAAGCACAAAAGCTTTTTATTTTTAGGAAGCTCGATTTAGCTATATTTTCTTTGGTTGCTTCTATTTTTTTGTGTCGTCTCTCAGAAATCATTGCCTACTCCAAGGTCACAAAAATGTATACCTATATTTTCTTTTAAGAGCTTGAGAGTTTTACCTCTTTTACATGCCTTCAAGTCTTTGATCTTCCCTTCACTTTTCAATGATTATATTCCATTTATAACTGTATTTCCATCAGGCTTATGTTTAATCACTCTCAGTCATCCACCATCAACTCTTCATATTATGGCTTCCCTAGTTCTAATCTCTCCATTTTGCTTCAGCTCAGAATCAACCACAATTATGTCTTAAAGAAATCCTTCCTAGAAGAAGGTCAGGTAGAGTGTATAGTTTCTAAACTCTTACATATCTAAGAGCACCTTTCAGTGGCCCTCACACTGAATGACTTGTCTAAGTATCAAATTCTTAGAGCACAGTTTCTCATCCCAACACTGTAGTGCTGGCCCCACTGTCTTCTGGGACTTAGTATCATAAACAACTCTGAGACCTGTCATAGTTTCATTTCTTTGAGTAACCTATTTTGTCTGCCTGCATGCTAGTATAAACTTTTATCATTATTCTGATTCACACATTTTGCCAGAATAAAAAACCGTGGGTCTATATATATCCATTTGGACCCAGATACAATAAGTCTATTATCCTGTAAACAGATTTTTTTTAAAGTCTTCCAGAAAGTCTTCATTCAGTATAAATCTTTGATCAATGCTCCTTAACTTGGGGAGAGGGATTCCTTCTCCAGAGACTTTTAAATTGGATTTCCATTGGATAACCCCTTTCTATTACTTTTTCTTACTACTCTTTTCTTCCTTTCCTTTTCCTTCTAAGAAAGCATCTCACATTTATTCTCTGCATCACTAATGCAAATGTGTAATGTCATTCTGCTCGGCATTGCCTCCTTTGTGGATCTCAATTCTGCTATAGCAAACTCTAGTTTTGTATGCTTCCATTATCTCACCAGTTCCCTTTTATTTTAAGCTTATTGTTTTTACATCTCACTTTGTAGTCCTTATGGTTTCTACTTCTTAAAAGCCCTTTCTTGCCTCCCACTTAGGATATCAGGTTTCTAAAATTTATTCTGGTCCCTGGAAGAAATCCTTTCCAAAGATACGTTCTTTCTCCACATATCACTTCCCTAGTCTGTTGCATTATACTCAGGCCCTCAGCTGGGTTTTCTCCATTTATACAAACTCCGATGAGAAGTCAGCACCAACACCTGGGGTGACAGGTCTCCCTTGGTCCCACTGGTCAGCATCTCACCTCACATCTGTGCTGGAGGGCAGGTGGTCATGAATGATGCCAGTAGGCATCTGCTTGGGCAGCTCTTCCAGGCTGTGGTAGGATCCTATTACCCCCAGGGACTGTACCTTCTGAACTGATAGGACAATGAAATCTGGATGTACAGGCCTCCTTCTGTCCAAAGGGCAATGCAAGATGCCAAGTGCCAACAACACACACCTCTGGCCACAGAACTAGCCTAGACTTGGCTGCAGAATGGTATACAAAAATGGCCAGACCAAGAGAGAGATGACCAGTTATTTAAGTATCACTAATCCTCCGAATCTCAGAGCCAAGGAGAAGCAAGTGGAGACAAGAAAATACTTCTTCTTGCCCTCTTTCAGACAGGCAGGGTTTGGCCACTCAGAAGAGGCCATTGACCACCGTTACAATCCAGGCCTGCTATCCTTTATAGTTGGTGGAAAGACCTCACTGATTTGAACCAGAGATTTCCAATTTCCTTCATTTTCCTAAATGTTGTTTTGTTCTTTTCTGTCTTCGCATAAAGACTGCTTGCTAGTTGCAGTTAAACCCAAGGCCATGCTGACAGCATGCTTTGTAATGCTGCAGCCCTCCAGAAGTTAGCAAGAGAGTATTTCCAGGGCCATCTAATCTGAGCATGTCAGCATATCCTGGGGGATTTATTTTAATCTGCTGCCACTGTGTGGACTCCTATAACAAACTCATATGGGCTGCCTGAAGCTCTGTGGCATAGCCTTTACAAGAGGCCCAACGAGTTCTAAGCCCAATAGCTTTAGAATTGAATTCCTAGGAGACAATACTCGCACCTGGCAATTCCAGATGCTGAGTACATGCTGGAAACTGAGATGCCTCAGTGCCTCCTCAGGACATTCAGAGCAGTCCCAAGTGCTTTCTTTCTATGGTACTGTCCTGCTCTACCTTTAGAGACAGGGTACCCCCTTCTCTCACCCCACCCGCCTCCATGTCCTTCCACCCATATTTACTGCATGCCCCTTCTGAGCCAGGCACACATCACGTCTGCTCTGATCCCAGTGTACCTGAGCCAGCCATCCACCTGCTCTCGCCAAGTGGCCCTAGGGTCATCCTACTGCAAGAAGATGCCTCCTGCCATGAAGCACATGGTCAGTTTCTTTGATGTGATTCCAGTTACTTGCATCCCTGGAAACCAGACCCACCACACTTATTTTCTGCTCCAGAAGCCTGTAAGAGTAGACCAATATAAAGGCACCAGACTAGCAGCAAGCAATCTTTCAGGGCAAATGCGGCCACTATGGGATCCTTCCAGCAGGATCCTGACTTACGGTGTCAACAATTGGCACAGCCATCTAGTATCAGCTCTGGCTATGCCTTCAACCTACAATCGTGCCTGCCCACACATCCCTAATAGGAGCCTCAGAGAAGGCACTGGCAGCCACATGAGCCCACCGCATGTGGCCTTGGTCCCACTGCCGGTCACTCCATGCCCAGGCCCTGCCTGAGAGAAGACAAAAGACCAACCACGGAAACCCAGAACTTAGCTACTATTGCCATGACTAATCTGCTTCCCAGCTCTGGGAATAATACTAATGGGTTTCCTTTCTGGAACACTCCCCTTTCAAAGCCAGACAGTCATTCTGTTCATCGGTAGAAGAACCCCACACTCTGGGGTATTATGTTTAGTACACATGGTGTGGGGAATCACTGGGACTGCATTGGGGTATGAGTGGGGACTTGATAATATCGGTAAATGTAGTAACCACATTGTTTTTTCATGTGAAACCTTCATAAGAGTGTATATCAATAATACCTTAATAAAAAATTTTTTTTTAAATCCTTAGTAAGTGCAATAGCAAAAATTAATGTCAATTTGTTGACCGAACTTCTTGAAAAACAGGCAAATTCATGAGTAGTAACTGAAAGACAAGCCGTGTCTGTATTTTAAGCTAATACCCTGATTAAGGCTACTTGTCTAACATGTTAGTATTCTGCTATTTTCTGTTAACTCAGGACTGAAAAGAAAAAAGACGTTTTAAATTCAAATGTTGGCCATCTGAAGAAATTGTTTTCAAAGAGGGTTGATTTTTCATACCAGCCCCCATAAGCCTATCCTTTGATAACAGTCTGTTAACAACCTTCCATGTTCAGAGCAGCCTCTGAGGTTCATGACTGGTATGAAGCCTTTGTTTAGGAGAGAACATATCTTTTAAACAGTATTGGAATAAAATGCTTAAATAAAAAAAAAAAAAAAAAGAAGAAGAACCCCACACTCCCTGTCTTTACCCAAGGGTGGAACTTTTTTGCTCTGAGAAATCTACAAGGAATCTGAGACGAGAGACTGTACTTCCAGAAGACCCGCCTCAATCCTGCCTACATCGACTCATCGGCAGGCTAACCTCAGATTTAGAGTTCCATCCACAGCCTAGCAGAGCCAGTTGCATGACAGGTATGGTTTCCAACCTGATTACACTTTTTTCTCAGTCCATGAGCTTTTAGAAACAGCTACTTATGTTCCACTTTCAGGATGAGATTATGAGGAAGCTCATTGGTGAAAGCTATCTTAAAAACACCATTCAACATCTCTAGAAATTTCCCTAAAGAAATACAGGAAATGAAGAAACCTGTATTCAAGAAAATCTACTAAAACACAGTAGAAAGGATAAGAATCTGTGACATTTGAGCCACCACTCTCTCCCTCCCTCCTTGGTCAGTGACCAAGTAGATGGGGCTCCTCTTCACCTCGGCTCCCAATCAGGGTGATGACCGTACTTCCCTAGGAGGGGCAGGCCACTCACATTTCCCATCCCCTCCAAGTCCAAACCAAAGAGTTTAATTTCCTGATGAGAACAGCCAAAGGTCAGGGCTCCCTTCCTTCATGCAGCCCCCACTTATAAGGAGAAGGATACACTGGCGGCACCGACTGCCCTCACACCAGCTTGCACACAGGGCAGATAGTCCATGTCAGGAGAGCAAGCCGAGAAGACCAGAGACTACCACCCTGCCTACCCAGACCAGAAACTCTATGAGATTTTCCCCAGGGACAGAGGCAGTCCATGTGAAGGGCTCCTGTGCTCTCCCCAAAAGACCAAACTTATTTGAAACCAAGTGTGGGAAAGCTCAAGCCTAAAGGCATGCTTGAAAACAATGGAGATTTTAGCAGTAAGCAAATATGAGGCTGGCAACTCCTCTTAATTAAGGGCAATACGCTAACTGATAGGCCAGCTAGTTCATCAGAGAGTACCAGGGAAAAAAAGACAGCTAAGGAGAACCCTCCTGGGGTTAGAACAGACCTCAAAGACTTGCCACAAAAAATAACCACTAACTGAATTCAGTTGGATCTAACTGGAACAATGTATGTCCCAGGGCACTACTGAAAACAATACAGCAATCAGCCAGCAATTAGTGAAGCCTACCAGCTGGGTAGACTCTGCAACCAACAGACACTTTACATTAAATCATACAAATAAGTTGGAAGCAAAAGAATGGAAAAAATATATCATGCAAATAGCAACCGAAAGAAAGCAGAAATGGCTCTACTAATATCAGGCAAATTAGACATTAAAACATAAAATGTTACTATAGATAAGGACACTTTAAAATGATAAATAGTCCATCGGGAAGATAAAATAATTATAAACATGTGCACCTGACACAGCTTAATACAAAGCAAAAAAAAAAAAGGAATTGAAGGGAGAAATGGACAATTCAACAGTAATACTTGCAGACTTCAAAGTAATAACGTGTTACCTTAAGTGTCTTGCCACTGGGTTTCAGCCCTGGGCAAGTTCACTATGGATTCAGTTAGACCAAACGATGACAATGGAACGTTCTTGGGGTTTATACCCAACTTTATTCCCACAGCGGCAGGTCAGCATGCAGTAAGCTGGTCTCTACATCTGGGCCTCTCTTCCCCCAGATCATCTCAGTCTCTGTCCTGCTATCCCTCCAGCCTCTGCCCTCCTGAGCCGTGCAGCCCTTTATAACTGAGTCAGTAACAACGTATTGCCCACACATGTGTAGTGAGCAAGCTGACCAGGGCCAGGTGAGAATCCTGGCCACAGGAACCTTCACTTTCTCCACATGAAGATACTAGATGCTAGAAGAAAGAAAAAACAAAATCAAAAAGAAACACTTAGAAAGAAATAACAAAAATTAGGGGGAAAAATATTAAAGAATAGAAAAATAATTGAGAAAATCAACCAAACCAAAGTTGGTTCCTTGAGAAAATAAAGAAAATTGATGACCTTTGGTTACATGGGACAAGTGGTGGGGGAAGACCCAAATTATTAAATCAGGTATGAAAGAGGGAACATTACTACATGTCGTACAGAAATACAAAAGTTTAAAAAGGAATACTATGAACAACTTGATGCCAACAAATTAGATCATGTAGATGAAATGGACAAATTCCTGGGGAGACTCAAACTACAAACACTTACTCAAGAACAAACAGACATTATGAACAAACCAATTATAAAGGACTGAATTAGTAATTTTTCAATTAGCCACAAAGAAAAGGTAGGCAAAGATGGCTTACTCGTGAATTCTACCAAACATTAAACAGAAATTAATATTAATCCTTCACAAGATCTACCAAAGAAATAAAAGGAGAGATCACTTTCCAACTCATTGTATGAGGCCAGTTTTTCCCCGATACCAAAACTAGACAAAGACATCACAAATAAAGCCTACTATAGACCAGCATCTCTTATGAATATAAATGTAAACATCCTCAACAACATCCCAGCAAACTGTATCTAGCAATATACATATAAAGGAATATATACCATGACAAATTGGGATTCTTCCCAGGAATGCAAAATTGATTCAACATCCAAAAACCCAAAAATGTAATATCAATAGAATAAAGGACAAAAACCACATAATCATCTCAACAGATACAAAAAAAAAAAAAATTGAACACCCCTTCATGATTAGAAAGAAAACAAAAACCACTCAACAAAGTAGGAATAAAAGAAATGTTCCTAACCCGAAAAGAAGAATCTACAACAAAAACTAATGTCAACCTTAATGGTGAAAGACTGAGTCCTTTTCTCGTAAGACCAGAAACAAGAAAAATTTCTGCATTTCTATTCAACATTGTGTTGATTGGTCTAGCCAAGGCAATTGGGCAAGAAAAAGAAATAAAAGGCATCCAGATTGAAATGGAAGAAGTAAAACTATATTCACAGAAAGCATGACCTAATATATAGGAACCTCTAAGGAATTCACTATGAACTATCTGAATTAATAAACAAGTTCAGCAAGATTGAAGAATGCAAGATCAATAAACAAAAATTAATTGCATTTCTATAGAATAACAATGGACAAACTGGAAATGAAATTATGAAGTTCTATTTATAATCACATCAAAGAATAAAATGCTTAGGAACAGAAATGAGAATCTTATACTCTGAAAGCACTGTTGAGGAAAATAAGTCCTAAATAAATTGGAAAGCACCCATGTTCATGGATCAGAAGACTTAATATTGCTAAGATGGCAATACTTCCCAAACTAACCTACAGATTCAATGCTATTCCTATCAAAATGCCACCTGGTTTCTCTACAGAAATTGGAAATTTGTCCTAAAATTAGGTGGAAATTCAAAGGACCCAGAATAGTAAAAAACAAAATCACTTTGTGACATGAGTTTGGCAGTTTCTTACAAGCACCAAAACACACACACACCTACTTTATGAGGCAGCCATTTCACAGCTACATATTTATCCAAGAATTAAAAGGAAAAGGTTCATTAAGAGACTTGTACACAAATATTTGCAATAACTTTGTTATAACCAAAAACTGAAACAACCCAAAGGTGAATGAATAGGTAAATGGGTAAACAAACTGTGGATTATCCATGCAACAGCAAAAAGAAGGAATAAACTATTGGTGCAGACAAGACCATGGGTGAATCTTAAAATAACTAGGATGAATCCAGGTGGCCAAATAACAGTCTATACTGCATGTTGTATGATTCCATATATATATATACAAGTCTAAAAAATGCACACCCTCCTGATGACAGAAAGCAGACCCAAGGTGCCTAAGGAGGGGAAAGGCAGGGAGGGACAGATGGGGAGGTTACTAGGGACAGAGCATAAGGACACTTTGAGGGGTGATGTTAATGTTCGTTGCCTTGATTGTGGGGGTGGTTTCATGGCGTATTCACGCACCAAAACTTACCAAGTTGTACATTTTGGTGTATGTTCATTTTACCTCCATAAAGCTACCATCAGGTAAACTCATTAATTACACATACTTGGTGTGACATCACCACACTTCTGCTACAAAGGCCTGAGCCAGGACTGCCACCAACAGTTTATCAAGAAGTCAGGGCCAAAGACAGGAGCCGCGGCATATTCTCTCCTCCCTTTTGAAGAGAGGAGGAGGTAAACCTCTCCTCATGCTGTCTCGGGACCACCCCCCGTGCAGGGGAACAGGACCCTCGTCATTAGCACCATCATCTACCCGCAGGTCTGAGGTGATTTTGAATAAGGCCTCTAAATTCTTTGACCTTGAGAAGTGGGTCTACCACCCCTCCACTTGAACCTGGATGGGCTGCGGCTGCTTCAGTTAACGGAGGGCAGTGAAGCAAAGCTCTGTGATCTCCGAGGTGGGTCCTGGCAGGCTGGGCAGCTTCTGCCAGGTTTGCTGGGACTCTTGCACTTTCACCCCTGAGCTGCCATGTGAGAAGGATGTGCCATAAAGTGAGGAGGCCAAGTCACAGAGGCTACCTGTAGATGCTCCAGATGAGAGTTCTACCATCAGATCACTTGCCCCTGGTGAGTAAAGGATTTTCCAGTCACTGCAGCCTCCAGACTGCAAGGCTTCCCAGGTGAGGCTCAGACACTGTGGAGCAGAGACAAGCTGTCTCCTCTATGCCCCGTCTGAATTCCTGACCCAAAGAATCTGTAAGTATATTCAAATGGCAGTTTCAAGCAACTAAGCTTTGGGGTAATTTGTTACACAGCAATAGCAACTGATGCAGAAGTAATGCAGTGATTAGTTTGGCTTCTTCCGTGCTGAGCTAGGGAGAAATTCAAATGTCCTGCTATGCTTCTGGAGCCCAAAGCACCTACCTATTATTACCTGAGCCAACCTGGACAGATGCAGCTGGAACACAGGCCCGACACATTGCTTCTAGAATGGCCTTCACCTAAGCAGAGTCCCTAGCTTGACATGACTTCTTTCCTCCTCTGACTGCCCTCAGGAGAATGAGAAGGCTAAGAGAGGGCAGGGTCAGAAACCGAGCCACACTTGACAGACGGCCCTGGCCAGAGGCCACCTCTGAGCAAAGACCACCCAGGGTGCCTGGCCCAAGAGAAAAAGGAAGAGACTGGCAGAATTATCTCTGCCACCTAAGGAGACATCTGTAGCTTTGCCCCATCTTGACATTAGAATGTCTCGCTTTGGGATCACACAAAACCACCGGGGCTTCCAGCACAAGCCCCATCCTAATTTTGAAATTGACCATGTTATGTGGACAGAATAGAGGGCTCCGCACTTCGGACAGAGTGACTGGTACAGGGATGGGCATTTGACCAGCATAGGACCAGGAGAGTCATTTTATGACATCTGATGTGACTCTGTTCCCAGGCACTAAGGACTACACGAGCCACAGCTGCCAGGGGCCATCTTTACTAATATCAGGGCAGACATGCCTAAGAACAAAACCCACATGGGGGAAACAGAGGCAAGAGACAGCAGGAGAAAGCAACAATATTCCAGCCGTGTTACTGAAATTCTGGGGGCCAGCCATGACTGAAGCTCATATTACCTGACAGAAATCTTCATGTGAGTCCATAAATCCCCCCCCCCAACCCCTTTTTTTCTTTTTTCGCTTAGTTTGAGCTAGAGAGGAGACTGATCAAGGCTGGGCCCTCTCCTGCCTCCGGTCCCGAAATGTTCCTCCATGTTCATTCCGCTGAAATGGGAACCCTGTAGTTTTACAGTGACAGAAATAGCTGAGCATTTAAGAAAGGATAAAATGAAATAACAGATGTAATGTGACTGGCATGGTACCAGGTGTGTGGCTGATGTCCTCGGAGTGCCTGCTGAACGGCACACCAGTGTGAGCTCCCCTGTACTCTGCAAACAGGGCTGTCTCGCAGGCTCCCAACTACACCTAGCTCCCAGCCATGCACACCTGATATGGCCACACCTGAGAAGCCGTCTTGGCCACATGTAAGAGTGCCCACTAAGAGAGCCTGATAATCATAGATCTGATCTGGACAATTACGTTTTTTTATGAAAGATATAGAAGCAACCAAGTACATGCTAAGAACCTGGTACACATCCTGACAAACATCTTTCCCCTTTACAGAAGGATTCACTCCAGATTTCCTTCAAATAATAAGCTCACGTGCTTAATTTAAAAATTTGGTTCACCTCGCAAAAATCTCACTTTTTAAACAACGTTTCAGTGACATCTATGACTGAAAACATTACACCCACAGGGGAGAATAATCTCTACATTTTTCCCCACATGCACAGACAAGTCACACACACAAACACACCCCACGAAATGTTTTATAATAGAACCTTGTCAAAAAGTTATTATAAAACATTTTATTTTATCTGGCAGCCAGAAATGATTTTCAGTTGTCTGGAACACAGGCTGCTAGAGGCTGCTTGCCACAGACAACTGGAAGGGGAAAAAAGCAGATGACAGCTGTAAATTTCAGAATCCCCAAAGACAAAGTGAGTGGTCAGATGCTGTGGTGGACTTGCTGGTCTCACCTGAAGAGACCGCCCTCATCGTTCACACTGGCAGTAATTAAACCAGAATTATATTCTTAACACAGCTTGAACAGTTTCCTTCTTCTTCTGCTATTGCTAAATGCTTTGCCTTTTTAGGTAGTTACTGGTGTATCAGAACTTCAAGTAACTATTCTTTAATATGGTTGAAACTGGAATAATTTCAAGAAGTCTGTACTGTCAACAGTGGAATCATGAAAAAAAAAAAGTCATGGGAAAGGAAAACAGAATCGTGGGCTTAGCTAACCAACTGTGCCCTGGGTTCCCTTCCCAGCCTGCTTTCTCCACTGGGTGACGCAGTGCGGAATCCCCACGGGAGACTGCGTGGCAGGCAAGGCCACCCCTGGGAAGCAGGGACAAATCTCATCCACCTGGATGTACACTTACAGGTACTCCACGCCCTGGTCTGATGAGGCAAGAAAGCCACATGTGTTTCTTCCCAAGTCATTGTGTCCCCAAATCTAGCAATTATCTAGCCCCTACTACAATCTGGACATTTTGCTGAGGAACACTGATTTTTCACAACACAGATGTCCCGAAGAAAACTGTCTTTAATCACTCGATCCCCATTTTCCACCATGGCTGGAAGCTGTAGAACTTCCCTTTTGCTGACGCTGCCCATGGTCCCCTGCTTGCCCCGTGCCGGGGGCAGTCCTAGGGTGCAGCCTCCGCAACAATTTCACAAGAAGACGGAGGTCTGGAAGAGACACGTGTGCTCAAGGTCACACATTCTGAGCCAGGCTCCATGCCAAGGACTCACTATCCGGGTGCCGTGAGCCCTCTCCACACTCCCAAACCCAGTCCCTCAGGCCGTGTGAACTTTCTGGGCCCTGGCAGGCACCCCGACATTGTACAAAGGGACAGACGACAGAACCTGTCCCCCGCTCTGGAATGATCTCTGCACACCCACGGAAGCCCGGCAGTGGTTGAAACCGCAGCTCAGAGCTGGGGGCATCCCCACGCCCCGCTCCGCCCTCTCAGTGCGCTCGGCCCCGCCCAGTCCGCCCGGTCGGATGCCCCGAGTCCCTGAAGCTTGGCCAGCTTCTCCAAGCTCATCCCCTGCGTCCCCCACCCCGCAGGATCCCCGGAGGGCCTGACACTCACGGATGGTGTGAACACAAAGGAAGAGGAAATGCACCTGGAGCATCTGCAGAGGGGCTCTCCAATGGGCTCCCTAAACGCTTCATGAGGCAGAGTGCCTTTTAAAACTGGGGAAAAGAACAACTGTGCTGCTCCCCGGGGTCTTCAGAGGATCAACTGGAAAAAAAAAATCTCCATTTCATAAGGGATGACCAGGGATCCTGTAGGGCCAGTTTCAGGGAGGGCGCCAGGGGCGGAAACAAGGAGGATTTGGGAGCAGATAACCCGCTGGCAAGAGACCACATTTCTGTGGAGGGTTTGAAACACAGATTGAACAGCCAAGACATCCCTTGCCACTGGGAGACGCACATTTATACTGAAGATGGCAGTTTCTAAAACTCAAAGACAAGCCTACAAGGCCCCCGACAGGAATTGAGGGCCTCGGTCTCAGTGCAGCTACGAATACTGGACACCGACAAAATGATTGACCACTTCACGGAAAGGGCACCGACGGTGCAAACGTGACTCGGATGAAACCTCCCGGACACATCAGACATGAAGCACAAACGCTCAGCTCTCCTGCTGTCGCCTGTCAGCCCCACACGGGTGAAGGGCACCTCCATGTCAAGGTCAGAGGTTAGAGCTGGTCAAGGGAAACCAGAACTCACCCAAAAGTGAGTCAAAAAGCAGTAGCCAGCTTGACAGTTTATTTTCTGGGAGAAAACTGTACTTCTTTAAGTGTTGACACTCATCCCCTTTTTGAGGGCCTGGAAGGCCAAGCATGGACTCCCTAAGGGGTCCATAGGATCCTGGCCTATATGCTCTGTCTATAAATAATGGCTGTCTCCCTGGAGAGAAGGAAAGCCCCTCTTCCCATCCTCAAACCTGACAGTCCCTGAGCACGGGGTGTGGCATCGATACCCATGGTAGATGCAGGTGAGGTCTCTCTGTGTCCCACCCGGGGGCTGTGGCTATTCACAGCTGGTCCGAAGACACATCCACACCACCATCACAGCTGACCACTAGTGACGCCTGATATTTTCTGCTCAACTGCATAGGAGCACTCCCAGTTTTATTGGGCTTTTCCCCTACGGTTCACTGTCCAGTCCTGTCCAAGCCCAGTGACAGGGAGTTTGATCTATGACTTGCTAATGGATTGAGAAAGGTATGAGCTCCTTCAGCCTGAAGGCAGTTTGTGCAACCCCACACCCGTTCCAGCAAGCAAATTCCCTGTCTGTTCGTGCACAAGAAATTGCCCGTTGCCTTGAAAAAAAAAAAAAGGCTGTGCAAAATGAACCCACTGCATTCGTGGCTGGAAAACACCCAAGAAAACTGGGCGGCAGATGTCCTGATGAGACTTTTTGCTAGGCTTTTTCATGAGAAATGAGTGTGCTGAAAAGGCTAGGCCTTTCTGCAGAGCAGGGAGAAAATGCAACCCTAAATTCATTTCTTAAAAAGACCAGTCACTCCAGAGTGTCTATCCCCCTTCCCTTCCTCTGTGCTGGACTTCCTGGCCCGAGTCCTCCTGCTGGGAGGGAATTAGGGCGGGCTCCTTTGCTCAGTCACACATTCTCTCCTGCTCTCTCCCTTGGAGGGAACATGAACGCTGCTGATTCAAAAATCAGACACTTCTGCAGGAGTTGGCAGGGGCCTCGATCTCCACCTCAACTCCCCTATCCCCCGGCCCCTGGAACACTAAGTCAGCACCTCAGCCATGTGCTCACACAGCCACCCAGCCCTCGCCTTCTGGGGACCACAGTCCTTCCTCCAGCCTCAGGGTGGGACCCGGTGCCAGGAGCTTCCTCCAGCCACCTGGACAGCCCCAGCCAGTGTGCACTTTAAATAATAAACTATGCATTCTTGATCTGTCTGCAGCTCGAGGCAGATTTTCCTATTTAAGCTGGAGGCCTTCTCTGCTTTGAGTTACTGAAGTGGGGCGGGTGTGTGTTGCATAATAGTACAGGGGAGAAATGGGAAAGACAACACCACTTTGCTTCCAACTCCTCTGCTTGGTGGAGCAGCATGTGGGAAAAAGGATTCAGACACACACGCACAAAACCTATCACGGTATCCTTTTCTTCTCCGTCTCAATGCTTGAGTTTTAGATTTTCTTTCTCAATTGAGTAATGGGAATATTCAAGTAGAGGTCTCATACACTCACTCTGTAGGTGATTTTTCATGTCCAAAAGATAACTGAAAGACGGGAAAAAAAATTAACTAGTGATTAGTTAATCACTATGCTTAGACTTATGGGAAAAACATAGTTCTGAAATGTTTCACAGGAAACATACTTAGGAATGTGGTAGGCTGAATAATGGCCCCCACAAAGATGTCCATGTCCTAATTCCCAGAACATGTAACATATTCACTTCCATGCTAAAAGGGGTTTTGCAGACATGATTAAGGTAAAGATCTGGAGATGCAGAGTCCTGGATGATCCAGGTGGCCTGATGTAATCACTGATGTTCTCTCTACCAGGGAGGCAGAGGGAGATCTGACCACAGAGGGGAACTGTCAGAGTGATTCAGCATGAGAAAGATTCCACTGCCTATTGCTGGCTTTGAAAATGGAGGAAGGGGCTGAGAGCCAAGGGCTACAGGCAGTCTCTCGAAGCTGGAAGAGGCAAGGAAATGGATTCTCCCCTAGAGCCTCCAGAAGGAATGAAGGCCTGTTAACATCTTGCCTTTAGCCGAGTGAAAATGATTTCAGACTTCTGACTTCCAGAACTGTAAGATAATACAGTTGTGTTGTTTTAAGCCACTAAGTTCATGGTAATTTGTTACAGCAGCAACAGAAAAAGTAATACATGAGTCTGGCCTTCCAGCCAGGGTGCCTTAGGCACGACTAACACAACAAACAGCAGAGAGAGACAAGTGGGATGTTCAGAATGCAGACAAAACCCCTTGGGATTCCAGGACACGAAGTAAAGCAATCAAGGTGGTCTTCTTGGAATAGGTGACATCTGAACTGGGCCTCCAAAATCACTATCTTTTTACTGCTCTTGAAAATCCATTAACACAAAAAGGTCATTCCACACAGCTCCACAAGGCAAAGTTTACTTTTTATATACCAAGGGCCTTTTTATATACCAATGACCTAGGAAATTTGCAATCTACTTTGAACCACATTAAATAATATTTAATACATCAAGTAAGGGAGGATCTCTATGCACTTCACTGTGAAAACCTAGACAAATTTGACCCCATCAGCAACACAAAATTTAAACAGGCCGATTTTACAGAGGAAACAGAAAAGGCTCTGAAGGCACTAGAGCCACAAAGAAGCCCCAGGCTAAGATGTTCCACAGGGTATTCTACCAAATCTCACAAACCAGCGAGCCTCGGTGATTCATAAACTGTTCTAGAGCACTGAAAATAAAGGAAAGCGCCCCCATTGTAAAAGCTAGTATAATTTTGATACCTAAGCTGAGGGTGATAGTGTACACACACACACACACACACACACACATAACACATGCACAGAACACACACACAAATTACACAGCAACATCATGTATGCATAATGATGCAAAAAAGCCTCAATAAAACAATAACAAATAAATGCAATATCAGGAAATAATAAACCACAACCAAGTGAGATTTATTCCAGGAATTCAAGGTTGGTATACTATTAGGAAACCATTTATATAATATACCATATTAATACATCTAGGGAGAACAGTCACACGAATGTCTGCACAGTGTTGCAAAAGCCTTCAGAAAATCCAATGCCCGGGTGTTGTTTCAAAAATTACTGTCGCAATGGCCAAATCTGAGACCACTGTTCATCAAAAGAAATAATAAATGAGTATCCATGGAGTAAAATACAAAGTCCACACAGATATAAATAAATAAATATGGGAGAAGAGGAAGCTCTCCTTGCAGGTGAGCACCAACTAAAAACGTGGAGGAAAGAACAGAGTTAGAAAAGCATCAGCCTGAAGCCATTGCAGTAACGGAGTCTGCCGAGAGTCAAGACATGCTAAAACCAGTGAATGAGGGTTTGAAGAGCAGGATATGTATATGGTCTCAAAATACCCCACAAATTACTTGCTACTTACATACGGGAAGATAGTAACTTCCCAACAGAGTAATCCAGAAGCACACCTGAGCAAAGTAATCAAAGTTGACACCCCAAAAATGGGACGACCCAACCACGTGGGCCTCCTGACGTGAAGCATGAGCAGAACACATCACTCGTGGGTATTCCTGCCGAAAATGCATAACCCGTGTCCAGTCATGAAGAAACAGCAGCAAAACCAAATGCAGAGACCGCCTCCAAAATAAGTACATGGCACATGTAGTTTTGAAATGTCAAGATCAAGGACAAACACTGTGACTGACCCGGAGTGGAGGAGACTCAGACGGGACAACAAAATGCAACGTGTCACTCCAGATTGGATTCTGCACCAACAAAAGCTATAAAAGACATGACTGGGACTACTGGCAAAATTTCAATATGAATGGTATACTAGATAATAGTATTGTGTCAAAGTTTCATATCCTGAATTTGGTAAATACACAGTGGTTAGTAAGAGTTCTTAGGAAATAGAAATGGAAGTATTTATATAAAAGGGTATGATGTCGGCAAATAATTCTCAGATGGTTCAGAAAAATGTATGTGTGTAGGGGGAGAGGACTAGGGAAGCAGAAAGGGACAGAGGGAGGAGAGGAAGGCAGGGGAGAGAGAAAGCAAACAACACAGCAAGTGGGGGAAATGTTAATGAGTGCTGAATTGGGTAATGGGCATGCCAATGCTCTTGGCAGCTACATCAAAATAAGCTGATGAAAAGTATAGGGGAACACAAGGAAAGGGGACAAGGATAAGAGAGCTAATAGTTAATTTTGAGTCTCAGTGACTGGGAAAAAAAGTAGGTCGGAACCTTGGGCATTAGGCTGGTGGAAGCTGGTGGAGGCAGGCATCGTCAGACAAGCATTTGGTTCAGAAACACTGAGTCACGGAGAGTGGTGGCAATTCCAGCCAACCACTGGAGGGGTGTAGATGGGACATGGGAAGATGAGGGGCTTGAGACAGAGACTGGGAAGGCAGCGAGGGGGGACTTCTGCAAGATGGGGGCCAGAGAAGTACCAGGGCAGCAAGGACAAGAACAAGCAGCCCAGACCTCAGGCTTACCTTGGAAAGCACTGGCAGGTGGAGGCAGGGGCAGAAGGGGAGCCGGAGCCAGTCAGGAGAGAGCAGGAGAGCGAGGCATCCCTGCTAGCAATGCTTCCTTGATGCCAGGAAAATAAATACGGCTGAGCAAATGCTCCCACGGCATGAACCAGGGTTGCGTTCTGAGGGGAACACTTCAGTCCCACTGAGGCCATCTGGTCCCAGAGGTAAATGGAAAGAAGAGAATTGTAAAAGTTTGCTAAAAAGGCCTATCAGAGGCCTACAGTTGGATGGGCAGTGCAGGAAGCAAGACTTCCACCCATGCCCCTGCTTCCAACTTCAGGAGCAATGAGCCACTCAGAATACCCCACCCTGTATCTGGACACCCCGCTTCATGTTGCAAAGTCACAACTGTCAGTCTGGTGGCTGGGTTCTCACTCCCTTTCTTTTCTCCCTCTACCACCCTGCCAAGCAGCCACCCTGGAAATCAGAAGGTCCTTCCAGCCAGAACACAGGAGGAAGGGAAGATCAGGGGCCTGGGGGCCCTGCCGAAAGCACATCCAGAATGAGACGGGTAATCAGTTTTCAATCCAAGGGACAGCACTCCCCACACTGGCGTGTCGGCTCCGTGAGGGCTGGGGATCTTATCCCTGCTCACTGCAGGATGAAGGCCCAGGCCTGGGCCTGACACAGTCAGTAGCAGATAAACATTGGCCGAGTGAGTACATCACTGCCCTGGATAACAGGGCAGATTACAGTCCAAACACAGAGACCTATAAATAAAATATACTCAAGCCAATTTAGAGAAAACACATACACACAGTCACTGAAAGCTTAAAAGCATACAGAATAGAATGGATATTTACATGAAGATTCATTCAGACACGTCCCCTCAGCTCTGGTTTATCCATTTTTCCTGAGTCTCCATGGATGAACCCAGAAAGAAGGGCCTCCAAAGAGAAACACAAGAGCGAGCTGCTTGGGTGGGTCCCTCCAGGCAAGAGGGAGTTCCCTTCCGGATGGCCCAAGCCTCCAGATGGCCCTCCCGAAGCCGCCAGAAGGTTCCAGGTCTACAGTGTTCTCTCCACTCCTTTGGAGATCTCAGAGCCATTTTTGCTGAATGACTAAATATTTAAAAGGAAGGAAGGATGGAAGAGGAAAGGGAGGTTACCATAGATTAACTGATTGTTCATGCAGGAAGAATTTAACTGAACATACAGGAATTTTTAGAGGGTAACAAGCTTTCTTCAACTGTTAACATTTTTAAATGGTTAGGCATCCTTGCACTGCACACTGCCCCCCAGCCAGGATGCTGGCAGAATCCTCTTTAGGTATCTTCCCTGTAGTGTTCCATGTCACCCCAACTTCTGCTACCGCTGTGGTGGGCAGCTTATGCCCACAGGGCCCCTCCTCAAGTATATGACCCCGGCCTCGCTTTTTTGCAGGCCCTCACACCTAAAAGCCCACTTGCTCTATACACAAGAGCAGCCCAGAAATCTGGGAGATAAGAGCCGCTGGGTAAAACCCCAGCTCCCCACTTTCTGCAGCCTTGGGACAGCTCTGGAAGCTTCCATGCACTCCTGAGTTCCAGGTGTAGGAATGAAGTCCACTGCCCACTGCAACAGCCTTGGCACACACTCCCCTTTCACTGGCTTTCCCATTGGATTCCATTCGATTTTGCTCCTCTCTGTCCCTCTTCTCCTGATTCCTGGGACTGATTCCTGGGACCCCTCCATCCCTCAAACTAACCACCTGTACCCAAGTCCTCTACTCAGCCATGGCTTTTAGGAAGCCCACTCTGTGGACCTTTTCCATAAACAGATGGCACATACACACATGTATGTGTTTCAGTAATACTTTCCACTTAAAGAAAACCCATTTGCATTAGCTCATTTAACTCTCAGCAACATGGTGAAGTAAAATTATGAAGAAAAGTTTTACCTTTTGGATAATAATATGGATGAAGAAACATAGGAATAAGAGAAGTTAGCTGTCCTTAGGAACTTCTGCATACTGGGAGGTAGCTTCAGACCCTACCCAAGGCGACCAAGCCCAGTCCAGGGCTGTGTTCAGTCTGAGGCCACACAGGCAGATAGTGTCCATGTTACAGCATCTTACAGGCTCCAAATCTACAGAGGCATACAGCCTCAGGGAATAATAATGGCAATAGTAATAATAATAGTAACAGCAATGATGATTTTATAGAGTGGTATTATTGGGTTTTAATTTTATTATTCTCAAAGGGTAATGAATAAGTATTCTCTACCCACCCAAATACCCCAAAAGAATATCCAAAAGTTTTCCTCAGCCATCAGTCTTAAAGAGAAATAAAATGAGATCAAAGGGACTTAGATGAACACATGGTTCATATAAAGCAAAGGGCAGGATCAGAGATTCCCCTCAAAGCCTGTGAGAATTAAGTTTAGAAAACAATGGCAAACGCAGAAATGATTATTACTCAGCTCTCACAATGCACAAGGTGCCATGCAGGCCTTTCTACGAAGAGTCTGGTGCCCAAGAAACACTATCTGGTGATCTCAAACATGCCCCCCCATCCACTCCTGCGGGCACCAGGCAGCCACACGATGTGGATGGGGCCTCCCAGCCTCAAAGGAGGCAGCAGGGCTGTCCGATCCTCTGGTCTTCCAGGGCAAGTCTTCGCTTAGCTGACTGCCAACATCTGCATGAGAACTTTCCCGATAATGTGGTGGGCACACATCAGAAAGGACAGAGGGCACCCCGGGAACAGGCTGCCAGGAGTGCGACAGCAGCTCCCCGTCGCCCAAGGGAACAAACTCAGGCTCCATGGGATGTTTCAATCACTGAGAATTTCCTTGGGCAACACCGTCGAAAGAGACAGCACATGTGCTTGACGTCAGCAAAGGAAGCAGCAAGTGACCAGCATGCGATTTACTAAGGTACCGATGTCATGTCTTCTGCTACTGCGAACAGGTAGCCCTTGTGTTCCTTGCTGTGGGCACTTTGTAGGGTCCAAAGCAGAGGCTGTCTGGGCATGGCCACCACCCCCAGCTGTAGCTCTTAAACCCTGAGCTCCCTGAAAGATAACATGAGGGAAAGGGGTTCCCTTGAGAGGAGAGTCAGGAGCTGAAGCAGCAAATGCAGAGGGGTGACCTCTCCAGCCTGGGGAGGGCATGGCTGGGACCTCCGAGCAGCAGGGAGGCACCCCACACTTGCATGCCACAGAGGGTGGACAGGAACACTGAACTGGGTTCCAGGCACCACAGCCACACTGGAAGGTCCCCATCATCAAGGATGGCCCACTTACTCCAGAAAAGGAGGTGAGTGATCTGAGGCCTCAACAACCCAACAGACGTTAGACCCAAATATTGGCCTGAAGGGTGAAGGGCCACAGTGAGATAAGCGATCTGGCCAGGTTCCTGAGTGGCTGGGCAACTCCACCCCCAGGCACAGGGACATCAGGGAAGTTTGTCTCTGTTTGGAGCTCTGAAGGCCACTGGAATGGTGGGCAGAGTCTCCAGGGCAAATTCCCCCAGCCTCTGGCCCCCACACAAATGCAAGTTGCTCTTGATGGTAGATTTCCTAAGGAAAAAACTAAAGTTCAAATCATGTTTGGACTTGTGAAAATGTCCTGGGGCATCCGACAGTGCACATATGAAATTATTCAGTAAAGTTTTTCCCATGACCCAGAACACAGAGCACTCCCATGGAGGATGGAGCAGAGAGATGGGGGGACACAGCAGCCTAAATTGAGCTCACAGGATAAAATTACGATCCACATAAGAAAATGATCCTGTATAAGGGAGAGTGAGCAGATACGACAGGCAGGATGATCGGCACCCCAAGAAATTCCAAAGGCGGAATGATTCAAAAAAGACATCAAATAATTAGGTTACAAATAAGCCATGATAAAGGAAAGGTGGACTCAAAATGAAAGAACAGGACACTATAAAGAGGAAAAACAGAACTGGGAAACAGCCAAATATAACTTTTAGAAGTATAGATTATAATCATTAAAATTAAAAACTCAGCAGATAGACTAAATGGAGATTAGACCCAATTTAAGAGAACGCCAGTGAACTGGGAGACCAATGAGAAACAGTTATCTAGAATACAGAATACAGCGATAAAGAGGCCAAACACATAAACAGAAGTTACAAAACAGGGAGGAAAGAAAAACAGAAAGGCCCACATCTACCAACCAGGATTCCAGGGATGAGAGGGGCATTCTGGTAGATGGAAGCCGAGGCTTTCTCAGAACTGACGGAAGCCATGAATCTTCACATCCAAACCTCACAAGGATGGGAGAAATGCGGGAAATCTGCCACAGATATACCACAGAACACAAAGATAAAAATGTTTTTAAACCCGCAGAGAAAAGATTATTTATATGACTCTAAAATCAATGGCTATTAGACCTTTTGTAGCAAAAACAGAATTCAGAAGACAGTGAAATAAATAATACATTCACAGTGTTGAGAAAAGATAAGACTCAACCTAGAATTCTATATTCAGCTAAACCATCAGGAGTATGGGGGAAATAAAGACAGTTTTGGAAAAAGCAAAGATAAGATATTAACCGCTCACAAGCCCTAGTTAAAAAATGTTCTTTAAGAAGGACATTAAACACAGAAGTAGTTGTAAGAAATATTACTGAGCAAATAAGCTGGTAAATATGTAAATACATCTAAATAATTCTAACTGCAAAAACATAAAATACGGATGTTTAAGTGTGAGGGAACAAAAACAAAATATAATTAAATTAATAGACATAAAAAATCAAAGTTAAGGCATTGAAAGACTCTTGTATTCTGAAAGATAGCTGATACCTTTAGACTTTCTTAAGACAATTTTTTAAAGTAACCATAACAACAAAAACATTGACTAGATTTTATAACTTCCGCACCAGTGGAAGAAGGGCAAATGAAGAAAAGCTGGTGAAACCACTCGGAAGAGAAACAACAGCTAAAAGAAACAAAAGCAGAGAAAAAGCAAGGTATCATAAACAGAAAACAAAATATAAGATGGTAAGAATAATGTAACTGTATCTGATACACTATAAAAGTAAAATACTAACATTGCCAGTGAAAAGACAGATATTATCAAATTGGACATTTCTAAAAATTCAGATACATATTACTTTTAAGAAACATGTATGAAACATGCAGGCAGACAAGACCAGTGTCACCATCTCAGTGTTAGAGATGAGAAAACAGAGGCAGTTATGGGCTGACCTGTGTATGCTAACCCGCAGTGCCTTAGAACATGACCTTGTTTAAAGACGGTGTTTAGAAAGGTAGTTAAGAGAAAACAAGATCATCGGGGTAGGCTCTAATGCAATATAACTGGTATGCTTCTAAGGAGCTTAGGACACAGAGAGCCACAGACAATGTGAAGGCACAGCAGGGAGGAGATGGCCACGTACAAGCCAAGGAGAGAGGCCTCAGAAGAAACAGACCCTGCCGACACCTTGATCTTGCACTTCTAGCCTCCAGAGCTGTGAGAAAAAGATAACCGTTGTTTAAACCACCCAGGCTACAGTACTTTGTCCTGGCACCCCAGCACACTAACACAGAGGCACAGAGGGGACGGGCCACTCTTCCAAGGTCACATCTAAGGGAACCAGAATCGGACTTCTAGCAACATTCTTCTTTCTCTTTCTCCTAGACCAGTGTAGATAAAATGAGAGTTCCTGTGGCCAGGATTCTCACCTGGCCCTGGTTGACTAGCTCACTGCACAGCTGTGGGCAATACATGGCTGTTGACTCTATATAAAGTGCTCTGGGCATGACACAGTGGCACAGCTGCAAGGCTGCAGGAGAGCAGAGCCTGGAGTGGTGGCAGTGCCAAGGACAGAGGCCCAGAGGATGGCTGTGTGGGACGACTGTGCAGAGGCCCAGAGGACGGCTGTGTGGACAGAGGGGCCCAGATAACTGTGCAGATGGCTGTGCAGGGTTTTAGTGGCTGACCTGCCACCTGGAAATAAAGTTGGGTATAACCCTTTCACCCCAAGAACGTTTTGCTGTCAATTTCTTTGGTCATATTGAATCCATAGCGAACTTGCCTGGGGCTGAAACCCATTGGCAAGACAACCAGTAATTCTTAAAATACTGGCGTCTGTTCCCCCAGGCTTTTACCAAGTATGTGACAGCTTGCAAGGAAGTCAGGACAAAGATGAAAAGGGGAACGGTATCTCCATAGTGAGGTGGGGGCTGAGGTCTCCAGATCCTCCCTTTCTCACATCTGAAACCAGTGGTGAGCTCAAAGTGATTAAAGATGCAATCCCGGTCAACCCGCCTCAATTCCTCATTAAACCAAAGAGTCTATCTCCTCAGCCTAGCTGCCTTTTCATCATCCAGCTGAGGAAAAAGCTGTCAGATGGGGAGAGAACCACCGAGCAGCTCAGCCTGGCGAGGCCTTACTGGGGTCCCACCTCCCACTCCACTTCTCAGTTCCAGGAGCCCCTAGCAGTGATGTCAGTGTTTAAGTCAGTTTGATTTCTCTCATTTCCAACCAAATGAATCTTAATTGGTACAAAGCACAAGTCTCAACCATAAATCAATGTTAATTATAAACAATTTTATAAATTATAAATAAAAATTATTTATTACAGAGGACATATGCATACTATGACACATGCAAAATTCTTGCATAAATTGGCAGTGCAAATTTCTGGATAGTTATGGTATCCTCTAAACACTCACTAAAATTTACAAAATGAACCAAACAATAGATTTTTTTAACTGCAATTGATTTCCTTCACAGACACCATTATTGCATGGCATGTTTGTGTTCTAATGAGCCTATCGCCACTCAAAGTGTTGTAGAATGCATATTTTGACAGTGCCTTAAGGCAAATTAGTTCTGTTATTTTACCATCTACCTCAACCATCCCCATGCTACATCTGTTACGGCAAAGGAGGAGAGAGAGGTTCAAATGGAGATTTACTGTCTTGCCTGAGGGTTTCTGCCCCTGGCAAGTTCACTATGGATTCAGTGAGACCAAGAAATGGCAACGGAACCTTCTTGGGGGTAAAAAGAATTATATCTGGCTTTATTCTCCCAGCAAGCAGTAGAATCACATCTGCATCTGGCAGTCTTTCTATAGTGACTCAGTCAATAATAGCTTATTGCCTAGGCGTGGGAGCAGTAGCCTAGCAGTAGGCCAGTTACATCATCAAGTAATTTAGGGTCAGGTGAGGATCCTGGCCATAGGAACTTCCATTTCCCCTACACTCACCTAAGCTCTACTTTCAAGTAAACTGAGTGCTTCATGGAGGAAGAAGAGTTACTAGAATCTGCCTCACCTCCCTGGGCCAGCTGGCTACTCCAAGGCCATGTCCATGGTCGGGGCACCACAAGATCAACAGGGCACAATGATGCTTGTGGCAGCTGTGTTCAGCCATAAAGAATACATTCCCATGGGAAATATTGGATTAATCTGATGAACCTTTCTAGGAGACTTCAAGAATGTATTTTGCTGTAAATTAATCCCAGTAAATTAATTTTCCCAGTTTCCAAACTCCCAGTGATTATAAGTTAATCCATACTAGATAGGACCTAATGGACTGCTTACTGGATAAACCTATTTGAAGGTCCATTAGCTTTCTCAACACAGCAACAAAGCGTACTGAGTTTTTCACACAAAGCAAGAAGGACCAGAAAGGAAATACAGACCTTTCTCCTGTGTCTGTTCCAACCTAGGACAGAGCCTGAGCTGACACCACCTTAAATATACTCATTATCCCCATTCAACAGAGCACATTGATGTTAGATTTGGGGGCAGGAAGGGGAGATTATTTTTTGAGTAAATTCAGAAATTTTTCTCTGCAGCTTTGCATGGCTGCTCTTGTTTTAACTTCATTTCCAACATATCCTCCCCACCCTGGTTTTGTTCCTTATTTTATTTCCTTCTAAGCTAAACAGTCTATCAAAAGTGTGCCTTGAAACTGGCCTGGGAAAAAAATGCAAACACAAGCACAATATATTGTTTTGTCAGCAATCCCTGGTATCACCCCCCTAAGGAGGATGGCAGCTGGTCATTAGATCCCATGATATCATCCACAGGCACCCTGGGTTTCTGGCCACTGCTGGGCAGTTGATGAGCACTGGCTTGAATGGAAGGAAAAGTGAGAATGAAACATTATCTGCCCTTTCGGGTTCTCACCTGAGAAAACCCCCTTCTGATGCCCACAGGTGCATTTACTTATGCTTAATACTCCTTAGCGCAGTGTTTCTTAGTGCCAGCTGACCATTAAGACCACCTGGGGAGGTTTTAAATCGCCAGCTGCCCAGGCTGCACCAGAGACCAATTAAAGCGGCTCCCCAGGGGCACAACCCGAGTGTGAGTGGTCATTAGAGCTCTCCGGGTTATGCCAATGGACAGTCAGCCCTGAGAACCACTGCCCTGGAGTAATCCTCCCTCCCTGGAAACAGTATGTCCAGATCAGCTGCAGAAAATGCACAAAGATTTAGAATGACCAGCAGTCATTTACTCTGAAAGCAGATGAAACAAAAATGATTCACCAAGACTGACCTGAATAGAACCAGGTGGCTAACGTTTAAAGTAACATACCAACATCAGCCCAAGCACACAACCAGCTACTGGACTTACCAAAACCCCTGCTTCCTCCTAACAGGCCTTATTGAGTTACTAGTAATTTTATGCTGAGCTTTATCTTCCTGGCTTTTGAAGGGTTTAGGAAGGAGAAGGGCAAAACCCTATATTAACATTCTCTCTCCAGCTACCTCTCAAAGCTCTACTGGGACTGCAGCAATGGCCTTGATCCAGCAGATCACCTACTGCCTCCCATCGAGTGCAGACTAGACTAAGGAGGGTGACTCCCTGAATAGGAGCAGGTCTGTATTCAGCAGCCGAACCGAGCCTCAAGGCTCTTTTATAAATAACAAAGTTGCTCTAAAGGAGAGTCATATAAGCAATTTATTTCCAAGGTCATTGGAACACTAAAGCAAGACACATTATACTTTTATACAATGATAGGTCTCTAAATTACAGAAGCACTACTGGAAAAAGTCAGCTGTGGGGTCCTGTACGCTCCAGGGTAGAAATGCCACCTGTGAGCAGATTGTCTGTCTTCATCAGGGGACCCATGGAGGCAAACTGCCAGTGACACAGCACCATGAAATGTTCAACAGCAGACGGATAATCCACAGTTGCTCAAATAGAGGCACAGAATATAAAAACCCTGGGTTCTCACCCCAAGCTGCTTATTAGAATGACTTGAAAAGCAAATGCACAAGTCACACCCCAGACCAATTAGATCAGGATATTGGAGGACGGGCCAGTGTGCAGCATTTTTTACAATAGTAGTTCTTACACCTTACTGTGCGCTGGAATTACAGGGATGGCCTGTGAAGCCACTGGTTACCAGGCCCACCCAGAAAGCTTCTGAGTCAAGAGTTCTGGGGTGCGCAGAGAACCAGAAATAGCAGGTTCCCAGGAGATGCTGATGCTGCTGACCCAGGGGCCACGTTCTGAGAAGCACTGCTTCCCAGCTCCTCCAGGCGACTCTAATTAGTGCAGCCAGGCCTGAGAAACCCTGTATGAGAGGGGCAAGCTCTGGACAGGGGGCCCCGGGAAAGAATTTTCATCCTTGCTTTGCCACCAATCTGGGGTTTGATAACAACCCATCAAGGTTTTTCAGGCCTCAACTTGCTCCCAATCTACAAAATTGCGGCATTGCGTGAATGAGATCCTAGATGCCTTTCTTCTTCAAAGGGCTGCTACACATGAAATGCTGACATTAATATGCATAGAAAGCAAAAGGAAGTGGCCTCAGGGGTCAAAAAAAAAATGCCTTCAAAATACAGGGAAAGGTAAGTTCTTGCTCATATGACAGTGCATTTGGGGACACATCAATAGGGGTGGCCCACAGACACTCAACGGTGCCACATGGCATGTGCTGGCAGCCATGCTGTGTCCGAGCCTCACCTGTTAGAACCTTGCAGAGCTGCCCAGGTATCTGGGCCTCCGTGGAAGGGTTGGGTGTCGAGGACCATTTGCGCCTGATAAGATGCTCTCCTCCGCTGTGCAGGCCCCGGGAATTGTTGAGGGGCTGAATCAGCACCTGCTCCTGCCCAAGCTGGATGAGGCCAACCTGTCCAGAAAGAGGAAAACAGGACCTTGGTTATGCTCACTCACACACACCCGAAACCCCAACAGCCCGAGGGCAGCAAGACCACCACCACATCTGGGCTTTTTCTCTGCAGGTTGCTCCAACTGACAGAGCCCAAGAATGAGCCTTTGTGTAACTTGAAACATCCTCCCCTGTGGTTGTGTTGGGGAGGGGAGCACAAGGTTGGGGGTGCAACAGCACCCATTTTCCAGGCTCCCTTTCAAAGAATATGTGTTACTTTGTTATTTAATAAAAAAGAAACTTTATTTTAAAAACTACTTTTAAAATCATCTCCCACAAGTACACTTGAGGAGACAAACCCAAAAGTGTTGGGAACGAATGACAATTACACCCTTAATGGGAAGCTGTGTCTTGCCTCTGGGCAGATTTAGAATTAAACAGAGGATGGACGCAGTCAGACCTGGAGAATTAATAGTTTTGTGGTGAGGGGTTTGGACATTTTTACAGAACTTGTAATGTTCCAAGAACTGGACTGAGTATCCAGTGGATTCGATTTGTGATTCTAATTTAAAGTGCATCATTGAGACTTGTGATTTTAAAATCTTATGAAGTTGATAAGCAGTATTAGAAACATAGAAAAGGACTTGAGATTTCCCACGTTTGTAAGATTCACTTACTAGGTTTATAAAAATCACTTAAGTACTTGCAAAGGGTTTGTGGTTTAATCGGACAACCAAAGAATGGAAATGAAATTGAGTATGTTGGATTCCTAAATGCTATTTTAAAGGTCTGAAAGGTGTTAATCACCAAGTATGTAAATGGGGCCAAATATTATCCAAAACTCCCTTAAAAGGAAGGGCAAAAACTTGCTGGATTATAAATAGCACGTGATTTGTAAATGGAATGAAAAATTTAAGAACGAAGATTTTTCATTCGTTGCTTTAATAGAATGAATGTTAATTCTAAACCAAATACATATGATGCAAGGGACTTCTTCTCTCACCTGGCACTAATGCTGATGGCATTAAGTCAGTTTGCCCAACTTCCCCAGGACACCGCCTGCTAACTTCCCTTCTGATGCATGCACAGAGCAGGTAAACCTCCCTCAAGGGCCCCAGGCTGGAGGAGGACCTGCGCTCGCACACTGGCTGTGCGGCCCCTGGTCTCTCCTAGGGGTCCATGCTTGGGACCACTCCTGCAGCACAGACTCAGTAGATGGGGCAGATCAGTCTTAGGCCATCACACACATCCTTTCTTCTCTCCCCCACACTATTTTCTAAAGGCCATAACATACTGTAACAGTGAGTCTCCAACTCCAGCGTCAGAATCACCTGGCGGTCTTGGGTAGGCCCCCGAGGATACTGATGCTCTCCACCCCAGCACAGCGACCCCTCCATACGCGAGGACAGGGCACACTCAAGCCAAAGGACAGACTCCCACGTCTGCATTCAGGAAGTGCGCATCAGTCCCAAGCCTCTTGGGAAGTGAATCAGATCAACTAATAAGATCACCTACAACCTTGAGTCCGCAGAACACAGGCGAAGACCGTACTTACTGCTCTAAGCAGATTTCAAGGTTTCCATTTCATTAGAACTTCTGCCAAGAACAACTTAGAGATTTTACTGCGCAAATAAAACTGTCTTAAAGTTTTGCACTGCATGATCTGCAGGAAAGCATGGCTTTCTTCCTTCTCTTTTGAAGTTTAAAACTTGAGTTTGTTCACTACCATACTTTGGGGAGATTGAAGAAGTGGAGGTGGAGGCCGTGGGGGGCTGTGTGTGAAGGAAGCCTCTGTGAACACCACCTCAATACCCATCAGCGAAAACACCCACAGTTGAAATAAAGCTGGTCATGCAGGGTGAGCCCCGGGCTCCTTGGAGGGTGTGCTCCACTCTGAGGGGCCTGTCTCTTCCTGAAATGCTCTGTGGGAGGCCCCGTTGGGTCTAGAACTTTCAAAGCCAGGCATTTGTTCAGTTTCGTGTTTGCCTTCCCAGGCTGCAGTGCACAGGGACAGAGAGCAGGGAGTCATAATGGAACACAGTGTAGAGCATGTCACTTTGGTGCAGGAATCTGCACATCCGTACACCGACCATAGGCACAGTCTAGCCCCTTGCAGAGGTCTTGCTTTACAAGGTCTTGTTTGCAGAGACCCATATGCTGGTTTTCACCCATTCAGGGGGAAAACGGTCACCCTGGTGAAGGTGGATAAATACACTCACAGGCTGGACTCTATCTAGCAGCCACTTACCCTCAAGGGACCTAGGGACTCCCGCCCTTCAAGCAGGGATATGACCAGGACTAGCACCCAGGAGGGAGGGGCTGGCACAGCCCTCACCCATGGGAGCCAGCACAGGGAAGGGCCTCGCCTCACCCTGCCCTCCTTCTGACGGTCCCACTGTCACTAGGTTCCCTGAAACATCTCAAAAACTCACCCTGTCATCACATTGAAATGTACTGTTGAAAAGTGCCACTTGTGTCCCTCCCAACACACACATGCATGCACAATCTCAGCCCAGGGCAGTACTTGTCAGCCCTCCTTATCTTCCCCTGACCTTCCTTCTCCCTCCTCTCCTTCACCCCTCAAGAATACCCACTTCCCTGGCATTCTGTGTTCTGGCCCACTACCCACTGTTACGGAGCACTTGTCCCAACCTAACAGTTTGTTCCTTTGAGGCAGGATCAGAATTAATTTATCCAGTGTCACAAAATAGTTACTCAAGAAAACGTGGATGGACTGGATTGGCCTGGAATGAACCGCAGTGGACTTCCTGCCGCCCCCCCCCCCCCACCGCCCCAACCAGCTTAGTGGTTCTCATCCCACTGCACACCAAATGAGTCATCTAGTGAGCTTTGAAAGCTCCTGGAGCCCAGGCCTTACTCAAGACCAACTGAATCAGAATCCCTGGGGGTGGAACTCAGGTGCTGGTATTTATTAAAAGCTCACCAGCTTTCCATGTGCAGCCAGGGTCACCCCCATCCACGGCCAGCTCATGGGTCCCTTTACTCCGGAAGGACCTGGCCTTGGAGGCTTTGCCATCACTCCTGCCGCTAGGAACCTGAGGCCTCCTTCATCTCCAATCTTCCCTGAAAGGCCTGGGGGGGGGGGGGGGGGGGGGGGGGGGGGGGGGGGGGGGGG
>JAQQAC010017683.1:8538991-8859703 GCA_029783875.1 Phataginus tricuspis | reverse complement strand
GTGTCGCCCTTGCTTCTTTCGGGCGGCGCTGGGGGCGGTGTTTGGGGGGATTTTTCTCCCAAGAGGCCCCCCCCCCCCCCCCCCCCCCCCCCCCCGCAGCCCTGCTCTTCCCCTCGGCCACCTGCAGGCTTCAGAGCAGCTTCCTTCCCCTGTCGATCTGGACCACGTGCCAAGACAGGGCCCTCATTGCCTTTCTCTTCGAGGCTTGTTGGGAGCCTACCCGGGTGTCCTACACAAGGCAGGTGTGTGATAATGATCTGTTCTTTTAGTCAACAGTGTTGATTGATGGGCTGATTATAACTGGAAAAGCCTGGGAATGGCCTGTAGGGCAAGAGAAGAAACGTGCTCTCAATGATTTAATGTGCCAGGCCCTCACTAAATGATTTCTCAGACTTTATCTTAGTTCATTCTATCAATAGCCATGCAAGGCTGATGTTATTTACCCTTTGTGTGTCTGCAGACTGGGAGGTTCAAAGGAGGTGATCTGAGTGCAAGATCACAGCCTCGAACGGCGTGCGGTCTCATTTCCTCAAGCACAAGGACATGGCGGTGCATCTGCGTGCCTGTGTACTATAGCGTGCACGGAGGTAGGTTACAGTGACTCTGCATGGTTCCCTCTGACATACTAGCTGCCAAAACATCTCCACTGCACACATCCAAGGTCAGGCAGCTGAAGCATTTCAGAGGTCAGGAGATAAGCCCCGAGAATGTAATCAGGCTAAGAAGACATCTTCACCTCATCATCCCAGCCTGCAATTTTTCTTTAAAATGTTGCCAACTAAACAAAAGTCCAGATGGGGAAAGCTAGTTAACATACCTTAGGTAGGCAGCTAGGTAGGGTTCCGTACCCCAAGGCGATGGTGTAGAAAGCCACTGTGAAGCCACATGAACCTCCCTTTGAAATCTGATCCACGTTCTCCCCTTTAATTCCTCTATGCCTCCAAACTTCACACTGCCTCTTTCCTTCTTATTTTCACTTTCCATAATATCCATGCAATTGTTTCTTTTCATAAAGCTTTAAAAATGTGCTATCCATTTCCCAAATATACGTCAACTATACATAAGTTCTTCAAGTTATTCACTGATATTAATTGACGAACCACTTGGGATTATGTGCCTTTCCCACACCTGTATCAATACGAGGCAGAATAATGTAGTTTGGCCTATTTGCTCCCTTCCAAATGATCTCCACGCCATGATTTTTGCCAAAACTAATTCCTGCTCAGCTGTAGGTGATCAAGTGATGCTGCGTTAGAATGCTAGGCAATTTTATAATCAGTCAATCAAAAGAGAGGCTGATGATTCTAAAGGGAGAGGCAGCAACCTCCCAAGCCTGCGCCTTCATCGTAGGAGTTAGATAAACGCAGGCCGCCCTGGAGAACAGTCCTCCAGCTCTTCTAGCTGCCTGCTGACTGGCTGACTGAGGCCCCCCTCTGCTGCTACCTGGACCATACTTCTTCCTCTGCAGAACAGAGATGGAAAAGCCCTTTTTCAAGTAGGCCGGAAGGAAGAGCTTTCAGAACTCTGAGTGTAAGAAGCACCATGAATGCTGAGCTACCAAAATGGCCACCTGCACTGCACCTGGGCTGACCAGCCACAGCCAGGGTGGGCTGGGCCAGCAGGTCGACCCCACTGACCAATCTAGGTGAGACAGACTCCAAACAGGGTCCCTTACAGTATGGCTGGGACTCCAGAGAAGGCATGCCAGAAGCATTCCTAACCTCTCTGTCCCTCTGGGGATGCCTGGAAAATGGGCACCGTTTTTTAATATTCCACAGCCCAGAGCCCCTGTCTGGACCCAACATTTCCCCCACGGTGTATCTCTGGCAGGGCAGTCTCAGCCAAGAAGAGGGGGACAAGTTCTGACAGGTGGGCTCCCCTGAACCTAGTATCCATTACAGAAGAACGGCTGCAATTCAGACTAGACCTGCTGGCAGGGGCCTCCGCTCCTTTCTGTCAACTTCTCCTCACGTGTGGGGGTGGCCAACAACCCCTTCATCCACTCATTTCAGACGCGGAGCACAGAGCACCCTTTCAGAGACTGACAATCATTCCATCCCTTGAAGTTCCCTCTGCTGCCCCGCCTTGTTGAAATTTAACCCGATACCAATTCTGCTGGTTTTCCATGAGCTGGTCCTGTTCATAGGAGGCAGGTGACCCTAACTTACATAAATTCTCTGGTTATCGAAATACCTTCCTGATATGCCCAAAGTTCATTGCTTTGAAATAGTATAGTTATAAAAACTGTTTCAAAAACCTATGTTATATCTAAGGACTCTCTGAAATGTAAATAAAATGAAGCAGCATAAACAGAAAACAATTAATATTTGAGCTGTCGTCTTTGAAGATCTAAAAAGTGCAGCTTGCACAGCTTTTCAAGGTAAGACCCCGAGAGGGGAAATGCCACAGGCCCACTGTCAAAAGCGTGGGAACAAGATGGAGCATGAGATTCACCCCTCATGCCCTGTAAACAATTAATTACTGATCTGTTATAACCATGAAGATACCAAACATCTCTGGAGACAGCACAGATTCCATGCAACCAGGAACAGAGCCTGCATGCCCCTTTCTCTGCACTCCACTCTCTCTGCTAAGCCACTTTGGATATATTTGATGCAGCAGGATTTAATTGATACTCACCACTGGCATAAAGTTTTATTGAACACATTCACATCTGTTTATGTACGGTCTAAGGCAGCTTTTGCACTAAAAGGGCAGCATTGAGTAGTTGCGACTGAGGCCCACAAAGCCTAAAATATTTAGCCCTTTACAAAAAAGCTTGCCCACCCCTGCTAGATACAAGGAGGCTTTGGAGTGCCCCCATCTGTGGACATCAAAATTCTTGTACTCTTTTCCCACACCTTGTGGTTGAGCCTGTCCTAACAAATATACAACATATGTGCCCCATCTCCACTTCAGTGTTTCCACCACAGTCCAGAGTGTCTACCACCTGAACTGTGTCACGTACATTTGTGACATCAAAGTAAGGTGTAGTGCAACGACGACCCTACAGCCAAGAGGTCCACTCCAGGGCACCAAGCTGTCTCTTTCGCTGGGCCCTTCATCTACAGAATGAACTTAGGAAGAAGTGTCCAATATGCGACTCACACAAACGGGAGGAACAAGGCAGACTAAACAACAGAAGTGTCTGCACAAGCAGGAATTTTAAATCTGAATTCTTAGAGGTCCACCTGCAGCTGGCACATGCTGAACTCAAGCCTCTTGGCCTGGTTCCTTTATCTAAAGCACAGCGCCCCCACATGGTGCTGAAGGAAAAGACAGCCTCCCTGAAAACCCCCGAGGTCTGAAATGAACCCTCTCCCAGCTTAGATACCATCTGCGAGAGGGCCCCGCACTCACTCGGGGAGGATTTTAAATCAGTGTTATCCAGATTTTCACTCTCAGCGCCTTCACAGATAGCTTCTTGCTGGAAACTTTACACCAACAAGTATAAACTCTGACCTCTACAGAAACTCACTAAACCGCAGCAAATGGGATTCAGATGTTTCCATGTACAGTACAGTGATGTGACCTAGACTTTAAACACTTTGGCAAAAACAGGAAAAATGATGTGGGCCTTCCAGTCCCTCCCGGAACATGATACAGCCTTGACCTGAGTCCTACAGAGATCTGAGCCGTTCTCACTCCTACTTAAGCCTCCTCACCCATAGCCCACATTCTCTGCCCCTGTTTCATAGTCCTACCAGGCTTCCTCCAAGGTCCATTTTCCCTGTTTAACAAAAGCAGCCAGTTTCTCTCAGCATCTCCCATTCTGATCAGGGCTCAGAAATGTCCTCAAAGGGGAACTGATGAAGGCCAATCCTAGGGAATTACCCCCAGAGTTCCCTTACCCTACTGGGAAGAAAGCAGGAGCCTCACATAAAATCTTGAACCCCCAGGCTCTCTGGCTTTGCTGCAGGTCCTCCGTGAGTTATCACACACTATTGTGGCTAAGGGCTAGAGAACTTTTGATGTTGGAGCAAGATAAGACGGAGGTGGGGGGAAGCAGTTTCTTATGCCAGGGAAGGAGACATAAAAGAATATTAAAAACTGCTTCCCCAGAGGCCAGTCATGACAGAAGACAGAGAAATAATTTGTGTGTTTCATGCTCTGAGCAGATACCAGGCTTTGCTGGGGGCAGCCCATCTGCCAGCCATGTGCTCCCAGTGGGCATGACGGAGGAGCTGAGAAGCATTTGGCTGGGTACCAGTCCGTGGAGTGATCAAGTGTGAGCTCAGGCAGGACAAAGGTGCACAAGAACGTGCCCTGCCCCTCAGAGCACTGTCATGGGAGCCTCAGTGCAGCAGGGTAGGGTCCCAGAGATTGGGGGAGCTATTCCCACAGCAAGGGAGCTTCTAGGGACAGCAAAAGAAAGGGTCTTATCACCAATGAAAGCACCCTCATGCCTGGCTGAGGGTGGGTGTCAGACAAATGCCTGTTTGTAGTGCATGGGAACAAGGGTCTACACCCTCACTCTCCTGGTTCTTACAGTTCAACTAAGAGTAGGTAATGGCCTCTCAGGGGACCCCCCCAAACTTCCTTTTCCAGTAGAAAATAAAAAAAGACTCAAAAAGACAGAAAGGAAGTGAATGCTCATCATCCTATCCCCACGTCCAAGAACAGATGAGATATACACATATAGGTGTTCCCCATGACACATATATAACACACCTGTGCGGATACAAATGGCCAGCTCTCTACACTTGGGTGAAGTGTGCATCTCAGTCTAAGGGCCTAGTTACTAGTCCTCTGCCCCTCTGGGTGGCCTGTGGTGTATCCCCTCCCAACCCCCACCCCCCCAGGAACTGTGCCGGCCGCGTGCACCTCGGAGGCTCAGTACAGAGGGTGGAAGGCACTGAATAATCAGATGCTTCCTCTCAGCCCCTTGCTCATAGACGCTCTGAAATGCCACGGCGTGAGAAGGATGGTCCCGTCCTCCGGCCGGTGACTGAGCACCTTTGGAGGCTTGACCCCCCCCCCCCATGGGGGCCCAACCCCCAACCCAGCCCTCCCCTGGGGCCATCCCAGGAGCCACGATGGAGGGACAGGCAGTCGCGGGGTGGGGACGCGAGCAGTACCAGGCCGCCGCCGGCGCCGCAGGCGCTGAGTGAGACGAGGGAGCCGGGGTGGCCCAGCACGCGGCCGGAGTAGAAGCACAGCTCCGCGGGGCGTCCGCGGCGCCCGGCCGCGTCTGCCTCCTCCACCTCGAAGCCACGGGACAGGAAGCGCAGGTCGTGGCGCAGCTGCAGGTACAGGTCGCGCCCGAAGGCCGGCAGGTGCAGCAGCAAGGCGCGCTCGCCGGGCCTGGCGCGCGAGGCTGCGGGGGTCGCGCGGGGACGCCGGCGCCTTCGGGACCGGGGGGCCCCGGGCAGTGGCGGCAGGTGCACGTCGTCCGGGAGCACCCGCCGCGGGAGCACCACCTCCACGTCGGCCGCCGCGTCACCGACAGCTGCAGGGAGAGACGAGACGCGTCAGCGCGGCGGGGCCCGCCCGGCCGCCCGCCATCCCACCGGCCGCCAGCCCTGCATCGAGTCCAGCGCTGGGCACGCCGCGCCAGCGCTAGGAAAACGCGGCCCCGGGCGGCGCTCTCTTCCCTTCTCTCGCCCTGCAGCCCCATGCCGGCCAGCGCCTCGCCGGGCCCCGCGTCACCCGGGGAGGGTCTCCGGCGCAGCCACCCGAGCACTCCAGGGACGGCGCCGCGGCATCGGCGACCGGAGAGCCAGTGGCAGCTCGGGCGCCCGGGAGCCGCCCGGAGGCCGGTCCTCCAGCCGCGGCCCTCGGCCCTCGGCCCTCGGCCCCGGGGGCTGTCAGCGGTCCGCCACCGGAACCGGCCGCTCAGGCAGGCGGGCGCCGCCAGGATGCCTCGGGAGGGCAGAAGGAAGGTGGCGGCGAGAGGCACAGGCGAAGCAGGGGCGGAGGGAGAGGGAGCGTTACCTGTGCCCGGGTCCGGTCCCCAAACCAGCAGCAGCAGCAGCAAGGGCAGGACGAGAGGAGGCAGCAGGGCGCCGTCACACATGGTACTTGGGAGGAGCTGCCCCCCCAGACAGTCGGGCAGAGAAGGAGCGCGCGAGGCAGCGGCGCCAGCCGGAGTGAAACCCTCCAGCCTTCGGAAAAAGTAATTAGCGCTGCGGACAAACCCAACGTGGTAAATCCCAAGCCCCGCCTTCTCCTCGGAAAGCTGAAGGTGACTGGACTCTCTCTTTCCCCCGCCCCGCCTCCTCCTCCCCTATTGGCTAGGACAGGTCTCAACCAGGGTGCGTAGTTAGGTTGTAAGCACTTTCTTACACGTGGTTTCTGGGCAGTGGCGGGTCCGGGACACCAGGTGGCGCGAAGGAGCCACCTGGAGCCGTGCGATTTAGGAGGACCCAGGAGGACACAGGAGGACACCTGACTGGTCTTCACGGTGTGTCCTCATTTTACAAATCCTCTCTGACTCTGCTATGCGGCTTCCCAAGAAGACAAGACAGAAACGGTCCTGACTAGCTGGTTTTATCCATAAAAGCATATTCTCTGTGCATCCAAGGTAAAACCCGCTTTGCTTGTGGCTGGGCACTTTGTTGCATACCTGAGTTTGACCTGATGGCTGCATCCAGTTGTAGCCCTTTTTATCCAAACTCTTCACTCCTCCTGTCGTCTTTATCCTCACAGAAGCCAATGGAACACGCGAAATTACACCCTTACAGACTGAAAAACTGAGGGAGGGAGAGATTTAGGAGCTTGCTAAATTACCCAACTAGTTTCTCAGAGCAAGAGCTAGAAATCTGTGGTCCTGCCTTCCGGCTCGGTGCTGCTCGCTAGGAACAGCATAAGCCCTCCGAGGCAGGCAGGAAGTACTATTAACCAGGTTTTATGGGGTCAGGAAACTAGGCACGAAGTGACAAAGTCTGGACTTGAACCCAGTCTTCCAGCAACAGAACGGGTTCATACCTTTCCACCAGATTATAACGGAAGTCTGCGGGAAAGGCGATTCCTTCAGCTTCCTAGGGAGCATCTTGTAGAAAACATAGCAAAATTAACTGAAGTGTAACCCCTTCCTTCCCTGTCCTGCCTGTTTCTCTTTTCTCAAAGCAGAAAGGCTACTCACACCAGACTGCTTGGAGCCTCTCAGAATCTAAAATTCATTACAGGACTGTATGTCATCAGAAGGACTCTAGGGGTGAGCACTCTCCAGATTCCATAACATTTCATTGACCCTGGGAGTGAGTGGACTGTGCCCCTGACTCTCAGTATAGCCCACCACTCTCACCACTGCAGACTTGCTGCTCTGTGTGGCCCCAAGTGTGGTTGGCGGAGTTGTTTTCTGCTCTGTTGATCCCTACCCTCCAAAGGGGCTGGCCACCGCTAGGCACCTAGTAGTCCAGCCACTCCTCCAGGGCCTGCCACTCACTACTAGGCCCCTGCAGTTTCTGGAACCCCCAGCACACATCCTGCTCATGGACAATCTTAGCGCTTTCTTCCTCCCTCTTGACAGCATCCTCAGCCAACTGTAGGCTCTGAAATCGTGGTAAGCCTTTTGGCACAGCTTTATTGGCAAAAGAGCCATCTCAAAGACCTGCCAGGGAGTAGCAGCCACATAGTCTCAGAGGAAACATCACTTCTGTTGCTGGAGTCAACCTGAAGTAGTCATTGTCAACCTATCAGGTGATGCTCAAATGCACTAGTCCACTGGGGCATGCAAACTAGAGCAACAGCAAGATACACTTTATACCCCAAACTGTCCAAGACTATACATCAGCTTGGAAATATCAAGAAATGGAGAATAAACTCTTCTGCCCATGGGTGGGAGTGTAAATTGGTACAGCCAATTTGAAGAACAAGGGAGCAAACTGTAGTAAAACTTAAAATGTACATGTCCTACAACTCTACAATTCCACTCCTGTTTAATCACCACAGACAAACACTGGCACATGTCTAAGAAAGTTCACAGCACATAACAAAGAACAAAAAAATTGCAAAAACCTGAACATCTATTATTAAATAAATGGCTAATAGAACATATCGGGCATCAATTAAAAGAAATGCAACAATCTCATAACATGGAGAGGCCTTCCAGGCATGTTGTCAAATTAAAAAAGAAAATCAAGTTGCAAAATAATGCACATAGAATGATAATATTTACGTAAACACATACAATATTAAATCATTTGTATGGTAAAATCATAAAGTTCTGAAAGTGTACACACCAAACCTTTGCAAGATTAGTGCTCTTTTTATATTAAATTGCATGAAAGGATGTTACACCAGGGTCCAGTCAGGATAACTAACACCATTCTAGGTATTTCAAACAGAGGGAATTTAACACAGAGAACTGATTACAAAAGTTGGAAAGGGCTCAAAGAGTAAGTTCAGTGATGACATGCTGCCCCTGCCCCCTGGGATGCATTCCAGCCTCAGGAGCTTATGCCTGCTGCTGTAGTGTTGAAGACAGTGTTACAGGCATTTCTGGATCTACCAGAGGTGTGACCTTTACCAAGGTCCCATGCCCATTGCCATACCAGCAACTTCCAACATCTACTGCCCTGGACCCTTATCTCTGTGCCTTGCCATCTGACCTCCTGCCAGGACCTGTTTGGGGCAGGACATAAGAAGAAGCCTAGGAAGATAGAAGGGAGTCAGAGCACATAGGCTGTAGATTTAAGCCTCAACAATGAAAAGCAGACATAGAAATGGGCATGTAGGGCTGAGAGACAGACCCTCTAAGGATCTTCGTCTGGCCTAGATGAGACTGAATTCCTTTGCCCTTCATTGTTGTGTTTCATCAGTCACCATTAAAAGTTCATGCCTCCTTTCCCAACTATTGTGATCTATTGATTCAATGCAATCTTATCAAAATTTCATTGGTGCTTTACGCAGAAATAGGAAAACCTAAAATTCATATGGAACTTCAAAAGACTTCAAAGATTCAAAGCAATCTTGAGAAAGAAAAACAAAGCTGGAGGCATCACAATTCCTGGTTTCAAACTAGATTATAAAGCTATAGGGATCAGAACAGTATGGTACTGGCAAAAAAACAGACACATAGACTGGAACAGAGTCAAGAACCCAGAAATAATCCCATGCATAAACACAGCTAATATTTGACAAGGGAGCCAGGAATATTCAAGGGGAAAGGA
Source organism: Phataginus tricuspis (assembly GCA_029783875.1). Classification (NCBI taxonomy): domain Eukaryota; kingdom Metazoa; phylum Chordata; class Mammalia; order Pholidota; family Manidae; genus Phataginus; species Phataginus tricuspis. The sequence continues at coordinate 8,850,590 of JAQQAC010017683.1, read as the reverse complement.
GAGTCTCTTCAATAAATTGTGGTGGGAAAATGGGATATTCACATACAAAAGAGTGAAATTGGACTCCTATCTTACACCACTCACAAAAATCATTAATGATTAAAGACTTAAATTAACAGTTGAAACCATGAAACTCACAGAAGAAAACATAGGGGAAAATCTTGACTTGGTCTTGACAGTGGTTCTGGGGGTGACGCCAAAAGCACAAGCAACAAAGTAAAATCAGCAAGTGGAACGATGTCAAATCTAAAAGCTCTGCACAGCAAAAGAAACAATCAGTGAAGCTGAAAGGCAATGCACAGAATGGGAGAAAATAGTTGCAAACCCTACATCTGAGAAGGGGTTAATATCCAAAGTATATAGAGAACCCAGCCACTCAATAGGAAAAAAAAATTATTATCCAATTTTAAAATGAGCAAAGGTACTGAACACTTTTCCAAAGACATACAAATGGCCAACAGGGACAAGAAAAGATACTCAGCATCACTAATCATTAGGGAAACGCAACTCAAAACCACAGTGAGATATCACCTAATACCTGTTCGAATGGCTGTTACCAAAAAGACGAGAGATCACAAGTGTTGGTGAGGATGCTGTAACTCAGGGGAGAGGAAATCCCGGGGCAAAATACCTCTAAAACTGAAATCAGTCAAAGGAAGAAATAAAGTTTAAAACCCATTTATTGCTTACAAACTGCAGTCCGGGGCCATTTCTCCCTCCTGCTCCAGAAGAAGCCAACCAGCCCTCCCCTTAACCTCTCAGGTTCAGATAAACCCTCGGTTACCCAGGTAATTATCCATTGATATGGAGATGAACTTCTCTCCACCCCCAGGAATGCCTGTTGATATGCAGATGCACTAAAGCCATGCTTCTCTCCAGCCCTGAGGATGCACTAAACCCAGGTGAGATATCCTGGAAATATTACAATTTTATGCACAATGTGAAGAAGAGGGAACCCTTGTGCACTGTCAGAGGGAATGTAAATTGACGCAGCCACTATGGAAAGCAGTATGGAGGTTCCTCAAAAATTTAAAAATAGGACTACCATATGATGCCCAAATCCTGCTTCTGTGTATATCTGAAGGAAGACATTACACTAACTGAAATAAGTCAGTCATAAAAAGACAAAGACTATATGATTCCACTTGCACGAGGTGCCTAGAGTAGTGAGATTCACAGGTGCAGAAGGTAGAATGGTCATTACTAGGGACTAGAAGCAGAATTAGTATTTAATGGGTACAAGGTGTCAGTCTGGGAAGACGACAAAGCTCTGGAGATGGACGGCAGTGATGGCTGCGCAACAGTGTGAATGTACTTAATGCCATCGAACTGTACACTTACAATGGTTAAAATGGTAAATGTCATGTATGTTTTCCCACAATTAAAAAAAAGAAGTGATTACTATTTGCTATGATCTTATTTCATTTCATCTTAGCACACACATACAAATCACCCTGTCTCAATTTTGTGGAAGGGTGAGACTTAATCCCATTTCACAGACAGAGAAGTGAGGGCTCTGGGTGGGAGGGTGGGGATTAAAAGCAAGACAAAAAAGCAGCCAGAAGCCCTACAGATGGCTTTGGCGGTCTGAAGCTGATGTAAGGGAAGCTACCTTCCTTGTCTGGAGGTCAAAACCATGTGTTGCGTTCACAGTTGCTCCTCAACTTTTCAGCTTGTCCACCTGCTGTCTGTGAACAGTTCGATTCCAGTGGGCAGTGAGCCTGTTGTCTGGAACGGACACCCAGCTGGTTGATTTTATTGCCTCCCTATGCCTCTCTCCGATGCTTCACACCCAACAGTCGCATTTGGCTGCTGGGGGGGCCATCACATGACCATTCCTATTGCTGTTAGTGGAAGCAGGACAGCCCCAAAGCAGCACAGGCTCTGCCAAGAGCCACATGTTCAAAGGGCTGAGGACACAGCCGGGACAGGCTATAAAGAGGCCCTTAGGCCAAACGTGACTGGCCCTCTTCGATCCCCCAACTCAGGGCTTTCTTGAGCTGGTAACTGGTGTCCCCAGGAGCCAAGACTCGTGTGTAAACTTGATCCGTGCGTAGGTGGAAGAAGGCCCAGGCCCTAAGGATCAGTAGGCATTGGTGAGGAGGGGTGGACAGAGGGTAAGTAGGGATTCCGCATGACAGCCTGGTCTTTGAGACTAAATTCCCTTGGTTCCTGAGGCGACCAACCCTCCTTCCAGTGGGATGCCACACCCTCTCCAGCAGGGGGCGTCTGGCATCAGTCCCCGCACTGCTAAACCAGAATCGGTGGGAAATGCAGGCTCCATCCAGCTCCTTCCCTCCTCCAAAGGCCTGTTTTTTCTGATTCATATTTCATCCTTTCCCTCTTGAGCCTGGATCCATGATGAAAATGGTGCTACTTGGAGAGCATTTTAACCCCCCGAGGGAATCTTGCTAACCCTTCCCGGTGGGTTCTGCATGCTTCTCATTGGTTCCAGAGTGCTGGCAGCATCTGGTGCACAAATGGGTGCCCCAGCTGCATGAAGCCATTCCCGCCTGACTCTGAGAATGGCCCCTGTCTAGAAATTCCTGCTGCCTTCCATTCCTGCTCAACCAATCAGGCCCTTGTGGTGATACTGAAGAACAAGTCCAAGTACTATTCTTTTGAACTCTGAATTCTTTAATCTACTATTACTGGTTCAATCAGCATTGCTAGTAAGATATCTCTAGTCCTACCCATTACCAGCATCTTGGCTATCTCCAGCCTCCATGCTGTGACCCTGAGGTCTCAGCCAAACATAGAGCTGAGTATCTGTGGCCTTCAAGTGTCCCCGTTGTTGAAGAGACAACTCCATCTTCATGTCCTTCTGCAGGGTGCCGGAGGCACCCTCTGACCAGATGTGCTTGCAGCCCCCATGTCAGATTTATCAGCAGGGTGAGTCCTTTAGTTGAACATGAGTACAGACCTTCATCTCAACTAACTCTTCTCCCCTGAGAACAAATGAGAAAAGCAATACATTTTTCATTGTTCTGCAACACACCTTTCCCTTCTTTAATGTCTCCTTTCCTGGACAGCAGCTTGTCTGATATACTAGGCTAAAATGCAATGTAAGTACAGGGTGAAAAAACAGAACAGACACAAATTATATTTGATTTCAATAATGCAAATGGTGATGGCTCAGGTTGGCGTGGTAATGATAGTGTGTTCAGTATACGGTATTGGACGGCTCTCTATAAACTTAGACAAAGCCTAAGTTAGATTCTGTGATGATTTTAAAATACATCTTCTAATTATGATCCCCTTCCCTTCAACCTAATTCCCTACTTAGGCAACAAATTTCTAATTCCCTACATAGAAAGTCTGCTAGACTCACTGACTTGCTCCTAATGAATAAAATGTAATGGGATTGATGCTTTGTGATTTCTGGAGCTAGGTCATAAAAAGAATACACCTTTTGACGGTTCTCTGTCTCCCTCTCTCTCTACCTATCTTTCTCTATCTCAGATCAGTTACTTGGTAGAAACCAGTGGCCACAATACAAGGACACTTAAGCAAACCTATGAAAAAGCCCATGAAAAGGAAACCAACTCACCAGAAACATGTAGCTATGCGAGTGACCCACTCTAGAAGAAGACCTCCAGCCTCAGTCAAGCCTTCAGGTGATTTCAGCCCCCAGCCTTGGAGTCTTTCCCAAACATTGTGAGCACCGACCCACAAAAATAAAAAATAAACAAATAAATTATAATTCGTTTTTAAGTGACTAATTTTGGAGTTGGGGTAAGTTGTTTTATAGCAAAAGGCAACTAATACAGATTCAGAACACATACTTAAATTAATTCCAAGATAGATTAAAGATTTATATGAAAACATGCATGTGATAGCAGCATGAAGGAGGTGGCCATTAGGAGTTCAGTCTACCTAGAAGCAACCTGCAGGATGAATAAGGTGACTACATTCACAACAGCAAGCAGACAGCTGGCCGGTCCCTGGGCATGACCCCTCTGCCAAGCCTTGGCCCAGGTCCAGGAATGAGACTGACTGGCTTGCATGGGAAGCAGGAAAGGCAGATACTTAGAGAAACTGGGAGTCCCACTATCCAGAAGGTAAGCAGAAACACTAAAAAAAAAAAAAAAAAAATTAGGAAATACAATCATAATAAATCCCTGCTTAGCTTTGCAGAGAGCAACTTTCACATAGTCATCATAGTGAAAACACTGGGAGATGATTTTCAACTGTTTGAATCAACTGGAAAGAAATGCCAGAATAAATCATTCTGGCTGCAGAAACAACTACAAAAGTTATCACCTTTGATCATAGAAAAATAAAAGAATAGATAACAAAGAAGGAGAGATGGAAGGTAAAAGAAAAGATGAAGAAAAGTGTTCAGGGCAATATCCTCATCCTCAAAAGAAGAAGGTTGAAAGATATCATCATCCTATGGCTGCCTAAAAATGAGAAATAAAAGCATACATATACTTTTTGAATTTACAAAGGTAATCAATAAAAGAAATTTTAAAAATCCCTTATATTGGACAGGAATGGGATAAAAGTGAGGTAAATCCCTACTCATCTTAGCAGTAAGCCAACTGATAGGTCTAATCTTGATATGTAAAAAATATTGGTATGAGAATAGTTTTCTTTAATGACATGAAAGAAGCCATCAGAAGAACTAAAAACAAAAATAATTAACAGAAAATAGCTAAAAACAGAAAAAGGGAATGAGTCCAGGTTAGAGAGAGTTGGGGCAGGTGTCATTCTTTCATACTTCAAGAACTTCTTTATCATTTGCTTTCTTTAACTATGGAAGGTGGTATTTTGAAAAAAAAAATTAAATCTTTTTAAAAACTCCGAGGTGTTTGTACTTTTAACATACTTAAACATATTGCCTCTGTTTTTTCAAAGGGTGCATTGTATAACATGGTATGCTCAAAAAAACTATGTGAGTAGTTTAAAAATTGGGGAAAAAAGGGCCATAAATCCTTAAAATAATCCAGTGAGGGAGAAATCATTCTGTCTATATCAGATGGGGAAAATGATCTGAGAAATGGTAATGACTTGCCCAACACAACTCAGTAAGATATTTTAAGAGTTATAAATCCTTAAAATGTTGATCTTTTCTCACAAATGACCCATGATGTAAAGAGTCCCACTTTATGGATGAATATGCAATGGCAGCAAAAGTAAGTAATTTTTTCCTGGATCCTAAGGATGTAGAGGATGAGCATGGTTCCTCCTTCCTCCATCCTGCTTTGTCACTTTTTGGGAAGTGGTGACCATCAACACAGCATCCGAAAGGCAGGAAATAAGAAGAGGCGGGGAAGGAGCAAAGGCCTTACCATAACCCTTTGATGTGGGCATTACTATTAACCACATTCTATAGATTGGGCCACAGTGCCAGAAAGAAATAAGCATCATGACAGAGCTGGGGTTTGATTCATTGTTGGGGAACGAGAGTCTTGCCCTCATTATGGCCGGGAGCCGGGTAGGGGGAGATGAGAAAATAAAAAGGAGGTTCAACTGCCTGGGAATGGATCACATGGCCATGCAGTAAGTCTGTCTCTGTCTGTATACCTAGGGCAAGGATTTTCTCTTCTTGGACCCAGTTTTCTCTTCTATAAAAGGGGAGGTAGAGGGAGGTTATCTCCCTTTTGAGCTTGAACTTGATTTTAGCCTAGCAAGTCAGACAGTATTGGGAATGGAAACAAAGGTATAGAAAAGTCCTGATACATTATAGGCACTGGGTTATATTTACTGAATAAATGAATAGCTAAAGAAAATAGTTAAATAAAATCAGAGATTTCTGAAGACTCTAAGACTTGTTATATAGTCAAAGATAATAAAGCATCAAAACCTCCTCACTCTCTGCATTCACTTATTGTCATTCTTCCCTGGAGGCATTTCAGTTCACCAGGTTCATGTGGATTTGATTTTAAAAACACCAAAGGGCCAGATGTCAAAGTTTCTCCTGCTAGCTACAAAGAGAAGAGATAAGGAAGGCCTCTGTTATTTGAGTAACACTGGAATTTCTCACAATTCCCGGCTGGTCATCACATCTCAGGAGTGTGTATTTCAGCACCCAACACCTAATGCACTGTCTGAACACAGCAGACAATCCAATAAGTATTTGCCAAATCATCATAAGTTTAAGGGGTTTTCTCCTTTCTTACATATGTCACCCAGAAACGTCTTCCAATATTAACTAAACTTTGAAATACAAAGCCGGACAGAAAAACTATAATCATCAGATTGTATCTCTCAAAAAACCTTCACAGTGGTTCATATCAAAAATACACTGAGATCAAGTGAGCACAAACGGGGTGTTTGTTACATGTCTTTCTTTAACATTCTAAAACCAATCACTGCAACTCACAATAAACCTAAACTCACACTGCAACTAAAGAGGAACAATGGTATCATTTCAGTAGACACAGAAGCTGCCTTAGACAAACTGCAACATCCATTCCCGATCTTCCAAAAAAAAAGAGAGTCTCTCAGCAAACTAGCAATGATAAAGCATCTTCTTCAACCTCTTATAGATAAAAGACATCTATAAAAAGCCTGCAGATAGGAGGATTCAAGACAACAGCATGAGAAGTGAGACACAAAACTCCTCCCCAAACCACAAATTCTAGGAAAATATAGTTAATTATTACAACTAACCCTAAAACAGCAATAGGAAAGAAGGCTGAACCAGACTGGATACAGACATCATGAACAGACGAGACCTCATGAAACAGGGTAACGTAAGAAAGCCTTAAACCGGCGAGACCCAAGCCCTTCCCCTACCCCAGCTTACTGGCAGGAGAAAGAGAAATGGAGGGGGAAGGGGGTGAAAGCTTGGGACTACTGAAGACCTAGAACTGGAGATCTGCTTTGCGAGCAGAAACCTACTCTCTGTGGTGTTCTGGAGCCTGGGGAGCTGGGACAGGTGGAGTGCCTGAGAGACTGACTTTCCAGCCATTTGTGGAGGACGGGATCCACACCCGGCTGCTCTGTGTCAGAGGAAATGCAGGCGGTCTGAAAGGCTTCCTAGCAGCGAGAGGGCTGCTGAAGGGGTGGGGGTTGAATGGAGCTTGCGGCACAGGAGAAGGGAGAGCTGGACAAGGTTGTCTGAGCGCATTCTGCCCAGCAGGTTGGGAACTATGAGGAACTTCAGGTGCTCCATCCCCCTGGCTGGCTGTTCAGCTCCGAGGCCCCCCACTGTGACACGCAGCCTGCTGAGCCTTCCTCCTAGACTGATGGCACCGGCTCACAAACTGGCAGTCACTGCACTGGCCTCAGACCAGCCAGAGGGAGGCCCCATCTACATCAGCTACAGACGCCCAGTACAGAGGCTTACACCTGTGTGCATGGCCCACTGGCTGTGATACTGGAGACAGGCACCACAGATGGGAATTAGGAAACAGATTTTTCCTCCCCACAGGCACCAGCTCCACTCCCCTATGACACCCAACCTCATCCTGGGGGCTAAGCAGCTCCAGAGACTGGAGCTTCTGGGCACTACAGAGCACCACATAGAAATATGAAATGTCAAAAGAACATGGTTCAGACCAAAATCTCACAAACACCAGAAAAAGGGCCAAATGAAACTGAACTCACCAGTCTTCCTGAAAGAGAGTTCAAAATAAAAGTCATAAACATGCTTATAGAGGTACAGAAAAATATTCAAGAACTCAGAAATTAATTTAAGATGGAGATTCAATCATTAAGAAATTCCATATCTAAAATGAAAGATACAATGGAGGGATTTAAAAGCAGATAAGATGTAGTAGAAGAGATGGTAAATGGAATAGAAATTAGAGAAGAGGAATATAAAGAAGCTGAGGCACACAGAGAAAAAAGAATCTCTAAGGATGAAAGAATATTGAGAGAACTGTGTGACCAATCCAAACGGAACAATATTTGCATTATAGGGGTACCAGAAGGAGAGAGAAAAAGGGATAGAAAGTGTCATTGAGGAGGTAATTACTGAAAACTTCCCCAGTCTGGGGAAGGAGATAGTCTCTCAAGACATGGAGGTGCACAGATATCCCAAAACAAGGGACCCAAGAAAGACAACATCAAGACATATAATAACTAAAATGGCAAATATCAAGGATAAAGACAAACTTTTAAGAGCAGCTAGAGAGAGAAAAAAATCAAATACACAGGAAAACCCATCAGGCTATCAACAGATTTCTCAACAGAAATCTTACAGGCCAGAAGGGAGTGGCATGATATATTTAATGCAATGAAGCAGAAGGGACTTGAACCAAGAATACTATACCCAGCAAGGTTATCATTTAAATTTGAAGGAGGGATTAAACAATTTTCAGATAAGCAAAAGCTGAGATAATTTATCTCCCACAAACCACCTCTACAGTGCATTTTGGAGGGACTGGTATAGATAGAAGTATTCCTAAGACTAAATAGATGTCACTGAAGGATAGACAAAGAGTACAGAATATGATTCATAACATACAAAGAATGGAGGAGGAAGAAAAAGAAAAAGGAGGGAAAAAAAAAGAACCTTTAGGTTGTGTTTGTAATAGCACAGGAAGTGAGTTAAATTTGACTGTTACATAGTAAGAGAATTACCCTTGAACCTTTGGTAACCACCAGTCTAAAGCCTGCAATGTCAATTAGTACATACCTATAGATAATCACCCTAAATGTAAATGGTCTGAATGCACCAATCAAAAGACATAGAGTAACTGAACAGATAAAAAAACAAGACCCATCTATATGCTGCCTACAGGAGACTCACTTCAACTAACAGGGAGAAAAAAGCAGGAGTTGCAATACTTATATCAGACAAAACAGACTTCAAAACAAAGAAAGTCACAAGAGACAAAAAAGGACATTACATAATGATAAAAGGGTCAGTCCAACAAGACAATATAACTATTATAAATATCTATGCACCCAATACAAGATCACCTACATATGTGAAACAAATACTAACAGAATTAAAGGCGGAAAAAGAATGCAATGCATTCATTTTAGGAGACTTCAAAACACCACTCACTCCAAAGGACAGATCAACCATACAGAAAATAAGTAAAGAGACAGAGGCACTCAACAACATGTTAGAACAGATGTACCTAACGGACATCTACAGAACACTCCATCCAAAAGCAACAGGATACACATTCTTCTCAATGCACATGAAACATTATCAAGAACAGATTATATACTAGGCCATAAAAAGAACCTCAGTAAAGTAAAAAAGATTGAAATTGTACCAACAAGCTTCTCAGATGACAAAGGTATGAAACTAGAAATAAATTACACAAAGAAAATGAAAAAGCCCACAAACACATGGAGGCTTAATAACATGCTCCTAAATAATCAATGGATGAATGACCAAATAAAAACAGAGATCAAGCAAAATATGGAGACAAATGACAACAATAATTCAACACCGCAAAATCTGTGGGACGCAGCAAAGGCCATGCTAAGAGGGAAATATATTGCGATAGAGGCCTACCTCAGGAAAGAAGAACAATCCCAAATGAACAGTCTAAACTCACAATTAATGAAACTAGAAAAGGAAGAACAAATGAGGCCCAAAGTCAATAGAAGAAGGGACTTAATAAGGATTAAAGCAGAAATAAATAAAATTGAGAAGAATAAAACAATAGAAAGAATCAACGAAAGCAGGAGCTGGTTCATTGAGAAAATAAGCAAAATAAATAACACCCTAGACAGACTTATCAAGAAAAAAAGAGAGACTACACACATAAACAGAATCAGAAATGAGAAAGGAAAAATCACTACAGACAACACAGAAATACAAAGAATTATGAAAGAATACGATGAAAAATTATATGGTAACAAACTGGATAACCTAGAAGAAATGGACAACTTTCTAGAAAAATACAACCTTCCAAGGCTGACCCAGGAAGAAACAGAAAATCTGAATAGAACAATTACCAGCAAAGAAATTGAATGGGTAATCAAAAAACTACCTAAGAACAAAACCTCTGCACCACATGGTTTCACTGCTGAATTTTATCAAACATTGGGGAAGACCTACTACCTATTCTCCTTAAAGCTTTCCAAAAAGTAGAAGAAGAGGGAATACTCCCAAACTCATTCTACGAGGCCAGCATCACTCTAATACCAAAACCAGGCAAAGACACCACAAAAAAAGAAAATTACAGACCAATATCCCTGATGAACATAGATGCAAAAATACTCAACAAAATATTAGCACTGAACTCAAAAAATACACCAAAAAGATATCCATCATGATCAAGTGGGATTCATCCCAAGGATGCAAGGATGGTACAACATTCGAAAATCCATCAACATCATCCACCACATCAACAAAAAGAAGGACAAAACCACATGATCATCTCCATGATGCTGAAAAAGCATTTGACAAAATTCAACATCTATTCATGATAAAAACTCTCAACAAAATGAGTATAGAGGGCAAGTACTTCAACATAATAAAGGCCATATATGACAAACCCACAGCCAACATTATACTTAATAGTGAGAAGCTGAAAGCATTTCCTTTAAGATCAGGAACAAGACAAGGATGCCCACCCTCCCAGTTTTATTCAACATAATTCTGGAGGTCCTAGGCATGGCAATCAGACAACGCAAAGAAATAAAAGGCATCCAGATTGGCAAGGAAGAAGTCAAACTGTCCCTGTTTGCGGATGACATGATATTGTACATAAAAAACCCTGAAGAATCCACTCTAAAACTACTAGATCTAATATCTGAATTCAGCAAAGTTACAGGATACAAAATTAACACAGAGAAATCTGTTGCATTCCTATACACTAACAATGAACTAGCAGAAAGAGAAATAAGGAAAACAATTCCATTCGCAATAGCATCAAAAAGAATAAAAACCTAGGAATAAACCTAACTAAGGAAGTGAAAGACTTATACTCTGAAAACTACAAGACACTCATGAGAGGAATTAAAGAAACCAATAAATGGAAACACATCCCATGCTCATGGATAGGAAGAATTAATATTGTTAAAATGGCCATCCTGCCTAAAGCAATCTACAGATTCAATGCAATCCCTATCAAAATACCAACAGCATTCTTCAATGAACTAGAGCTAATAGCTCTAAAATTCATATGGAACCAAAAAAGACCCCGAATAGCCAAAGCAATCCTGAGAAGGAAGAATAAAGTGGGGTGAATTACATTCCCTGACTTCAAGTTCTACTACAAAGCCACAGTAATCAAGACAATTTGGTACTGGCAGAAGAACAGACCCATAGGCGAATGGAAGAGACTAGAGATCCCAGATATAAACCCAACCATATATGGTCAATTAACATACGATAAAGGAGCCATGGATATACAATGGGGAAATGACAGTCTCTTCAACAGCTGCTGTTGGCAAAACTGGAGAGCTACATGTAAGAGAATGAAACTGAATTATTGTCTAACCCCATACACAAAAGTAAACTCAAAATGGATCAAAGACCTGAACATAAGTCATGAAACCATAAAGCTCTTAGGAAAAAACATAGGCAAAAGTCTCTTGGACATAAACTTGAGCAACTTCTTCATGAATATATCTCCCCAGGCAAGGGAAACAAAAGCAAATATGAACAAGTGGGACTATATTAAACAAAAAGCTTCTGTACAGCAAAGGACACCATCAGTAGAACAAAAAGGCAGTATGGGAGAATATATTCATAAGTGACATATCTGATAGGGATTGACATCCAAATTATATAAAGAACTCATGCACCTCAACAAACAAAAAGCAAATAACCCAATTTAAAAAATGGATAGAGGAGCTGAACAGACCCTTCTCCAAAGATGAAATTCAGGTGGCCAACAGGCACATGAAAAGATGGTCCACATCCCTAATCATCAGAGAAATGCAAATTAAAACCACAATGAGATATCACCTCACACCAGTTAGTATGGCTAACATCCAAAAGACAAACAACAACAAATGTCGGCGTGGATGTGGAGAAATGGGGAACCCAGCTACACTGCTGGTGGGAGTGTAAACTAGTTCAACCATTGTGGAAAGCAGTATGGAGGTTCCTCAAAAAACTCAAAATAGAAATACCATTTGACCCAGGAATCCCATTCCTAGGAATTTACCCTAAGAATGCAGCAGCCCAGTTTCAAAAAGACATATGTACCCCTATGTTTATCACAGCACTATTTACAATAGCCAAGAAATGGAAGTAACCTAAGTGTCCATCAGTAGATGAATGGATAAAGAAGAGGTGGTACATATACAGAAAGGAATATTATTCAGCCATAAGAAGAAAACAAATCCTACCATTTGCAACAACATGGATGGAGCTAGAGGGTATTATGCTCAGTGAAATAAGCCAGGTGGAGAAAGACAAATACCAATTGATTTCACTCATCTGTGGAGTATGAGAACAAAGGAAAAACAGAAGGAACAAAACAGCAGCAGACTCACAGAACCCAAGAATGGACTAACAGTTACCAAAGGGAAAGGGACTGGGGAGGATGGGTGGGAAGGGAGGGATAAGGGGGAAAAAGGGTCATTATGATCAGCACACATAATGTAGGGGGTGTGGGACCTGGGGAAGGCAGTATAACACAGAGAAGACAAGTAGTGATTCTACAGCATCTTACTACACTGATGGACAATGACTGTAATGGGGTATGTGGTGGGGACTTGATAATGGGGGGATTCTAGAAACCATAATGTTGTTCATGTAATTGTACATTAATGATAGCAAAATAAAAATAAAACTGCAGATAACATCATACCTAATAGTCAAAGACTGAAATGCTTTCTCCCAAGATCAGGAAAAAGAAAAGGGTGTCTATTTCTTTGCAACATTGTATTAGAAGTTGAAGTTGATGCAATCAGGTAAGAAAAATAAATAAAAAGATTCCACTGGGAAAGAAGTAATGTTACCTTAGTTCATAGACAATATAATCATCTGTCCCAACCCGTGGGACATCAACGAAGTACCTGGAGAGGGGGAGTGGGAATTTGGAAGGAGACAAGAGACACAAAGAATGGAGACAAGACAGTTTCCTGATCAAGTCTCGTTTATTTGCGGAAACAGCAAAGCATATATAGCATTCAAAGGGGTGTGGTAGGGCGTGGTTTCTTCTGATTGGTTGCCCGTTATGCTAATGAAGCGATCTACAAACTCCAATCACCCAGCGAGTCGTGCACATGTGCAGTTGCCTCTGACGTAAGCGGCGGACCAGAGTGAGAACCCTCTGGTGTGAAGACAGCTGAAACTGAAAATGTTAATGCACTCAGCTTCTCAAGATGGACAAGATGGAGTTGCCATGGCTTTTGCATATCCGGTTCCCCACAGGTCCCCCTTTTTAATTTTATTTACAGATCAGGGGAGCACTGCAGAGTGCGCCTGTCTTAGATTGATATAGCACAGAAAAGGTCCTTATCCGTCATTGGTACACAGACAGCATGGTCTGTGTCCTGTCTTAGGTTGGTACCCTTCTTGCTATTCTAACCTGTCTCTGACTGTCCACTCTTAGCAGGGTCCATGCATTGCCATATATAGGTCTCTCTCTCTCTCATCATTCTCCAACTGTTGGTAGTGCACTTGGATTTCATGAGTCTTAATAGATTCTATTTGGTGCCTAATGAACTGTAGGAGTTTGCTGATGAGGCATGTATAGGTTTTAACAAACGTAGCACGATTCTGAAGCACCACAACTCTCACTTCACTTAGCTCTTGATTGAGTTCGGATAATACAGAAGCAGCTAAATTTGTTGTCTCACTGTACACACAGGCCAGCTTAGATATTTCTTTTTGCATTCTAATGATAAGTCCAGCAGGATGAATGCTGCTGTAACTGCTTCAGAGGCGGGATCCAAAGCCTCCAGTTGTTTGGTGTCACAGTCAGACAGCAGAGCTTGGGGAAGTCTTTCATGATTATTTTCAGGATAATCTATTAGAGCAGGAAGGATGCATCTCGCACTACAAAACTATTTGTAGTTTATTTAATTTCATGTAAGTAATACTTGTTCTGCTGAAATTTAGTTCTTCATTAGTTCAGAAGCAATAAAACATTGACTATAAATGACAAGATTTAGAAATGACAATGGCAAAAGATCTGATGAGGGCTTACTACAAGACAGTTGACATAAGGAAACTTGGACACCTTTGCAATATAAAATATTCAGTAACAAAGTTTGGCATCGTTCTTTTAGACAGTGCTTTCCAGGCAATTATATATTAGATAAATGAGCCAAATTAGCTAAATACTTTCTCTAATGAAGAGAAAATTTCTCTGACATTTTTCAGGGGCCCTCTGGAAAATATCAGAGTTAATTAGGGGTAAAAAGCACTTTTTCGAATTTTATCTTGGAAATCCGTCAAAAGAAAGCTTTTAAGGCACTTGCTTAAACAGAATTATAGGTTATTAATACATATTATTTAACTAGAATGACAGTAAAAAGGTTTAAAGGCAAATACAGGTTACTGAGATGTTAACAACACTTAGGTTACAGTCTTTTTAATATGAAGAGTTCATTTTCTTAAACACTCAGAAAACAATTAGAAAACCTTTTGCAATCTTACAATATTAAAGGCAGACTAATAAGCTTGTTTGTTTAGCAAAAATTTCTAGTTTTGCTGTGTACTTGTTATTTGTTTTACTCAATAGGCATCAGAAGAGCCAAAGCCCTGATCATTTCTACAATTGCTATTGTATAGGGTGCTGTCACCCCATATTGCACTGCAGCCGTTTTTAGTTCTTTTATAACTTTGATATTAAAGCCATTATGATGCCTCCATGGATTACCCTGGGCATCAGTGTCTCAGTCACTGGAAAAGCCTCAGGTGTCTCTAAGTCTAATAGAGTGCTAGAGACTTTCACAGGCTTTGCATGGGCAACTCTCTTTGATAACAATTTTGGATTTAGTGGGGGTTGGCTTGAGACTTCTGTCTTTCCTATTTTTAATTCTTGGAGTTCATCTATTAAAGCTTGATACTCTCTTTCAAGATGAATTTCTTTTTTTAAGTAAGCAATTTTATCTCCTAAATTTTTATGTGGGTCAACTATGGGAAATGTCATAGCAGATGGCGGGGGGACCGATTTAGAAGGGGCTGAAGAGTCAAAAGATGGAAGCGTATAAGGAGGGGGACGTTTAAAAATGGGCCGATCAGGATTATAATATTTGGCGGCCTCCTCCTCTAACTCCTCGTCCTCAGACAGAGAGATTTTACATTTAAGTTTCTCCCTTGTAATTAATTTTTCTGGAATCTTTTGTGGGCGGGCCTGCAGATCAGGATAATTTTCTTTCGCCCCTTCCAAATCAGGATAAATTTTCTTAATTGTATTAGGGACTTTAGACTTGGTTTTCTTTTTTAAGTGATCCTCGGAATCACTTTCAAGGGAGATCAAATCTTCTCCATCATTTTTATTAATGGTTTCTTTTTGATTGTCACCTCTTTGATCATCTTCAAGAGACTCAAGTATGTTACAACGAGAGACCTCTTTTATTTTTTGCAAAACGGTTTCTCCCTTTTCCACTACGGCTGCTATTTCCAGGTCAACATGCCTAGTTGAAATTATCTTATCAATTAAGTTCCAGTAAAAAAAATGCAGTTACTGGAACCTTCTCGGGTCCAAAAGCAATGTAATAGTCTTTTAAGGCATCACCTACTCTTTTCCACTTTCTCTCATCTATCCTTCCCTCTTGCGGGAACCAAGGACAAAGCTCTTGTAAAGACTGAAAAAATTCAAGCAATTGCTTCTTCTTAACCTTTACTCCTCGTGTCTTTAAAGCTTGTTTTAAACTTTCAATAAAGTGTTCTCTAGCACTTAATGCTTGTCCCATACTCTCAGAAAGTCTTACCCGACTCTTTCATCTGGGCAGGCTCCCCAGCCGCAGTCGCTAATTTTCTCTTTATTCTTCTCTATTTATATTTCTTCCTGAGAGCCCTCCTTCAATCTGTGTTCCTCACAGAGTCCCCCGTGCTCCAGGCCCCACGTTGGGTGCCACTTGTCCCAGGCATGGTCCATCCTGACCTGCGGGATGGCAACGAAAACCTGGAGGGGGCACAGGAATTGGATAGGAGACAAGAGACACAATATATTGAGACAAGATGGTTTCCTGATCAAGTCTCGTTTATTTGCGGAAACAGCAAAGCATATATAGCATTCAAAGGGGTGTGGTAGGGCATGGTTTCTTCTGATTGGTTGCCCGTTATGCTAATGAAACGATCTACAAACTCCAATCACGCACCGAGTCATGTGCATGCGCAGTTGCCTCTGACTTAATCGGGACGGAGTGAGAACACTCTGGCGTGAAGACAGCTGAAACTGAAAGTGTTCTGCACTCAGCTTCTCAAGATGGAGTCTGAGAGCCCAAGATGGAGTTGCCATGGCTTTTGCATATCCGGCTCCCCACAATCATCTCTGTAAAAAAATCCTGTGAAATCTATTTAAAAAGTTATTAGAACTAATAAGTAAATTCAGCAAATATGCAGGATATAAAATCAATATAAAAGTTTCAACTGTATTTCTATCCACTAGCAATGATCAGTAATTAAAAGTACCATTTACAATAGCACAAAACATATTAAATACTTAGGGATAAGTCTGAAAGAAGACACCAAAGACCTGTATGCTGAAAATACAAAGAATCTACAAAATAAAGAGCAAAATTTAAGAAGACTTAAATAATTGGGAAAATGTACCATATTTATAAGACTCAATATTGCTAAAACGTCACCTCTCTCCAAATTGATATACACATTCAACGCATCCTCAAACAAAACCCCAGCTGCCTTTTAGAGAAACTGATAAGGTGAGTCTAAAATTCATACGGAAATGCAAAGTCCTAAAAACAACTCTGAAAAATAACAATTTGGTGGGCTGATTTCAAGATTATTATAAATCTACAGTAATCAGGATAACATGGTATTTGGATGAAGTTAGACAAAGAAAATCAGTGGGATGGGACAGAGTTCAGACACAGACTCACACATATGCGAACAGACTTTTGAAAAGGGGCAAAAGTAATTCACTGTAGAAAGTATAGTCTTTTCACCAAATGGGGCTAGAAAAATTGGACAGTCATACAGAAAAAAATAACACATATAATATACGTGTTAATACACCTCACATCATATACAAAATTAACTCAAAATGGATCAAAGACCCAAATGTCAAACTTAGAACTTAGAACTTCCAGAAGAAAACATAGGAGAAAATCTTTGTGACTTTGATTTAGGCAAAGATTTTTTAGATATGCCACCAAAAAAGTGATCCATAAAAGGACACATTGGTAGACTGGGCTTCATTGAAGTTAAAAACTTTTGCTCTACATGAAACACTATTAAGAGATGAAAAAAAAGGCATGGGTCAGGAGAACATATTTGTAGAAGACCATATATCAACATATCTGATAGGGTACTTGAACCCAAAATATATAAAGAACTCTCAAAACTCAATAGTAACCTGATTCAAAAATGGGCAAAGGACTTGAATAGATATTTCTCCAAAGAAGATATACAAATGGTCTATAAGCACATGGAAGGATACTCAACATCACTCATCATTAGGGAAGCATGAATCAAAACCACCAGGAAATACCACCTCACAACCATTAAGACAGCTATCAAAAACAACAGAAGATAACAACTGTTGGGGAGGATATGGAAAATCACAACCCTTATACATTGCTGGTGGGAATAAAAAAAGCATCTAAAATGTTGCAGCCTTTGCAGAAAAATGTGTGTTTCCTCAAAATGTTGTATATTGAATTACCATTTGCTCAGCATATAGAATAGAGGATATGGAGTTGGGGAGTTGTGGCTTAATGGGTATAGAGTTTCTGTGTAACATGGATGCTAAAAAATGTTTGGTGAACACCCAGTGGTGATGGTTATGCAACACTGTGAAGGTACTTAATGTTACTGAATTATACACTTAAAAATGGCTGAAATGGTACATTTTACGTTACATATGTCTTACCACAATAAGAAACTCAATAGTAAGAAAACACACACCCAAATTAAAGAACTGAGCAAAATATTTGAATAGACATAATACTACAGATAATATACAGATGGAAAATAAGATTTAAAAGATGTTCAATATCATCAGTCTTTAAGGAAATGCAAATTAAAAACCACAATGAAATACCACCATATATCTATTAGAACGGCTCTAGTGTTGATTTGGAGAAACTGGAGTGTTCATACACTACGAGTGAGATTGTAAAATGGTACAACCACTTTGGAAAATATTTTGCCAATTCCTTTAAAAGTTAAACATTCACCTACCTACCCAGTCATTCCACTCTAAAGTATGAAAGTGTATCTCCATACAAAACCTTATAAATGAATGATCATGACAGTTTTGCCATAGCCAAAAACTAGAAACAACCCAAATGCCCATCAACAGGTGAGTGGATAAACAAATTTAGATTACACAATGTACAATGAAATACTACCTGACAATAAGTAAGAATCATTACTGATACATGAATGAATCTCGAAAACAATTGTTGAGTA
Source organism: Phataginus tricuspis (assembly GCA_029783875.1). Taxonomy (NCBI): domain Eukaryota; kingdom Metazoa; phylum Chordata; class Mammalia; order Pholidota; family Manidae; genus Phataginus; species Phataginus tricuspis. The sequence continues at coordinate 8,832,166 of JAQQAC010017683.1, read as the reverse complement.
GAGAAAACCAGACACACAAAAAGAGTACATAGTGTAGGAGCCACGATCCTATTTATATAAAATTCTAGAAAATGCAAACTAATCTGTAGTGACAGATCAGTTGCTGCCTGGGGAAGGGATAGGTGCGGCGAGGTACAAGGGGAAGGAATTACAAAGCGTTAGGCGGAAACTTTTAGGGGTAACGAATATTAATTGTGAGGTGATGCATTCATGGGTGTATACATATGTCAAAACTTATCAAATGTTATCCTTTACATAAGTGCTTTTTGCTGTATGTCAACTATATCTCAGTAAAGTTTCAAAAGCAATGCTGAATTTAAAATCCAAATAATGGGGTTAAACTTTGGACAAACTTTTATGTAATTAAAGCTCAAAACAACACTGTATTGAAGACAGAAAGTGGACTAGAAATTATATATGTAGATTGGGTTTCTCTCTTGGGGAGTGGAAGATGAGAGATTAAGAGAAAATAATAAAAGACATAAAAGTGGCTTTGGGTGGCCCTATGGTGAGACAGTGCACTGTATTATTAACTGAATGTCCCATGAGGATCCCGGGAGAGGGAAGGGAAAGATGGAGGGAGAAAGAACTGAAAGGAGGAAGAAAACTAAAGGAGAATAAAAGAGGGGCGGAAGGAGGGACAGACACACACACACAACCATGCTGAGACAGAAATGGATTTTGCAGAAATGACACTGCTCAGCTGGGCTTCGCAAACACGCACTCGGCCGCGGGCCAGGCAGCGCCCGGACTATCAAAGATGAAGTTACACGATTATCGAATTTCCCCTCCCTGGAGCCTCTGGAAGTAGTTGTTGCCAAGAACTTGAGGGGGAAATCCATCCCTTTGTCTCTCTTTTTCCCCGGTGGACGTGATTTCGTGGTTTCCTCCCCGGGGCCCCTCCGGCAGGATGCGGAGGGGTGAGACGTGGGAGGTGGGCAAGCCGTGGGGCGAGGAGAGGCGCTGCGCACTTGGGGATGGGGGGGGGTTCGCAAAGCTGCAAGTGAGCCCTAAAAGCAGGGGGCGGAGAGGCAGGGAGGGGAGCCCCAAGCCTGAGCTCAAGGCCACTTCTCCGAGGCCGGGGCCAGGTGCGCAGGAACCGACAGGGTCGTGGGCGCCGGCGGGGGACCCTCCGCGGGCCCGCCCTCCACGATCCCCGGCGCCACGGCGCCTCTGCCCGCCGAGCCCGTCCGCGCCGGGGTCCCCGAGAACAGTCTCAGGCCCCGGAGGGCGGGAAGTCCCAGCGCGGGCCGCCAGGCCGCGCGCGCGAGCAGCTTCCGCGCGAGCCCGGGGCGGCCGCAGGGGTCTCGGGCCTGGGACGCCGGGAGCGGGGCGGGCAAGGCCTTGACCTTGCCTGCCGCTGCCGCACGCTCAGGAGGAGGCCTGGGCGGCTCCCATCCTCTCCAGTCTGGAAATATGTTATTATGCGAAAACACAGCCCCCAAAGGTAAGGTCAAGGCCGGCGGCAGCCCCGCGGACCTCCGACGAACTGATCACCTGCGTGGGGGGATGGGGAGGAGAGGACCTGAGGACACGTGACGCCGCTGAGGGGCGGGGAGGGCGGGCGTTGGAAAGGCTGGGGCCGCCGAGGGAAGCCGGGTGGGAGGCCGGGGCGGAGGCGGCCGAGCTGGGAAGAGCGCGCGCTCCGGGAGGCCGCGTGGAGGCGCTGCGGCGAGGGTGAGTTAGGGGGCGTCCCGAGGGGGGAAAGGGAAAGACGGCCATCTGCCCACTGCAATCCGAGAACTCCTGCCTCTCACGGGCTCTCCCCTTCTGCGTGCCCCTTCTTCCCACCTACCCCTTTCCCACTCTTCACCTTTTTTCTCTTCTTGCTCCTTCCCCCTGGCTTCCCTTGCCTTTCCACCCTTCCCCTCGCTCTCGTTCACTGTCTTGGGTTTGCGCGGCCATCCTCTCCCTGTCTAGGCCCCCTGTGCGTGCTTGCCCTCCCTCCCTCGCTGTCACGCACTCTGACTCCCAGGCCTGGGCTGCGTGAGCCTCACATGTGCGGTGCCAGTCACGGGTGCCTGGGAAGGCTGAGCCTGCCCTGCAGGAGACCGCAGGCTGTTTCTCGGCCATGACCCGCCAGGCATTTTCCCTGAGAGCTAATCAGAGTGACTGCATTGACCACTGTGTTCTTGGATGTCCCTCCTGGACCCAAAGGTTGTAATTTGATTTGGTTTATTGAATTGCTCCAGATATTCTTTCCTTTAGAGATAGGTATAATGAGATCATTGTCATTGCCCCTTTAACAGAATCAGGGAACAAAACAATAACCATCATTCATCCTTCTATGAATTCTGTCACCCCAGACTGAGTTCCATTGCTGGAAGGGGAAGGAGACAACCTTCCCTGTCATTGTTTAACCTGCCAAAGTCCCAACCTCTGTTTAGACTTGACATCTATGCTGCATTTACAATTATTCCCAATGTATAGCAAAAATGCTGAGTGACCAGGGATTGAGAGGAACTCACCAAGGCCCAAAATAGTGGGGTGCATAGTGTCTTACCAATGAATTTCAGCCCCAGGCAAGTTCACTATGGATTCAGTGAAACCAAGGAATGAGAATGGAGTGTTCTTGGGTGAAAGGGTTTATTACCTGTCTTGTTTTCCTGCAGATAGGTTGAGCACTAGAATTATGTCTGCATCCAACAGTCTGCAGGTCTGTAATCCTCCTTCCTCTCTGCCTCCGCCCAGAGCACTGGGCAGAGTTCTTTATATAGTAACTCGGTCAATAATAGCTTATCGCCTAGGGTGTGGGAGCAGTAGCCTTGCAGCAGGCCAGTTACATCAACTAGTTTAGGTTCAGGTGAGGATCCTGGCCATAGGAACCTTCACTTTATCCACACTCCACCCCTCCAGGATTCTCACCTCACAATCTACAGGCTCTCAAATCTTCTGCAGTGGTCCCTGTGTGAGAAAGCTGGAACACTGTAACCAGATTTCACAACAGCAGCAGAGGATAACAACAACATAGAGATAATAACAAAAATTAAGATACAACAAGATTTTGATACAGGTAACAGAAATTATAATTAATCTCAAGCCTGTGGAGGTTATTTCAGCTATATTCAAAATCACTTCTACTCAGATAAGTTCATGACTCACACTCAGTAGTGGTATGGATAGGGAGTTCTCTGCACCCCAGCAAGTAGCAGGTTTTTGCCAGGGTGTGTGCCCAATCCACAAAGACCTTAGAGGCGATAAGACACATGTTTTAATGAAACCAACATAGGCAAATCTTGTCCATCAGGTAGGATGCATGCAAGAGTAGTCCTGTGATAGGACTTTACCCCTCTCCCTGTGAGGGTTACTGAGGGGGTCTATGTATAGTGCTACTGGAGGTCCATGCCCTGGCCATAATGATAGAACAAAACTCCCTGGTAAGATGCTCCTACCTTCTGGCCATTCAGGATATACTACTGTGATCTTTGGGGGCCACTCTGCTGTTAGTCCAGGAATACACAGGAAGCCAGCTTCCAGGCCTTGTCCCCAAGGTGCCAGGAGGGCCAGCCATCATTGGTCCATGTGTTGAAATGTCCAAGGCCATGTCCACTCAATGGAGTCTCCAGGGTTTAGTGCAGTTGGTGCTGGCAGGAAGATATTATTCAACAACTCTTCCTTGGTTTGTACTTGCAGTTGTATAGGGGAGGCAGCAATATGCATTAGCATGTCTGTGGGGCTCAGGGCTCTCTTTTGTGGTTTCTCATTCAAATGCCATAGTATGGTCCATAAGTGGACTGACCATCCCCACAGACTATTGGTGTCTGACTTCAGTCCAGGTTTTAACAAACCATCGTACCTCTCTATCATGCCTGGTGTGGTAGGACTGTATAGCACATGAATCTTCCATTTGATTCCCAACTGTTGCACCCATTCTTGTACTGCATGTCAAGTAAAGTGGGTGCCTTGATCATTCTCATTTACCTGTGGTCAGCCACAGGCTGCAAAGAGATGCTCCAGGCCTCTTTTGGTCGTCTGCTGGTCTGCACAGTGTGTAGGAAAAACAATCAGAAGTTCAGTAGCTGTATCCACACAAGTCATGGCATATTGGTACCCTTCTGACACAGGCAGAGGCCCAACAGAGTCTGTCACCTGATGAGGGGTTTTGGCCTCTTAGCTATTGTCCCATGTTGCTGTGGAACTCAGTGTAAGTACCTTTTAGAGCATATGATGCACTTCTGCCAGGCTCTGCTGACTTCTTCAAAGGTCAAATGCAAGCCCCACGACAGGCTACAGCCCTCATTGTCTTTTGCCCTGTGTGCAACAAACGCTGATGTAACCATTGGGCTACATCAGAGGCAGGCTTTCCTTCCAGCCAATGTACCTGGGATAATTCATCTGTTGCATCATTTCCTGGGGATGTCACTGGCAAATGACCTGTCACATGATATACTGTACTTGTTTTAGTCTGACCAGAGGCCCATAAGTTTTGCCACAATTCTTGCCCCCAAAGGGGTTGATGACCAACCAACCAGTTGGCATGGTACCATGTCAGTAGCCACAGGGTCAAGCCCCGATGGACGGCCCTGCAAAAGCCACAAGAAGAAACAGTGCAAGAACGTGAGCTGCGAGGTCCAGTGAAGGAGGTAAAACATTCCTTACAGAAGGAGACAGCAGCACTGCCAGGTGCTCTGAAGGAGGCAAAGGCCATGGAGGAGAAGGACGTACCCCTGAGGGAAGCACAGGAAGAGGTGGCATGAGAACGCCAGCTGCAAGGCGTTGAGGTGAAGGTAAGAGAGCCACTGAAGACTGAGCTAGCACTGCTGCGAGGCACTGTAGAAAAGGTAAAGGATGTAGCAGAGGAGGCACTCGGGGGAGTGGAGAGAAAGGTGCCGTCAGCCCCGGAAATGGAGGAGCTGGGGAAGGATGAAGGGGTGGTGCCAGAGGCACTGACCCCTCCTCTACTGAAAGCACACTCAGTGGTTGTAAAGAAAATAAAGACACAGCAACCAAGGGTTCTTCCAGGAGAGGTGTAGCTCCTTCCCCAGGTGAGTTCAGACTGCGACTACGTGGTGAAGGCAGTTCTGAGGGGAACGTACTAAGCACCTGCCCATAGCTTTGCCTGTTCCTCGGTAGGTGACTAGTACCAAGCAATACAAATTGCCTGGAGGACATAAAGAAATTGGAGAAACCCTCCTTCACTGGACCTCGAAGCTCATGGTCGCACACCGCTTCTTCTTGTGGTTTTTCTAGGGGTCCATCCTTTTGTTTCATGGCCTTTACCTCTTCCACAGTACCTTGTAGAGATGCCATTCAGTCACCAATAAATTTTTTACCAGCGTTCTTGTGCTGCTTCCTCTCATACCAATTCCATGGCTGTTGGAAGACAGTTCTCATGGGCCCTTTGCATTTCTGCAGGTCTTGTCAAACCAGCCTTGCTTCTCTTGCTTTTCAGAACTTACAGTGGTCAAGATATTGATCACTTTTGTCCCAGACTATCTTTTCAAAGATATTTGTATAGGAAACAACATTGAACGATAGATAGTGTCTATCAAACAGATTTGTTTACTGTCCTGGATAATAAAGATAATGTCTCCCTCTGGGGCAAAGATTTTATATATAAATATATATATGAAAACAAGACCATAATCAAGATAATGAATACACCTGTATTCCACAAAAGTTTCCCTCAGGCCCCATTGTAATCTCATTCTCCCACCTATCCCCACCCTACCGCCAGCCCCAGGCAGCCACTGATCTGCTTTCTGTCAGTGTGGGTTAGTTGGCATCTTCTAGAGTTTTATATAAATGGAATAACATACAGCATGCACTCCTCTTTGTCTAGATCTTTTCACTCAGCATTCATTCTGCCACATCATTGTGTGTGTATCCATAGTTTAATCCATGTTCTCTCCGAGTAGTGTTTCACCATGAGTGGCCCATCCAAGCTTATTTATCTGCTCACCTGCTGGTTGACATTTGAGCTCTTTCCAGTTTTTTTACTATTTCAAATAAAGCCTCTATGAACGTTCCTATAAAAATCTTTATATGGACATACGCTTTTATTTCTCTTGGGTAGGTACCAAGAGTGGAATGATTAGGTCATATGGTAGATGAGTATTTAACTTTATAAGAAATGCCAAATTATTTTCAAAAATGTCTGTGCCATTTTACCATCCTATCAGCAGTGTATGAGATTTCCACTGGATTTATCTCCTTGTCAGCACTTACAATGGTCCATTTTTTAAATTGGAGACATTCTGATACATGTGTTTGGTTTCAGTGCACATTTCCTTAATGATTGATGATCTTGAGTGTTTTTTTATGTGTTTATTTGCTATATTCATCTATCTTATTTGGTTAAGGATCTGCTCAAGTCTTTTTCTCATTTAAAAAATTTTCTTATTTAGTCTTGAGTGTTCTTTCTGTATTCTGGATACAAGTCCTTTATTAGAGACAAAAATATTTGAAAATAGTTTTCTCCCACTTTGTAGCTTGTCTTTTCATTTTTTTAACAATGTCTCTTAAAGAGCAAACCTTCTTAATTGTGATGAAATCCAGTTTATCATTTTTGCCCTTTATGGATCCTTCCTTTGCTGTCATACCTAAATATGTATGACTTTTACCTAATCCAAGGTCACAAAGATTTTTCTCCTATGTTTTCTTTTAGAAATGCTCTAGTTTTAGATTTTATATTTAGATTTATGATCCATTTTGAGTTAATTTTTGTATTTGGTATGAGGTATGGAACCAAGTATTTTTATTGTTTTTTTGCATGTGGGTATCTAATTATTCCATCACCATTTGTTGAACTTTATTTTTTTTTTAAGTTAAACCAGCCTTGCTTTTCTTGAATAAACTTAGCTTGGTATGATATATTTTTAAATGCATTTTTAGATTCTGTTTGCTCATAATTTGTTTAGGATTTTTGTATCCGTGTTCATGAGTGAGATTTTCTCGTAATTTTCCTTTCCCATGATATTTCATGAGATAATCAAGGTTGTTATGGCCTCAAAGTAAATGGGGAAATGATTCCTCTTTTTCTAGTCTCTGAAGAATATTGACTGGTGTCATTTATTTCCTAACTATTTGGTAGAATTCACCAATGAAACCATTTGCTCTGCAGTGCTCTTTGCAGTGTGGTTTAATTTAATATTTAAGTAGTTATAGGATTATTTCATACTGAGCCTAATCTTGTCCCTGCCTAAGAATATAATCTCTGGCCACAGTGCAATTCAGCTAGAAATTGACAACAAAAATATTACTAGAAAATTTACATATGTTTAGAAATTAAGAAATGCACTTTTGAATACAGGTTCAAAATTGAAGTTATAATGGTCAAATTGAAGTTATAATGGAAATTTTTAAATATTTTGAATTAAATGACAATGAAAATACTAAGTATTAAAATTTCTCTAATTTAACTAAAGCCATGCTTAAAGGGAGAATTTATAGCCTTTATAACATAACAGAAGGGCTGAAGAATCTACAAATACCCATATCAAAAAATTAGAAAAAGAGTTTAGAACCCAAACAACTACAATAGGAAATTATAAAAATAATAGTAGAAATTAGTGAAATACAAAGAAGCCTATAATATAAATGATTAGCAGAAGTCAAAGTACATTATTTGAAAAGACTAACAACATTGATAAACCCTTGGAAGACTGATCAAGAAAAGAAACAAATAACTAATACAAAGCATAAAGAAGAAGCATTACTGCCATCCTACAGATTTAAAAAGAATCCTAAGAAGATACTGTGAACTTTTACATAAATTTTACATGAAATGGACAAATTACTAATAAAAAACAACAGTGACACATAATTACATAAAAATTTGGGGGTGTTTTATAATTATTAAGAATTTGAATCCATTATATAAAACTTTCCTAAAAAAGTAAGTCAAACCGAGGTGGCTTTACCAAAGATTTCCAACAAACATCTAGGAAAAGTCCAATGCCAATCTTCCACACATTCTTCCAAGAATAGAGGAAGAGTAAATATCCCAGTTTGTTAGGGAATTATGAATTATAAATAATGCGCCCATGATCAGACACCGTAATGAGGGTTATAGCACTGTGTTCATTCCTTACTCTTTGTGTGTGTGTTTATACTTATTTTTATCTCTTTTTTTCCAGTTGCATCTTGTTGGGCAGAAGAATAATATTGTTATATGGAATTTTAAATGCTGAGTTGGCAAAGAGGTAGACTGTGCTAATTATTTACTTACTATGTCTCAGCTCCAAATGCCCCTTCCAAACTCTGTTCCATGGTCCTGGGGCTGGTTCTCTACAAACCATAGGTCTCAGACCCCCTTGGCCATTGGTTTCGTGTTAGGTTTGCCAGTAGGGACAATTAGTAAGGCCCTGGATTGCAGAAGGAAATAAGAAGGGAATTCCTTCTTATTTCCCAGCCTCCAGTGGCAGCAGCTGACAGCCATGGCTGTAGCTCTTGGGACCAGCTTCACCAGAGCCCCTCAGAGGTGCCAGCAACAGCCAGGTGGTGCCCCCTTTGCGAAGTGGAGACCAGCCCTCCATCTTGTCATGTGCCAGCCTGGGCCTCCTCTACAGAGGTCCCAGGTCCACTTTTCTGAGGTCCAAGCACCAGCCACAGGGCCCCCTCTCCTCAGTGGTACATGCAGCAGCTGCCAGGCCCTGTCACCTGCACAGTTTGGGGGCCAGATGTGCAGAGCCAACCCCCCAGGGATCCTTGAATTAGTCCCATGGGGTCTCTCCTCCAAGAACCTATGTTCTGGAAAACCCATCACCTCTGCCTCCTGCAGTTATTTTCTCTGGGTCGCCCAATGCTCCCTATTGGTTTTTCTCAGCCCTTTAACACCTTTACAGCCAATACATGCATTAACTCCCCTCTGTTGGAAATAGCTCCTGGTATTTGTTTTCCTGACTGAGTTCTGACATACCTGTTTCCTGTGTGTCTTGGCTCCTAGATCCAGCAGGGACTGACACACAGTGAGCCTTAAGAAATATGTTCTAATCACACTGATGTGAAGAGCATGGTTCTTGAGGGTCAGCCAAAAGTGCAGATTTAAATCTAAGCTCTGCCACTTCCAATTTGGGTGACCCCAGCCTATACTTTGGAAAGGGAGCAAGGATTTGCTGAGAACTATTTCTGTGTCAGGTGCTTCAAATAGATCTCATTTAATCCTTACAACATACCTCAGAGGAAGATGTTCATCTTACAAATAAGGAAACAGAGGGTCAGAGCCATGAGGCAGCTTCCCTAGGCTGCACGAGTCATAAAGGGTGTGCTGTGACTCCAACACGTGGCAGCCTGGCTCCAGGAACCAGCTGTGTGCATGTCCCTTTGCTCCTCACTAGCCCCGGCTTCCTTTTCTGCAGACTGATGAAATGGAATTCACCATTTGGATGAAATTATATGGAATGTCAATAGATGCAATTATGTAAATAATTTTGAATCCACTCTTGTGGATTTTTTAAAAATAAATTATGTGCAGCTTCAGTACTTTAATCGTAGTAACAAATTCCAAGCAACACTCCTACTTGTCATCCTGGCCTTCCCACGCCTTTCCTTTTGGACCACCTGTTCAGTCTGAGTTGCGCTGGCCGACTTGCCTCCTAGCTTGTTGCCCTCAGATCCCCTAGCTGCCTGCAGCATGGTTGCCTTTGGATACCCAGGGCACAGACTGTTCTGCCTCTGCAAAGGACAACTGGGCTGGGTCCAGGCTACAGGCTCCTGCTCATGAGTGTGATGGATGCAGTGTCTGGGCCTGTAACGGTCCAGCAGGCACTAGCAACCTGTCAGTTATCTGGAATGGTGAGGCAGACATGTTAGCAGTGGGTTCCAGGGGACCTTTCCACCAGTCCAACCAGGAAGAACAGCTGGCCAAGGGTCTCTACCTTTTTGTCCCAAATCCCAGTCGCTGGGCACTGATGGCAGTGGCCCAGGGACAGGTGTCTTCTCAGAGCAGCCCTGGCTCTGTCATTTATCTCTTTGTTGTCTACCTGATCAATCTCTTAAAAACCTATGGATTATACAAAGCCACAGTAATCAAGACAGTTTGGTACTGGCACAAGAACAGACTCATTGACCAATGGAACAGACTAGAGAGCCCAGATATAAACCCAAGGATATATGGTCAATTAGTATACAATAAAGGAGCCATGGATATACAATAGGGAAATGACAGCCTCTTCAACAACTGGTGTTGGCAAAACTGGACAGCTACATGCAAGAGAATGAAACTGGACTATTGTCTAACTCCATACACAAAAGTAAACTCAAAATGGATCAAAGACCTGAATGTAAGTCATGAAACCATAAAACTCTTAGAAGAAAACATAGGCAAAAATCTCCTGAATATAAACATGAGCAACTTTTTCCCAAACACATCTCCTTGGGCAAGGGAAACAAAAGCAAAAATGAACAAATGGGACTATATCATGCTAAAAACCTTCCGTACAGCAAAGGACACCATCAGCAGAACAAAAAGGCATCCTACAGTATGGGAGAATATATTTATAAATAATATACCTGACAAGGGGTTAACATCAAAAATATATGAAGAACTCACACACCTCAATACCCAAAAAGCAAATAACCCAATTAAAAAATGGGCGGAGGATATGAACAGACACTTCTCCAAAGAAGAAATTCAAATGGCCAACAGGCACATGAAAAGATGCCCCACATCATTAATTATCAGGGAAATGCAAATTAAAACCACAATGAGATATCACCTCATGCCAGTTAGGATGGCCAACATAGAAAAAACTAGAAACAACAAATGCTGGCGAGGATGTGGAGAAAGGGGAACCCTCCTACACTGCTGGTGGGAATGTAAACTAGTTGAACCATTGTGGAAAGCAATATGGAGGTTCCTCAAAAAACTTAAAATAGAAATACCATTTGACCCAGGAACTCCACTCCTAGGAATTTACCCAAAGAAAAATAACTTCTGAGATTCAAAAAGACATATGCACCCCTATGTTTATCACAGCATTATTTACAATAGCCAAGATATGGAAGCAACCTAAGTGTCCATCAGTAGATGAATGGATAAAGAAGAGGTGGTACATATAAGAAAACAAATCCTACCTTTTGCAACAACATGGATGGAGCTAGAGGGTATTATGCTCAGTGAAATAAGTCAAGCAGAGAAAGACCAGAACCAAATGATTTCTCTCATTTGTGGAGTGTAACAACAAAGCAAAACCGAAGGAACAAAATAGCAGCAGACTCACAGACTCTAAGAAGAGACTAGTGGTTACCAAAGGGGAGGGGGAGGGAGGGAGAAGGGGATTGTGGGGTATCATGATTGGTGCACATGGTGTGTGGGGGTGTCACAGAGAAGAGAGTGTAGCTCAGAGAAGACAAATAGGGACTCTGTGGCATCTTACTACACTGATGGACAGTGACTGCAGTGGGGTATAGTGGGAGACTCGATAATAAGGGTGTATGTAAGAACCACATTGTTTTTCTTGTGAAACCTTCATAAGAGTGTATATCAATGATACCTTAATAAAAAAAATGAGAGAAAAAAAACCCTAAGGATTAATATCTTGTTTTTTCCCCCCTCTTTTCCTTAACAGGAACTGGAGGGCCACCTAGTGGAAGGCTTTATTCACGAGGACAAAAGAGTTTGGCAAGTTGGCAAAGGGCCTCTTGAAAGCAGCAGTTGTGTGTGGGGTACAGCCGCTGAGACAGCCCAGGAGAGCGGCGGGCCTCTGCTTCACTGGGACACAGGACAGATTGCTGACCAATTGCTGACCATTCTCTGGACCAGAAGGTTTTGCTCAGGCGCAAGACAGGCTGAGTCACGTCCTCGCTCGCAGGGTTTGGGGCTGAGTGGTGGCTGTTCACAGGGGCCCAGGGTGCCAGCAGATGAGGCTCTGGGGTGGGGGGGTACGGCTGTCCCTGGGTAGAGCCAAGAAAACTGCCAAAGTAAGCAGCCTGCTTGCAGTGGGAAGATGCAGAGCCAAGCCTCTAGGGGAAGTGGTGGGGGTTCCCGTTCAAAAAGCGGGAAAACTTCAGCCACTTTTTCAGATTCCTTCAATCCTGTGTTCTAGCCAGGCCTCTGCTGCTGTAGCAAAGGGGCTGAGTCCTTTACCTTTTGGTGCCTCCATGGGACCAAGTGCGACCAGGTAGTACTGGGCAAGTCCCTTCTAGCTGGGCTTAGGTTTTCTCATTTAAAAACCGACCCCTCCAGTGCTTCTCCGTGAGGGCCTGTTTTCCTAAGGGCAGGTATACAAAGTCAAGATCGCCAGATGGCCATGTGGTGGGGAGAGTGGAACATGGAAAGATGAAGCATTGCCTTCCCCCGAATCAGCAGGCAGGAGGTGGAACCCACTCCTATAGAGTTGTGGGGGTCCCCCGGCTTCCCTCAGGACTTTGATTTCCCCTCTCCGCAATTTCAGAATGGGGGTTTCCAATAGAAAAACCAAACCTAGTTGCAAAAAATATTCATAAGTGGTTGTGGATTGAGTAATATATAAGAAAAATGCCCAATTTATACTATTTTAAAATACATTAGTTAACCCCAATGATCCATTCTTTTTCCAAAGGGGCACCTTCCCAATTAGGTAGATACCAATGGCTCCATATTAGAAACTTGAACCAGATTCCCCTTCCCTCTGTCGGCCACTGGGTGTGTGAAGACCTCTCAGATGGACGAAGGAGGGAATAGCCTTCTACAGGGCAGGCTGTCTCCCCCGAGCCCCCTGATGGGATCCAGAGGTCTATCGAGACTGGAAACTAGGAGACTCTAGTTAGTACCTGAAATGACAGCCTCCCAAATGATACAAATAAAGATAATCATTAGGGAATCTAACTTGACTGTAAAGCTTCCAAATTAGCAGAAGGAAACACCTACTCACATGGGCTGCGAACTATTCCCTGCAGAAAAGATAGAAAAGGTGGAGAGAATTAAAAGCTGAAAATATGAGAGAACTTTGAACCAATATACGTATTATTTCAATAAGTATGAGTGGAATAAACTTACCTATTACAAGAAAAGACGTCCCTGTGAGATGGAGTTAGTTAGTACACTTCTCCCACTACGCCCGGTTTACACCCAGGATATTATGCATCAAATAGGCAGAAGGAGACACTGAAAGGTAGGGAAAGGCAGGCAGACTGGCTGGAGGCCTCAGAAGCCAGGAACAATACAGTGGTGAGGTCTTGGGTTTTCTTTTGGCCTCAGTCATCCAGAACTGAGTGCCGGAGAAGCTGGTAAATCAGAAATATCAGTGGCACAGACAGCCCTCCATAAAACCTGCTCTCTCTGGCCACAAGACTAGGAAAAGGAGTAGTAAAACAGAAAACTTTGATACTAACTTCTCCAAACACCATGGGAAAAAAAACACACAAAAAAACCTATGGCTTCATCCCCACTTCTGTTGCAAAACATAAGTAGGGGAACTTAGACTTTCACCAGCTGTAACAAGGCACACTGTCCCCTCCCCACATTGGTCCGGTATTAGAGAAGGTTGAGTGGGGTGCTAGGACTTTCACCACCTTCCAAAGATATGAGTCCTCACCCCATTCTGAAGTGTCAATGGAAGCCACATGGGAAAGCAGCGAGGCTCCCCTGCCAGCCAGGTGGGCGTCAGTGTGTCAGCGTGGTACCAGTGGTGTCAGTGTATCTCCCGGGGAGCCTCAGCTCCCACCTCCACTCGGCAGTCAGAGGCAGCCTTGCCCCTGGGGATGAACAGAGGCAAAGTGGAGACACTGGATTTCTACCTCCACTGGGCAGTAAAGAAGCTCTGCTACAATAGAGGATCTAAATAAGACTCGAGTCTTGGAACACAAGACCCAAAGTGTGTAGGATACAATCGAAAATCACTTGTTCGAAAAATCTGGACTTCATGAGAAGAGACAACAAATACTAATTCTAAGGTGCCACAAAGATTGGAATTATGGGACAAAGAAATTTAAGAAAAAATTTAATTTTGCAATAATCATAGACTTCACGGGAAGTTAAAAAATATATATACAGGTGGGTCCCATGCACCGAACACCCTGCTGCCCCAATGATTGGATTTTGCATAACTAGAGTACAATATCAAAGCCATGAAACTGATATTAGTACAACTCACAAAGGTGATTCAGATTTCACCATATATATATATGTACTCATTTGTGTGTGTGTGCGTGTGTGTGTGCGTGTGTAGTTCTGTGCAATTTTGTCACATGTATAGCTTTGTGCAGCTGGCATCACGATCAAGATCCAGACTGTTTCTTCACCACACGGCTCGCAGGTGCTCCCCTTGTACAGCCACCACCACCACCCCCTACCCCACTGCCCCCACCCCCTGCAAGCCCTAACTCCTAGAAACCACTAATTCGTTTCCCATGTCTACAATCACATTAGTTCACAAATACTACACACGTGGAATCATTCAGTATGTAACTTCTGGAGATGGTTTTCTTTTTTTCCACTTGGTAAATACACTGATACCACCACTGATGCAACTCTAGCCTGGTTGCTGCACATATCCGTAGTCTATTCCTTTTTATTACTGAATAGAATTCCGTGGATGTACTGGTTTGTTTAACCATTCATCCATTGAAGGACAACAGGATTTTTTGCCAGTTTGGGGTTGTCACAAATAAATCTATGAGCGTTTGTGTACAGATTCTGCTCTGAACATGTCTCCATTTCTTGGGGATAAATGCTCAAGAGTGCACTTGATGATTCATATAGTAGTTACATCGTTAGCTTAAAATAATTGTCAAACCGTTTTCCACAGTGTATGACCATTTTACATTCCAACCAGCAGTAAATGAATAACCGAGCTTCTCTGCATTTTTACCAGCATTTGGTGCCATCACTTTTTTTTTACATTTTAACCATTCTGGTAGGAATGTAGTGATATCACACTGTGGTTTGAATTTGCATTTCTCTGCTAGCTAATGATGTTGAACATCTTTTCAAGTGCTTATTTGTCATCTGTGTATCCTCTTTGGTGAAATATCTGTTTATGTCTTTTGCCATTTTCTTTTTTCTTTTAATACTGAGTTTTGAGAGTTCTTTGTGTGTTCTGCATACAAGCCTTTCGACAAATATGTGGTTTGCAAATATTTTCTCTAAGCCTGAAGCTCATCTTTTCATCCTCCAGGGCCAGGTGT
Organism: Phataginus tricuspis; assembly: GCA_029783875.1. NCBI lineage: Eukaryota > Metazoa > Chordata > Mammalia > Pholidota > Manidae > Phataginus > Phataginus tricuspis. The sequence goes on along the minus strand of JAQQAC010017683.1, from coordinate 8,817,118 downwards.
GCAGAGGCCCTGAGCACTTATCCCCTCCCCATTCCATTCCTGCTTGGGGACTGGGATAGGGGCAGGGCTGGGGTCCCGAGAGATCACGGCTCTGCCACTTTACCTTGCTCCATTTGGGCCGGTCTCCTTCCCCAGGTGCAGGTGGTCTGCTCCACAGTCTTCAGGTGGTTTTCAGGGTTAGTTGTACTTGCTGCAGTTGCTTCCTTGGTGTGTGTGTTTAGGAGGTTTCTGCCTTGCCTTCCTACTCTGCCGTCTTTTTTCCCCTGTCTTTTCATCCACTTAACAGTCTTTCACAGAGCTGTCCTGCCAATGGGTCTCAGCCCCAGACAAGTTCACTGTGGATTCAGTGAGAGTGAAAAAAATGACAGTGGAACGTTGAGGGGTAAAAGGGTTTATACCAAACTTATTCCCTCAGTGGCAGGTCAATCACTAGAATCCTGTCCACTCAGAGCGAGTCTGCGTGCAGCAAGCCGGTCTCTGCCTCTGGGCCTCTCTGCCCCGGCAGCCTTCTCAGTCTCAGCTCTCCTGCAACCTTGCAGCCCTGCAGCCACGTAGCCCAGAGCACTGGGCGGGGCTCTTTAAATAGAGTCAATAACAATGTGTTGCCCACAGGTGTAAGTGAGCCAGCCAACCAGGGCCAGGTGAGAGTCCTGGCCACAGGAACCTTCACTTTCTCCACAAGGGCAAACTTTAAAATTTTGGTGAGGTCAGATTTGTCAATTTGTCCTTTATGGATCATACTTTTGGTGTCAATGCTAAGAATTTTTTGCCTAGCCCAAGAACCTGGTGATTTCCTCCCATGTTTTTTTCTCTCTAAAAGTTTATAGCTTTACATTTTAAATTTAAGACTGTGATTCATTTTTAGTTCATTTTCATGTAGGTGTGATATTTTGAGTTGAGGCTCATTTCAGTGTCCAGTTGCTCTGGCACCACTTATTGAAAAGGCTACACTTCCTCCATTGAATTGCTTTTTCACCTTTGTCAAGTAAATTGGTGTGGAGAAAATGGAAGTTCCTATGGCTGGGATCCTCACCTGACCCTAAACTACTTGACGATGTAACCCTACTGCTAGGCTCCTGCTTTCACACCCATAGGCGATAAGCTATTATCGACTGAGTCACTATATCAAGTGCTCTTCCCAGTGCTCTGGGCAGAGGCAGAGACAAGGTGGATGACAGACCTGCAGACGGTTGGATGCAGGCATGATTCTAGTGCTCAACTTATTTCTGAGAGAACAAGCTGGGTAATAACCCTTTTACCCCAAGAATGTTCCATTGTCATTCCTTGGTCTCAGCGAATCCATAGTGAACTTGCCCAGGACTGAAACCCATTGGCAAGAGAGTTGGACATATTTGTGTGGATCTGTTTTGGGGTTCTCTCTTTGGTTTCCCTGATCTATGTGTCTCTCCCTCTGCTAATACCACCCTGCCTTGGTTACTGTAGCTCTATAGTAAGCCTTAGTATCAGGTAAACTGATTCCTTCCACTTCTTTTTCCAGGTTGTTTTAACTATTTTAGGACCATACGTTTCCATACAAATTTTAGAACAAGCTTGTTGATGTCTACAAAAACAAAATTTGGTGAGGGGTTGACAGGAATTTTATTAAATCTAGAGATCAGTTTGGAAAGAATCAGCATCTTTATTAAATGGAATCTTCTAATCCATAAACATAGTATTTATGTCCAGTTTTTAACTCTTCTTTGATTTCTTTCCTCAGCATTTTGTAAATTTCAGCATACAGACACTATATGAGTTTTCTTAAATTTATAGCTAGGTTTTTCACTTTATATGGAGTGATTACAAATGACATTGTATTTTAAATTTCTGTTTCCACAAGTTCATTGTTAGCAAATAGAAATGCAATTATTTATTTGTGTGTTGCTCTTATATCCTGGACCTACTGAATTTATATGTTAGTTTTGGGAATTTTGTGGGTATTTTGAGATCCTTTAGTATTTTCTATACAGGCAATAATATCATCTGCAAACAAGGAATTTTATTTCCTCTTTTTCAATCTGTAAGCATTTGATTTCTTTTTCTTGTCTTATTACACAAGTTTACACAGTAAATAAAGGATTAGGGATTTTAACCCAGACAGCCTGGGTTAGAGTCTTCTTTCCAAGGATGTGCAAGGCCATATATTAAGAACTAAAAACTAAAAACAGTTCAAGTATTCAATAATATGAGATTGGTTAAGTGCCTGCTGATAAGTTTCTAAGGATTCCTGGGCAGCTCTTACGGGAATGAAGTGGATCTATATGTGCTCATATGGAAAGATGTCTACAATGCATTAACGAGAACAAAAGCAAGGCACTCAGAATGCCAATATTTTGTGTTTAAAAAGTATATTGTATAGTGCTGCCAAGAGCCTGTGTGGAGCCTTAGTGCAAATTAGTTACATGAGCCCCCTCTGGGTGTTCACAGTCCCAGGGGCATGTACAGAAGGTGCCTCTATGCCTTCATTTTCTCCTATCCTAGCACATTAGAGCAGAGTTTATACAGGTAAAGGTAACATAAGTATATGCAGAGATAACATAAGAACCTAAACCACCTACCCCCACACAGCTCACTGTCCCCATTAACATGACTTGACTATCCCATTGTCGTCTTTAGCATAGCTTTACTATTCTAAGACTTTTGCCAGGCAAATAAATGTATTGTTCATTTCAGAACCTTCTCAAAAGACTGACCAACTCTTCAATAGAAAGCATTGATAGTTTACTGTGCAAGAAACTTCTGATACTCTGAACCTCAAAATCTTTGCCTTGCTGCTTTTACCAGTCCTAAACTTGTATATCCTGATCCTTGGCTGATCCTAGTCAAGTCATAGCATCAAAAGACCCATAAGCCAGACTTCACATTCTCAGTACAATCCATCCTTTCCCTTCCCCCACTGAGTGTTGCCAAGCCTCTCTAGGTGTCTGTCCTAGCAACAGGCCATGTCAGGAATGTTTGGGGAGCTGGAGCTCAGCCTTTGACAACAGATGCATGCTAGATAGGCATAAGAAGTTTCTGGATGAGATTATAATGAAAATTAAGAGTGCTTTCCTTTGGGAGAAAGACTGCACAGAGAACTTTTCACTTTTCATTTGACACATTTTTACATTATTTTTGCATTATTTATGCACGTGTATTACTTTTACTACTACTTGAAATGCCAATAGAGGTTATCTGGTAGTAAGATTATATTTTTAAGATATTTTTGGTATTAAAAGTTTTTATAAAAGGAAGAGGCTGTGGTAAAAAACATTAGCTGTCTTAGGTAAGACCTAAAAGTAGCTAGCTTTTTCTTTGGCATTTCAACTTTTTAAAAAGTATAATATACATACAGAACAGTATACAAGTCATAAGTATACAGTATGATAATTTATCACAAACCAAACATGCTCATGTAACCACCACTCAGGTCAAGCAGCAGGTCGCTGGCACCCTGAAGCCCTTAGGGGCCCATCCAGGCACAGTCCTTCCCTTCTCTCCAAAGGTAACCACTACCCTGACTTTCACCATCATAGATTGATTTTGTCTGTTTTTAAACTTTATAAAAAATGAAAACATAAAGTATGTATTCATTTTCCATCAGATTTTTTTGCAACACATTAAGGTTATCAGATGAAGCTACATTGTTACAAGTACCAGTTTGTTCATCTTCCTTGCTATATAGTATTCCATTGTATAAATATACCACCATTTACTTTTCCATACTGGGGTGGGTGGATATTTGGGAAGGGTTTGGGCTAATGAGGAACCTTGCTGATGTGAACATTGATGCGCATTCTTTCGGTGTTTGTGTGCATGCCTTTTGGATGTGTACCTAAGAGTGAAACTGTCAGGTTATAATATGTGCATATATCCAATTTTAGGAAATGATGATACACCATTTTTGAAAGTGGCCACTCCTCCGCAGTGTGTGGGTTCCCATTGTTCCATGTGATCGCCATGTGGTACTGTCAGTCTTTCTAATGGTCACTGAAATTGAGCACCTTTTCCCATGTGTATTGGACATTTAGATATGGTGTTTTGTAAAATGCCTTGTTAAGTGCCTTGCTCATGTTTTTAGGGGGTTGTCAGGGATTTTTGTTGCTGTTTCGGTTCTTCTGATAGGAGTTCTTTACATATTCTGGATATGAGCCCTTTGTCAGTTCTTAAGTGTTGCAAATATTTTTTCCCACTCAATGGCTTCTCTTTTCACTCTCTTCATGGTGTCTGTTGAGAAATAGAAATTCTTTACTACCATTTAATCTTATTCAGTAATATTTTCCTTTATGGGTAATGTTTTATGTTTTCTTTTGTTTAAGAACTCTTTGCCTTTCTTAAGGTCATGAAGATGTCCTCTTATGTTTCTCTCTGGAAGCTTTATTATTTTACCTTTCACATTTAGATGTACAAAACCCTGGAATTCATCTTGTGTATGGTGTTAACTAGTAGGCAAGTTTACTTTTTATCCGTAAAGGTATCCAGTTGTCTACATATACATGAGTTTGTTCCTGGACTTTATATAATTTTATTGTTTTATTTGTCTATCCTTATACCCATTTCATATTGCTTTACTGTCTCTTTATAGTAAGTCCTGATACTTAGTAGAATGAGTTCTCCCACTTTGTTCTTTTTAAGATTGTCTTGGTTAGTCTTGTTCCTTAGCATTTTTGTATAAATTTACATACAAATACACACACAGTGTATGGGCGTTTTTACATTTACATTTGCAGTAGCAATTTTTATTTCTTGAAATATTATACTGGCTAGGATGAAAAAATACAATGTTGAATATATTCAGGATGATTGACATCCTGGAAGATAATGGACATCCCTGTCCAGGTGGTAACCCCAGGGTGGAACACTTTCAATAGTTCACCATTATAGCATTATATGATTCTGGCTTTATGCTTTTTAAAAATGTTATTTATCAGATTAAGGAAGTTTCTTCCTACTTTTCTGTGAGATTTTGCTTATGATTTGATTTTCTTTTTTTAATGGAAAGGATGTTGAATTTTATCTAAGACTTTTCAAGATATAGCTTTTCATTTATTCTTTTCAAATGGTGAATAACATTGATTTTCAAATAGTAAATCAACCCCAAGTTCCTGGAATAAACCTAACTTGTTTGTCATGTACCTCTTCTTTACATATTGCTGAGTTCAGTTTGCTTTTGTTTGGGAATCTTACAAATGCAAATGGTATCTTAGCTGATGATTCTTGAGCTTTCTTCCTCCTACGATTCTTGTCAAATTTTAGTATCAAGATTATGTTGGCCTTATAAAGCACGTGTAGAAGTGTTTTTTTTTTCCTCTGGAAACATTTGTGTGATACTTGTGTTACAATTTGAGCTTGTTCTCTGGTTCTGGTCCCTGTGCAACACGGTAATCAAAGGCAGAGACCCAGTAGTGAAACTGAGTGAAAGTTTTCTTTGAAGACAGTCCAAGAGAGGAGCAGCCAGAGTCAAGGTAAACAAACGCCGCCAACTCTTAGGGGAGGGTCTATTTCTCCTGACCTAGCTGGGAGGCGCCTCTTTGATTGACAGGGTGAGGTCATTTGATGGACAGTTCTAATTATACAGCGATTCCTCTTGTCTTTTCCCAAAATGCAGACAGAAAAACCCATGGGGGTGTGGGGTGGAGAGCAAAACAGCAATTTTTTTTTTTTTTAATGAGATCGTGATCGGGTGTGGTTTGGGCGGTTCTTAGTTCTGTTAGATTGTGCCTGCGTTGAGACCTGGTTGGGAGGGTTTAGCCTGGTCCCAATAGGCAACAAGGTATCTTCCTGCAAACCCTTTGTTATCCTCACGTGGGGCCCCCTACCTGGGCAGAGTTTGACCTTTTGTTATCCTCACGTGGGCCCCCCTACTTGGGCAGAGTTTGGGCAGATCTTTCCTTGAACCCTATCTTCCCCTCCCCTGGCCGCTTATGTTCTATCAGACATTTGTATTAATTCATCTTTAAATATTGGAAGAATTCACTGGATAATCCATCTGGGTCTAAAGATTTTTTTGGGGGGAGGGGCAAATTTTAAATTTTAGATTCATTTTTTTTATATAGATGACTATTTAGCTATTTCTTCTTGTGCCCATTTTGACAAGTTGTATATTTCTAGGAATTTATAGTTTATTTACATCTTCCCATTCATTGACATAATAATATCCTATTATCATCTATTCAATGTCTGTTTGACCTATAGCGACAGATCCTTTTCATTCCAAATATTGGTGTTTATCTTTCTTGTTCAGTATTGACAGGATTTTATAAATTTTTTCTTTTAAACTTTTGGCTTATTGATACTCTCTATTACATGTTTATTTTCTATTTTAAAAATTTCCCATCTTCCTTTTTTTTGAGACAGATCATTGATTTTCATCATTTTTCTTAATTTATAAAAGCTTTTAATACTATAAAATTTCCTCTAAATTTGTCATTAGTTGGATTCCACATACATTTTATTATAATTCAGTTTAAAATGTTTTATTTCCATTGTGATTTCTTCTCTGCCATGTAGGTTATTTAGAAGTGCATTGCTTATTTTAGAAATACACGGTGAATTTTCTATTTATCTTCTTGTTATAGATTTCTAGTTTAATTTCATTGTGTCAGTGATCATACTCTATATGATTTAAAGCCTTTGAAATGTTTGGGGATTTACTTTAAGGCACACATCATGTAGTCAATTTGGGCAAATGTTCCATGTGCACTTGAAAAGAATGTGTGTCTGTAATTGCTGAGTACAGTGTTCTGAACATTTCAATTAGGTCAATGTTCATTTCACTGTTTAAAATTTCTATGTTCTTATTGCTTTGTGGTCTGCTTGTTCTATCAGATACAGAAAAGTATGTTAAAACCATTATGACTTTATAACTCCTTTAATTTTGTAAAGTTTTTCTTTATATATTTTAAAGCTATATTGCTCAGTGTATACAGATTTAAGTCTTTTATATCTTCTTGGTAGATTGATCCCTTTCACTGTTATGAAACATTCCTCTTAATGCCTCCTAGTTCTTCCTGCCTTTGTCTGATTTGAGAACAGCTATGTTAGCTTTTGGCAGGATAGGATTTGCCTTGTATACCTGTCTCCATCATTTTACCTTCATGTAGCTCTGGGAGGAGGGTGTTCCCATCTCCAGGCAAGTTCACTATGAATTCGGTGAGACTGAATAACAAGGGAATGTTGGGGATAAAAAGGGGCCCATACCAAGCTTTGTTCTCACCGAGGCAGGCCAAGTGCCAGATCCCCGTGTCCATCTCTGGCCCAGCTCCAGCCCCTGCTCCCCAGGAGCTGTCTTCACTCATGGCTCCATCTCCACACCTTCCTGTTCCGCTCTGCTCTAGACTCCCTTCTCTCTTTCTAGCCTGGCGCTCTGCTGCTTCCCTTTGCCTTCCTCTCTAGGCTCTCTGCTGCTTCTGTCTCTGCTCTAGCACATAAAGCAGTATCAGCCATAAGTAGCTTACTGCCAACAGGTATGCAAGTAGGTGCCTGTGCAGCAGGCCAAGGATTACCTCATCGCATGTATACAAAGGAGAAGATTAGAATTCAGTGAGAATCCTGGCCATGGAATTTCCATTTTCCCTACACTTCAACACTTCTTTTTCCTTGTATTTATAGTATATCTCTCATAAACAGCATATAGTTGGGATCCTTTAAAATCCAATCTGGTACTCTTCATTTTTACATTGGATGTAATTACAGTATTTTCTATTTGTCTTGCTTTTTTTTTATGTTTCCTTTTCTCCTTTATTACTTTATTTGGATTTATTTTGGATTAAATATTCTGTATCACTGCATTTCCCCATCTATTAGCATATGAAACTGCTAATAGGAATAAAAATGGGTGGGGTCAGACTGAATCCTGACTGCTCTTCAGAAACACCTGGACTTGGTTAAAAATGATTTCTGTTTCTCATCCCAGAAGTACTGAATCACAGAGTGGAGCAGGAAAAAGGCAAGACATAGGTAATTCCTTTTTTTTTTATTAAGGTATCACTGATAAACAATCTTATGAAGGTTTCACATGAGCAACATTGTGGTTACTACATTCACCCATATCATCAAGTTCCCCCCCCAGCACCCCATTGCAGTCACTGTCTATCAGCATAGTAAGATGCTACAGAGTCACTACTTGTCTTCTCTGTGCTGTACTGCCTTCCCCGTGACCTCCCTATATTGTGAGTGCTCATTATAGTGCCCCTTAATCCCCTTCTCCCTCCCTCCCAACCCATTCTCCCTTCCTCTTTCACTTTGGTAACCGGTAGTTCCTTCTTGGAGTCTGTGAGTCTGCTGTTCTTTTGTTTCTTCAGTTTTGCTTTGTTGTTATACTCCACAAATGAGTGAAATCATTTGGTACTTGTCTTTCTCCGCCTGGCTTATTTCACTGAGCGTAATACCCTCTAGCTCCATCCATGTTGTTGCAAATGGTAGTTTTTGTTTTCTTCTTATGGCTGAATAATACTGCATTGTGTATATGTACCACATCTTTACTCATTCATCTACTGATGGACACTTGGGTTGCTTCCATATCTTGGCTATTGTAAGCAGTGCTGCAATAAACATAGGGGTGCATATGTCTTTTTGAATCAGGGATCTTGTTTTCTTTGGGTAAATTCCTAAGAGTGGAATTCCTGGGTCAAATGGTATTTCTAATTTTTCTGAGGACCTTCCATATTGCTTTCCACAATGGTTGAACTAATTTACATTCCCACCAACAGTGTAGGAGGGTTCCCTTTTCTCCACATCCTCGCCAGCATTTGTTGTTTCTTGTCTTTTGGATGTTGGCCATCCTATCTGGTGTGAGGTGATATCTCATTGTGGTTTTAACTTGCATTTCCCTGATAATTAGCGATGTGGAGCATCTTTTCATGTGCCTGTTGGCCATCTGAATTTCTTCTTTGGAGAAGTGTCTGTTCAGATCCTCTGCCATTTCTTTTTAATCAGGTTAGTTACTTTTTGGGTGTTGAGGCATGTACGTTCTTTATATATTTTGGATGTTAACCCCTTATTGGATAGCCAGCTGAACCATCGATCTAGGTCCTATTTCCTCCTCCACCGTTTTGGGGTAGTTCCGTAAAATGAACTGTAAGAAATATATATTTGGTCTCCAAGATGAACAAAACATAATTCTCAGGTATATTTGGTCTTCACCCATAGTTCCCCGAAAATGCTTCAGAGACATTAAGGTCAAATGGGTGTCTTGTGAATGTTAGCGGAGTCTTTTGGACTCTACCCAAGGGCTGGTTGCCAGGGGGACCAAACATGTGATTTGAAAGTAGAAACTCTCAGTACCTAGTCCCTAAGCCCTGGGAGGGGAGAGAGCGGAGGGAATCAGACAATGGCCAATGATTTAGTCAGTCATGACCATGCAGGGAAGCCCTCTCAAAACCCATGAGCAGAGCATTTTGCTCAGCTCTGTCTCTCTCATCCCCACTCTTCCTCTCTCCCCCCCACTTCTTTCCCACCCCCATCATTGTGCTTGCCTTGCCACCACATGCCACCAAGCTAGACCCCAAACTCCACAAGGATAAAAGCTCCTTTATTTGGGAACTTGCCCTCTATGTATCTCTTCATCCCGCTGTGAACTTGTAACCTGTACAGTATCATTTATTAAACTGGTAAACATACGTTTTACTGAGTTCTGTGAGCCGCTCTAGCAAATTAATCAAATCTAAAGGGGAGGTTGTTGGCACTTCCAATCTGTAGCTAGTTGGTCAAAGTACAGGCAATAGCCTGGGGCTTTTGTGTGGCATCTGAAGTGGGTGGGGTGAGGTGGAGGGCAGTCTAGTAGAACAGAGCACTCTACCTGGGGAATATGGTGCTGTCTCCAGGCAGATAGCCAGCAGAATTACACTGAATTCTCAAGACACCCTGCTGGTGTTTGAGAATTGCTGTGTTGTGCATTGGAAAACTCCCCTCCCCTTCACACACACATTGGGTTTGGGTCTGGGAACCGGAAAAGGGGTAGGCACAGAAAAGGTGGCTTAGAAAATGCCTTTAGGATCACTGTGGGTAAAATAGCAGCATTTCCAAAATCTCTCACCTGGCCTTCGTGCATCTCCATATCAATAGGTGTTTCCAAGGGGTGGAGAGTAGTCCATGTCTGTATTTATAGGTGATTACGAAGGGGAATGAGGGCATATCTGGGCCAGAGGGGTTGGGTGAAGTCCCTTTTTGCAGGTGGATCATGAGAGACACTGGCAAGCAGAAGTGGATGACTGCTTGTAAGCAATAAACGGATTTCTCCCACTTTGTTTCTCCCTTTGACTGATTTTGGTTTCAAAGGTAATTTGCCCTGGGCTGGGAAAATATTTTCCCCCCAGAGTTTCAGTCAGTCCTCTTTCTTAGCACTTAGTGCCTTGTGCCATGGGGCCCAGACGACCTAACCCAGGTTAGACTCCAGCCCATGGGTGTCTTTCTGTCTACACTATGCATAGCCAAGAGGCTCAGCCAAGTCTACTCCACTACCCCACTACCTGGTGTTTGGTGTCTGGTACCCCAAGGCAAGCAGCCCTAGCATCCTCACTTGGCTTTGTTCTTCATATTGTGCCCTCTGATTCCTGGCAAGGTGTTTTAAGAGGACTGGCAAATCTCTGTTTCCACTACTTGGTGAGAGCAGTAATGATCTCTAAGAAGCCAAGCAATATGTGTGCTGAATCTACTCAGTCACCATGCAGGCTCGATTCTGTCCTTGTTTCCTGTTTTTGTTTTATTGTAAGTCAGTAGCATTACAATAATATTGATGGCATGTTGGGCTACATTTTTTTAAAGTCATCTGGCATAGTATGAGCCCTTGTTCCCTGTAGAAAGAGAGGTTACTTTTAAAATTCACCTCAAAAGCCCTAAAGGATGTTACAAAAATGCGTCTACCTCTGAAGAGATGGTTTAATGCTTCCAACTGTATCAGAGATAGTTGAAGTTGGCTTATCAATTTTATCTTCAACATTCAAATACGAAAAAAAGAGGGGGATAGAGCAGCAAACTATTTTTACCTTAAACAAGAAGATATTTGGTACAGAGATATGACCAAAATAAATCAAGGAACATGTAATCTATAAACTGGACACACAAAAAATAATATCTTGGAGTGATATTCCACTACCAAAAATAATACTAATGTTAATCATTTTCAACAGCTATGTCTTGAGTGGAGGCATTTCAGACTTACTATACAACGCATATGTCATTCAACTCATAAACACAATATGCAGAGAGAAAACTTGACACATTTTTCTGTTTTATTCCTCAAAAAGAGGGGTTTTTTTGGAAAAGAATTCTGAAGGGATTTTAGGTTTGGTTTTGGTTCCTGAAGGTTTTAGGAACACCTTTTTATTAAAAAACAGACAACGCAGGCATCTTTACTCTGTCCAGTGTCCTTCCTGCCCTGAGGGCCGCGGCCCTCATCAGTGGAGCCTGTGTGCCCACAGTCCTCACGCCCACTTGGCTTTATAGTATGGGTCCTGAGCAAAACAGGAGGAAGGTGGAAAATGTGACCCAAATATATGAGATAATGGGCAAGAAAGAGACTGCATGTTCTGCTCCGGCTCTTTCTCTGCAAGTGTCTGCCTCTCCTCTGTAGGCAGAAACCTGAGAAGCTTCTAAGGTCTGCTCGGTACCCTGGGCTGGGGACATGTGCCCCCCAGGAGCTGGCTGCTGGCCCACCAGCCCCTATCTGTCCTCCCAGAGAGGTAGGTGGCCCAAGGAGCTATCATGGACTCTAGCACCTGCCCTTGAGCATTTCTCAGGGGTGTTGCCAGCCTTTTGCTGTGTTTTACTGTTATGCAGTTTGAGTGAAGAGCAGAGATGAACCAGCATACCATCCTCTTTCTGTTGCCAAGATTTCGTTTTGGTCTGGGGCTTACACACGTTATGCCCCAGAGGCGCAGGCTTCCTGGATATTAAGAGCTCAGTGAGCGTTCTGCCCCATGTGGGACTCCCCCAGAGAGGCCCCAGGTGGTCCCTACAGCTGCCTGGGTAGCTCTGTTGGTCTTGAGGAGAGGCTTGCAGCAGCAGGGGAGCTTCCCTCTTGGAGGAACCAGGGAAAGGAAAAAGGAATGGGGGTGAACCTCCCACCCCTTGGCCATGGGTCCTGAGGGAGGAGAATCAGGGGAACTTAGAGCATCACTCTCAGGGAGCTCACAAATAAATAGTTATCAAATGAAATGGAAAGAGCCTCCTGGGAATTTCATTTCCAGCTATCTCCAGACACATTTCAAAGGAATTTTTTAAGACTGTGCCAAAATTTGCTCAGACCCATTCAGTGCCGGGTTTAACCAGGTTTCTGTCTCTCAGACAGAGCTGGAACCATAGTAAAGAGAGGGTCAGATAACAACAGCACCATAGTTGACAGTACACACTTTCACTTCTATTATTATCTCATTTGATCCTTACTACAAACCTTTGAGGTAGGCTGGTCAGGTATTATTGTCCCCGTTGGAGAGATGAAGCACCAAGGCTTAGAAGATTTAAAAACCTACCCTTGGCAGGAAGTAGCCCATGAGCCCCAGAAGCCTGGTCTCCTGGTTAGGCCCTTCTGCCACTGTTCCATTACCACCTCGAACTCATTTTTGGGAAACGAGTTGCTGTCTGTGGTCGAATACACCTGGAAATAGTAGGTTAATGTATCACTTCTCAAACCATCCAGAAGATAGGCAAAGTGGGAAGGTGAAAAGCCAAATGTCCAAGCGCGTGAATGAACACAATTGAACCAAAGCAGTTCTCTGGAGAAATCTTTGACCAGTTTGAGTTCTAACTGTAGTAAAATCCATGGGGATGCTTATATTCAACGTTTTAACACAAGTTGACAACATTTTGTTAAATACATCTTAGGAAGGGGGTTAGGGGTGGTTAGAAAGAGGGAAAGGCAGAACCTGGGGGCCCTGTGGCTCCTGTATGGCCACAGCGATGGAGGGGGAGCATTTCTGGCTTCCAGCAGCCGGTGGAGCACACTCTGCCCCAGGAGCTATGTGGGCTTCAAACTAATGGCCATGCTGCCCGTTGGGAATGAGGTTCCTGCGGGCGCCAAGGCCGTTCTTCAAAGAGTCTCTGTCATTGCCTTTGGTGGCCTCTGCCTCCTCTGCCTCCTCTTCTTCCTCCTTTCCTCCTGCCTCTTCCTCTTCATACTCCTCCTCGTCATCACTCCTCACATCCCGGGTGTCCTAAACAAGGGGAGGAATGGACTGTGAACGACAACCTTCCAGGACAAGTCTTGAGTGAATAAGCAAACAAATGGGCCCAGTTTAGAGATATGGCCCCTTTCAAAGAAAATCCAACAGCCAAATAACCAAACATTTATCAAGATGGAACACATCATGGGCCATAAAACAAAACTGAACAAACTTCAAATCATGCAAAGTATGTTTCAGGTCATAATGGAATTAAGATAGAAATCAATAAGCAAAAAATAATAGGATAATCTCAAAACTCTTGGAAATTAAACACATAAATAATCAATAGATCAAAGAGTAAGTCTAAGGGATATTAAAAAAGATTTTGAACTAAAATGAAAATATAACATTCAAAATTTGTTGAATGTAGCTAAGACAGCACTTGCAAGGAACTTTATAGCATTAAATGTTTATAGTAGAAAAAAATGAAAATCTCAAATAACTTGAGCTCCCACCTCAAGAAGCTAGAGAAAAGAAGAGCATAATAATCCCCAAGCAAGCAAAAGGAAGGAAAACAATGAAGAAATCGATGAAACTGATCACAGAAAAAGAATAGAGAAAAAAATACAAACAAAATCTGGTTCTTTGAAAAGATCCATGAAATTGATAAATCACCAACAAGATTAACAAATTAAAACTGAGGGAAGACACAAATTACCAGAAAATAAAAAGGGGATATGACCATTAATACTGCAGGTGATACAAAAATATTAACAGAATACTACGAACAACTCTATGTATATATATTTGACAACTCAGATGAAATGGACCAATTCCTCAAAAACTACAAACTACCAAATTTCATCCAAGATGACATAAATTACCTGAATAATCATATAACTATGAAAGAAATTTTGTAGTTAAAATCTTCTTTAAAAGAATATCAGGACTAGATTGTTTCACTGGCAAATTCTATGAAACATATAAAGAAAAAGTAATACCAAATCTTTACAATCTGTTACAGAAAACAGATGAGAGAATACTTCCCAATTTATTTTATGAGCCCAGAATTACCTGATATCAAGACTGAAGAAAGTATAAAGAAAAAAACAACTACAGGCCAATATCTCTAATGAACATAAACATAAAAATCCAAATCAAAACCAGCAATGTATAAAAATAATATACCACAGTGATGTGGGATTTGTCCCAATAATAAAAGGCTAGTTCAATATTTGGTAATCAATGAATATCCATAAATTAATAATCTAAAGAAGGAAAAAATAGATGATTTATCAATTGATGTGGGAAAATAATGAAAAAAATCATGACAAAATTCAACATCCTTTCATGATAAAAGTTAAAACTTCTCAGCAAAAAAGGAATAGAAGCTAACATCATACTTAATGATAATTGAATTTTTCTCCCTAAGATTAGGAACAAGTCAAGGATGTCCACTTTCACTACTCCTATTCAACATTGCATTAGAAGTCCTAGTTAATGTAATAAGGCAAGAAAAAGAAATAAAAAACATACAGATTGTAAAGAAATAAAAGTATCCCTATTTGCAGATGACATGATTATCTATGTAGAGAATCCCAAAGACTACCAAAAAACTCCTAGAATTAATAAGTGAGTTTAGCAGTAAAGGCCGCAGGATACAAGGTCAGCATACAAAATCACGCACACACAGTCTTGATTTTAAATACTAACGTAGTGGGCTGACAGATGTGCTCAAAGATACTAGGTCCTAATCTCTGGAACCTGTGAGTATTACCTGATATGGTAAAATTTTTGCAGATATGATTCAGTTAAGGATCTTCAGGAAATTATCCTGGATTATCCATGTGAGGCCTAAATACCATCACAAGTGTCTTTTAAGAGAGGCAGATGGAGATTCAACACAGAGGAGAGGCAATATGAAGACAGAGGTAGACACTGGAGTAACGCAGCTACAAACCAGTGAAGGCAGGCAGCCACCAGAAGTTGGAAGAGTGGAAGAACAGGTTCTCCCCTGAAGCCTCTGTAGGCAGTGCAGCCCTGCCACACCTTGATTTTGGTTCAAAACTGATTATAGACTTCTGGCCTCCAGAACTGTAATAGAATAAATTTCTGTTGTTTTAAGCCACCAGGTTTGTGGTAATTTGTTACCACCATGACAGGAAACTAACATGACTATGAATGCCAACAAAAAACTGAAATTTAAAAATCAGTAACAGTTACAATAGTTTCAAAAAATAAAATAGTAAGGTACAAACCAAATAAAGCATGCATAGGATATGTATGTAAAACCTAAACTCTGACGAAAGAAATCAAGGATCTAAATAATTGGAGAGACATACTATGTTCATAAGTCGGAAGATTCAATAGGGTAAAAAATGTTAATTATCTCCAAATTGATCTATAGATTCCAAACAATACCGATTAAAATCTCAGCAAGATTTCTTATAGATACAGACAAGCTAATTCTAAAATTCATATGGAAAGGCAAAGGAACTAGAATAGCTTCTGAAAAAGAAGATAAAATTGGAGAGCTCAAATCACCCAATTTTAAGAGCTACTTTGAAGTTTCAGCAATCAAGACTGGGTGCTATTAGCAAAGGGGTAAACACATAGATCAATGGAATAGAATAGAGAATCTAGAAATAAACCCAAACAAATATGGCCAATTGAGTTTTCACAAAGGCACAAAAGCAATTCAATGAAGGAAGGATAGTCTTTTCAACAAATAGTGTTGAAACAATTAGAAATATTTAGGCAAAAAAGTAAACTTGGACCTAAATGTCATAACTTATACCAAAGTTAACTCAAAATGGATCACAGATCTAAATTAAAACTATATAACTTTCAGAAGAAAATCCATGACCTTGGGTTGGGTGATGAGTTCTTAGACATGGCACAAAAAAGCATACTTCATTAAAAAAATTGATAAAGTGGACTTCATCAAAGTTAAAAACTTTTGTTCTATGAGAGACACTATTTCGAGAATAAAAAGATAAGCTGCAAACTGGGAGATAATATTTTCAAATCCCATATCCAATTTGCATGCCTAATAAAGAATTTTCAAAATCAGTAAGAAAAAAATCAGTTAAAAATGTGCAAAAGAGATTAAAATAGACACTTCAAGGAGGATACATGGAATGTCTAATAAACATATTTAAAGGTGCTCAATATCATTAGCCATTAAGAAAATGCAAATAAAACCATGATGAGATACAACTACAAGCCCATTAGAATAGTTAAAATAAAAAATACTGACAGAACAAGTGCTGACAAGGATGCAGAATAACTGGAAGGAACTCATACATAGCTGATGGAAATGCAAAATACTACAGACACTATGGAAAACAGTCTGACAGTTATAAAGTAAAACATATATTACTGTATGTCTCAGCAGTCCCACCCCTGAGTATCTACCCTAGAGAAATAAATGTTATGTTCACACAAAAACAAATGTTTTTAACAGCTCTATTCATATTTACCCCCAAATGGAAGCAACCCAAATGTTTTCAACTAGTAAATGGATAAACTGTGGTATATCCATACAATAAAATACTACTTACCAATAAAAAGGAATAAACTATCCACATTTATAAGAAGTTGAATGAATCTCAAAGGCATAATGTTGAGTGAAAAAAATTTAGTTTCAAAAGGTTACCTACTATATGACATATTAATGTCATTTACATGATATTCTTGGAAAGACAAAACTATAGGATGGGGAAGAGATGAGTGGCTGCCAGAAAGTAGGGTCAGGAAAGGAATCACTTGGGTAATGGAATTGTTCTGTATCTTGATTATGCTGATGGATACATAAACCTATGCTTGTGTTAAAATTCATAGAACTACATACCAACAGAAAAAAGTCAATTTTACTGATGATGTTTAAAAATTTTTAAAGTACCTCTTTTTAGAAAGCAAACACTATGTAAACATTTGCTAAGTAAACTATTACTCATGTGGGCATTTTGATTGTCAAAAGATATTTTTACTATTTGCAATTAGAATGTTTTCTATTTTCTTTATGCAGGGATGCCTTCCATAACAGTTCTTAACTGAGAGGGAGGCTTCGCTCCTCTCATGGTGTTCTCAAAGCAATTCTGTGAGGAAGAGTCCTAGAAGAATAACACTGCCCCTGAGGAAGGGAGACAGAATTGCTACAGACCAGACTTCTTTGCAAAAGAAAAACAATGGTATGAATTATTAAAACAGTACTGAGAACTCAAGCTCTAGGCAAGGCAGTGTTGGAAATGACCCCTCACCCTCTAAGCCAGTTTGCAATCACTTCTATTAAACCCAGACTAGAAAAGAAAATAAAAAAGAAAGGTGGAGGCTATTTACTCTCACATCATTTTTCAAGATGACATCTGTAACCATACAAGTTACATTTTCCTTTTGTGACCTGCAGACTAAAACTGACCACCTCCAGAGGGTCTTAGGGTACATGTAACCAAATACCTCCTCTGTGTACAACCTTCACCAAATGTGGCTTTTGAAAAAAACCATTGTGCACATATAGTGCTGGCGTACTCACAGAAATATAACTTTATGGGCTCCTCTCTGTAGATTCTGCTCCTTTCCACAACAACACAATAAAGGTTTCAAAATAAACAAGGCTTGCTATAGACATTAGGGAATAAACTTGGCATCTCATCAGTTAAGATGCAACAGCGAAAGGCAACCTTTTTATGATATGCTGGGAGCTGGGTCAGAAGTGCTCCCCCTACAGCACCCCCCGATGGATGGGGTCTTTCAGGAAGGGCCAGGCTTGGCTAACATTTGCTTTCATGGATGACGCTCCTTGGGCCTCCTTTCCCTTCCTCAAAAGATTTTTGTAGGGAACAAGGGGGATTTTGAATCAGAACAAAGAAAGTAATTTGTCTCCAGAAAAGCACACTAGCTCTCCTTGCCCATTTCTCCAGGACGTGAAGAGTTGCTTTAGCTGAGAAATGAACTAGTCCTTGAGGATACTCTCCACAGCTCTAATCTGCATCCTCTAGGATCCAGTCCTGGATGATATGGGGCTTTTTGGAAATGTATGGCATCCCAAAGGTTGGGAAGCACTATTGACTTTTAGTAAGCAGTGGTTAGGGATGCCAGATACCCTACATTGTGCATGATGCGTAAATGTCCTGCCAGACCTGAGTGTAGGCAAAACCCTGTTTATAATTATCCAAGCCTAGAATCTAATTCCATTTTTCATTCAAGCACAATAATTCTTGCATGGTTTTAATATATTCTCAATTCTCCACGAATGCAACTATGTACATAAATCAAGGAAAGACTATACTTTGTTCTGTTCAGAACTTTATAATATCAGAAAACCGTCAGTGATGACAACACTACCCATGGCATTTGAGTCCCCTGCACAACCTGCCTGGGTCAGTTTGTGCTTGCAGCTGCCCCACTGGAGTCTGCATATAAGCAACATAGCATCTGTTGACTTCAGTGTGTTCCTGAGTATGTGCCAGTATGCACACATTACACACGAAATACATATTTTATCAGCAATGTCTTTCATCATTTCTTTTTTATTACAGTTTTGGCAAGATAACGCTTTTTAAAATTGTGGTTATAGGTGAGTTTTATTATCTAGGAATTTAATTTCGGACTAGTGGGTGTGGGTCCGATAGGACGGAAAACCACTGCTCTAGAGGTGGATCACGCTCAGAAAGGATTTCCTGAGAGTGAGAGTTTGTTAGATGGGTGTATAGGTGGTTGCATACTGTGCAAACCTGAACAGTGTAAATTGGAAATTGTGTGGTATTCAAGTATTAATAAAACCTCACATTATATAGAATTTTATCTTGTACATACCATCTATAATTTACCAGTAACAGCAATGAAACAGGATTTTTTAAAATGAAAAACTATAATGAAACAGTAACAGCAATGAAACAGGATTTTTTTTCATTGCCCTAAAATGCATCTGTGCTCTACCATTTCGTCCCTCCCTCCTTCCCAACCCCTGGCAACCACTAACCTTTTTAAATGCCTCCATGGTTTTGTCTTTTCCAAAATGTCATGCAGTTGGAATCAGAAGAGTATGTAGCCTTTTAAGATGGGCTTCTTTCACTCAGTAATATGCATTTAAGTTCCCATCACGTCTTTTCATAGCTTGAAAGCTCATTTCCTTTTACTGCTGAAGAATACTCCATTATCTGGAGGGGCCACAGCTTGTGTATCCATTTGCCTACTGGAGGACATCCAGGTTGCTTCCAAGTTTGGGCAATTAAGAACAAAGCTGCTGTAAATCTCCACATGCCAGGCACTGGCCTAAGCAGTTAGTATTGTTAGGCAGAAAAATAGATATGAGCAGGTGGAGGGAGAATAAGGTCAGTAAAGCCCACTAAAAGGGACTCAAAAGAGTTAACTAGATAAAATTAGAGAGCCAGAAAAGACGCACTGAGTTACTGAGTTAATCAGCTGAAGCTCCAAAGGTCAGGAACAACTTGGAATGTCTGGATATTCCCCAGATAAAGAAAAGTATCTAAGTGACTGTATCAATTAGATCATGCCATTGTAAAATTTACTTTGGCCTGCTAAAAGGCCCAGCTTATTCTTTGACTTAACATATATGCTGTTTTTTCCTCTTTTTCCTGTCCCTTAATCAAGTGATTTTGCAACCAGGGCAGGAGACAGATCTCGGAAGTGTAAATAAGCCTATGTGGACAAAGAATACCAGGATCCAGACCAACACAGTCACCTAAATAACCCTATTCTTGAGACAAAACTCCAAAGGAATTATAAATCACCTACATACCTCATGCCTTATGCCAACTCCTACCTAAAAAGCCCTATAAAACCCCAGACCCTAAACCCTTAGGGGTGCCTTTTCTCTGACGTTGCCCACACTCCCCTTTCCTTGAGTGTGCACCTTTTTGCCTTAAACTTCTCACTGTTCAGCGTATAACGTTTTGTCTGCAGTTTTCTAGTGTAAGTGCCCTTGTTACTTTGCTATTTCATTCTGTCCTCCAGACTTAAGCTCAAGTCTTCACTCTGTCTCTGTCCTATTTCAGATAAGAAGGGAGGGTCTGGGGAGAGCTCTGATTTGGACTTGCAAGTTCCCGTTGCTTGGGTGACCCGGAAGTGAGCTGCAGCTGTACAATCCTGCTCTTTAGTAGCTTGCCCAAAAGTCTCCTTTCTTTGCTTCTGGGAAGTTCTCAGAACATATTCTCACCCCATCCAGTGCTGTGTGGCTCCCCCAAATCCTGGGGTGGTAGGGACTCAGTTCCCATGCCATGCAGGTCCAAACGTACATTGGATGCCAGGTGACACTGGTTTTAGGAGTTGGCAGGGGATGTGCTCCATGCAAAGCAGAAGTTCAATGAGCTTCCCTTATCTCTCTGTTCTTCCTTCCTCTTTGCTGCCTGCAAGGCAGCTGCTATTCCCTGCTACTCTTACTTTAATAAATTCCTCCCTCACCTCATACTCTGACTTCCCTGTGTCTCTGAACCGAATTCCTCCCCAACAGTATGAGCACTAACATTTCCTCCTCACAGCAACCCTAGGACATTAGCACCATGCTTTTTACTTTAAGAGAGGAAACTGAAGCTCAGAGGGGTTAAGTAACTTTTACAAGGCCACACAGCTGTGAGATGCAGACAGGATGATCTAGGCTGACACCTTAAACCACATTGCTCTGCACACCTCTGCGGGAGTCGTCTGCATGAATACTTGGAAAGGAGGCAGACATCCAGTTCTGTTTGAGGACAGTTCTCTGTATAAAAAAGGTCTGTTTCTTCTCTGCCTACTGAGCTGAGCACCAGCTGTCTCTTCATACTTTCTCATCCTGTTCTGACTGCCCTTGGTACTACCAGGACCAACTAATAGTCATAAAACTTGAAATAATGAAATCATTCCTAATTAATTATTTTAATTATGTGAGACAAACATTGACATGTTTTATTCTAGTTTATTTCATTTAAAAAATGATGGTAGAGGTCTCCAAAACTGACCTGGTGACCTGTTAATGATTGCAACCCAGTTTGAAAAAGAGTGGCTGAAAAATGAGGCTTTTCTAATCAGAGGGAATCAGAAAAGTTTAAGATATAAATGCCAATCCATACTCTGCAAAGCACCTTTTCACAAACTGCAAACTTCCCCAATAATTGCAACACCTTAGAAATCTAAAACAAGTCAAGCTTGCTCAAGCAGAACAAGGAATCTGCATACTTGCTAAAAGGTCAAGCCACAGTGTTTTCTGGAATACTACCTGTCTGCTTTGATGGAATGCCAAGACTCTGCTTGCACAGCAGCAGTCAGTCCCTCTGGAATTAGCCCATTTCTTTTCTTGCACGGCCCTTCCCTTTATTGTTCTCTGTATACCAGCACCCCAGGCTTTCCTATTGGTAGTCCACTGGGCTAGTAGAACTTGTCTCATGCAAATTATTGGCTCTGAGCCCTCCCATAAATCATTAAAGGCTCAAGAAAACACATGCATAAAGCAGGATCCAAAGCCTTGGAAGAGTGAAGGGTGGATCTGGGCTTCGTCAGCCAAAGGGCTGCAGCTGCTTAGTTCAGGGTTCTCACAGTGCTAAAGCATATGGTGGCACACGTGCCACCATGACCTGCCCAACAGCTTCCCCTTGGTGAAGGTTTTAGCAGCCACAATTACAGAGAGCACATTCCTACTCTGGTAATTTTAGCTAACTTACTTTCTAGAACTAGCAAAGATATCTAGTATTCAACTGAACTTTTCTCAGGAACAACCTGGGTCCTCTAAAACACGTTATGAACAATAGTATTCATTCCACAATTGGAAGCGGCTGAGTAATTTTTGCGAGGTCTTTTGAGCCCCGCACTTCCCCGCCAGCAATTCCCTTTGGTTATACAAAGCGACCATGGAAAGAATGAACAGCAAGTAACTTGTGCAGGAGACACCTAGTTACTAGCCTTAACCAGGGCTTTGGAGCCCCCACATCGCTAAATGGCACCCATCCTGGCAAAACGTCATCTCCTAGGCCTCCAAGAGTGCTGAGAAGACATGTGCTTGAGGATGGGGTTGAAGTCACAGACACTGTGAAGCGAGACCCGCCCTCAGCCTGAAAGCAGCCCAGATACTGGGAGAACTAGAAAACCCTGAAACTGGGTTTCAGTGACCTTCCCTGGATTAAAGTCGTGTTGAGGTCACAATTCCCCTTTGGAAGGTGTGTTTGAGGGGCAGGGACACAACCTGAACTAATTTTACATTCAAAGACTTACTCATCTGAGCACTGGAGTATCTCTAAAGCAATGGACACACTTCCAACTTCTCCTATTTTTCCTTTTCTTTTAGGGGATCATGAAAAACTGCCTGTGATGTCACATGGTAATTAGCTTTAGCTGGTATCAGATCTCTCAGGCGCAGAATACCAGCAGCAAGACCCCAGCCTGGGCTCTCTACTGTCCTGAGTGCAAGTCAAAGCAGGACTAAAGGCTTTTACGTCCTGTGGAGTCTGGATCCAAGCTGTTTAAATCTTGCCCCAAGATTGGCTTATTATTCATGGTTTCTGTTTGGTAGGTAGATGGCCAGACACAGAGCAGGGAGGGAACTGGGGACTTCGGCTGGTGTTTATATTCAGTGAGATGCTTGTTCATATTCTAAACATTCCATGTACTTCTGGGATGTGGGGAGGGAGAGTACAGATAAAAGACCTTCCAAAACTGGTACCAACATGGAGGAGAAGTTGACCCTGAGTCTACCTCAAAAAACATTATAATCTCATTAGCATACTAAATATCATGCCCCGTGGTGCCACGACATTTCCACAGCAAACCATCTTAAGGACACAAGAAGGGTGTCACCCTATTTCCCGGAAATCCCCTCCCTATTCCAAGAAAACCCCATCTATCCCAATGAATAGTCCACTCCTGCTTAAACTCCAGCAATAAGACCACACAGCCCGAGCCCCACCATGCTACTCATCTCTGGAGCATGCCCGCACTCCCTCCTTGAGTGTGTACTTTGTCTTACTGACCTACTCTTTGCTTGTACCTGTGCAACCTGCTCGTGAATTCTTTCTCCATCAGAGTCAAGAACCCTCTTCCGGGTTGAGGTCTCACCCAACACAGAGGGAGACCTCCCTGGACTGGATTGCCCAGCAATATATGTAAGAATGCCTCCTCTTGAATTCCAGAGCCAGACTCAAAATGTTGCTTTTTAAACTGTCCCAGTTTACCAGGATAAATAGAATGTATTTTATGTACCACTGATGGCTGTAATTTTCATTACACTTGTGCTATCAATGTATCTAATTCCCTTCAGAAATCATTTCATTTTACTAAGGTTTACAGGCTTTTAAAAATGAGCTTCCGAGAGAAAAGTAAGATTTAGGGCTGGATTCTAGAGAGTGTCTTTTTAGACACGTCCATTTTCCAGATGGGATATAAGGTACAGGACTCCATCCCTCCCAGCTGAGTGACTCAGTTTAGTGGCAGCAGAGCTCACATTGTAATAGATCATTCTTAATAAAGATGCATGGGTTTCTGTCATATTCTCTACATTACTTAAAGATAAACAAAAAATGCACCAGATGCTGTGGTAATCACCAAATTGTGATGGATGTAGAACTGATTTCACAAACGTAATTTGCTTCAAGGATTAAAACCATTAAAATTAGCACAGTCTCTAAACTGCCACATTTTGCATCCTTTAGAAACAGCTTTAGATTCTATAGCCTGGAAGTTCTGGAACTCTAAGTGGGCAAAGATGCAAAAACATTTTCAAAAAAAAAAATCACTAGATCCAGATTCTGGGCTGGCCTGGCCCACCGGCAAGCAGCCGCCTGTGACATCAGAGTACTCGAGCAGAGCGCCAGCTGTGCGCCGGCCCTCCGAGAAGGCACACAGGTTTGGGTCCCGACGCCCCCCGCTGACCTACAGCACTCTGCAGCAGGGCTCATGACGGCCACTTGGGATCCCCCGGCGGGACGGTGCTGCTTCCTCAGCTCAGAGGAGCCCAGTTGCCATTGTCAGCAAGATTTCTGAATCAGGAAAACTCACAAACTATGTCACCTACCCTTCTCTAGAGACAGACAAAATATGCTTTGCTCTTAGACAATTCCAATCCATCGGCACACTTTCAAAAGGAAGCCTGGGACCTATCACCGACTGGACCCATAGCTGAGTGGCTAGAGTACAATGGGGACGATTCCACACCAGAGTTTCCCAGCTGATGTGCCAGGAGAGAGCTGAAAGTTATGCCGAGGTACTGACCCCTGAGCCCTGGGGCAGCACCAGAGCCCCAGTCTCCTCCTGCTTTGGGCGGGCACATCGGCATGCCCTCGGGTGCTGCACAGATACCAGCGCCTCGGGTGCCTGGAGGTCAGAGCTATGGCTAGAACCGCAGAGGAGAAACTGCGTAGCTCAAACACGAGAGAGTAAGGTATGTGCGAGGCGTGGGCTCAGGGCAGGAGGCAAGAATTTGCTGCCTTCAGGAAATCAGTGGTTCAGCTGCTTAGACTCAACATTCCTCAAGGTTCAGAGGTGAGAAAATAATGAGACAGAAAGGGTCATTAAGTGAATCAGAACAAACGAGTAACTAGAACGACTGTTCGGCAGCGTCGACACTACCTACCGGGTGTGCCCTTCCAGCCCAAACTACACACAGCCATGAAGGAACCGAAAGTTGTGCTCTCTGAGGATGTGGGGGAAAAGTGATAATTTTCTCCCAGCTACACCAGAACAATTAGCTACAATCTGATTCTTTCAAGCCATCAGAACTTTCCAAATATAGTTGCCCTATTTCAAAAGGAAATGGCTGGCAACCATTCGTGATTATCACTTGAATAATTTTAAACTGCCAACGTTTACATCTGAAGAAATGCTAACCAGCTAATTACACAGATCTTGCCTTCTCAAGAAATAGTGTGTGTCTGTTCCTGCAAAAATCTAACCTTTGTCTCTACAAGATGACATGGGCAGATGGTAAAGCAAGGAATGATTCGGGAACACCAACAACCACGAAGTGGAATCGACCATCAGAGAGAGGAGTTCACCCATTAGCCCAGGGCTCTCAATGTGGGTGCTCTTGACTTTGCGGGCCAGATAATTCTTGGTGTGGGTGTTGTTCTGCCCATTGTAGGGGGTTTAGCAGTAAGTATCCTTGGTCTCTGTCCACTAGATACCAGTTGGGATAACCACAAATGTCTCCAGAGGTTGCCAAACGTCCCTGGGTGAGCAAAGTCACCCCAGTTGAGAACCCCAAGTTGAAAAACTATTTCTTGAGCCCCTGGGCATTGCACAAGACATTGAGGGTATAGTGGTCTGTGTCTTCAAATAACTTACAATCTATTGAAGGAGTCAGACCATAAGGGATTCATCACATACCAGTAAATATGTAATTACCCATTTGTAAGTGTTACAAAGTAGAGAATACCATGGTATGTAAATTGGGGGTCTCACTTAAATGGGGGCAATGCCAGGAAGGCCTTGCTAAGGACGTGGAACTCAAAGGTTGTAACCTGGAGGTAAAGTAGGAACGGTCGGGGAAAAGTAGAGTAAACAGCATTTCAAGAATAGGAAACAGTATGTGCAAAAGCCCTGAGATGGGAACAATCCTAGCATGCTAAGGGATCAGAAAGGCCTGTGCAACTACAGCATAGTAAGAAAGATGGAGCATTGTCCTAACATGAGATCAGGGAGTAAGCATGGACCAGGTCATGGATTTCATGGGTCATGGTCACAAGTTCAAATTTACTTCTAAATCCAAGCACAGGCCACTGTGTAGCACTGTTCCAAGGTGTTGGGGACAAATCAGTGACCAAAACGGACAAGGTGTCTGTCCTCAGAAAGCTTCTGCCCTCATGGGGAGCCAGTGTACATCTAACAGTGCTCCTTGTTGCTGCAGGGAAAAGGTTCAGGGGAGCCAGAGTGGTCCTGGGTGGAGCAGAGGGGCCCGTGCGGGTACTCCAGGAGAGGCATGCCAGCAGCTGGGATTGGGCTGGTAGTTTTTGAGATGTAGAGGGAGTATTACATAAAAAAAAAAAAAAAAAAAAAAAAAAACAGTGTCCAAAGACCTCCAGGTTTGGAAGGGACTTTTAAGCTCATCTAGTTTCTATTGGATGTTGATATTGCCCTTTTTAACACCCCAAGAAGAAGATGTACATACTTCTGCTTATACATCTCCAGTAATCACAGTAATTGTTTAAAAGTAGTCTGTGTACTTCCTTCAAACACTGGTCAATTTTTCAAACATTTAAAGATAGTTAACTCCTCAAAAAAAAAAAAAAAAGATAGTTAACTCCTCTTCAATAAATGTTCTCATTTCCTACAGTCAATCCTCATATGATACAGCATCCAAACCCCTCACCATCCCGTGTGTCTTAGGGAACACATTCTCACCCACAGCCATTGCCCTGTGTACTGTGTGTGTCAACACAACCAGAACCACTCAATTAATACATGACTTATCACTTTCATCACCTCCCACCCCAAAAAGAGAAGTGAGTACAATAAACTTGAAGTCAAACCCTGATGTCGATGCTTTTGGTTTTATTTTCGTGCAGTGTTTTCATATATTTTAAAAACTCTGGAAAGTATGTATCTTTATCAATGAATCATGACTTGCCAATTAGTAAAGGTAAATACCTGGCCCTGGTTTGTATTTCTAAAAAATTATTGCAAGGATTACCAAACAAAATAAACCTCGACAATGAAAAAAACAGATGCTAGTGTTCATAGGATAAAATGCTCATTTTAAGTAAATGAATGACCGCTGCTACAGCACTTCCATACCCCTCTGGGAACGCCATTTGCAACTATGGCTTTGATAAAATTGTAGTTGTGTTTTTGAAATGCTTTAATGAAATCTGTGCTTGGGCATCTGCAGGTTTCCAGTAACGTCAAAAGCCCACAAGGTCACAAATGACTCATGGTGTCCCACTGCTTTTTGAATGGCTCCACATCTAACTCCACAGTTGGCAGGGAAACAAAGAACAATATAATAAGCATTTTATTGAAATGTCTTGAAAGCAAACCTTTAGTTTTAACTGTATGAAAAAAAAGTGCATGGAGTCAGAGTTCAATTTTTCTGAACTACTATGAACATTCCTTTTTGTTATATTGGTTCTTATTATCCAAGTTGACAAGGTCACAGAAAAAAGCAATCGAGTTATTCCTTTTTTCTCTCCTCAAAGGAGCTGCATTACACTTAAAGTGGATTCTATGAAACCTAGCTATACATGGACTTTTACTTTTAGTTATCTGAAATATGAATTTTCAAGACCAGTGCTTGTCAAACTTTAATGTGCATATGAGTCACCTAGGGTTCTTGATAAATACAGCCTCTCATTCAGAAGGTCCCTGGCAGGGCCTGAGATGTTGCCTTGCTAACTAGCTCTGGGTGATGCTGATAACAGTAAGAGATCACACCGTGGTTAGCAGGCTGTTTGGTAAGCCCCAGACCCTCTTTGCGGCTCTCTGTAAAAAGAAATTGAAGCAGAGGATCGCTTAATGATCTTTCAAGTTTTAAAATTCCACGATTTCAAATGATTTTGATTTCCTTACTCTCTGTATGTCACGAGTCTTTTTAGTCCAGAAAGGCAATATAAAATTACCAGCATGTCTCCCTTTCTATAATAGATGGTTGTTTAAAAATAATTAGTAAGTCATCTTATAAAGTGAGTCATGTCTTCAATTCTCCAGGGAAATGTACTATTTAAAGAACTCTGTTTTTCTACCAAAAAGAGTACCGTGGATGTATGTGACAAAACTACCGGAGGCCAGGCAAAGAAACACGAGAAAGGAGTTGGCAGAGCGAGCCCTGGAGCTCACACTGGGCTGGCAATTTCTTGGCCTCTCACCAGCCAGAAATGAAAGGAGGACCCTAAGGACTCCACTTGGTAGCCACAGACTAAAGGCTCTCTGGTCTCACCTTAACAATGCTGAAAAGTGAGCTTTTGGGGGTTTAACTTAGCAACGCTTTTAAGTTTGAAAGGATCAAACACACTATGAGCAACTTAACTGCATAGAAAAACAAAATTCCCTAGTTGTACTGCACACAAAAACACTATTTAACAACAAAATCCAGCATCCAACAAGGTAATATTCAAAAGGTCCGGCATCCAGTAAAAAACAACCAGGTTTGCAAAGAAACTGGGAAAACAGGGCACAGAACCAGGATAGAATTCTCCACACCTCAAAGTTTAGAGAGTAATTTCATTTATAGCAGAGCATTTTTATCCTTAACCGCATCCCGTAAGGAAGGTAGGGTAGCTGTCAATTCTGATGAGAAAGCAGAAGGTAAAAACTAAACAGTGACTTCTCCACAGACTCACTTCTAAGTGTTTGGGAACCCAAACTCTGTGCGTCCTAGTCTGCCTCCCTCCTGAGGGTAAATGCAGTCCTCCTCGTGGGGGCTGGGGCTGGATGGGGGCCAGTGCAGGCAGAGATGGAAGGCCGGCGGACACCATGGTGCACAGCCGAGAAGTCCCTTCAGGACCATGGCTCTAATCCCCCAGCTCAGAGGACCCACGGCTGTGTCTCTCCCTAATATTCTTCTTCGCTGAAGAAAGGGAGCTGCCTTGCCCAGAACTCTGCCCCCTCTCTAGAGGGCAGCCCACCCCCAGTGACAAGTTAATGTTGGGGTATGGAGGTCCCACCCCTCTGCCTCAACTGGGACATCACTGAAGGGCAGCCAGCTCTACAGCTTTCTCCAGGCCTCTGCTGAGCTGCATTGCAGCCCAACTCCCTCTGCCAAGTCCAGCTCCCTTCCCCCCTTACAGGGTGGAGCCACAGAATACCTTGAAACCATGTGCACACACATGAATACATGCAGCTGACACGGAGGAGAAGCCACGGCAGCGGGAAGCGGGCAGGTTGGCTGCAGCTCTCCTCCCCACCTTCACTGAGTTTTAGCTTCTCCATTACTCTCTTCTGGATGGCAGAGCTCCTAGGGCCCTGCCAGAGCCTGGACTTTCTTCACATACTTTACATCATCTTGCACACAGATAAGTGGGTAAAGGAGATTTTGGGGGGTCCTGGTAGATTTAGAGGCTTCTACCAAATCATGATGTAAGTAGTCACCCTACTGTGGAGGCCCAGCTCTGACCTTAGTCTGCAGCCCCACCATGGCCGGGCCTCAGCGGGTCCTCTAGAGACTGGGTCCATGGGCCCACCCAGCCAGAGAGTGAGACTAGCCGGTCCCATCCCACCGAACGACATGGCCAAGGTCTCCAGGTGCACACCTACACTGTTGCAGAAGCACACACACAGGCTCAAGTTGCTGCGAGCGACACTGAGGCTGAGGCTGACCGAAATGGCAAATCTCAGCGCAGGCATACAGAACCGGCTGCAGGGCCCAGCAAGGAGTGCGTGTGCCCAGCGCTGCTTTCTTTGGGGTTTCCCGGGTCCATTACAAGGAGACACCATTTGCAGAAAATTGCCCCATTGAGAGTACAGTGTTCCACTGATGGCATACGTGCTATTCCCCAAAGAGAACACGGATAAAGCCATCTGCGTCATGAACATTGAGGCTCTAAGGCCCATGTGATAAATCCAAATGAGAATGTTTTAAGATGTATTTATTTCACCCACATCTACAAATGGAATGAGTTTTCAGGAACAAGGTTTCCTTTGTGGGACATAAAGCTCTCTTCCGAGACTGATGGAGTGGGGGTGGGCAGGTGGCCACAGGGCAGGGAGCAGCCCCAGAAAATCTTGGGAGATTAACAGGGACAGTGCCGACCAGGGCATGTTCTCCCCCCCCACCTGCTTTCACCAATCTCTTTGGCCCAAGAGCCCATTAATTCACATCCTGGTATGACTGTGTAGATACATTAACAAGCCATGAATTGTGCCTGTGTCCTTGTGTAGGCTCACACAAGAACAGAGACTCAAGTTCCATATGAGATGTGTGTGCATGTGTGTGTGTGTGTGTGTGTGTGCACATGACATGCATATGCATGTGGGTTTGCACATTTACTAGTAAATGGAGAATACCTGTCCCTTACAGGAAAACATAAAAATCTGTTCCATTTTTGTGAAATGATTTTTGAAATTATGGGTACAAGAGATGTCAGAGCATCTTTTTGCTTCTTGGCTGGCTCTTCACCCATCCTTCACCCGCCTTTTCAACTTCAGTAAAATATGATCAGTGGCTCAGTGGAACATTTGGGACAGAGGAAAGAGTCGGGGTTTGAACATCCACTTTTATCTTCAAACATGCTTTCATTGGACAGCTCTCAATTGAACAAGTCCCTTCATTTTATAGTGGCTTCAGATGACTTCCCACCGGTCAAATGACCTGAGTTGTCCAGTACCTCAGGATCATCAAAACCATTGTTAGAAAACACAAAAGGCAAGAAATTTAGGAGTATGCACAAAGAGAGCTAATATGTGATAAAGTAAATGTATGGAAAATCGTTCATATAATTAAAAAGTTCATGGGAAATTGTAGGGAAGTGAGATTTGCCATTTTAAAATAGATACCTAGCGGTATCTCCTAGAAGTACCCAATCCTCACTCAGCTGCTGGCATCCAGCTGCTTTCCGTGTGTAGTTCCAAAGGAACAGTGGGTGGATCGATGCAAATGGAAATAAAACCTTGTTATTTAAAAGTCCTAATATAATCTTTCTCCATCAGAGGTCAGTTTGTCTGGACTTAGGAGCTGAAAAGACGTGCTGTTGTCATCAGCAGCAGAAAGAGGTACTGCAGAATCTGTGTGTGCAGTCACAATGCCTATCCTACTAGAAAGAAGAAACATTGTAGAAAAACACAACAGAAAACTTACCAAATGCTTGGGGAAAGGTATTGAACATCCCAGTAGTGTATAAGAAAATGCCTGGATAATGTTCTCCTAGGGTAGGAAAGAGCACAGCTTGGGTGCCAGTCCAGATTCACAGGCCTCAGGAATGCCCTTTCTCCGAGCCTCCACTTCCCCGTCTGACAGGTGGACTCTTCCTTCCAGTTCTGTGCTGCTTCCATCTCAAATTGTGCCTGTGAGGTTGTGTCTTCTCCCAGTGCCCTGGGTGAACCGGTGGGTCTATTACAGAGGCCCCCAGTCCAGGGCAGAGCAGCAGGAGTTCTGATGGGGTCAGGGAGCTGGGAGGGGGCCGATTTGCTCGTGGCCTGCCTCTCACGATACCCTGTCTTTCTTTTATTATCTCAGAGCCACACATATGGTTGCCTATCTCAATCTGACTTCTGTGAACAATGCTCCTCTTTCGGGTTTATGACAGCTCAGGCTTGTGATTGCTTTAAGCCAGAAAAATCCCCTAATGGGGGTTCTCTTACTGGGATTTTCCAAAGAGTGCCCTCTATGAAGAGCTGGGATTCACTGATTACTTGCACGGCAACATTAACAGAGCTAAAAATAAGATGATGAAGTTTGGGAGAACTGAGCAGATGCCATGCTAAATGCACACACATAGAAACGCACGCTCGTGAAATTCACATTACTCATGTTTTGAGGACATATGTTCACAAACGCAGAACTCCGGGGGAGGCAGAAGAGCACAGCATCAGCTCAGGCCCCGGGGCGTGGACCCCCGCTCCGGTGTGACCTTGGGTGTCACAGACCTTCTTCACTCAGCATCCCTCCTGTCCTCTATCAGACCGAGACCACGGCTTTACGTGGACGTGAGGGGCAAACTGCAGTTCAGCAGTAAGGACTTGAAGAGAGGGTCCGGTGTCCTGGTAGGAGGCACTTAGTGCTTTCTTCCAGCTCTAAACTTACGGGACTCTTCATTTTGTGGCCGAGCTGAATGTATGGTGTGGAAGAATATTCAAACTTGAAATTCTTAAGCAAAACAACTTTGCACATTTATTTTTGTTATCGTTACAAGTTTACAGATTCCACATTTCTTGAACTTGTTGATCTATATAAATATTCAGAAATACAGAAATATAAACTGATAGCATTTTTATAAAACTCTCTTTCAATCACCCGTCTTTACGGCATTTTTATGATGTCTTATTCAGCAAGGGAAGTTTTTACATCCATACTGCCTACTCACAAGGGAGACTTGGAGGTTTCTTGAATATTACAGATTTTGTATTTCCTCCCCAGCACACTGGCAGCTGAGAGAGTGTGTCAAAAAGGATCACCCAGAATGGGTGTCATGACAGTCAACTGGCAGAAGACGACTTAGGACACTGTCACTGGAGCCGTTGGCTGCATGTCAAGGACAGTGACACCTGACATCAGCTGCAGAAATCATCTAAGCAAAAGGGAGACAGGGCTTGACTGACAGCCAACTGCCAGGCGACTTGGCATTCACAGCCTGCCTGTGAGTGGCACAAAGAACCTGAGTAAATAGTAAATGAGGGCAGTGATACTGGCAGCCAACATTTGTCATGCGCTTACTATGGGCCAGACACTGTGCTAGCGGTTTCTTCCTACAGGGCAGGTACTAAAACCATCATCCCCCATTTTACAGGTGAGGAAACCGAGGCAGTAAATAGCAGCGATAAGCCCAAAATCACACAGCCAGTAAACGGGAAAACTGAGGTTTGAATCTACACGGAGAGCCCATTCTCTTAGCTCTTACCCTAACTGCTTTATTAGGAAGTGATTTTGGATTCAAAAAATAATTATAAAACATTTTCTTATGCTTTTAAAAAGTTCAAAAATAAGTGAAAGGATTTATGCTGCATTTTAATCTACTGTTTATGTATTCACTATTTTTTTACTTCACACAAGTATCTTAAATTAATTTTCTGGTTGTTTCAAAGAAAGAATAATAAGAGAAGGTGAAGTATTACAAGTTAAGAGACTCAGGTTGTAATCTTGGCTTTGCCATGAAATTACTGTGCGAATTTGGTAGAGTTTCCTCATGTTTATCAGAGGGCTCCTTTCTTCAAGTAAAATAGTTCAGCGTACATGAAGTGTCATTCTGAGAACTTAAAAGACACTGCCTGTTGAGAGCAGATGGCTGGGGCAGGTCGCCAAGGGGCCAGTTTCTCCATCCTGGCCTGAATGGCTGTGTGCTCCGGCCCCGTCCTCTGTGTCTTGGCTACGTCCCAGTCTAACGTGTCACAGAGACATGCTTGAGTTGGTGAGCACCCAGTATGATATTTAGAAAGAAGAAAATAATAGCTTTGGGATGATCAAGTTCTTTTAAGTAATATTAAATGAAAGCATGCCATGCTCCTAATTTCTTCTAAAAGCACTTCTCATGTTTGCAAAGTGAGTGACAAGTTGAACCTAGCAGGCCGTCATACTTCTTGGTGTGACATGTGGGCTGGTTGCTCATCACGGAATCACCCATCTTATCGGAGCCAGTTCACTGTTATTTGAAGGTATTCAACAATGGAAGCAAATGGTGGGAGGTCCCCATTCACCATATTCAGGCAATGACCGGGAAAATAACATGTGAATATTTCAAAATGGCTATTTCTAAGAAGTATAATCTACATCATCTTTTCAGTCTATCATGCAAATTCATGGGAACCATAAGAAAATTAATGAATTATTTTATGACTTTTTACACAAAACAGTGTGGCTTGTTTTCCCCAGTTTTTTATTCATTTGCATATAAGGGCCTACCAGGCATTAGGAACTTGAAGGGACAAATTCTTATTCTCTGTTACAAGATTTACAGGAAGTTTTTGGAAGCCTATGAACTTCTGCAATTCTATTTTTTAAATATCGAAGAATTAATCACCTTGGTAACAACTGAGGTGTAAATTAAATGCTAAGTATTTATTAAATAGAGCTGAAAACTGGTTTGGTAGTTGGTCCTCTAAGGATTTCAACTCCTGCCTCTCCCTCTCCTTCCCTTTTTAATACAACTGGGCCTTCAAATAGCATACTTTAAAGGCGGCTTTATGGCTTTGGAGGAATAAGCTGATTTCACAGCCAGCTTTGCCACTGCTGTGGAAAACAGAATGCACATGTGAGCCAGCTGAAGTCACAAAACTGCAAGGATTAGGGCTGCGGGGGCCTCCACTACTGCTGTCATATTGCTATTGGAAACAGCCTTTCCAAAGTACAGCGTAAGAAATCAGGAATTCTCGTCCACAGTTCCCCAACCCATGGGGTTTTTAATCAGGCCTGGTACAACCCATTAGAGATCAGAAATGTGAAAATCATGATGAAACCAAATAAGAGTATCTTCCGGTTTCCAAGTTTTGTTTTGCCTGGATCCCTTCCAGGCCTCTAATTATTGTCACTTGCCAGTTAATATGGGAACAGTTGTGGCCTAGGGACAGGAGCTGCAGGAAGGCTTACTCAAAGGCAGGATGGTACAGCTCCGTGTCCTTCCTTCCCTCCTGCCCCTGGATGTGCAAAGTGTGTACTGCTCAAATTCTTAACCTCATCTCAATGATTTCAACTCTACCATTCACTTAGAGTAAAATAACTGCTGCAGATATTATAGAAAAACTATTTAGAATATTAATAAACTGAAAGTGTTTTTCTTGACACTCCCAACTTTCAGGGAAAGAGTCCACTCTCAGGAAAAGAAGTTCAGGTCAGTAATTTAGTTAAAAAGATGAAACTTTCAGGCTTTGGTCTGAGATTCGTCCAGATGTAACCCAATTTCCTATACCTCTGTCTAGATCTAGAAGCTAAGAGATGGTGGAAAGCCCAGAGGCCAATTATCGTAATGTCCATTTCACTTGTGTTCAATGATATATATATCTTTTATTTTGGTATCACTAATATACAATTACATGAGCAACATTATGGTTACTAGACTCCCACCATTATCAAGTCCCCACCACATCTTCAATG
Source organism: Phataginus tricuspis (assembly GCA_029783875.1). Classification (NCBI taxonomy): domain Eukaryota; kingdom Metazoa; phylum Chordata; class Mammalia; order Pholidota; family Manidae; genus Phataginus; species Phataginus tricuspis. Next base: position 8,782,387 of record JAQQAC010017683.1, on the reverse strand, counting down.
ATATTTTAGACACATTTACTAAAGTAGGAAAAAGAATTAATTGGAGAGTTGATCAAAAAATGAGCTTATCAGATAAATTCCTAGCATATCTGTGACATACAAGTTACTCATTCTGATGATACAATGTTGTGTTATACATGGATCGTAACACCCAAAAATGGGCCAGCTGGAACTTTCACCTTGAAAGACCCTTAATTAAAACTCCTTTAGATGTACTCTCCATACAAAGAAGGAGCTGTGATCTGATTTTTTTTTTTTTTTTTACTTCCCTTAAAGGCTCAAGTCAAAATCTGGCTATTCAATGAAACTTTCCCCAGTCCCCTTGAGTCCACAAATTTCTTTTTTGTCTTCCACAGCAAGTTTCTGGGACCTTTCTTCAACACAAGATATTCTGTACAATATAGGTAGTTGCTAAAAATTGAACATTCCCCCACCAGATGCTGGGCTGTTTCCCCAAAGGCAATGACTGTACCTTCATCATTTCTAAAGCCCTCCCCTCCCCTGTTCTGGAATTAAGACCCAGAACTGAAATCCAAAGAAAACAAACAAAAAACCCTTCTTTTATCTAAAATATATTAGCAATTTGTTATTATTTTGGGGAGAAGATGTTTGCAGAAAAGAAGTAGAGCCAGATGATACTCAGTATTTCAGAGAGCAGGGGACAGCTCAGGGGGAAAGTGTTATGTGCAAACTGGATGCTCAGCAAAAGTAAACATAAGGCTCTGAATTATCACTCGGCTATCACCACAAAGCTTGTCCCAATCTAGAGCAAATCTAGGCTCATTAGGATGGTCTTTAAAAAGCAGCCATCAACTTTTGGAAAAAAACTGAAAAAAATAAGTTAGCTTCCAATAAAAGCATTTCTCAAAAGCATCTTAGAGACCTGCTTAATGGAAAATCTAGCTATATTTTAGGGAAACGCTTATCAATAATGATCAAATCAAGGAAAAAAGAATTCTCGTTTTAAATTCACTAGAATGTTCTGTCTGACAATGAAATCTACTTGTTAGGAGCAAAAATACTCAGATAGCCCTTACCTTCGTGAATATACATCTTTTGAGCATCTTCAGGATGAAGTAACCCCAGTAAAGGTGGAGGACTTGCAGGACCATGAGCTGGAGGTTGAGGAAGGTGTATGAAAAGAAAGGCTCAATGTAGTGTAGAGGCAGAATCAGCGTGCAGTATAAAATCCTAAAAGCCAAACAGATGATGGTATTTCATTATAGTCAAAGTAGTTGTGAATTTTCAGTGAGAAAACAAATACTGTTTCTCCCAAAGCATACAACATTTATTTCATTACTACTGATATCCAGGAAATTTTCAAGAGAAAGCAGTAGGATATTATTACCTTTTATATCACTATTGATGAGGCACAAAAAAATACAGTTTGCCTGCTGGGAGAAAAGTTAAAGCAAATGGAATTTTTATTGCCACACGGCCTATACTTCAGTGTTTCTGTACCTCTGTTTTCTCTTTGCAAACAGAAGCACATACCCTAATCCTACTTACCTTCCTGGGATTTGTAAGACAAATGGCATAGTGCATGTTTATGTGGGGTTATTATTGCCTTATTACACCATTTCATTTATTTGGCATCAAAGGTGAATGGGGAATTCTATGAAAGGAAATTTTCCAGATAAACAAGACTTCTAAAGATGAAAAAATTCTATTGTTATATTTATACTTTCCAAGTGAATTACATGCTTTATTAATTTCATGAACAGACTCCGAGACACAATTTGAGCCGCCCTCAATGATCCAGGATGCATGCTGCCTTCAGATACCACTGCAGTATGAGGGGACGTCTGTTCCCTTCCCAAACTCCAAACACAACTATGATTTTAGAGCTATTGGCTAGGTTTGTTTGTAAGTACATTATTCTGATTATAAAAATAATTTATTCATATAGAATTGGAAAAATAAGTAAAAGAAAGCTCTTATCACATTTTAGACAAACAATATTGTAATGTTTTGTGTATTATCTTCTGGTTTTCTCCTGTACATACTTATTTTATTTATTGAATTAAATATAGTAAAATTGACTATTTTTTGTGTGTGCATTTCTATGAATTATAATATGTGAATAGATTTGTGTAACCACCACCACAATTAGGATACAGACCAGTTCCATCATTCTCCCAAAACCCCGTGTTATCCCTGCATAATCACACCCTCCGCATTTCACCTTCCATTATTGGAATTGGTTTGACAGCTCCCTAGGTCTGCTTAGTTCTGTGTTCTCTTTTGTGAGTTATCAGTTCAAGATTGATTCAAAAAACAATTTATGGGTGTGGCTGTGTGCCAATAAAACTTTATTAACACTTGGCAACCACTTGTGTGCTCTCCATCCCCTTAATTTGTCTTTTCAAGAAGGTCCTAGAAATGGAATCTTTCAGGGTGTCAGCCTTTGAGATTTCCTTCTTCAACCCAGCATAGTGCCTTTGAGATTCATCCCAGTTGTTATGGGTATCAATAGCATGTTCTTTTTTATTACTGAGTGGTATTCTATTGTATGGATGTACCACAGTTCGTTTATTCACCCATTGAAGAGCATTTGTATTTTTTCCAGTTGTTGACAACTATAAATAGAACGGCTATAAAAATTCATCTACAGACTTTTGTGTGAATTTCTCAAGGACAAACACACAGGGGTGGAATTGTTGGAAATCACACTGTAAGTATACACTGGTCCCTCCCTTATTTGAGTTTCACTTTCGTGTTTCAGTTACCCACCATCAGTCCTGTTCTGGAAGCAGATGATCCTCTTTCTGACGAATCATCAGAAGGCCAATAGTAGCCTACTGCTATGTCACAATGCCTACGTCACTTACCTCACTTCAGCCCATCACACAGGCATTTCATCATCTCATACCATCACAAGAAGGGTGAGTATAGTACAGTAAGATATTTTGAGAGAGAGAACCACACTTACATAACTTTTATTACAGTCTATTGTTGTAATTATTCTATTTTGTTACTTGTAATTGGTGTTGATCTCTTACCGTGCCTAATTTATAAATTAACTTTATCAGGGGTATGGATATATAGGAAAAAAACAGTATATGTAGAGTTTGGTTTCAGGCATCCACTGGGGATCTTGGAACATATCCCCCCAAGGATAAGGGGAGACTACTGAACATTTGACTTTATAAGAAACTGGAAACCTGTCTTCCAGAGTGGTGGTTCTACATTCCCATCAGCAATGCATAAGAATGCCAGCTGTTCCTTATCTTTGTCAGCTCTTGGTATCGTTCTGTGGAGGCTTTTACCACTGTAGTAAAAGTAGCACCAGTGGGATTTTATGTTCGATTCCATTTAGTTTTAAATCAAAAACATTTTACACTGTTTAAAGAACTTGGGGTACATAGTCTTTCCCAAATTGAAGATCGTTTCTTTAGTAGTGTATGTTCCTAAATGCAAGATTACTGTCTCAATGTGTACTTTACTAGTACATAAACTCAAGGTGTATGTTAAAATCTATTACTACTTTGCCAAATCATTTTCCAAAATTCTAACAATTTATAAGATCACCAGCAATCTAAGAAATAAGAATTTCATTGAACTCCCAACCAGTATCAAGTGGGCTTAAAATTTTCTAATTTAAAAAACAAAGCAACTTCAACTTCCATAATTGGAAGTGGTTTGGTAGCTCCATAGGTCTGCTTGGTATGCCCTCTTTTGTGAGTTATCAGTTCAAGATGGATTCAAAAAGCAAATTTATGTGTGTGGCTGTGTGCCAATAAAACTTTATTAACAAAAAAGTTGCTGGGTTGGATTTGGCCTGTCATCCATAGTTTGCCAAACTCTAGCCTCCATGTTATGCTTTAAAAAGCCTTTCTCACCCCCATCATTGTAAAAAATATTTTCCTACATTTTCTTAGAGTCCTGGCTCTATTACTTAAAATCCTGACTCTGTAACCTTGAGTCACTTCTTCATGAATTTTCTCAAATGCAAAATGGAAGCAATGAGTACCTACCTTGTTTATTCAATAACATCTATTGAGCACCTACCAAAGTGCTATGTAGCACTTCACAGGAGCCAGGAATATGGTAATGAATGAAGTGGACCAAAATCCCTGAATCAGCCAGGCTTACATTCTGGGGGCCAGGGAATAACGTACGTAATGCTCCTTTGCTTTCTGATTTGCTGGGTCTTCAGGCAGCTGTGTATCCTATTCTGGACTGACTCAGCCTAGAACGTCCTTCCCTTTCAGCTGAAACTCCTTTCCTCTATCAAAGCACAGGCTGCTTTACACCAAGTCTCTGTGCTATTCTGATTGCCTCTGAATTTATAACTTTCCTCTAGACTCTCTGCTACCAACTTCTTTAGTGCGTTTGGCCCAGTTCACCCTGCTTTGAAGTAGCAGCTGCTAGTGTGAAGTGGCTCCTCACTACCTGGCAGATTTTCTGAAGGTGGTGGCCGTGGCATCTTTATCTCTGTACCTCCCTTTACTTGGTCTAGTGCCTTGCCCCTTACAGGGAATTTGATAATGTCAGAGTTAACACAGGAACCTACTAAAACATATCTCCTTTACATTCTCTACCAGAGAATGTGAATAATTACCTAAACATATAATTACTCATTGTGATCCATGCAAAAGAAAGAAAGAAGGCAGTGGGCATGTTGAAGGCAGTGGAACACAGAGAAGAGGGTTCCAGTTGGAGGTAACTACATGTACAAAGGACATCAAGAGGGAGGCATCATGGCAAAGCCAAGGGCTAAAAGACCACTACGGCTTGAGGGAGAGTGGTGGGGAAGGGCAGTGAGAGATGAGGCTGGACACAGGAATGGAGCCATCTCATGCTGGCCTTGGAGTCAAGGCTGGGGCATGGCGTTCACTGCGAGAGTACCGGGTAGCTTTGTGGGTTTTAGAAAGGGCAGCACACCTGGCCCAGCATCATCAGAGCTGGGTCCCAGGGCTGAGGCCACTGTTTCCTTGCTTCATTAGCTGCTCAAGTGACTGAGCCTCCCATTCCTTGGACAGATGGAACTAACCCCATCCTGCTGGCTGGCAGGCTCCAGGGGACGCACAACCAGCTTTGCCAACTATAGAGTCCTAGAAATGGAGAAGACTGCCATTAAAATGCAAATGCCTTCAATGAGAGAGAAGCCACTGCCAGAGGAGAGGTCAACAGCATGGGCTCTGACGCCTGCTAGATTTTGGATCATGGCTCCTCTGTGATCCTCAGAAAACTACACAACCTCTCTGGGCTTCAGGTTCTTCTATAAAATGAAAACACCACCACTCAACCTCATCAGGTTGTTGTGAGAATGAACTGAATTGACAAATGGGAAGAGCTTGGCATAGAGTAAGTGCTCAAAACATGGCAGTTATGGCTGTTACTTTCACTACCACTCTGGTGATGTCTACTTTCCCACCAGCACCCCCAGACCCATCGCGAAGGGCATACACTAACCACCCAGTTAGAGCAACACCCACGAGAGAGTGCTGCCGACCTGGCTGGCTTTTCTGCTTGGGGAGCGGAGGAGGAAGCCACTGGGAGAGGCAGAGCAGGCTGGGCAGGCATGGGGCCTGGGTGCCACTGGAGCATTCTCTGTGGGAGGACAGAGAGGACAGGAGGCCCAGGAAGTGAGAGCTCAGAAGGAAGTAGCTGCTATGGCCCTGGGGAGAGCAGGCTAAGGGGCTGTAGTGATTTTCAGGACTACTTTCTATCAGTCTTAGTGTCCTCACTACAGAATGGTCCAGTCTCTCGATCTCAATTTCTTCTCCTCTGCTAAAAGAACTGGAAGAAGAAAGAATAAACACATCTGCCCTTCTCTGTTTTGTCCCTAACACACGGGCATCACACACTCACACACAAACGCTTGCACAGTCACCGTACGGGCTCCCTGGGTTTCCCTTTCACAGGAATACCAAGAGCCCTCCGCTCCCAGACCTCCTCTGCCTGCCCATCGGCCTGTCCTCTGTTCCAGTGGACACACGGCGAGGGTGCCCGTGGACTGCAAAGCCTGGCCTTTGCCCTGTGTTCTGTTGTGTTTTCCATCTTTACTCTTTCAATCACTGGAGTTTAGAAAAAAATAAGTGTTGGTATTAATAGTAGTTGTTTTTGCTGGGCAAAAGCAGCCACCAAAAAGTTATATTCTTCCAATGAAAACTGCAAATTGAAGGTCTTATTTCTTGCTAATCACAGGTGTGAGCATTAAGCCTGTTAGGATAACAGGTACTTGGCTGTGCAGGTGAGTAACTGCCTACCTTGTATTTCAGAAATGTCTTATATTTCAAAGTGACCATGTAGTTAAAGAAAACTTAATAAATCCTTAGGGAAGGCAAATGATGCCTGTTCTTCATCGTACAGCTGACTAATCTCACTGGAAGCATATCTGCTCTGTGTTTCAAATGTCCTGTTTCTAGTCTTGGTTCTTTCATAACTAAACTGTGTGATCCTAGAAATATCTTAACTCCTCACCTGAAAAATAAATAGGGGATCCAACAGTGTCGATGACATGAAAGCAAAGAAGGGGTCAGAAGGTTCCAGGAGAATGACAAGTGGATGCAACACCCTGAGCCAGATCCGGTAGTGAGGAAAGACGTAATAAAGGACATTACTGGGTCAACTGACAGCACTGGAACACGGATGGGAGACTGCTGCATTTCCTGAAAGTGATAAACTATACTGTGATTCTGCAGAAGAATGTTCTTAGGAAATACACACTGAAATAGTTAGATGAAAAGGACATGATGCTTGTTACTTTCAAATGGTTTAGAGAACATATGTAAATACACCTACATGTGTGTATGCATGTGCACTGAGAGAGAAGAAAAGAGAGAGAGGACAAGAATGCCAACTGGGGCATCTGGGTAAAGGGGATACATGAGAGTTCTTTGTAATATACTTGAAATTATCCTGTAAGCTTGAAATCATTTCCAAATAAATAAATGAACAAAGGGGTTGTACTAAATTATGTATGAGGTCCCTATCCTACCATTCTCCAATTTGAAGAAGGGTGATTGCCAAATTTATAAGCAGGAGAAGAAGTGCCAAGCATGTGGGGTGCGAGGAAGGAGCCCTCTGAGGGCACCCCACCGAACGAGACATGGAACAAACATGGTGAACTGCATTGTCTCCTGGATAAGGCACGTAACTGGAAAGTCTGGTTCTGAGATACATGTCTGCAGCGGTGGCTCAAGGGAGTGGCCCAACTTCTACAGCCATTCTGGCATTGCACAAGCCCTTCCTTTCCTCTGGTGGCTGCACAAAGGGCACTCTGCCATCGCCTTAGGCCCATGCCCTGCCCTGGACTCACCATTTAGAGCTGAGGCCCCAGGCCTCAGGAGGAAAGTCCATTTCACCCTCACTCTGCTGAATGTCAGCTCAGAGCGCTGCTGGATGCTTTCAGCTTTGCCCCGTTGTGTCTTTTCTTAGAACTCTCCTCTCTCTCATAGATACTCCAAGTATTTATATGGTGTCTTCACCCCCCAGAATTCCCTTTCACAAGAGGCTTCCCAGGATACCGTTTTCCCACACCAATGAGAGCCAATCACCAAAAGCAGAAGCCTGAAAACTGAAGACCAGCAAACCAGAGGTGAGGAAAATAAAGTTACCGCACGCATATGTACCCTTTCAGGTTAAGGAAGTTATTTATTTGAGTCTTATTCATAGTTGGAAATGTTTTGTTTTTTTTCTTTTTGGAACATCCAGAAAAACAGGTCAGTGTTAATACTCTTCAAATATAAATAAGGTGCTGGATACCAAGTGTTCTCCTGCTGCCATTATGAACTCCTGCAGGTCAGCAGCTGTGCCTTACTCAGCTGCGTGCTCTTCATAACATCCAGCTGGGACAAGGGCAAGAAATGAAGCAGTGAGCCAGCACCACCACCTGCAACCTTCAGCTGAGCCAGAACACTCCCTCCCTTCACATGGACCAGCCTGGACTAAACCATTCACTCCTGTTACTTATGGAGGAAAACTGTCAGGAGTCAGAGCAGTCATTTACCTGGACTCAGGAAGGTCCTTCTAGCCTCATGAATCTCTGGAGTACATAGATACATCCAATAATTTAAAAATATAGAAGTCATTATTTGGAAAAGATAGTTGGGAATCCAATGTGAAAAGCATAAATCTGAGCTTTAAATGCTTTAAAATGCAAACTAATGAGGCAATCAGGCAATCAGATTAAAGCAATCTGGACAATGCAGATCGGAATTTCCACTTAATGATGAGAGGAACAATGTTTAGAAAACCAGCATAATTACCTCCTGCTGACGCCGACCCAGAATCAGCCAAATAAGGTCCCTGAAACGAGCAGGAGGAGAGGAAAGGGGACACAGTTGACGCAGTTGCAGTTGCATGAATAGAAAGGAAACTCGTCAGGGGAAAGCAAATATGCTGGTGGCTGACGGAAGCAAAGGGGAAGTAAAAGAAAGGGAGAGACATGCGAGATGTAGAATCTCAGGTTCTCTCAAAGTTTCCTGACAAAATTCGGATGGGTCAGCTTTCTGCCCACTCAACCCCCTATCTCACCACAAAATGGGCAACAGGTTGGAAAGGACAGAGCAACTGGGTTGCAAACGGCCTCCCCCAGCATTTCTCAAAGGTCTGAATCTTGAAACAGGTCTGTTATCTGCACGTTGTTTCATCCATAGCGAATTCCCCCCAAATTTGGACAAAAAACATGCTGAGAAGATGAATCTACAGAGTTACACATTGTAGATGGATGGCTGAAGCCAAGCTGGCCGCCAGGAGCTGACCTTTCCTCTTTGGTACCACGGGATGACTGAGCAACATATTCTGACTGACGGGAAGACTATTTAAGCTGCAGCAATACACGGAACTGATTCATTCAAAAACCATTGAAAACCAATCTCCCAAACTTCCAATAGCTTTCTGAGATTTTTCTCAACCTTCCAGACATTGAAGACCAGTGATTGTCAGTACCGAAACATTTTTACCAGCAAAAATTCCTACACTCAAGTCTGTTAATACTAGTTTATTTGCCATTCAACTCCCTAAAGACAGCATACAGTGGTATTGGCTGCCCTCTGCAGCGGGCTGGTAAGTTCTGTGAAGTATCAAGATCAAGAAAATGCCAAATGCATGTAACTAATTCTCCTTGAAAGCCAGAAATGCTGGCAAGAGAATGAGTTCTTAAATCTAGGATTTTTGAAGTTGAGAGTGTGGGTAAAGTAGCACACCACCCCTATAGCCACTCAGCCCCACCACTGTGTACTGGGCAAGAGTCAGCTTGCTTGTTTTTTGGAACACATTATGCGAAAGTCTGAGGTTAATGTCCTTCACTGCTAAATCAGAAGCCAACCACCACAGCAATACCTAGAAGCTTCTCAGAGTTTCCTGGACTGAGAGCTTCCATGGTGGGTGCTTTCAAAATATACCCACAAATTCTCTGAAACTACTCCCATAAAGAAATGGAGCATTAAATTAATTCTCCTTCCCTTAAATGTGAGCTGGCCTTAGTCACCTGGATCCAGTGAAGAAAATGTGGTGGAAGTGACATGACGTGAATTGGGAAGGAAAAATGTAGAGGGAGATATAGCATCTGCTTAACTGTCTCTTGAGCTGCTCACCCTTGAAATCCAGCGGCCGTGCAGTGAGCTCAGGCTGAAGCAGGGGCCGTGTGTAGGTGTTCCGACTGACAGACCCGTTTGGGGTCCCAGAGAACAACCAGCATCAAGCAGCTGAGTTTCTATGTGTTACCTCAACCATGTGAGGGAGGAAGCCTTCAAGAAAATTCCAACTCTGCACCATCTGCCTGTAACCCCATGAGAGACCTAAGTGAAACCACCTAGCTAAAGCGAGTCAAGCCCCAGAACTATAAACAATAATAATAATACTAAATGCTGCTGCCTTAAGAAAAAGGGCTGCAATAAGGCCTGGTGGTAAAATCTGGCCTGAACCTCTTTTTCTACAGTCTGTGAGCTGAGGTGGGTTTTGTACATTTTAAAAAGATCATAAAAGAAAGAAAGTAAACAGACTGTAAGTAGTCCTTGAAGCCTAAAATAGCTATTCTATGGCCCTTTACAAACAGAGCTCTCTCGCCACTATCTTAAGCCACTAAGTTTTCAGATGGCCTATGATATAGCAACAGATAACTGGACCCTGTAGTGGCTTTGGAACATAAAAAGTGCCACTGATGGGCAAATGCTGGATTCAGCGCATCAGGAAAGTCACTCTGAAAAGCCACAGCACAACTATTATCTGGAAGTCAGTACTTACCCCATCAATAATTGCTATCACACAATATCATAATTTCACAAACACACTTTCTCAGCCAAAGCAAAAGAGGTGGTAATATATTCATCAGCCAAGGAGAGTATCTTAAGCACATATTTCAGATTTGATTCTAGATTAAACTTCAAGTTCTTGGAGTCTTATTAATAACTTTAGTAATAGTAGCTGGCATTTACTGAGTCCTTACTATGTCCCAGATGCTATTCTGAGCTATTTTATATGTTTACATCAGTTAAGCCTCGTGACAAGCCTTATTTCCATCTTACAAATGAGAAAACTGAGGCCCAAATAAGTGATCACACGGGTAGTGAATATGGAGCCAGGGTTCAAATCTAGGCCTGACTTGCATCCATGCGGTCAGCTGCTCCTCTCCTGACAATGTCTAAGCAAGACATCCAGTCTCGGTTTAAAGAATACAGTCAGCTTCCATAGGGCCAGCACCATTTGATCTCTCTGACCAGACTTCCCTGGACGCTAGTCAAGGCTGCTGTCCATCCACTAGGAATCAGGCCTGGAATCTGGTTCCTTCTCTTTCGTCTGGAACCTAGGATCTTCAAGAGCACTCATTTTCTATTGGGAGGATCTGAAATTCCTAGACTAGCTCCAAACTATATGGTTGGTTAGAAGCTGTTTCTTCCAAAACAGCAAGCACTTCCTCACATTTCTCCTTTGGTTTCTGTCAATCAACACATGGGCAATTATGCTTGCCAAGGGGGAGACACAATGTAGGTTTGTCAAAGTCAGCCGTTGGCTAGACAAAATCAACAGACTAATCAGGAGCCAATCAATGTTAAAAGGCTATCCAAACCACTGATAAGACCAGTGATCATTGAGAATGCCGGTGTATCGGTTTCCTCATCTGTGGAGTATACCTATCTCTATGATTTGTTGTGTAGACTAAAGCCAAGATATGTAAGGGGCCTAATCCAGTGTCTGGCATTCAATTAATGGTGGTTATAATCATTGTAATTTGAACGAAGGTGACACCTCCCTTTTAAAGAGCTGATGACTGGCCAATGACATTTCATTGAATAACTGGAAAAGCTGTTACAAGGGAAGATCCATATTCATGAAACAAGACATAGAGTGAAGAGTTGCCGCTTACCCATTGGGTTACCCATTTTCCATCTCCCTTTGTAAGAAGCCTTTTACATAGTGGAAGGTGTTGTTTTAATTATTTATAAAAATGGCCCCTTCATGTTCTTTTCTCCAAATGAACATGGCACAGATAATCGGAGATCAATATAAGGAAAGGGCAACACTCTGACTTCCACCACATGCCAAGTCCACCTCAGCAGTTGCCGAAGGCATGGCAGGGCACCTTGTCTACTCACCAGAAGGGAAAAATAACGAGGCGGGTGATGAAAAATACAGCAGAGAAGATGAAAAATAGGATGTTACAAGTTTGCTTCCACTCGGCATAAGAAAACATCTTGGCAGACTGAAAACAAACAAACAGATGGCATTCAGATAAAGTCATGTTAGCATAAAAATCTTTAATTAAACATTTATCAGTGAAATGACATGATGACTGGGATTTGCTTCAGAAGAATCTGGGGAGGAGGATGGAGTATGGATGGGGAAATAGAACAAGATTGGCCATATTGGTAACTATAAAGCTGGATGATGGAGCCACTGGGTCCATTATACTCTTCTCCTATCTTGTCATATGTTTGAAATTTTCTGTAATATAAATATTTAAAAAAGATACATTAAAATGGACTGTAATATTACTCCTGTTTTCACAAGCACTACACAGTTAACAATTAATTTCGGCAGGCATTTTATCTGGGGGTTTATTTGATTTCTCCATTTAACTGGGAGGAGAGCTGGGGTGAAGAAAGGCTGGGATGTGATTGATGTCCTGGGTCGGGCTGGGCAGGTGGCAGTCTAGGCGGCTGTTCCAGGCAGATGACAGAAGAGGCAGAGCAAAGAGGCAACTCTTGGGATGCCGTTTGGTTGAAAGGAAGTTTCAAGCACCTGATTTGGCTTACTTACTATATGCTAGTCTGCACTGCTCATATTATCTGTGCTGAATAAAAAGAATTACAGAAAGGATTGTTTAATGTGATAGTGGAAGGTTAATGGATGATGAGTAGAAGTAGAAAGCTTCTCTCTTGCTTTATCCAGGGGAGCCCACGGCTGGATGGGAAAGTGTCTGGAGCTGGGGGTGGGGTGGGTAGCTGCTGAGTGTAGGTCATTCTTTGGGGATGTGGCTTAGTCCTGGGTGGTTTCAGGACTGAAGTCACCCTGGAAACTCAATGCCCTCTTGAACAAGACAGGCAGAGTGTTTTTACTTTGAAAAGGGTTTATACTGCACTTTCCATATGTTTTCACACTTCCATGGGGTAGGGATATGACTGAACTGTAGGGCTGACAGAGGACCCAAAGGGAATAGCCTCAATGCTGATACAGCAGGCTAGTGTGCCAGGCGGCAGGGAGATGGGTGTGAGGAAGAAGGCAGGAACTTAGCATGCCTTCTGGAGTGAGGAGTCTACTTCTACCACAGAATGGGGAGTCGCTTGAAGGGTCAGAGGCCAGGCCTCGGTGGGTACCTAGAGGCATGCGGAGGCATGAGGATAGCCCCCTTCTGAGCATAAAGTAGCACTCCTTTGGGCAGATACACAGCATATTCTGGACTGTGCAAAGATGGGTATCACATGGCAACCCCCTCCTTTGCTAAGCATTGGTCAGGATACTCTTAAAACATTGGGTCCTGGGGGCAAACCTGAACAGGTGGAAAATTAGAGAGGGTCAGGAGATGCATGAAAAAGGCAAAGGTTACTTATAAGAATTGTAGATGTTGAGTCTGTTTTTCCTTGCAAAGAAAGAGTTCCCTTCACCTGGGAGTTAAAGCCTGTCAGTGACATGGGGGGAGGGGCGGCAAGGACAACCCAGAGCTTATTTCCAGTCCTGACATCTAACTGCCTTGTAGTAACACAATGAAGATGTTTTTACAGTGGACACACACCAAAAGCAACTGAGCTACAGGGTTTAGAAGCAAGAGTAGCAAAAAATTCTCAAGTCATGGCCAATGTGGTCTTAATTTTCAGGCAGGGTTACTGAGATGTGATCAGAGGAGGAGGTAATTGGAGCAGAGATGGCTGCGTTCAGAGAGCAACACATGGAAAAACTGGCACAGTCCCTCTTTCATTAAGTCATTTGCTGCCCTGAATAATCTTGACCTTTAGAATAGGATTTACATGTCTAATTACGATTACATCCAAGAAACAAAATTCTGTGTACAGCTAGTATCTTAACAGTATCCAGTTGCTTTGAAGTGGTTTCAAATGACTTCTGGTTACATCTGTAACAGGGTTAGGCAAATTACAGTCCAGCCCGTGGGCGAAAGCTGGCGTCCCTTGAGTTAAGAATGGTTTTCACATGTTTAAAGGGGTATAAATAAGTAAAGAGAAAACAAAAACAAAAACAAAATATGTGATAAGAGATCGTATGTGGCCCACCAAGCTAGATGTACTATCTGGCCCTTTGTCAAAAAGCTTGCTGAACCCTGATCTAAAAGAAGAAGGGCTTATTAAATCATTAAGTCAAATTTCTTCCCTATCAACCTATACTCAACCCTTCAAGAGACAATCTGGAACATGAAATGGGTTGGTATCATCTTCCTCAGCTTCACGATATGATGAACTTCACTTTTTTTTATTAAGGTATCATTGATATACACTCTTATGAAAGTTTCACACGAAAAACAATGTGGTTACTACTTTCACCCATATTATCAAGTCCCCCCCCATTCCCTATTGCAGTCACTGTCTATCAGTGTAGTAAGATGCCACAGAGTCACTACTTGTCCTCTCTGTTCTTCCCCATGACCTCCCCCACACCATGTGTACTAACCATAATACCCCTCAATCCCCTTTCCCTCCCTCCCCACCCCTCCTCTTTGGTAACCACTAGTCCCTTCTTGGAGTCTGTGAGTCTGCTGCTGTTTTGTTCCTTCAGTTTTGCTTCGTTGTTATACTCCACAAATGAGGGCAATCATTTGGTACTTGTCTTTCTCTGCCTGGCTTATTTCACTGAGCATAATACCCTCTAGCTCCATCCATGTTGTTACAAATGGTATGATTTGTTTCTTTCTTACAGCTGAATAGTATTCCATTGTGTATATGTAACACATCTTCTTTATATGATGAACTTTATTTAAACAGTGAACTAAGTGGTTCTGGGAGACAGATGGATGTGGCTGTAGGTACGGGAGAGCTGGCAGGTAAGGGGACCCCTGGGTCACTGTGTCAGAGTAAACGGGAACCAATACATAACAGAAACACGTAGAGAAAACAATACTAAATTTGCTTTGTCCCTCACGGTTTGTGGTTAGGAAGACTTGTTTAAAGCCCCTGTTCCAAAACATTCCTTCCTTAGAAAATAAATGTAATTTAAATAAGTATCAACTCTCATTTCTTAAAGCTGGAGGAGGATCAGTGCAGGGTCAGATCAGTGCCAGCAGCCAATGGGTGCTTATTTCTGGCTTAGGTGAATCTGTGTCCTGTCCAACAGTAAGAATCCTTAATGCCATATCCAGGTTTTCCTTTTAAGAGATTAGAGTTCATTCCTTCTTCAAACATCTCAGCTTGCATCCGGAGCTAGTATCTGCAGGCAGCTTTCACCGGTGGGATCTCACAAACTAACCTCTCTTGGTTAATTTCTAACCATGGAGAAGGTTGGAAACTAAAAACAAAAAGGTTTCATTTCTTTAAGCTTAAAGGACCTGAAACCCAGATACATCCTTAACCTTTGGGTGTTTTCAGGACAAAGAGCCCCGTTGAATCACTCACAGACCATTCTTCCTGCGAAGAGTCACAGAAACCCAGGACGTGCTGTTATCAGTTTGTTAGTGACGTTTACCTCCAGCCAGATGTCAGCGACGTCGTGCACAATCATCACGAGGGTCCCACTGCGAACATAATTAGCACACCAAGAGAAGCTCATCAAACTGATGGCAGCCAGGTGGTGGATGACATGGGCTAGAAAATCCTACACGAAGAGGGAAAAATAGAAACCGGTAAGCAAGTGCATTTATTTCCCAACCACTGGAAGACCTAATAATAATAATACTTTTAGAAACCCATACCTTACCTCTGCATGTTTTCAAATTTGCAGAATGCTTTCACTTTAATTCTTAAACACAACCCTTGTGACGGAGGTAGGACAAGTATTATCCCCACTGTTGAAGTCACTTAATTTTGACAACACTAAATAGCTGTCATCTAAGTCCTAACATCTGCTGTTCTTTACACTACCCCATACTGGATATATGTACACGCACATACACACTCACTCCATAGATCTACACACACAAGCCTGTTCCTGTGCACATTTACACTTATTATTTCCTAATTCCAAAAAGGGGAAAAAGACAGAAATACAATATAATAAAATTACATGACCAGTAACAAAGAGTTACTGCATGTGAAATAAGTAACAAATGGAAGTGGAATAACATATAAGCAAACTTAGGCTGAGGAAAGCTACCACCAAATGTTTCCTGCAAAGAAGATATACAGATGGTCAATAAGCACATGGAAGGAGGCTCAACCTCATCAGCCACCAGCAAAATGCAAATCAAAAACACAGTGTGATACTACTTTACACCACTAGGGTGGCTACAATGAAAAAGAAAAGCAATAGCTAGTGCTGGCAACAATGTGGAGAAACTAGAACCCTTACACATTGCTGGTAGGAATATAAAACGGTGTAGGCTGCTCTATAAAATAGTCTGGCGATTCCCCAAAAGGTTAAACATAGAATTACCACATAGCCCAGAAATTCCACTCTTAGGTATTTATCCGAGAGAAATGAAAACATATGTCCATGCAAAAAACTCATAATAAATGTTCATAGTAGCATTATTCATAATAGTCAAAAAGGGAAACAATCCAAAAATCCATTAAGTGATAAGTGGATATATAAAATGTAGTGTATTCATATAATGGACTATTATTCCCTAATAAGAAGGAATGACAGTGCTTCAACATGAATGAACTTTGGAAACATTATGCTAAGTGAAAGGAGCCAGACACACACATAAAAAAACACATATTATATGAGTCCATTTATATGTAATGTCCAGAAGAGGCAAATCCATAGAGACAGAAAGTAGTTTAATGGCTGCCTAGGGCAGGGGTGGTTGGGAGAAATGGGGAGTGACTGCTAAAATATACAGGGCTTCTTTTTGGGTGATGAAAATGTTCTGAAGTTGTCGCTGGTGACTGCACAACTCTGTGGATATACTCAAAACCACTGACTTATCACACTTTAGGTGGATGAATTGTATAGTATGTGAATATCTCAATAAAGATGTTTAAAAAACCTTGAAGGTTTTAGTTTCTTTGTAGCCAAAAAGAGTGAACAAAATATAGCTATTAATAGCTGAATTTATTGAGCACTCACTGTATACCAGGAAGTACTTTATATGGATTAACCTGCTTAATCTTCACAACCACCAGAGGAGATAGGAACTATTTTTAGCTACTTTTTATAGATGAGGAAATCAAGTTTAAGAAGTTTAACTAACTAGCTCAAGATGTTAGTATGTGGTGAAGCTGTGGATTCAAACCCAGGCATTCTGACTTCAGAGCCTGTGCTATCCCACTGCCAATAATTTTATGTCTCTGAAGATATGTGCTTAGAAAACATATGACATATATATGCATATAGTTTTGAAAAGGTGCTCAATGTATCTTTATATAATAAAGAGATATCAATGCCTGAAAAATCAAAGATGGGAGAAAGACAGGGCCATTACAAGATCAACCTGCCTGAGTGAATCTATGAAGACCTTTTAAAAAGTAATTATTTTCAATTCTATTCCTTCAAAAAAATGAGTCAATCAATTAAATTCTAATTTTTTTTAGCGTAAACTACAGTTAATAGCAGTTAATCTATGGCTATTATTGAGTTTTATGGAAAAGGAGGTCATTTCTACCAGATGTTTTCAAAGTATGTTCTTATAATTATTTGTATTCTATAAATTTTCTTTTAAGCTCTCCAACTGACTTCAGCTAATTGGGCCCCTCAGTAACAGGTAAGGTACGCTATCACTCACTCAAATATCATTTAGTCAAGGCAATTTGGTTTTACCTCCTTAACAATTAATTCAATTTAATTTTATTTATCATATAAATTGTGCTACAAACCTTTTATGCATGTAACATACAAAGTATATGCCAAGAGTATTTATCATTTGATCTGTATTGCTAACATATATCTTGTGACTGTATTGGGAATCTAATACAGTTTTCTGTATCAACAAACAGGAATCAGTAGTAACCAGTTTCTAAAATGCCTCACATTGTGACCTCAAAAATTTAATTTAGCATGCCTGTGACTTAGTTTCCCTGCAAATGAAACAAAGGTAATAATACAAAAGCAAAGTTTCTTTAAAAGGATCCTGGATAAATTAAGGAAAAAAATGTTTCAAAGTCTTTGAATACATCAAGAGTTATATAAAGTGCTTTGTAATCACCTAAAATATATGGTTGCAGAATTAAAACTACCAGCACGTTTCTTCTTTGCACTGAACAACATTAAATTCAAAACCAAAAGAAAGACATAGACAATATAAAGAGAGTTCTTCTCTTATTGAACAAGGGTAGAACTTCAAAGTTTCTATAATATTCCACTATGATAACTTATCAAGGCATCAAAGTATGAGCATAATTTGCATTATTCTATGTACTATAAAAGCAAAAAGGCTATGAAATGAAACCAAACACACATAAATAAACAACTTAAAGATTAGGATTTGGGGCAGGGAGACAAAAATTTTTGGAAGAAAAAATGGATAAAGTAATTTTTTAAATAAGACACTTACCTTCCTCTTAACATCAGAGCCAAGGCTAAACAAGAGTGACCAATAAAAACTCATCTCCAAAATGTAGTACCAGTATTGGGATGGCAGCAAGGGCTGAGGAAAATGAAAGTATTCATGACTTTAATGTCACCATATGGACAGCTCATTTTAAGGCATCAAAACTATTGTTTATACCTATTTATATTCTCCCAAATACTGATGCTTCACATTTCAACTTCTGAGAAGGAATTGGAGATAATATTTTGAGGCATTTTATTTTTAAAAGAGTAGACAAGAATTCCAGAATCAAGTTAAATGTGATCAACATATTAGCTTTATTAGACAAAATAACTTTAAAAACTTGTTTAAAAGGTGGAAATTTTCAGTGAAGAACTGGAATCCATAAGAAAAAAAGAATTAAATGAAAATTTAAGAACTGAAAAATAATATATAACTATAATATAATATAGTATATAAATATAATAACTATAACTGAGAACTAAAGAGTGTTTAACAGCCAATTAGACACTGCTGAAAAAAGCACTAGTGAACTGGAGGACATGAAAGTAGGAAATATCCAGAATCACGTAAGGTCTGAGATTTTACCCTGGTTGCAAGTGAGCTTGCCACAGTTTCATGGATGCTGTGAGAGCCTTGGGTCAGAGGTAAAGGATAGTTTATTATTTATACAGTAATAACAGTTGCCAGAGTATCAATATTTTGGCCAGTTCTTCTATCCCAATTCCCACAGGGCTAAGCAAAGAGAGTCAGATGACATCTGCACATGCAGCAGGTTGTGTTACAAGAAAGGAACATGGAGCTAGGAAACTTGAATCTTTCATAATGGATAGTAATATGCCTATCCTCTGCTCCAGGAGGAGACATTACCTCATCTTCTGAAGTTGTTTGCTGTACATATATCCTTGAAAAAATAGTGAAGAATGAAGAGCAAGCAGTAATTCACTTTATATGACATGCAGAAATGCAAAACCTATTGGAGAGTTGTCTCCCAACAGACTTAAAAATAGAGAAGCAGGAAGATGGAAAATACTGGAAAAGGCATAAGATACATAAGGGACCTAGCATAAAGGTCTAGCATGTTAGCATACCTGCAATTGGAATTCCATGAAGAGAAGAAAGAAAGAAAGGAACAGAAGCAATGGCTAGGAATTTTCCAGAACTGGCTGATTCCACAGATTCAAGAAGTACTATGGATACTAAGCAGGATAGACTAAAGGCAAAACACTTATTTATGCATATCATAATAAAACTGCTGAAAGACAGAGACAAAATATTAAAATCAGAGAAAAGAGACATTCTATTCAAAGAAAACTGAGAACTGAATTCTTAAGGATACTAATGGAATCCAAAAGATGACTTTTTAAAGTGCTGAAGGAAAATGACTGATAACCTAGAATTCTACACAAATTATCCTTTTAAAGTATCCTGCAAAAATATCCCTTTAAAAATGAAGGCAAAGTGATAATATTTCAAACAAGCAAACCAAAGGTACTCCTTCAGCTATAAGGATTATAATCCCAGCTGGAAGTATGGAAATGGAGGACACAGGAATAGCACAGAAAGGGGGATTTGGCTGATTTATAAAACAATCATCGTAATGACTTGTAGGGTTTCAAATATTTGAAGAAGAAGATAGGACATAGGTATATGTAATATTCTGATGACCTTTCAGTGCCTATGAGAAGTAAGAGCACAGATTTGTATTAGACTCCAGTAATTCCAGGATGCACATGGCGGTCTCTAGGATAATTACTGAAAGAATAAAAAGATGCACGAAAAGCTAATATAAAGGAAGAAATGGAATGATAATTTTTTAAAGACTTGACACTCCCATAAAAAGTAAGAAGGGACTACAACAGAGGGAAATGCACCAGGAGGTACAAAGAGAAAATAAATAATAAGGTGGTAGATTTAAAGTCAAATACATAGTTACATTAACCATAAACAAACTAAAGGAATCAGACAAGTGATGGGTAAATAAGGACTAAGGCTGCGTAAGCTCTGGTAGAAAGATCAAAGGGCTGCATAGAAATGGACAAAGAGTAGGAAAGGGACTCAGACCTAAGGAGGCGAGGTGAGGGGCTGACCCTGGAGTGAGGGAAAGACTGAATCAAAAGGGACTCACCTGCCTGGGGTAGCCGTTCCATACTTCCCATAGGTCATACACCCAAGGTTTCTGAAAAAATGAAGAACCAAAGGAGAAAAAATCTTTGTCAGAGTTAAAGGCTTATTTCAGCAGGAAACATTACCTCTTCCTGATGTCACTGATGGACGCACATGCACAGTAAAACACACTTTTGTCATGTTTCTTTTGCTCCTGCTGTGCATGTCTCCCCCTCTGTTGGTATTTACACATGTTCCTATTCAACATGCCTGTGACATCCACAACTTCTAGTGAATCTGGAACCAGTGCTGTCTCACGGAGAAAATTATTTCAAACAAGTGAATCTTCTAAGGAAATCATTTCTGAACCAATTAGATTCTGCTTCTGTACAGTAAAAATATTTTGCGATATCTGTCGCAATAAAATATCTTTAGAGAAATCTTGAGAGAATCTTGAGAAATTTCTAAAAGCTGGTTATCTTTTTCTTTTTTCTTGTGAACAATTTACTGCTAAGTTTATATGCCAAAGGTACTCAGTTAATGATTATTTAAACAGCTCAAAGGTAAGGAGAGATTTGATTTCAGATGGGTGAGTAGTGGAAGTCTTCATGAAACAAGTGGCATTTGATGTGGGACTGGATGGCATTTGACAGGTAGAGACAGAAGTGAGAAGGGTGAGCCATTTCTGGTGGAGAGGATAAAATGTGCTAAAATCCAAAGCAAGGATGTGCCAAGTGTGTTCAGTGGAGTGTCAGTAGTCCAGGGTAGTTGGTGTATGGGTTGAGTGAGTAGAAACAGGAAAAGAGTAGGTTTAAAAATTAACATTGCCGATGCAAAGCTTAGCAAAGGTTTTGAAGGACAGACTGAGGAATTGCTACTTCTCTAGGCATTAGAGAGATTAAAAGTTTAAAAGCTGGTTATTTATGAAAAGTATTAAATCCTAAGTCATTTGCAGGCAACACTTTGAAAAACTAAAGACAAATTCAAGTCAAAGATATCAAAAGGACAACTTACATCATAAAGAAATGCAATTCCAGCAACAGTAATCATTAAGTAAAATGTAAATCGCCAGCTGCCAAAAACAAGAAAAGTCTTATAAAGGTGATTGACATCTGAGGAGAAAAACATTTAGTATGACAGAGTTTGGAAAGAATGCACATTCTGGAGGCAGACAAATAAATCTAAGTTGATATCCTGACCCTTGTTAGATGGCTACAACTAGGTTAAGTCATTTAACCACAGGGGACCTTAATTTCTTCATCTGTAAAATGGAAATAACAACACTTACCTCAAATGTAAAAAGAACTGAAGATGATTTGTGCAAAGTATTGGTCATGATGTCTAGTAGGAAATAAGCAACATTAAGTGGTAGCTGTTATTATTGTTATTATGCCTAGCCCAGTTCCTGACACACAATAAATGATGGTTTGATATTAGTGTTATCCAATTTATTTGATCTCCACTTAATTCCCAGTGAAAAGGTTTCTGTGTGGCCAGACTTTAGTCTTGGCTCTGAAAAGCAGATTTTGAGAGAATCTTTTTCTCATGGATGAAGAAAGACCTGTAGATTAAGATACTTAAAAGACATATCAACCAATTGTAACACATCGGTCTTCTTTAGATTCTGATTCAAATAAACAAACTGCAAAGAAAATTATTAGACAATCAAGGAAATATGAAAACTGAATATCTGCTGCTATTAAATGATTTTTTTAGGTGTGATACTGGTATTACAGTTATGTGTAAAATAGAGTCATAACCTTTTAGAGGTACATACTAAAGTACTTACAAAGAAATAATACAGTGTCTGATATTTGTTTCAAAAGTAATCTTCAGTAATAAATGGATGAAGGTTGTCAAGAGGTATAATAAACTTCCAGTTATGGGATAAATAAGTTCTGGGGATATAATGTACCCCATGATAACAATAGTTAACACTGCTGTACAGTATACTTGAAAACTGCTAAAGAAGTAGATCCTAAAAGTTCCCATCACAGAGAAAACAGCATTTTTTTTTAATCTACATGAGATGATGGGTGTTTCTGTGGTAATCATTTTGCAATATGCAAGTCAGGTCATTAAGCTGTACACCTTAAACAGTGCTGTATGTCCGTTATATCTCAATAAAACTGAAAAAAAAGTCATCCACTAAAAAAGAAAAACCTTTGGTGGGGGGTGAGAGGAGTAGGCAGGCAGGGGCATGGACGACACAGAACTGCCTTGAGTTGGTGATTATTAAAGTTGGCCAGTGAGTACCTAGCACACATAGTCATTATACTAGTCTTTCTCCTTTTGTATATATGTATGACTTTGCAAAGTGAAGCTTTTCTAAAAAATTACTATTTTATCTAACAATTGCTGAGACAACAATAATAATATTAAGAAAAATACTTGTTCCTTATATTTGTATAATGCCTCATAATGCTTTCCTCAACATGCCTGTAAGCGAAGAAAGAGGAATCTGGCATATACCCATTTTGTAGTCAGACTCATGAAGGCGAGGCTGTTTCTGCAGCTCACACAGCTCAGAAATAATACAGCTGAGGCTGAAATGCAGGTCTTTGCACTCTGACCCCAGCAGTGTTTCCTGAACACTGTCACTGCCTGTAAGCAAGATGAGAGTTTTTCTTTGTGGCTTGTTTTTGATAGGGAAAAAAGTAAGGTTCAATTGCTCAGAAATTTGAACCATAGAAACACCCATAAAGGGCATTTTAGAAGATGAGTGATTGAGACTTGCCCACACTTGTTTTATTCACGGCTGGCCCCGTGAAGGCCCATATTAGATGCAGAAGGCGTTTCCTTGACTCCTAGGATTATCTCGGCCAAACAAGAAGCATGAAAGATAGGAGATGATAAGGCCTATCACCCACAAAGGACACCAGAAGTCTAGGTGGCACATCACGTATTATTTGTTTCTCCAACATGTATTGGCCTTGACTCCGTGCCGGGCGTTGTGCTAAGCACACACGTGTTACCATATTGTAATTCTCACAACAAGCTTATGAAGTAGGTGGTAGAATTGGCCTCATTTCAGGGTCCATTGCTTGACTCTCACAATGACCCTTAAAGGTAGATAAGATGATGACTACTGAAGGACACAGAGGCTGATAGACGCACCCAGGCTGAGCAGGAACACCCAGATGCGAGGGGGAAAGCCGAGCCCCACATGTGTCTAGCCGGTCCTAGGAGGCTCCATTCCACTAACCACGGTCCCAAAGTATGTGCCAAGGATCCCTAACATCAAACTCTGTTCATCAGATGACTGAAATGTCATTTGCTCTTTCATTATCACCCCCTCACAAGCCTACAGTGGAGATTCCAGAGATTCATGACACACGATGCCACCATTATTCTGACAGCTGATAGACGTGTCCTTGTGCAGTGCTGTTTTAGAAATGTCTCAGTCTTAATTTCTACTACAGTAAGTATCAGTAGGTATAACGTGCACAAGCAAAGGCCCTTTAGGGTGTTTAATAGTTTTAAAGAGGATAAAGGGGTCCTGACAAACCAGTTGGAGAGCTGCTGCACTTCACTAATAACATGAATGGTGGCGTACTGGTCAATGCCCTTTTACTCACTTCAAATAAATCTAAGACAGTAAAACTTCCTTTTCCCCAGGAAAGGGTGAGACAAACATAACTGTGAGAGGAGAAAAACCCAGAAATTGATTGGTTTGGCTCAGATGGTAATAGTGAAAGAAGATGAGACTGCAGGGTGAAATCCGGAAGGAACTGGACACTCAACTCAGGCCAGTCTTGAAAGAAGGTGACAGAGCCAGACACGGGGCTCCACACTACAGGTGGCGGAGCAGAGCAGGCAGAGGGGCAAGGTGGCACAGTCCCCCCAGCACTGGGGGAGCTCCCCTCCCTAAATACATCAGGTACTTGGAAATCACCAAGTATTTTTATAATAAACTTCTCACTGCTAGGTGGAAATGCTCATTTTAAAAAGAAAAGTGGTCAGCTAACAGGGCATTTGATTTTAAAATAAAGGATCCACTATGGATTGAAGTCCTGAATGCTGTGGAACAGGGCATAGGGATCATCACTAAAGAAAGTAACCAAGTACAATAGCCAAGATATGGAGGCAACCTAAGTGCCCATCGACGGACGAATGGATAAAGAAGATGTGCTACACACATACAAAGGAATCCTACTCAGCCATAAAAACGAAGAGAATCCTGCCATTTGTGACAACATGGGTGGACCCTGAGGGCATGATGCTAATGAAACAAGGCAGAAAGAGAAAGACAAATGCCATAGGATCTTACTTACATGTGGGATTTAAACAACAAAGCAAATGAACAAATAACACAAAACAGAACAAGATTCACAGATTCAGAGAACATCTGGTATTTGTTGCCAGAAGGGAAGGAGGTGGGGGATGGACAAATTAGGGGGAGGGGATGAAAAGGCACAAGCTTCTGGTTATAAAATAAATAAGACATAGGGATGCAACACACAGCATAGGGACTATAGTCAAATATTGTAGCGACTTTATATGCTGACACATGGTAGCTGGATTTATTGTGGTGATCACTTTGTAACAGATATAAATGTTATCACTATGTTATATACCTGAAACTAATAATATTGCATATTAACTAACCTAAATTAAAAAAAGAAAGTAACAAAGGAAACAATTTACTGAATTTAAGGTGTTCAGAGGCAAATCCATCCTGATATTATAGAGGAATTTCTACCTTTTGGAGAGTAATTTGTAAATGCTCAGAGTTGGGGAATAAATTTTCTGAGTTTTCCCAAGTGTCTGGGGCTAGGTAACTCTATATTCCAGTAGTACATCCCATAGCTGATGAAATACAGTGCAGGCCCTGTACAATTAAATAACTTAGCAATTTGCTTTAGTCTATTTACTTAGTCCATAATAACTTTTAACAGTTATCTGACTTCAAGGAAATTTGTGAGTGCTAAGGAATAACATAAAAATTAAATTCTATTTGTTGGTCCCCTCTTATTTCTTGAGCACATTGTATAATATCCAGCTTTGAGCCTTTGCCTTACCTGAAAAATGCGGGCCTCAAATCCTGCGTTCTTTTCTTATGGAAATCCCAGCCCATCTCAAGGCGCAGCAAGGTCTGACCTCCTCTAAAAAGCCATTCTGTAGTGTATCCAGCCCTACTGACGCCATCTCCTCTGGATGCCGTGGACTATAGGTGTACAGGCCCACGTGCCACCAGGTGGAAAAACAGATGTGGTTTCACAAGGGAAAGTCTCGTCTCCTTGATTAGCTGTTTAAGGCTAGAGACTCTGCCTTCCACTTTTATCACCCTCTTAGAACCAGACTGCGTGCGTGCTAGGACAGTGCCACTGTCCTCTGGAAAGGATGGTCAACACAACCCTCTACATTCCCTGGCTGACAGTGGCTACTCCAGATTCCTGAACTCTGTGGCTGACTTTCAGTGATTCACTGACAGGCGTATCCCCGAAGGTTGGGCTCCGTTGACCTAAACAGTTAATTGATATAGGCAGCTTCTGCTTGCTAAGAAGTAAGCGTTAGGGGGCAGGGGGGCAGGACAATGGAGCAGAAAGAGAACCAAAAAACAAAAAAAAGGGGGGGGGACGAAGACCTGAGTGTAATAACCCTCCCTGCCAATAGCTAGGTGACACTGAGTAAGTTCCTTAAACTAGATGGCTTAAACTAGTAGTTTCTTATTTTTTTCTTCCAGTTTAACTGAGACATAGTTGATACACAGCACTGTGTAAGTGTAATAGTTTCTCATTTCTTACGGAGGGCTAGTTCTGTCTTCCCTGTCTCATGCCATTGGTGGGAGGGTCAAACATTTATAAACTGTAAAGCACTAGAATGTATAAGAAATTAGCAGAGAATTTCACTGGAGTATGATTTAGTTCAGAAGTGGAGGATTAGTCCCTGCCCAGGGACTTTAAGATAAGAATCACTTGCTAGAAAGAATGAAGGTATGACAACAGGAAAACAGGCAGATGTAATGTGAGACCAGCTCCACTCTGTAGTGTCTTGTGGTGATGGTTTAGACAGTCGCTCATGCCAAGCTGACATCAGTGGCAACGCAGTATTAACCAGTCCCTCAAGAGCTAAAAATCAGAGAGCAGCTAGTTAGAAAACAAAGCAGGCCATATGTGTGGCGCTCATGGAGAAAGGCAGTGGGAGCCTGTGATGCAAAATAAGTGTTTTGAGACACTGAAAACTTGGTCTGTGTCTCCAAGCAGCACCATCACAGCTGGATGACAGTCAGTACTCAGGAATGTCCGGGTAAATGGAAGGAAACCATCATCACTTAGCCTCCCACAGGCTCTTTACTTATCTGGGAGCCTTATATCAGCTCCCTTTTCATTTCACTATCACACAAAAATATCTGGTGAAAGTCACTAGGCAACGTGAGGTCCCTCAGAAACAGGCAGAAAGAAGGAATACTATTGGTGCGTAGAAGTGGCATCAAACCTAACCCAGCCGGATGTAAAGAAGACAAGCAAAGTAAGGGCAATGTCCTAGTCCACCTTTCCTGAACCTGTGGCGGTTTCTGCCACCAAGCGCGTGACCGAAGGGGAGAAGCACAGCTGTGATGGAACCAAGAGCAAGGGCACTGCAGCCTCACTGCCCTGAGAATATATTCCAAGTCGTCGGTTCTGGCAAAAATCATACTTGGTGCCCCAGCTCACCCTGACTGCCCCCTGCCCTCCCCGCCATTACCGGCTAAACCAACCAGGAAACCCAGAGACTGGGCTGCCCGGTTGACAGGCAAAGGGGCCGGGGCAAGAAGCCAAGGGAGATGGAACGGTCCAAACTCAGTGTTGTGAGGGGAGAACGGACATCCTCTCAGACATTCCCTGCTCTTACAATGTGATATAAACATTATAATGTGATTGGAAACAAATGATAAAGTCTTGTGAACTAGGGCCAGCCTCTACCATAGAAAAGATAAGTGCTAGTTAAGACATTTTTATTGTTTCTCTGGACTTCATGATATGTACATAGTATCTCCTGTTCCTCTTAGAGAGTTTGCAGCTTGCCCTGTTTCATAAAGAAGGAAACTAACACAGAGATGGTAAATGCGCGATGAGCCTACCATACCCAACCGCTAAGCGACAGAGGATGACTGAGCCCTTCTTCTGTTTCAACTTCAGTATTCCTTCTGCAATGATCATTCTGCTCTGAATAAAATCAGGGCACTTCAAAAGCTTTGACTGTCCTTCTTACCAAGCTTCCTGGAATTTCTTCATCCTGCAAGGCCTCTCTTGATTCTGCCGACTCCTAAACCATCTTTCAACCTGGCGCTCTGTCAAGTTACACTTCTTTGCCAGTCCATAAATATCAGTCTGAAAAGGGATGAAATGAATGAATAAGTGATGAGACCAGAGTCTGGGGGACAGGCAGTCAAGAGACAATGAGGTTGGGTTACAAGAACTTGTGCACTGGAGAGGAGACAGATTCTACATTAGACCTGGACTCATGAAATCATACATACATGCACACACACACACACACCAAAAAACAGAGAGAATGTTAGCATCCCAGCACTCTGAGTTACTAAGAAATGTCAATTCTCCATATGTTGGTAGCAACCCATACATTCAAGCTGCATATGTGAGCTCAGTCATTCAGCTACCAGGTAGAGTAGCCCAGTTTAAGGTGCCAATCAGATCCAATCTCCTCATTTTTCTTTATGAGGAAACTGGAACCCCTGGAGTTTTAGTAACTTGTCCAGGACCTAAAATTAGTAGCAAAATGAGGACAAGAATTAGTGCCCTTTCAGTTAATTCACATGAGTGTTCTAATAGCTCTAAAAGATAATACAGGAAAAACTCAAACAGGTGTTGGCCGTCACTTTCACACTTAATCAGATGGAAAGCCTATTTCTAAACTAATCCAGAATAATTCCAATCATAAAAAATAATGACTGCAGAATGCAAAATGATGATTGCTTCTCTTCTGGGAAGCAAAACTCATGACTTAAATTTGGAAATAATATGGGTGATGGATTATCTCAAAGGTCACCAACTTGAAGTTTTCCTGGGGCCAGGCAAAAAGCAAAGAGGATTGATGGTGTAGACCAGGTCTGTTTCTTTCTGGGATTTTAAGTTGTATTCTTTCAGCACAAGCATGTTTCATATGCTAAACCTCCAGTACCTCAACTTGCCCAAAGAAATGCTCAGTAATTTTTTTTTTTGAAACACCCACCCTCTTGAACTTTCATTTTCCACTGTGAATACCAGAAATGTTTTGATTTCCTCTTAACTTTGCTGTGAGAAGATTAATTGCACAAAACTGACCCTCAGCTTCAATGTTGAGGAAACAGGCAGGAGCCATATGGACGCAGCAAACAGAACAGCATGTGCCCTGTCCCAAAGGAGCAGTTGTGAGCAGGCACTGGCTGGTGGCTCCCAGAGTGAAAGCGTAGTCCCAGAACTAGTTATTTTTTCATGTTGACCAACAATACCTCAAAGTAAATTTAAACCAACTGTAGACCAATATTCTGAGGGTCAGACAAAGCCTGCCTGTGGGCCTGCTGGCTGGACACCCAACAGTTTGTGACCAGTAGGACAGCTTCCGCCATGTTATTATGTATAGTTCATATCATTGCTCAAGTGCAACAGTAGATAAAGTTCCTGAAGAAGCTCTCACGCACTGAAGACTGGTAAAGGACTAATTGCAGCTTCTATACCCCCTCTAGGCTGCTAGTCTATTACTAATCAAGGAAGGCAAACCACACAAAGGGGATATAACCTATTCTACTCGGTTTCCCAATGAACTGCCCTCTCTAATACCTATTCTTTTATGGGTCAAGGGTTCACCTGGGTTGCTTTGTTATTGTTTTGTTTTGTTTTTGCTTTTGAGGAGACCAAGTGGCCCTGTGCTAGCCATTGGAGATCTACATGAACAAGGTGGCTACAGGCCTCCCTTCACAGGCTAGAATGGTGAGGTCAGAAATAAAACAAAGAATTCCAATAAAATACGATGAATGCTTAGACAGGGGAAGATTAGGGTCCCAAGGGACCTAACTTAATGTCGGCAGTTCCTGGAAGTTACACTTAAGGCTGAACCCTGAAAAATGCCCAAAGAGGGAGAGGATAAAGGACAAGAATCCTGGCAGAGGGCATGTGAGGTCGGGTGGAGGCAGGAGCTGAGAGCAGGGAATGCCCGAGGGACAGAAAAAAGCCTGGCAGTGTAGACACCCAAAGAGGAGATAAGGGGAGATGTGGCCAGGGTCATATCAAGGAGGGCCTCGTCTGTCTTTACCTTGTGGGTTGTGGGATATTTGCATTTGTAACGTCTCCCCCTTGCAGTGTACAAAGAATGAAGAGCAGAAAGGAGGTGAAGTGGAGACCGTGCTCGCTTTGCCCTTTCGTCCTAGGCCTCTGCTCTCACGGTGAGGCCCTACCCGCCAGGCTGGACAGGAGTGCCAGTCTGGATGCGCTAACCCAGGCATCATCACGCTCACCACACTGCCTTGCGGGAAGACAGAACTGGGAAGCTACGGAGGCAACGGAACTTGGCAGGGGACTGGAAACAGAAGCTCTAACTCTGCCACTTTCTAGTTAGGGAGCCTCGAGCATTGTCCTGACTCCCAGTGGAAAAGGGCACAGCAGCAGTAGAAGTGCATGCTTCCTGCTCCATGGAAACGGTGAGAATCTGGGGCTCCTGGACGTGAGCATGCTGTATCGACTATCATGCGCTGTGCCAGAGCTGAAGATTACAGCTGAACCCAGAAAGGAGACCATAGGCTGGGAATCATTTAAGAAAAAGCATCCCTTTATTCTAAAATAATTTGCAAACATGAACAGATCCCCCAAAGCAACGGACAGGATTCAAATCCTGCTGCTCAGTCCAGAGCAGAACATATCCTGAAATGCGGTAGCCCTGTATTCTCTTATGTTTGCAGACTGGAAGGGCTCTGGGTCCAGTTTGACTGCTTTAAAAGTTTTATTCATTCAATCATTCAAAAGTATTTAGTAGGCTTCAATTCATTAGTGTGCTGTACATATTGGAGGTTCAGCAGTGAGCAAAGTCCCTACCCTCATACTGGAACTTTCCCACATCTGAGGACAATTCAGTTTTATTATTCCATCATTTCTACAGATATTGGCTTAATAAATGCATGTAGAAGACTAGCCAACATTATTTCAAGTTTTATTTATTTTCTCTGTTTTGGCGCACAGAGGAATCTGGTTGAAAGTCAGTCTTAGCAATACTGGACTCATATCACAGTATTATCAGAACAGAAATCCTCTTGTAAACAAAAGTCTCTAAAAGTATTTTCTTATTAATACACAAAACAAACATTTACTGAGTGCCTAAGATGAACAGAAAATTGTGCAAGATGTTATGGGAACAGCACCATAAACAAACAAACGTTCCCTTGGGATAATTTCAGGGAAGACATGTTTGAAAACGCACCTGGAGAAGTCAGTATATGACAGGTACAGACCCAGATAACAAATGCTAACCTCTACTGAGCACCTACTGTGTTCCAGGCACTAGGCTAAGTACTCAACTCAATCCTCACAAAAGCTCCGAGTGGTAAGCACTGTTATCATGCTCAGTTCACAGAGCGGCGACTGTGCCCACCTCCACACACAGTCTGCAACAGAGCCAGAGTCTGGACCACACCGCCTGTTCTCACTTTCTGTATTTTTGGCCTCAATACCATGGAGAGTGAAAAGAAGCCTCACAGGCAGAACCTGGAGGAGGAGTATATTCCCAAGAAAGAGCACCGGACGGGGGCCGAGAGGCCTGGCTCCTTAACTCCAGAACACACACTCTGGGCCTGCAGGGAATCCCCTGTCTTTGGCTCTCCCATGTCTCACCTATAAAGTAAACAGGACCAGAGAGCTTTTCACTCTAAAAATGTTTAAATCTACGGATGAGACAAGCTAGCAAACTGTAATGCCTTTATGGGCCATAACAACTGACCTGTCTGCCTAAAGCATCACATTATCTTTAGTCCTCTTCCAGAACTACAAGTCTGTTTGCTCTGCATCAGTTCTCATCGTGTTTTTATTGAGGAAAAGGGCTAGATAGTAAGTTCTGCTTTTTCTCCATTTTCTCAATAGCAGGATAATTGGTCTGTTGGACAGAGCTATTGGTCTGTTATCATGGGTTTCTCCCAACACATACTGAAGTTATTACTGAGATAAATATAGATAGAGACACACACACATAAATAATGGACACACAGCTGCACATACAGAGTCATAAAAGAATTGTGCAAAATCATAGGTCAGAACCCACTGTAGGTCACGTGGGTAGCATTTGGGGCCTTATCAATAGCATGTTATGTTTTTCTGTGCTAACCAGCTCAGAATTGATACTATATATATTAAAATGTTTTTGTTTTTATTGGTGCAATCTATAGAAGCTGAAGAGGCATCTTCCAATTCACATACTCAATTATTTTAATAAAGTCAGGTATTATCTACATTACAACCAATGTAGTGGTCTCCCATTATGGGTTTGGAACACTTTGTTAAAGATAGTACCCATATCTTGAATCAGCATAAAGCTTTCTTCAGTCTGCCTAGCAACATTTTTTACTTCAGTGATTAATTAAACAAAATGGTAACTGTATGACATTGACCAAATTAATATGTGAAAGTATTCTGAGATTATTTTGTTTCCACAGCTGAAATCACTATTAAGTCATGTTCTTTGCCTTCCTCTATTATATTCTATCTTCTGAAGTTTTAGTACTTTTAATCTGTAGGCATTTTACTTGTTATCTTGATCTGCTATACAAATACTGCCTCAATTTTGTCATCTACAAGCAATATAAATCAGATGTCTTAATTGTTTTCATTCATCTTCTTGGTTTAATAGATGAAGTTTTTTTTTTAAATGTAAAGTGGAATTTATTTTATTTTATTTTTTATATACATATTTTTATTAAGGTATTATTGATATACACTCTTATGAAGGTTTCACATGAAAAAACAATGTGGTTACTACATTTACTCATATTATCAAGTCCCCACTCATACCCCAATGCAGTCACTGTCCATCAGTGTAGTAAGATGCCACAGATTCACTGTTTGCCTTCTCTGTGCTACACTGTTTTACCCATGATGCCCCACACATGTGTACTAAACATAATACCCCACAATCCCCTTCTCCCACCCTCCCCACCTGCCCTCCCACACCCCTCCCCTTTGGTAACACTACTTCCTTCTTGGACTCTCTGAGTCTGCTGCTATTTTGTTCCTTCAGTTTTGCTGCATTCTTATACTCCACAAATGAGGGAAATCATTTGGCATTTGTCTTTCTCTGCCTGGCTTATTTCACTGAGCATAATATCCTCCAACTCCATCCATGTTGTTGCAAATGGCAGGATTTGTTTCCTTCTTATGGCTGAATAGTATTCCATTGTGTATATGTACCACTCTTTTTATCCATTCATCTACTGATGGACACTTAGGTTGCTTCCATATCTTGGCTATTGTAAAAACTGCTGCAATAAACATAGGGGTGCATATGCCTTTTTGAATCTGAGAAGTTGCATTCTTTGGGTAGATTCCAAGGAGTGGGATTCCTGGGTCAAATGGTATTTGTATTTTTAGTTTTTTGAGGAACCTCCATATTGCTTTCCACAGTGGTTGAACTAGCTTACATTCCCACCAGCAGTGTAGGAGGGTTCCCCTTTCTCCACATCCTCGCCAGCATTTGTTATTCTTAGTCTTTTGGTTGGTGGCCATCCTTACTGGTGTGAGGTGATATCTCATTGTGGTTTTAATTTGCATTTCCCTGATGATTAGTGATGTGGAGCATCTTTTCATGTGTCTGTTGGCCATCTGAATTTCTTCTTTGGAGAACTCTCTCTTCATATCCCTGCCCATTTTTTAATTGGGTTATTTGCTTTTTGGGTGTTGAGGAGTGTAAGTTCTTTATATATTTTGGATGTTAGCCTCCTGTTGGATATGTCATTTACAAATATATTCTCCCACACTGTAGGATATATTTTTGTTCTGTTGATGGTGTCCTTTGCCATACAGAAACTTTTTAGTTTGATGTAGTCCCATGACTTCCTTTTTGCTTTTGTTTCCCTTGTTCGAGGAGATGCGTTCAGGAAGAAGTCACTCATGCTTATATTCAGGGGATTTTTGCCTATGTTGTCTTCTAAGAGTTTTATGGTTTCATGACTTACATTCAGGTCCTTGATCCATTTCGAGTTTACTTTTGTGTATGGGGTTAAACAATAATCCAGTTTCATTCTCTTGCATGTAGCTGTCCAGTTTTGCCAACACCAGCTGTTGAAGAGGCTGTCATTTCCCCATTGTATGTCCATGGCTCCTTTGTCATATATTAATTGCCCATATACAGTTGGGTTTATATCAGGACTCTCTAGTCTATTCCATTGGTCTATGGGTCTGTTCTTGTGCCAGTACCAAATTGTCTTGAGTACTGTGGCTTTGTAGTAAAGCTCGAAGTTGGGAAGCATAATCCTCCCAGCTTTATTCCTCCTTCTCAGGATTGCTTTGGCTATTCGGGGTCTTTTGTGATTACATATGAATTTTAGAGTGATTTTCTCTAGTTCGTTGAAAAATGCTGTTGGTATTTTCATAGGAATTGCATTGAATCTGTGGATTGCTTTAGGCAGGATGGCCATTTTGACAATATTAATTCTTCCTATCCATGAACACAGGATGTGTTGGTATCTTCTTTAATTTCTGTCATGAGTGTCTTGTAGTTTTCAGAGTATAGGTCTTTCACTTCCTTAGTTAGGTTTATTCCTAGGTATTTTATTCTTTTTGATGCAACTGTAAATGCAATTGTTTTCCTGATTTCTCTCTCTGCTAGTTCATTGTTAGTGTATAGGAATGCCACAGATATCTGCGTATTAATTTTGTATCCCACAACTTTGCTGAATTCAGATATTAGATCTAGGAGTTTTGGAGTGGATTCTTTAGAGTTTTTTATGTATAATATCACGTCATCTGTGAACAGGGACAGTTTAACTTCTTCCTTGCCAATCTGGATGCCTTTTATGTCTTTGTGTTGTCTGATTGCTGTGGCTAGGACCTCTAGTAATGTTGAATAGAAGTAGGGAGAGTAGGCATCCTTGTTGTGTTCCCAATCTTAAAGGAAAAGCTTTCAGCTTCTCGCTCTTAAGTATAATGTTGGCTGTGGGTTTGTCATATATGGCCTTTATTATGTTGAGGTACTTGCCCTCTATACCCATTTTCTTGAGAATTTTTATCATGAATGGATGTTGAATTTTGTCAAATGCTTTTTATGGAGATGATCATGTGGTTTTTGTCCTTCTTTTTGTTGATGTGGTGGATGATGTTGATGGATTTTCAAATGTTGTACCATCCTTGAATCCCTGGAATAAATCCTACTTGATCATGGTGTATGATCCTTTAGATGTATTTTTGAATTCGGTTTGCTAATATTTTGTTGAGTATTTTTGCATCTATGTTCATCAGGGATATTGGTCTGTAGTTTTCTTTTTTTGTGTTGTCTTTGCCTGGTTTTGGTATTAGAGTGATGCAGGCCTCATAGAATGAGTTTGGAAGTATTCCCTGTTCTTCTACTCCTTGGAAAAATTTAAGGAGGATGGGTATTAGGTCTTCACTAAATGTTTGATAAAATTCAGTGGTGAAGCCATCTGGTTCAGGCATTTTGTTCTTAGGTAGGTTTTTGATTACCAGTTCAATTTTGTTGCTGGTAATTGGTCTGTTGAGATTTTCTGTTTCTTTCTGGGTCAGCCTTGGAAGGTTGTATTTTCCTAGAAAGTTGTCCATTTCTTCTAGGTTATCCAGTTTGTTAGCATACAATTTTTCATAGTATTCTCTCATAATTCTTTGTATTTCTGTGGTGTCTGTAGTGTTTTTCCTTTCTTATTTCTGATTCTGTTTATGTGAGTAGACTCTCTTTTTTTCTTGATAAGTCTGGCTAGGGGTTTATCAATCTTGTTTATTTTCTCGAAGAACCAGCTCTTGCTTTCATTGATCCTTTCTATTGTTTTATTTTTCTCAATTTTATTTATTTCTGCTCTAATCTGTCTAATATCCCTCCTTTTACTGACTTTGGGTCTCATTTGTTCTTCTTTTTCTAGTTTCATTAATGGTGTGTTTAGACTGCTCATATGGGATTGTTCTTCTTTCCTGAGGTAGGCCTGTATTGCAATATACTTTCCTCTTAGGACAGCCTTCGCTGCGTCCCACAGATTTTGTGGTGTTGAATTATTGTTTTCATTTGTCTCCATATATTGCTTGATCTCTGTTTTTATTTGGTCATTGATCCACTGATTATTTAGGAGCATGTTGTGAAGCGTCCATGTGTTTGTGGGATTTTTCATTTTCTTTGCATAATTCATTTTTAGTTTAATACCTTTGTGGTCTGAGAAACTGGTTGGTACAATTTCAATCTTTTTGAATTTACTGAGGCTCTTTTTGTGGCCTAGTATATGATCTTTTGTAGAAAATGTTATATGCACTTGAGAAGAATGTGTATTCTGCTGCTTTCGGGTGTAGAGTTCTGTAGATGTGTTAGGTCCATCTGTTCTAATGTGTTGTTCAGTGCCTCTGTCTCCCTACTTATTTTCTGTCTGGTTGATCTGTCCTTCAGAGTAAGTGGTGTGTTGAAGTCTCCTAGAATGACTGCATTGCAGTCTATTTCCCCCTTTACTTCTGTTAGTATTTGTTTCACATATGTAGGTGCTCCTGTGTTGGGCACATAGATATTTATAATGGTTATATCTTCTTGTTGGATTGACCTCTTTATCATTATGTAATGTCCTTCTTTGTCTCTTGTGACTTTCTTTGTTTTGAAGTCTGTTTTGTCTGATATAAGTATTGCAACTCCTGCTTTTTTCTCCCTATTAGTTGCATGAAATATCTTTTTCCATCCCTTCACTTTTAGTCTGTATATGTCTTTGGGTTTAAAGTGAGTCTCTTGTAGACAGCATATAGATGGGTCTTGTTTTTTCATCCATTCAGTGACTCTATGTCTTTTGATTGGTGCACTCAGTCTATTTACATTTAGGCTGATTATGGATAGGTATGTACTTAATGGCATTGCAGGCTTCCGATTCGTGGTTACCAAAGGTTCAAGGTTGACTTCCTTACTATCTAAGAGTCTAACTTAACTCACTTAATATGCTATTACAAACACAGTCTAAAGGTTCCTTTTTTTTTCCTCCTCCTTTTTCTTCCTCCACCATTCTTTATATATTAGGTATCATATTCTGTACTGTTTGTCTATCCCTTAATGACTTTGGGGATAGTTAATTTAATTTGGCATTTGCTTAGTAATTAGCTGTTCTACTTTCTGTACTGTGGTTTTATTACCTCTGGTGACAGCTATTAAACTGTAGGAACAGTTCCATCTATAGCAGTCCCTCCAAAATACACTGTAGAGATGGTTTGTGGGAGGTAAATTCTCTCAGCTTTTGCTTATCTGGGAATTGTTTAATCCCTCCTTCAAATTTAAATGATAATCTTTCCTGATAAAGTAATCTTAGTTCAAGGCCCTTCTGCTTCATTGCATTAAATACATCATGCCACTCCCTTCTGGCCTGTAAGGTTTCTGTTGAGAAGTCTGATGATAGCCTGATGGGCTTTCCTTTGTCTGTGACCTTATTTCTCTCTCTGGCTGCTTTTAATAGTCTGTCCTCATCCTTGATCTTTGCCATTTTAATTACTATATGTCTTGCTGTTGTCTTCCTTGGGTCCCTTGTGTTGGGAGATCTGTGCACCTCCATGGTCTGAGAGACTATCTCCTTCCCCAGATTGGGGAAGTTTTCAGCAATTACCTCCTTAAAGACACTTTCTACCCCTTTTTCTCTCTTCTTCTTCTTCTGGTACCCCTATAATGCAAATATTGTTCCGTTTGGATTGGTCATACAGTTCTCTCAATATTCTTTCATTCTTAGAGATCCTTTTTTCTCTCTGTGCCTCACCTTCTTTATATTCCTCTTCTCTAGTTTCTATTTCATTTATTGTCTCCTCCACCATATCCAATCTGCTTTTAATACTGTCCATTGTGCTCTTCAATGATTGGATCTCCAACCAGAGTTCATTCCTGAGTTCTTGAATATTTTTCCGTACCTCCATGAGCATGTTGATGATTTTTATTTTGAACTCCCTTTCAGGGAGAGTCATGAGGTCGATATTTAAATCTTTCTCAGGAGTTGTATTAATAATTTTACTCTGGACCAGGTTTCTTTGGCATTTCATATTTGTGTATGGCACCCTCTAGTACCCAGAAGCTCTACTCTCTGGAGCTGCTCAGCCCCTGAAGCAATGTCGGGGGTTGCAGGGTAGTGGTATTGGTGCCTGGGGGGAGGAAAGAGCTGTTTCCTTCTTTCTGGCTGCTACGCCTGTCTCCACTGCCTTTCCCGGTTTGCAAGCCCCGTGGGGCTGGCCAGATGAAAGGCGCAGTAGGCTGCCTATCACTGAAGGGGTTTTGGGAGCTCTGTAGGCAGCCAGGGAGTTGGAGCACCTGAAGATTGTGAAAGCTCCCAACCTGCTGGCAGAGTGCACCCAGGCAATTTTGTCTACCTGTCCTTTCTCCTGAGGAGAAAGCTCTGTGCAATCATTGCCCCTTTAGCAGCTCTCTTGCTAATGGCTTCTTTGTTAGGAAGTCTCTCAGACTGCCTGCCTTTCTTTTGTCCCAGAGCAGCCGGATATGGATACCTGCTTTCCACAGGCAGCTGGAATCTTAGTCTCTCCAGGAATTCTGCCTGTCTTAGCTTTCCAACCCCCTAATTACGAGAGTATCATGCAAGCACCATGAAATGTAGGTTTGTGCTCCCAGAGCAGATTTCCAGAGTTAGGTATTCAGCAGTCCCAGTTCTCCATTCCTTCCCTGCTCCATTCCTCTTCCTCCCACCAGTGAGCTGGGGTGGGGGAAGGGCTTGGATGCCGCAGGGCCACAGCTTTAGTACGTTACCCTGTTCTGTGAGGTCTGCTCTTGTCTTCAGGTATATGCAGTTTGGTGCAGTCCTCTTTCCTGTTGCTCTTTTAAGAGTAGTTGTATTAGTTATGTTTTCGTATTATATGCAGTTTTAGAAGGAAGCCTCTGTCTCTCCTCTCTCGCCACCATCTTTTGAATAGATGAAGTTTTATACTACTTTGGGTTGATGTATAAAACTTCTTATTTTACCTGATGCAAATGTCCTAATTATATGTAGATGGAGCCATCCTGTATTGCGAATTGATTTAGAACAATTACTGTAAACATAGCTCCAGCCTTTGAAATACATTTTTAACATTCTATTCACGGATAACAATGTCACTTGCCCATCACAGGAGCAGTGCCAGGCAGGGAGCCATGGGCCAGATCCCGGCTATGGGCCCAGTTGCCGACTAGCCGTATGGCCTTGGGAGGCTTATTCCGTCTTGTTGGGTCTTTGTAGCCTCATCTCAAACACAAAGAGGAAAGATGATCTCATCTCTGAATCTCCTTCAGCTTTTCTTAGTTTTTATTAACCTGTTACTTGGCTATTTTCTCTCCATAGGACAGTGGAGAAGGACCAAATTGTCTACTGAATTGCAAATATCCCAAAATGCTAACCTGAAGCTCTTGCTGTAGCAAGCATGGCAAGCAGTTGAAGGCACAGCACTGTTCTTCATGTTTTATACAAGGTATTACCAAAGTCAGTTGTTCCTAAACAGAAGCATAGATGGATAAGAACTCTCTGAAGGAGTCCTAGCTTTTCATAACTACAATGAAATAATTTCCCTTTTGTGAAATGTAAAATGATGCTTAGGCATTATCATCTCTAATGGTAACAATGGTATTTAGATGAACAGTTGCAGTCCTATAGGACATGTGGAAATAAAGAACAAGAAAAATGACTTGTCCTGGTGCCCTCGCTTTAGAAAAAAAGAAGTCCAGTACAGAAGCTAAGGGCAGAACAAGTTAGAGACAGTGCTGGCTAATCATGAACAACTCTGGACACTATGTGCTATGTGTGGTCACACTTCAACATGCCATCTTTGTACAAGGAGACCATCAGACCAACGATAGAAGTAGTTACAGTGGAAGCTACCTAATTCAGCAAATAAGTTCAGGACCCATAAACATCTGTCTAACCTAAACTGTGTTAACATATACTGCTGACTTTTAAAATTTCTGGCGATGGCTGTCTGTATTCATCACAGAGGATGACATACTTTTAGAAAAGTTTTAATTTCATCTCTCATTTTAATTCTGGAGGTATAACAAAACTAGACCTGCTTGGACACTAGTGTTTTTTTTTTAAATAACTATTAGATAAACCCCCTTTTTATGGTTTGTTAACATGCAGCACACTACAGTATTTCCTGTAGTATATCTTGTATTATGAAGAGAATTGTGACTCTCCTAAAAATTTTATCCCTGGGGAGTGGGCAGGGTACAGCATATTTCTGAGTGTATTGAGGCCCTAGATAAAATAAAGTGTCCAACTCATGAAAGCCCTATGAGTTGACACTTTCATAATGGTTGTAATGTATACTGATGGTGCTACAATCACCCAAACTGTCAGAGATGGGCTATGTGGCCTTGACAACGGTCTTTTCTGACCAGTACATGTATGTACCCTACCATTAAAAATTTAATTTTGATCTCTAAATTCAAATTATGGCATTGATTGTTAGTGTTCAGCAATATAGTTGTTGGTTATAATCTTGGTTGTTTCAAATTATAATATTTATTTGTCATTTTATACTATGCTTGGAATGTTGTATGGCCTGTCAATAGAGAAAAAAATCTAAATGAATCAAATAATTTGCTCGTAACTGGAACACATTTCTTGCATAGGTGAGGTAAACCACAGATGACTGAAACATTAGGAAAGGAAATCTTTAAATCCAAAAGCAAAATTTGTACTTACTTGAGATGGCTGCCTTGTAGAATGTTGGAAAAAATTCTCTAAGACGGTATTTGGTATAGCCTTTCGAACATCCTCTTTAATGCCAAATGTTTTAGCTAGAGGTATGGCAATAAACCTACAAAAATATGAAAGAAAGTTAAGTTCAAAATCTGAGAATGAATCGATGATGACACCAGAAAACTCAAGCAGAAACTTTGACATTCAAAATATAAGATCAGTCATTCATTCATGTGTCACTGGGCTACCTACAGCCAACGAACCTCTGCCTTGCAGAAGTTCAAGGACAGCACATTTTGAGACTTTCTTTACGAGCAATAACTTAAAAAAATTAAATACTTGCACAGTTCTAAAATGCATTTTATATAAATCCAGAAATTGGGATAAGCCATTCCACTTAGAGTTTTATTTCTAAGAATTCCAAGAATTAAAAAATAGCTCAGATATTAAAAGTTGTATTTGGTGATATTATTGCAAAGAAATTTTAAGCTCCTACTTAAAGTTCTAGCTTATAGAAAAATGGCATGACTCTTGGGTAAATATTTAGGAATGGGACTGTTAAAAGTTCTAGCTTATGGAAAAATGTCATGACTCTTGGGGTAAATATCTACGAATGGGACTGATGGGTGGTATGACAAGTATATATTTAACTTCATAAGAAATTGGCAAACTGTTTTCCGAAGTGGCTGTACCATTTTGCGTTCCCACTAGTAATGACACAGTTCCAGTTACCCCATATCCCTGCCAACACTTGGGATTGCTAGTCATTTTAGGTTCAGCAATTCTAGTGGATATGACTGGTTTTCACTGATTTTCCACTCTAATTTTTATTATTTCCTAATTTCTGCTTATAAGTTTAAATTTCTCTTTTTCTAAGCTTACTAAGGTAGAAGTTTAGATTATTTAAAGTCTTTCTTCTTTTTAAATATAGGTCTTTATACTATAAATTTCATTGGTGCTTTTGTTGCATCTCACAGATTTGGATATGGCGCTTTCTTTTTCATTCATCTCAAAGTATTTTCTAATTTACCTTCTGACCCATTGGTTATTTAGAATTATGCTGTTTAATTTCCACATATTTGCTAATTTCCCAATTTCCTTCTGTTAATGATTCTAATTTCATTTCATTATAGTCAGGAAACATACTTTATGTAATTTCAATCCTTTTACATTTATTGGGACTTGTTTCATGGCCCAGCATATGGCCTATTCTGGAGAATGTTCTTTGTGCACCTTGTGCATATGAGAAGAATGTATTCTGCTGTTACTGGGTGGTGTGTTCTGTAAATGTCTATTAGGTCTCATGTGTTTATAGTGTTTATTGGGCCTTCAATTTCCTTGTTGATCTTCTGCTTATTCTATCCATTATTTAAAGTGGGAGTTAAAGTCTATACTATTACTGTTGCCTATTTTTCCCTTCAATTCTGTCATTTTTTTGCTTCATGTATTTTGGGACTCTGTTGTTAGATACATTAATGTTTATAATTGTTGTATCTTCTTGATAGATTTACACTTTTACATTATAAATGTCCTTTGTTTCTAGTAACAATTCTAAAGTTTGTCAAAATCTAAATTGTCTGATGTTAATATAGCTACTCCAGTTTTCTTTTGGCTACTATTCACATGATATATCTTTTTTACTTTCAACTAATTTATGTATTTGAATCTAAACTATGTTTCTTACAGAAAGTATACAGTAGGATCATGCACTCTATCCATTAGTCCTATGTATGCTTTTAGTTGGAGTATTTAATCTGTTTACACTTAATGTAAATTACATTTAATTACTGATGAGACAAGATTTATGTCTATTTTGTTTCCTATACACCTTATGTCTTCATTGTTTCTCTATTCTTCCATAACTATGTTCTTTTGTGTAAATAGATACTTTCTAGTGTACCTTTTTAATTCTTACCTTTGTTTACTTATTTTCTTAAGTTATTTTCTTAGTGGTTAAACTAGGGATTACAATTAACATTCAGTTCAGATTAATTAAAAGTAATTTCAGCAGTATAAAAAAATTCCATTACCTCCCCTTTCTGTGCTATTATTTTCATATTCAAGTTATTGTCCTATATTCTCTAATTTCAGTCTGGAGGTCCCTTTAGTATATCTTGTAGGATTGGTACACTAGCAACAAATTCTTCCAGCTTTTGTTTATCTGAGAATGTCTTAATTTTTCTTTTTATCTTTGCCTTTTGACCATTTGTGATGTACCTAGGTGTGGATCTCTTTAAGTTCATCATACTTAGAGTTTGTTTAGGTTCTTGAATGTGTAGAATAATGTTTATTATCACATTTGGAGACATTTTTGGCCATTTATTTCTCCAAATATTTTCCATCCTGTTCATTTTCTCCTCTTCTTCTGGAATTCGCATTATGCACATGTTGCTGTACTTGATGATGCCCCACAGGTCTCTGAGGTTCTTTGTTTTTCTTTATCCCTTTTTTTTCCTGTTCCTTACACTACTGACTCTTCTGCCTGCTCAGACATGCTGTTGAGCTCCTCTAGTGATTCTTCAACTCCTGAATTTCTATTGATTTCTTTTTGTAATTTATAATTTCTATCTCTTCACTGATATTCTTGATTTGGTGAGCATTGTTCTCATTTTTTCCTTTAGTTCTTAAGCATGGTTTTCTCTAGTTCTCTATTTA
Source organism: Phataginus tricuspis (assembly GCA_029783875.1). Taxonomy (NCBI): domain Eukaryota; kingdom Metazoa; phylum Chordata; class Mammalia; order Pholidota; family Manidae; genus Phataginus; species Phataginus tricuspis. The sequence continues at coordinate 8,739,779 of JAQQAC010017683.1, read as the reverse complement.
AAATAGCTAATTTAAAATCTTTGTCTAATAAGGCCAACAGCTAAGTTTTGTAAGGGACACTTTCTGTTGACTGATGTTTTTTCTTGTGTGGGGGACATACTTTCATATTTCTTTGCATGCCTTATAATCTTTTGCTGAAAATTGGACATGTTAAATAATATACTGGAGCAATTTTGGAAATCAGATTACCTTCCACCCCCCTACTCCACACAACCTCTTCAGACTTTTGCTATTTGCTGTCATTGCCATTTGTTCAGTTACTTTTTTGAACTTATCTGTGAGGTCTGTATTCTTTGTCATGTGCTCACTAAAGTCTCTATTAGGTTGGCTTATGGGTTATCTAATGATTGACAGAATTTCCTTAAATGCCTGGAACCCATAAGTTCCCCAGTCTTTGCCAAGGAGCACTGTGTACATTTTGGGGCATATCTTCAACACTCGGCCAGGCAGCTGACTTTAGCCTTCACTTCCTGTTTGCCCAGAACCTCAGGATCATCCAGAGGTGAGACTTGAATGCCCTGGGTCTTTGGGAGTGTGTGGATAGCCCTGGGCATGCCCAGAGCTCTATAAATTCAAGTGGTCTGATTTCCAAGAATATGCCAGAGCTTTTCAGAGCCCCCTATGGGCATCTTGCTTCCCAGCTTTTCTTCTAAAGCTTTTTGATTACTCTATTTTTTGTGCCAATTGTTATCTGCTACCTCAGGCAGTCCCAAAGCAAATGAATTTCCTCTAATTGTTTTAGAGAAGAACCTCCAGGAAAAAGGCTTTTCTCACTGGGGAATTCTGAGTCAGGTCAAATAAAGACAGCCTTGTGAATACTGTCTTCCAGCGAACCACCAGACAGGTCAGCTAATGACATTTCTCTGGTAATGATGCTTTGAAGGACCTACAATTCTGTTTTGCACCCTTCAATGGCTTCCAGGCTACTGGTTTCCACTGAAATTAAGAACTGTTCCTTTTCCAAGGCTCTCACAGAAGTGGAAAGGGCAGGATAGGAATAGGGCCACAAGTGCCACAATACTTGCTCTTTCCAAGAATCAGCTGTTTTTCTTAAATAACACTCCCTAGATTGTTACAAACCTTTGGTCAATTCTGAATTCTGAAAAGTCAATTTTGACATTTTTTGGTAGTTTTCCAACTGTTTTTATGGAGGAGAGACTTTTCAGAGGTCTTTACTCTGACATTTTTGTTAACTTCCATTGTAGTAGTGGTTTTAGTTTGCATTTTGCTAATGACTAATGATGTTGGATATCTTTTCATCTGTTAACTTGCCATTTTGGTATATCTTTGGTGAAGTATCTGCTCAAATCTTTTGCCCATTTTTAAAATGAAGTTATTTCTTTGTTTATTATTGAGTCATAAGAGTTCTTCATATATTCTGGGTTTAAATCCCTCATCAGATATATGTTTGGCATATATTTTCTCCCATTCCATGACTTGTCTTTTTATTTTATTTATGTTTTTAAAGATGATTATTAAGGCATTTTTTTAAAAATATGGAATGCTTAACAAATTTGCATGTCATCCTTGCACAGGGGTCATTCTAATCTGTGTATCATTCCAATTTTAGTATATGTGCTGCTGAAGTGAGTCCTACTAAGGCAATTTTGCATATCATATAACTCACCTTTTTCAAGTATACTATTCAGTGATTTTTTTTTAGCAAATTTACCAAGTTGTATAATTGTCACTATGAATCAGTTTAAACTTTAAAATCAAGAAAAAACATTCAAATATGATCCCTTATGTATATTTACCTTTAATCCCTGGTCCCTGTCACCCTTGCCCTAAGCAATCACTAATATATTTCTTTATAGCTTTGCCTTATCTGGATATTCCATATAATGGAATCATATAATATGTGGTTGCTTGTGTCTGGCTTCTTTCATTGAGCCTAGTGTTTTTGAGAACCATCCATGTATTTGGGTGTATCTGGAGTTCATTTCTTTTTAATGTTGAATAATAATCCATTGTATGGATATACACACTTTTATGATGTCTTTTGAAGAGCAAACATTTTAGCAATTTATCAAGAGAAATAAAAGCATATGTCCACACAAATTCTTGTACTCAAATGTTCATAGCAATAGCCACAATTATTCATAATAGCCCAAAACTGTAAGCAATCCAAATTCCCATCAACTAGTTGAAGGATAAATAAACTGTGGTATATCAATATGTTGAAACTATTTGGCAATAATAAGGAATCACTGATACATGCTAACAACATGAAAAAATCTCAAAAGCATTATGCTAACTGAAAGAAGTCAGATATAAAAGACTATAATCTATATGATTCCATTTATAGGAAATCCAAGAAAATGCAAAATTTTACTGACAGAAGGCATATCAGTGATTGCCAGAAGCTAATAGGTGGGGAGAAGATTAACTGAATGAGGTAGAAAAGAGTTTTAGCTGGATTGGGATCTTCTATATACTAACTGTAGTGATGGTTATGTGGTTGTACACATTTGTCAAAATGCATCAAATTTTGGATGCACCTTATATATATAAATCATACTTCTACAAAGCTTATTTTTTAAAATAATGGTATGTCCCTGTTCTTCCTTCAGTTCTAACAAAGACTCTGTACTCTACCAGGTTAGCCTATGTGTTTGTTAATTAGATGCTGGAAATCTTAGTTATGAATAATCACTTAGCCCTTTAATTCATTCTCTTTATAACCATGGGAGTTGAATAAAAAATTTCCTAAGATATTCTGATAAAATGAATCAGCCAGTCCAACTTCCAGATGGATTAAGTTCTCCTGGAAATGGCCCATATATTTCAGAGACATATAAAAACAAATTATGCACCAGATGTACACAGAGCAATGTGGACAGATTATAAAACAGAGTGCTGTATTTTTTAAAAAAGAAGAAACAGAGTAAGGTCTTGTCATCATACTATTTATGTTAACTAACAATATATGCACTTACTGTTCATGCACATGTTTTACTGGGTCATACAAATAAAAAGTTATCAAATATATTAGAACCCAGCAAGAGGAAATGTGACTAGGAAATGGGAATAAAAGGTAATTAATGAAAAAGTTAATTCAAATCAACTGATCAATCAAAAGAGGTTTTATACAGACCAAAGATAGGATGATTTGATTTGGGGAATATGATTAATGAATTCCCCCTTTGCATAAAAGGTCGAAATAAAACAAAACTAAGATGTCCTGAAAATTAAAATTAACAAAGCCTCAAAAAAATATTTGATAGGGTTTTGGATAAATAATGGAATTAGTTCATTTTTCCAAACTACTAGTTGGAAATTTTTATTGATGAAAACACCCATTATTTTTATTAGTAGGAAGCACAAATACAAAATGGTTTAATATGGTAATGGATTCTCAATTATATTCACTCACTGCTATCACCTCGAATTAATAAGTTAAGAAAAATAAAATGTCACATTAGAGTTGAGCCAAAGAAGATTTATTGTAAGGAACGAAGTACGACCAATCCCAAAGCCAAATGAAGCATAACATTCTCCTCTTGAGGGTCATGTGAGGGGTTAGTATATGGATAAGTATGGACTGTGGATAACTATACATATCCACAGCATACTTGCTGATATAAGGAGCAAGTCTGTATATTAAAATCATTCATTTAAACAAGAGGGAAAAATATGGTCCTGTTGTTAACATGTCCAGGCTTCAAGGGCAGATATAACATTTTCAATAGAACAGGGGAGGTATATAATTATAGTTTCCTACTTCAGCATTATCCTTCCTTTTCAAGCAAATCATCCCTTCATCTAATTTAAGTGTAAATAAATGTGAAGAGGTACACTTAATATAAAATCTATTTTGAAAAAGGAGAAAAGAAAGAAAGACAATAAACACTTGATAAACTGAACATATAACTGAAAAGAGAAGGGAAATGACAGATCTTAGCTCTAAAAGAACCTTAGAGATTAACTTGTCTGAATTTTAATTTTATTGATATTAAATAGAGAAAAACATCTTAAAGTAAGAAAAAAGAATTGAACTTCTGCTCCCGTATAAATGGTTCAAAGTTAGGTTAATTATCGGGGAACGAATCTCTTAGGTTAGCCTCTACTGCAGAACTTAGCCTTCAAGTGGTCTCACTCAGGCACCTAGACAACCTCCTCTTGGTCTAGCACTGTATCAGTTACCTGTGAGCTAAAATTCCAGCAATCCCAGACTCCCCTTTTTTCGATATTATTTTATAGAATTAAAGGAAGGCAGCCCTTGGCAGATATTAAGCATGTGAAGTTTAAATGCTTTTCCTAAATAGAAACAATAACTGGCATAAGATTGACTCCCAGTTCCTAAGGATTCAAAGGCTCTTTGAGCAGGGTTTATATAAGACCTGAGAGGGTTTTATATAAGAGTACAAAATATCTGGAGCAACATAACTCTCAGACAGCACTTAAGTCTAACGTACATATTTTGAGACTATTTCAATATAGCAGATTTAGTAACAATCCTTCAGCTCCTGTAAATTGCTAAAGATGGGATGCTCCACCTAGCCTTCTTTAAAGTATCATGTATGTACTATTCCATCATGCCGTTATGCTACTCAGCAGATATGGGAGAGTGGAGAATGTATTCTTTTTACAATTAAGTAAAAAAAAAAAAAGATTACCTTCTGATTTTATCACCTCCACCCCTCTTTAACTCTTCTAGAACCACAATTTACTCTGAAATAATGCGTTTGTTCCACAAGTGTTTAAATTTGAGTAGCTTAGATTCTCTTTAAATCACACTTCAGACATATTAAAGAATGCCCAGAATTTGGATAAACTGCTATTCTGGACTGCCAGCTACCACAGGGGGAAAAAAAAAAAAAAAAAAGGAAAAGAAACACATAAACTACAACTAAAACTTGTAAGGGAAGGAAATCCTAAATACAAAGTTAATGTTAGTCATTTGCAAATTATCTACTTCTCTGTTCTTCATCATTAATGTTCTTTGTTCTTCCTGACTATAAATGTGTCCTGGCTGGTACTAAAAGACAAAAATGAGCCAGCCAAATCACAACTCCTGGTCACTTCACAGAATGAAAAGGTATAACATAAACACAGTATAGGTCAAAAGAAGGAAGCTTTCTTATGATAAATATGTCATCATAGATGCTGAAACATAGTGTCAGATTTACGTGAATTTTTAAGATACTTCAGAAAATTTCATTTACTATCATTCTTTAAGCTACATCTTCTGTATTTCCAAAAGATACTAATTTACTCTCTTATGTCATAAGCAGTATTTCACTGGGAAAGATAAAAATATAACCATGAACCTGGTGTTATAACACATGGTTCAAGTCCTAAATCTACCCTTTACATAGTAGCTATGGGACCTTGGCCAGATCACTTATCCCTCATTTTCTTAACTGAGATCATATCACTGGTGATTTTACAAACCTCTTAAACTTTAAGTTTTTACTCAAATTCAAGGTATAAGTAATTTTATTTTATTTATAACTGGTTTCATCTATTGGAAATTACATAGAAGCCCTGGAAAAAATATAAACTTATATTTCAAAAAGCATGATTTCCCTCCCATGTCAAATTTTCCTTCCTTCTATTACATTAAAAGAGATATGAGACTAGTGAAACAACACATGATTTTCTGTGGTCATAGAATGGAAAAGGCTAGGATGAGTTGTGGGGAGTTAAAGTTATAAGGAGATAGGAAAGATAATATAGACTATACTTAGAGACCACATTTAATTTGGGAAGAAGCAAGATTGGTCCTGGGAATTAAAAGAGGGCTGGATTCCTTCCTGACTGTTGTTGGAAAGGCCAAGACCAAGATATAACAAGTTAGTCCTCCACAGCTGTACCCCCTTGGCAACCAAAAGATCCCTGTCTTGATCAAAACATAGGAAATGGAGCTGTTCACCAAAAAGTAGGAAATCTGTAGTGCAAATAAGTAGAGGACCTAAATATCAAATTCAAAGATCACTAGACACCATGGAAGAAAAAAGCAAGTATTTCAGGAGAGTTCATAGTAATTTGCTAATTTGGAAGTGAAGTGGCAAAATCTCCTTTGTTTAATGCATTCTTTGACAAATCCAAACATGCGAGTAAAAATTAGAATTAATTGTCAAAAAGTAAGACCATTTCAAATATTCTCAGCTAGAGTTTACTGGTATCCAGGGGGTGTTCTCTTCCTCCCAATAGCAACAGCACATTGTTGGCCCACATGAAGTTATTTGTATAAAAACCTTCTGGTGAGTCCATGAAACAGAACTGGTCAAACTAACTCTCAAGATAAGAACCCTGCAAATGGTTATAAACATATGATCTGCATTACAGTTAGTCTTGGACAAAATGATCTTTATCAAACTTTGTCTTAAGTTTTTCCAGCTCTTGACATTCGAATATTCTTTTTGCTCCAAAAAAACTAATGTGCTAATAACAGTTTTTTTGAAATAGAGACAACTGCAGAGATTATAGATGAGCATTTATCTCTTGTTATCATAACACTAGTACAGTTTTAATAAAAACATTGGAAGTAATATCTAAATTAAATTAAGAGAAAGAAGTTTACTTTTTTTTAAGAAAGCAAATTCATATGTTTTTCTTTGGTTTCCTTCTACTTGGAATGAAGGGCTGCTATTAAAACTTTCAATAAACCCTTAAAATAAACTATGGTATAAAGCAGTATTAAGTTTGGTCTTTAATGAGCCATTTTCGCTATTTCATAGGCATTTCTAAGATGATAATGCATCCCCTAGTCATAGACTCTTCCAACACTACCTTTCTGGGAATACATGCCCTTTGTCAGACAGCAAGGTATATAGAAGATGAACTGGGTTCCTGGACAGTCATTGACACTAAGAAGCTCTGTGGTCCTTAAATTCTCTTGATTTTAATTTTTTTTAACTGTAATTTTTCATCAAGGAAAAATATTTTTCCCCAAGGAGACTGTGCTCCTAATTTTTATTTGTTCAGCTTCTAGATAATATTTGATGTGCATTTGATTTGATGAACTCTCCCACGAATCTGCAGCCCAATAGTAACAACCTCTGAATAACAAATTCTTTAAGGATCTCATCAAAATTTCATTATTCTGGTGTTGGGCCAAAGAAGGGAAATGGGAAGGAAAGACACACAAACACTACTTACTTTTCAAAGAAATGTCTGATAATCAGCAAGACGAAAGCATATGGAATTGTCATATATAAATGAGAAGCTTTTACAAAGACGAGTCCATCATGATCTTCAAGATCTGACCACTTCATTGCTGGAGGAAGCCAGAATCTTTCCAACCAAAACCATTCTTTAAACATCTGAAACATTCTAGAGAGATGGAAAAAGAATACATTAGACTTATAAAATAAATACCTAAAATTGAAGCAGCATTGAGCACCTCTATTCAAAATCCCTAACCCAGAGAGTTTTGAAAAGAAGACAAGAATGGAATACTATTATTTAATGGGTTTCATGACTCTTCATTGCTTTAAACAAGAATCACTCTGCCAATACTCTCAGAACACCTTTGGCTGTGGAATGGCACATGGTTTAACACACCACAGTTCACACTTTTGGTACAACATACATTAATACTATGGGTACGTGGTATGTGTCTTCCTCTTACATGATTCTATGGTATGAAAAATTACTTAATGATAATCTGTACAACTTCAACATGCCAAAGGCTAACCTCACAGAAGCTCCAAGTAAGCATAAATCTTCACTGGTATTCTAGAGAACTCCTCTAGGAGATAAAGGACAAATAATTTCACTTCATAGTATAATAAGGAGTTCAAAGTAGTACGTGTCAACAAATATTTATTGAGATTTTGTTACTTGTCAACACTGTGCTACGCACTGAGAATACAAAGATTCAAGAGACAATGCTCTTGCCTTGTGGATCTTATAGTCTTGTGGGCAAGGCAGGCCTGAATAGACAACTTTGACACACTTTTCCTTTAGGTCCAATGAAAAAGGCATATATAGAGTGCTGTGGGAACAAGATGGTGGGCACCGAGCCCAGTCAGGAAGTGTCAGGTAAAGATCATGGGAATAGATGATCTTTGAGATATCCTGAACAATCAGTGAAAATAAACTGGGGAAAGGCAGGAACATGGAGAGGAGGGAAAGAAGTTTTAAGGAGAGAAGGTACTGTGATCAAATAACCAGAAACCTAGAAAAGCACAGAATTAGATATTCTAATCTCATTGTTTTGGCTATGACATTTTTAATCTTGATATTTTGACCTTAGGATGTTTTGATATTAATCTTTTAAGAGCTAATCAGTGAAAAGGAGTCAAAATGTCCTCAGATTCACAACAGGGTCATCAACATAACTCTATCAAAGCCTCTTGATTTGTAAATAACACAGTGCCTTGTAGAACACTACCAGCACTTTGGTACTACTACTGTGTAAGAATCTAAGGTGTGGGATGGTGGGTTACACATGCATGCCCAGTCTCAGTTCATTGTCCTGGCATAATTATTAACAGCCCCCCTTTCTTTCAGAAGTGTTCTGGCTTGAGCAATAAATCATACAGTCACTCTCATCAAATGGCTGGTGAGATAGGTAGGATTTGATCACAGAGGGACTGCAATCCATGCTATGGAGCTTGGACTTTAGCTAATGACATCTACTGAAGGGTATTATGTAGAGGAATAAAATGGTCAGATATTTAGAAAGGTCCCTTGTTATCCAAGTCCTGTGTGAGCCCATGTAGTGTCTGTGCTACTTAAAGAATGGTGTCCCCTCTGGGCAGACACAGCCCTTCTACCCAGTGGAACAAGGGCTGGACTTCAATCCTACATGCCCCCTGGCCAGGCACAGACTTGACCACTGTGGGGACAGCAGTATGGAGTACACTTCAGGAGACGGAAAGACTAGAGAGCAATTAGGAGCTCAAGCACTAGACACAATTAGCAACAGGAAGGTGTGCGCTAGAGCAGTGGCAGCAGGAAATAGAATATGCTGACAATAAAATTGTGCAATTATTCATGAGACTCAAACTGGGTAGATAATTAAGGGGAGTCCAGAAAGAAGAGAGATTGGAGGGTGGAGGTGGACAGAAAACTCAAGGGAGCAGAGGTCAAAGAACAAGTGTGGCAGGAGTGGGACTAAGGGCCCAAGGAGCAGGAAGACTCCAACAGAGGTGTGGATCCGAGTGAAGATGACATTACCCAGTTCCAACCTCAGGTGGCGAAGAATTCCAGAGTGTGGGCCCTAGTAGCCTTCAGAAAAATCTATACCAAAACCAACAACTGAACCCTGGTGAGATAATTCCCTACTTCATTTCATCTCTCCTCTGGTGTTAAGAGACATGCTCACTGAAAGCAGCACTAACTCAGTCACACCCACACCTCAAGGCTTGTGGGGAGAAAGAGAAAGGCTGCTTTCTTTTTGCATATTGATCATTTTTCAATTTCTACCCTGGAAGAGGGTGAGACCCATTAATATAATCACAAAATTGTGCAAATATGGAAGAACAAAGGTAAGAAAGATTTAGTGGATTCTTCGTGTCTCTCAGGCTTTGGGACTACAGGAAGGAAAGGGATCGCCCTGGACTTGAGGGACACACAACTGAGTCAGGACTCAGGTGGGTCTGAACTTGGGAGGAGAAGCCAGAACTGATAAGGGAGTTGTTAAGAAGGAAGAACTGACACACTTTGGTAAGGAAGCCGAGGCTTCAAGTTTGTTGCCCAGGCCACCTGTCAAAATGGACCAAAGGAAGAAATTAAGGGAGAAAATCCACCATGAAGGGCACATCCAGATATGGCTCAGAAAAGGAACAGGCACAAATCTTTGAGTCAAACACCAGCTAAAATCCAAACTTCCTACAGATCTTAGAAATGAACACAGGCCATGGGAGTCTCTCTGTAATGGACAAGCCTTGTACCAGGCCTTGTCCATCACTGCATCAGAATAAGTTATGCCCGCAAAGGTAAAGATACTTTTTCCTAGAAGTTTGCCTCTGTGTTTACTTGATTGGCTCCAAACTTACTAGACTAACACTCAGGGAACAAAGCAATGGCAATGAATTCGTTTTTATGTTGATATTGTTATAATAATTGTTACACAAAATAGTTTGCTCACTTGTAAAATGCAACTTCAGGTAGTCCATATTATTTTGTCTAGCGTGATATATAAATAAATAAATAGCTTATAATGCTTATGTAGGGATTGCCATGATAATGCCCTTGCACATTATACTCAAGCAATGAATCAAGATCTGTTGCAAACCATAGTAACTTTAATACCTTACCAGCAAAAACATTAAAGGGAGATAGAAAGAATTCAGAAGTTGAGAGTGAGGCCCTGGAAAATATAGTACAAACTGAGAAAAAAAAATCTGTATTACTAGCCACGGTAATCAGACAACACAAGACATCCAGATTGGTAAGGAAGAAGTGTCACTGTTTGCAGATGACATGATATTGTACATAAAAAACTCTAAAGAACCTGCCCCAAAACTACAGGATAGAAAATTAATACATAGAAATCTGTTGGATTCCTATATACTAATGATGAACTAGAAGAAAGAGAAATCAGGAAAACCACTCCATTTACAATTGCATTGAAAAGAATAAAATACCTAGGAATAAACCTAAACAAGGAGGTGAAATATCTATATCCTGAAAACTACAAGGCATTCACGAGAGAAGTTAAAGACACCAATAAATGGAAATACATCCCATGCTCTTGGGTAGGAAGAATTAATATTGTCAAAATGGCCATCCTGCCTAAAGCAATCTACAGATTCAGCACAACCCCTATCAAAATACCAACAGCATTCTTCAACAAACTAGAACAAATAGTTCTAAAATTCATATGGAACCACAAAGGAGCTCAAATAGCTAAAGCAATCCTGAGAAAGAAGGACAAAGCTGGGGGGATTATGCTCCCAACTTCAAGCTCTATTACAAAGCCACAGTAATCAAAACAATTTGGTACTGGCACAAGAACAGAACCATAGACCAATGGAACAGAATAGAGAGCCCTGATATAAACCCACATATATATGGCTAAATAATATATGATAAAGGAGCCATAGATATACAATGGGGAAATGATAGCCTCCTCAACAAATGGTGGTTGCAAAAGTGGACAGCTACATGTAAGAAAATGAAACTGAATTATTGTCTAATGCCATACACAAAGGTAAACTTGAAATGGATCAAAGACCTGAATGTAAGTAATGAAAACAAAAAACTCTTAGAAGGAAACAGGCAAAAATCTCCTGAATATAAACATGAGCAACTTTTTCCTGAACACATCTCCTTGGGCAAAGGAAATAAAAGCAAAAATGAACAAATGGGACTACATTAAATTAAACAGCTTCTGTACAGCCAAGGACACCATCAGCAGAACAAAAAGGCATCCTACAGTATGGGAGAATATATTCATAAATGACTTATCTGATAAGGGCTTAACATCCAAAATATATAAAGAGTTCACATGCCTCAACACCCAAAAACCAAATAACCCTATTAAAAAGTGGGTGGAGGATATGAACAGATACTTCTCCAAAGAAGAAATTCAGATGGCCAACAGGCACATGAAAAGATGCTCCACATCACTAATTATCAGGGAAATGCAAATTTAAACCACAATGAGATATTACCTCATACCAGTTAGGATGGCCAACATCCAAAAGACAGAAACAACAAATGTTGGCGAGGATGTGGAGAAAGGGGAACCCTCCTACACTGTTGGTAGGAATGCAAATTAGTTCAACCATTGTGGAAAGCAATACAGAGGTTCCACAAAAAACTAAAAAAATACCATTTGACCCAGGAATTCCACTCCTAGGAATTTACCTAAGAAAACAAGATCCCTGATTATCACAGCACTATTTATGCCAACATATGGAAGCAACCTAAGTGTCCAACAGTAGATGAATGGATAAAGAAGAGGTGATACATATACACAATGGAATATTATTAGCCATAAGAAGAAAACAAATCCTACCATTTGCAACAACATGGATGGAGCTAGAGGGTATTACGTTCAGTGAAATAAGCCAGGTGGAGAAAAACAAGTACCAAATGATTTCACTCCTTGTGGAGTATAACAACAAAGCAAAACTGAAGGAACGAAACAGCAGCAGACTCACAGACTCCAATACAGGACTAGTGGTTACCAAAGGGGAGGGTTAAGGAGGGTGGGGAGGGAGGGAGAGGGGGATTAAGGGGCACTATAATTAGCAATCTCAATATAGGTAGGTCATGGGAAGGCAATACAGCACAGAGAAGACAAGTAGTGACTCTGTGGCATCTTATTACACTGATGGAGTGTGACTTCAGTGGGGTATGACAGGGGGGACTTGATAATATGGGTGAATGTTGAAACCACAATGTTGCTCATGTGAAACCTTCATAAGATTGTATATCAATGATATCTTAATTTTAAAAAATCTGTATTATTCACTTTTTCTTCATGTGCTGCCACCAAACATCAATTATTGCTGCTTCAAAAGAGTTATGAATCCTTTCTTCACACCATTCACAAAAATCAATTCAAAATGACAAACAGACCAAAATATAAGGGCTAAGATTGTAACACTCTTACAAGATTGTATAAGAGTAAATCTTCAAGACCTTTGGTTAGGCAAAGCCTTCTCACATAGGACACTAAAAGCATAAGGACAAAATTTAAAAATAATAAATTGAACATCATCAAAATTAAAAAGTTTTGTGCTTCTGTGAACACCACCACCAAAGTGAAAAGACAACTCACAGAGTTTTGAGAAAATATTTGAAAAACCATGTATCTGATAAAGGACTTGTATTTAGAATATATAAAGAACTCTTACAACTCAGTAGTAAAAGGACAAATAGTCCAGTTTTAAAAAGGGCAAAGAATTTGAATAGATATTTCATCAAAGAAGATACACAAATAGCCCATAAGTACATGAAAAACATGCTCAACATCATTAGCCACAAGGACAGTACAAACCTTTTAAACCCCGTGCAGAGGTACTCTTCACACCCACTTGGATGGTTAGAATCAAACAGGTAAGTGTTGGTAGGATGTGAAGAAACTGGAACCCTCATACATTGGTAATGGGAAAATAAAATGGTGCAGCTGCCATGGAAAACAGCCTGGCAGATCCTTGAGATGTTAAACATACAGTTACCATATGACCCAGCAATTCTACTTCCAGGCATATACTCAAGAGAACTGTAAGGATTCATGCTACAACATGCATAAGTAAACATGCTAAGTAAAAAAAGCTACACGCAAAAGGCCACGTATTGTGTGATTCCATTTGGGTGAAATACACCAAATAGGCAAACCTCTGGAGACAGAAAGTAGGTTAGTAGTTCCTTAGGGTATATGAGAGAGGTGCGGGGAAATGGGGCATGACTGCTAAGGGTACAGGGTTTCTTTCTGTGGTGATGAAAATGTTTCAGAATTGAATGTGATGCCGGTTGCACGACTGTGAACATACTAAAAGATATTGAACTGTATACCTTAGATGGGTTAATTATATGGTATATGAATACTATCTCAAAAAAACAGAAAGAAAAGAGTTAAGAAGCCTCTTCAGCTTCATCCCTTTTAACCTTTATGTCTTTTAACTTGTGGCTCATCTTGAACTTCATGCTAAAGCTTCATATTATTTCATTTATGGAGCTTAAGTTTTACCTCCCAAATTCACCTGAGTTAAGCTTGTGTCCATGAACCCAGAAAAATAAATGAATGAAGGAAAGACTATATCCAGATTCAGACTTCAGCATTATTTAAGGTTCATGACTTTCTGGGGGGGGAAAAGACAGTGTGCTTCAAAAAGCAAAAGCAGATTAACTCCCCTGAAGAAGTGGCTCTTTCAGATGAGAGCTCCTTAGGTACAAGGATGTTCAACAGACACACAGAAGCCAACACTCTACTCTAGGCAGTGGGCTTTAATAATTCAGGCTATGCATCCAGTCCTCTCTCTGCCATCCTTTTACTTCTCTCAAGACAAGAGCAGAGGCTAAACAGGGAGGATTGAGGTTGAGAGAACTGGGGGCCAGCACTCTCCTCTGGGTCTCTAGGCCACTGTGGTCTACTGGCACGTTCTCTTAGCTGCTCCTGAGGGCGCAAGCCTGCACCAGTGCAGCCAGCATCTACAGGCACCTTTCCCTGACCCTGCGGACCGGACTGCCATCTTTGAGGTGCTCACCGTCCAGCTCTCCTAGGATCAGGGAAAGTCACCACTGGGTGGGGGCTGGTGCAATGTCTTTTCCACTGTGACTGGACAATTCTCCATCTCCTGGCAGTCGGCTGGGGCGGCCCAGGCTTGGCCATTGGACACTTTCCTCAGGATGTTAGTCTGGAGCAGTGATACCTGGCAGCGGCAAATGGCGCCCTGCCTCGGCTGCGGCTGCTGACGAAGAGAGTTGTCATCTCTCAGCTTCTTGTCTTTCCTGATCGCGTTGGTTTCTTGGTTCCCACCGTCAACCAAGCCCAGGCCACCAGCCTTCCTTTAGTGCTGTGAGTCACTTCCAATACACCCATTGCGTAAGGTAGTAAGAAGCAGGTGGATGCTGTTGCCTGTAGCAAGAGCGCTTAAACGCAGCGGCCGGAACCGCGGGGCAAGAGCGAGGGGGGCGGCAGCCTGGCATTCCTCCCTTTCTCCCTCTGCTTCACCTGATCTCATCTTGCTGACAAAGGGCACTCATTCCTCCCCTTTCCTTTCTTTCTCTCCCATTTTTGCTCCTGCATTGCCTATGTTTCAAATCCAGTGGTGACACTTATAGTCACTGCTTAAGGGTTTTGTTTTGTTTTTTGCTGTTGCTCTATGTAAAAGAGGCTGCTGGCCTCACTGACACAGCCTTAAAAAGACGTGTGGTATATGACAAGACATGTCACCTACCCAGGGAGTGGAACAAGACCTTCATGCTCTGCCAACTGGCTAAGTATTGCAATACTGCAATAATAACCAGGTGGAAAGAGAATGAGAAAATATTAAGATGGGAGATACTGTGTTTTTAAAACCCCACAGATTACTACTCTAAAAAAAACCCTGAGCATTTGCAAGCATGCATATGTCATCCAGGGACCCTCTGCCTTTGACTCATTAACTTACTGGACATTCGGAGAAGCCCACAGGCTCCCACATTCAACTTGCAGCCCATCTCCATCTTTACTCATTTGACTCAACGCTGGACCTCTCCGGCAACTGAAATATCATCAGCTCTGTTGGCAACTCTTCAGTCTCTCTGCTTGGTGTGCTTGTGGAAGCAAATGTATTTATTTACTCTTTGGCAATTCTTTCTTGTCAGCTACTCAAAGTCCCATTTTCCCATCCCTTGTACATTTCTCTAAGTACTGCAATTCCTGTTTATACAGAATATCTAAAGGAATTGCAACACTTATTTACATAAAAACACCTGAAGCTATTTTTTTAGAATGGGAAATATTTGTTAGAAAAATACCTGTAGTTATTTTTTTTTTAGTTTTGGGAAGCATCAGTAATGGAGCTAGCACCACAGCCCAGCTGTTTTCCCACCTGTCAATACTGTGGAATTTTTAAATTCTGTTTTCAACTCCAGCTGCCAGTAGTTTGCAGGAAGACAATCTACTAATGCAGGTTTTTATGACTTATTTTTTTCTAACCTTATGTATATAGAACCCAACAGGGTGACAGAGCCTGTTGCGCCACATTCTCAGATGAGCACTATTAAATTTGACCTTCGGACTGAAGAAATAAAACCATCACGGCCATAAGTTTATCACTGTTTGAAGCAACATTTTTGTCAAGTACTAGAAAATGTGGCACTTGAACTTTTGCTAGGGTAAGAATTCCAAGTCAGCCTGAGGCTTTGGATGGCTTCTGGTGATTATCCATCAATACAACCTCTACTGTAATACCACATCAGTATAGATTACTCATCTTAGAGTAAGTCAGCTTACCACATATCTCTCAGATAGAGAAGCATGACAAGAAAATATCTTTTAAAATAGAAAATATCTTTCAGAGCACAGTGATGAGAAATGGAAACTTGGGCAGACAAGTCAAATTGAGGCAAAGGTATATTACTGAGAGTTAAAGTGAATGAAAGACACTCTTGAAGCAATGTCTGTAATATTCTGGTTGGAGGATGTGAGAGCTGGTGAGAGCTCTGGAGACTGGGTGGCCAGCCAGATGACAGTGGGACCAGAGTTCTCTGGTGAAGGGAAGGGCTGCTCCAGAGGAGCGAGGAGCTGCTGGGCTTGTTCACTGTTGTACCTGCAAAGCTTGCTTCACAATAGACACTAAATAACTATCTGCTGAATGAATAGAGAGAAGGCTTACTGAGGCTGGAATGGATATTTGAACAGTCAAGGAGTGATGCTATCACCAAAAATATCTAGTTTAATTATCTACAACAACTTCATTTTTACTCATTGCAAAACATGGTGCAAGGAAGCAGGCAAACATGTTTATCTATATTCAGCCTGTCTGTGTTTTCTTTGGGATGAACTCTACTAACTCGGCCAAAAAACTGGTTATGCCTTTAAGATCAAACACAAAGGAAAACATAGAGTTACTTACTTCGTATGAATAGGGTAAGAAATGAACCAACTGTAAATCCCAATTATAAAAGCATTTTAAATTGTGCCACTTCAAGTGGATAAAACAATGCAAATGACAGAGCAACTTAACTCTGAGGGAAATTTATTGTGATTAAGTTAGGGCACAAAAAGCCTATACATGCTTAGGCTTATAGTAAGAAAACCGAAGAGAAAACCTGTACATCCTGTAGAGAAGTAATTAACTTACAACAAGATTAAAAACAGTTGTAAGTAATTGTCTCAGAGTAAAGTTTACAAGTGTATCAATTTAAAGCCTTAAGGAAATTCAGAACAGACCTAGAGACTAAAAACAGAAATATTCAGAGTATTTGCAAACAAAAACATGGTATTTCCTCAAAGAAGTCATGGAAGAGTATCAGGATATCCTAAGTATCCATTCATACTGCCCTGTAGTTTCTGGCACCCCCACCCCTTACCCCCACGTTTCACCTGGGGACCATGGCTGTGCCTCCATGTGAGAACATCTCCCAAAGCACCGAGTGGCTAGAGGTGGCTATGAGTGACTATGATTGCATCAGTGACACAGGAATGGAAGTGACGTGGGTAATCGTCCCAAATACCAAGCTGCATGCCCTGCTTTCTCTCCTTCTTCCTTCCTGATACTTGGAAATGGGAGGACAGGGAAGGAGAAATCTTTGAAGCTAATTAGCTCTCTGGCCTGGCCCATTCATATCTGGACTGGTATATGGTGGAAGAACAAACTGTTCTATATAAGTCATTGATTTTGGAGTCCTTTTTGTTACAATGGCTTAGACTATAACTAATTCATACATAGGATGCACATAAAGGAGAACTAAGTAAGAACTGTATGTTATACTGCTTCCAGGTAGATTATAAAATTTGGAGACATCTGCTCACAAAAAAAAATACCATTAAAAGACTAAAAAGGCATGCTACAGCCTGGAAGAAAATATCAGCAATATTTGCAATAGAAAGGATTTATGTCTAGAATATATGAAGAATTCCTGCAATTCAATAATATAAAAAAAAGATCAGGGGACTTCTTCCATAATAACTTAACTGGGTACCTATGTTTCCATTAATATTTTGCCTAGTGAGGAGCATCCTAGTATTTGCTCTGCCTACAGTGCTTCTAGTATTGAGCTTATGCCAGTTACCAATATATTGCCTCTTATCTCCAAATTCACCCTTTTTGGCTACTCTGTGAAATGCATCTGGTCCCTTCATCTATTTCCCTTTGCTAGCTGGCCCGGGAGCTTTGTTGGTAGAGGGTGGTGGAGAGGCTTTGCAGGAGGAAAGGGTTTTGCTTGCCGGCTCCGGTGTACTCCCAGGAAGGGGTTCTGGCAGCCCCCAGCAGCCTGCAGATTTGGCTAGCACCTCCCTCAGGAGTTTTGTGGCATAGCACCTCCAGTGAGACACTTTCTGGTGAACAACTCTCCGCAGTACTCTAGAGAGCCTATTTCTGGCAAGTTCCAGGGGCTGGTTTCTGTACCTCATCCCTGCAGGGGTCTCTTCCTTGCATGTGTGTGTGCACGCACATGTGCACATGCTCGATCTCAGCCCCAGGGGTCATGACTGCTTCCTATAGCTGGGATTCCTCCACCTCTTGGAGTTCTTTATCCTAGCCAATCCTTCTCCCCGATCCTGACTGGACCTAGACTGCCTTGATGGAAAAGTCCTACTATCTTTATCTGTTTACTCTAATGCTAATTGACAAAAGCCAAAGTTATTCTGCAAAAGTCAAAAATTGCCTCTGAAATTCAAATTAGAAGGGAGAGCCTTCTCATTTTCCCCTTCTATTACCATAGGTAGAGTTCATTTATAGATTAAATGATGACTTGAGATCTCAGGAAGATGGGCTTCTGCGCTTTGGCTCCCCTGGCCATCCTAAAGCTTAGGTCAGTGGCCCTATCAGAGAGCTGTCATTTTCTACTAGGGCAATGCTTTTTCATTGTTAGTAAACATAATTGGGATATTCTTCCAGCAAAACTAATAAACTCCTAAAATGCCAACTAGGCACTTGGTGTCTGTATGGGGTCAAGTTCTCTTTCAACCCAGGGCTATCCCCTAGTGCTATTCTCTTCAGGCTGTGTTTCTCTTGGCTCTGTAATAAAACTTCATAATATGGCTTGATACATGCTCCTAACTTAAATAGCCCCTTCCTAACTTAAATACTGAGCCAGTGAAGTTTAATTCCTAGAAAAGCACAAGGCAGGGTCACTGTTTGCTGCTGTGTGCTCTGCAGAAGAAACCCCATCTGGGGATGGCTCTGCCAAGAGGCTTGCCATCTGAAGTGATGCCAGCCTGGGTTTGCATGTTTGTAGGCAGCTCCCCTGTTCCCTCTCTGCACACAAGCCCAGAACTTAGAAGCTTGTAACATGGCCGTGGAGCACTGGGCTCCTGTCTGCTTTCCAGGCTGCCTTGTGCTGCTCTTCAACTGTTACTTCATGATCCCGGGAGCTGGTCTGCTTTCTAACCCTTGGGAGCAAAAGTCAAAGCTCTTTCCAGCCTCAGGACATATGCATAGATTATTCCTTCTGCCAGAAGGCCTTTTCACTCAGAATCACCCCAATCTCCCCTCCTTATCCTTCTTAACTTCAGTGTGTCTAGTCTAAGATCTCCGTCAAGGCTTTCC
Source organism: Phataginus tricuspis (assembly GCA_029783875.1). Lineage (NCBI taxonomy): Eukaryota > Metazoa > Chordata > Mammalia > Pholidota > Manidae > Phataginus > Phataginus tricuspis. Next base: position 8,720,670 of record JAQQAC010017683.1, on the reverse strand, counting down.
ATGGCCCTTGGTCCTCAATCACTCCACATCTAAATGAAGTAGCCCTGTTAGATGCTGCCATCACTCCCTGGTGTTTTTCTTCCCAACATGTATCAAATTTGTAGCTCTATATTGGCATGTTGATTTTAGTCTGGCCACCTCCTCAGACATCAAGCTGCATGAGGGCAGGCGTTACACCCCTTTTGCTCACAATAGCATCCCGAAGTTGGTATATAGTAGGTGTACAAACAGTAAGTGCTCAATAGCTATTGGGGGAAGGGGCAGTACAACACAGTGGCTGGACAAGCACATGGACTTTGGAGCCAGATGCCCTGGATCTAAAGCCTGGTTCTGACACTTAACTAGCTAAGTGCCCTTGGGCAACTCACTCAATGTTGGTTTCCCATCTACAAAATGGAGGTGATAAATCGTTCCTCCCTGATAGGGTTGTTAAAATGATTGAGTAAATATTTGTAAATCACTTCATTTCATTGCTTGTCAAATGATAAATTGGTGTCAAGCCATTAAATATCATGCTGCCCCTCTAAAGAGAGGAGCTAAATGAAATTTCAGGTCCTAAAATTCTATAATTGGCATCTATTAAATTAGAAGCAGTTATTTAAAAAATAACACTCAATGCTAACTATGATATAGTAAAACCACTGCATTCATGTGTTGCATTCAGTGTTCAAACCTACCTAGGAATATATGTACAACCAAACAGAAAAATTTAAGCCATAGCTAATAAATAATACTTCAATGTTGACAATAATGGTTTTTTAAAACCTGGAATATTTAAGTACATTTTGAAATGCTAACTGTATATAATAATGATTCAGCTAATACTAAAAATTATGAAATTTATCAACATTGAAAGTGTTTAAACACGTTAAAAAATAAAACCAAAATTCAAAATTATATCTATACTATGATCATACAATGGTATATGATCTCACTATATTATACTCGCTTATATATATACATACGTGTGCGGGTAAGGCAAACTAGAAGGAAAATGAAAAAAACAACTGATAGGCTAAGATGGTAAAATTCTGGGTGTTTAAAAGTTTTAAATTATTATTACTGTTGATAATTTGTTACTGCTGATTCAACATTAGGAAACTTTGTAATTGATTCCTTATTGATGACTCAAATCATCAAAAGCAAATTTTGTTCTAAAAATCATTGTTATCCAGTCTAGCCCTAAAGACATGAAGAAATTGAGGCCCAAGGAAATACAATTACTTTGTTCAAGTAAATCTAAGAAAGCCAGTGTTTTCCCAATATAGACCCACTTTTCCCTAGAAGGTATTATTAAGGTATTAACATGTTTTACAAGGCACTAGTTTTTTAAAGTAAATGTTTCATATATAATAGCTAATCACGGATATGAAGTAAGGCAACTTTGTTACCTACATGAAACCGATCACAGCCTTTTTAGACACACAAGCAACTGCCAGAACCTTTTGTATTCAAACAGTTTCAGAGAAAATTAAGTGGGTTTCTGTGGTCTATAGAAGACAGGCTCTTGAGGTTTATCTGTAAACTGACTCTGAGGTCTATCTGTAAATTGACTTTAGGCTCTGGAGTTAATAAACGTGACAGAAAATGCTTTTTCTGGGGTCAGTATTCACCAGAACGTAATTCTTCTGGATGCCTCGTCACCTCTACTGTGTCTCCGGTTCCTCTCTGCCCTGGTCATTAATTGACACACATTGCCAGAGCCCAGTTCAGGGCTGAGGGAGGGAAGTGAACCAGGACGTTTACTTAGGCTGGTCACAGGGATAGCATCTGGAAGAAAAGCAGGTCTGACTGAAATCAGAAGGATCTGAAGCAAAGTTACAGAATAGGAAAGTCTTAGAAGAATGCCAATCCAAGACCTCACAGAGAAGGGATCCAAGATGACTGAAGGGAATCCATGAGAAAGTTACAGAGGATTGCTGCCTTCAAAGGTAAATTCCCTTCCCCACCTTTTTTATTTAGTTAACTTGAGAAGTCCGAAATGTAAATTAATGGCTGGGTGATTCGCAGTGGTGTTGCAATGTAAAGACATTTTAACCAATTACCATCACGTCAGCATTTCCTTTCCAATTGCTATCAAATATTTTGCCCCTCTCCACCAAGTCCTTCCTTGCAATCTTTCCTCCCTTGCTTGGTGAGTCACACATCTTGCTTTAGAAATTACCCTGTTATTAGTTAGGCACCAGTGAGTGATGAAGGCAACAGCAAGGGACATGGGAACCTCACTGCCGGTGACTCAGAGGAACCAGAGGAAAAGCAGCGTTCTGGGCCAGTTCTCCCATTTGAGAGATGAGAGGACTGGCTTTGTGTCTCAGACCTCCTATGCTGAAGGATTTCCTGTGACTTAGTCCCAGGTAAAAAGAGTCGGTAAGACAACCATATGAATTGCAAACCTGTAATTAATGAATAAAATCAAAAACGAAAAAAAAATGGCAGTGTTTTACACACCATCTCAAGTAGCTCATTGTCTTGCAAATCAGCCAAAAAACATAAGAACTACGGCTCAGCTCGAGAGTCAGGAAGCCCGGGTTTGAGTGCCAACCCTGTCACCCTGAAAGCTCTGTGGTCTTGGGCAACTCAATCTTTCTGAATCTGTTTGCTCACCTGTCAAGTCTACCTACCACAAAACCACAAAGACCTACTGTGGATTAAGAGTGATTAGAAATACCTGAACACAGTAAGATGTTGGATTGATATTAGGTAGTAATATTATGTTATTATTTTCATTATTATCTTAACCTCATTGGATATGGGTAAGATTCTGATGTCAGCCTGGTCTAAACAGTAAAATTAAATATTAAGTGTAAAAGAATTCCCAAAGAATAATGGGACACCCACCTACTCCTCCACAGCCACTTACCCCCAAGATCTCCACATCTCACTGCTGGGAACAGGTAACAGGTTTCATATCCTTCTTTCAGTAAGGGGAACTTACGTAATGCGCACAAGCTGTGCTAAGCAGAAAATGTGGGGACAGATCCCCAGAGGCTGTATTGCACAGTGTTATATAGTTCTGGCCTTCCCAATGATCAGACTCCCAGGGGAGATGCCTGGACCTCCCCGAGAACATACTAGGGGAGAATTCCAGGACAAGAACCCAAGGCTACTGGCTTATCAAGAATAGGGGTCTGGGAACCTCAATGGTCATCTTCACCCTTTTCCAGCTTCGTGGCCCAGGTAGAGCCAGTAACTTCTAAGCCTGAATTCTTCATCTGTAAAATAGGTGTAACAATTTTTATTTTTTGTAAAGTCTGGGTCAGGACAAACAGGGTCACGTGTCTAAAGCACTTTGTGTAATGCCTGGCGTAGAGTGAGCGCCCACTAAGTTGCAGCTGCTAGTACTGAGGTCACTATTTACATTTCCTCACCAACGGCACCCTGGGCTTACCGGTGGCGTCGTAGTCAGCCATCACTCACCAATTTCTGACAGTAGCCTGATCGGCGTCCAGATTACCCGGACCAAGTGCTGGTGCAGGAGCAGCTTTTCTGAGGGATGTCACTGGACTGGGTGACTCATTTCCTCAGTGACAGCAGGATTTCTGACATCATGGGACCTGCCTTGGGCAGTGCCACCAAAGGAATGGTTTTATGAAAAAGACTAAGACCTACAGGAGGGTGTGGGACCACATCTTGAGCAGAAGGAATTTGGAGCATACATCTCATCCACAGGTGAAGAGGAGGCCGGGTTATTTTTAGGGAAGGACTTGGGGTTACTTAGGCACACAGATGAAGCAAGCCCCAAATTTTAATATATTAAGAATATATGCTTATATCATGTTTAAAGGCAAAATTTCCTGTTGGACAGCCTGCTGCCCCCACAGAGTGAAGCCCTCCTTGGAAACGAAGAAGATGACCAAGATTGTAGGAATCCTCAGATGAGGGTGGGGTACAGCATGTGCAAGTGCCTGTGGCAGAGGGCAGGGAGGCCCGAGGGGGGCAGGGAAAGCTCTCCACGCGCATTCTCCAGGCTTTCTTCTTTGACATGGAAATCATAAAAAAAAAAAGTTAGATCAATAAAAGGAGAGATTTCCCCTGGTGAAACACAGGGCTGGGAGATTGGGTCCAGCTTCAACAGCTGTTGTTTTCTCCCTTGAGCGAGCAGAGATGGGTCACCTCTCTGCTCAGCCGGGGCAGCTGCTCCCTCTGCCAATGGCCACCAGCCCTTGCTAGTTAGAGAGAAAGTGACTCCGACGAATTCAAAACTGAAAAGAACTAGTCATTCCACCCAGCCTCTTAAGGAGAAAATAACATGTATAATGCCCAGATTTAAGTAGACGGGGGAGAAACAGAGACAGAGAGAGACAGAGAGATGTAACACGGGATCTGCAAAATCTGGAACACAGAGAAAATACTTCATTTATTCATTACATTTTTTAAATTAATGATTAAATCTATGGCTTTAAATTGAGAGAGAGTTTTCCTGCAAAAGTGTCTGGAAGAAAAAAATTCCAGGACTATATTCATTCCAGGTAAGTTGTATGGAAATGTAACATATTATTTAAAAATAAAAGTTTCCCTGGGTGTCCAGGGTTTTCAAATGTAGATTTTTTTCCCCAAAGAGGTACCCTTAACTTTCTGTCCAAAACATATTTCTATAATTTTCATTTCAGTCTCTCTGATTTTTGCCTATTAGTGCAAATCAGCTGCAATGAATGAAAGAAAACACTGTGCAGACATGTAGGGAGTTTCCTGGGACAATACCACACCCGGCACAGAGTTACCGCCTTTTTCCTTGGGGAGAATAGGTGGAACGCCAGTCTGACTTCTGGTTACTCCTCTATTGACCCTGATCTAGGGTATATGGGTCCCTCAGTCTCCTATTTAAAACTGCTTTTTCTTTAATCTAAGACTTATTGGAGATTTCCTCAAAACTTTTTCTGCCAAAAAATACAGCTGGCAGGCGTGCTGCTGTGAATAACGTTTACATTTTGTGAGGCAGGGCCATGTGCGGACCTGGAGAAGAGAAAGTGGTTGGGGTGCCATGGAGTTGACTCCCAGGGCAGATTGCTGGCTCTGTGTGCTCCATGAGGGGATTCGGACTTCCTCTGCATCACTCATGTTAATGAAAGTTAAATATAAATGTCTTACGGTTAATCTAAAGGAGAGGAATGAGGAAAGGAATGTTCTGAAGAAAATGAACAGAAGGATCATATAATATTGAGTTCCAAATATCCCAGGTTTAAGTACTGTCTGAAATATGCATGAGAGAGACACTACTCTAAACCTACCTGGATTCTCTTAAGAAGCCCCAAGGGACCCCCATCTGAGCCTCAGGGAAGTCCTGCTGTTCACAGGGAGGCGGAGCCCCAGATTGCTTCTCTTTTCTGCCAAGTAGAGCTGTTTCTCGGTAAATTTGTCTTCCTGTGAGTTTAGGAGGTTGGGAAAGTTACTCAGCTGCCACCTTATGAAATCTTAAGTGGTTGCAACCCTGGCCATGCTGTTAGGTGGATGTTTATGGGTGGGGTGGTATAACAGCAGTCACATTTACATAGGCCCCAGTAAATCTGCAACTGCCCAGCCTTTGTCACCCTGACAGCATTAGTCAGTGACACCACTAAGGGCCAACTATGTGCCAAGGGCCCCGACTTGATGCCCAGGAGCAGCCTCACCCTTCATCTGGCCTTGTTTTACTTAATCCACTCACGTCCTCCTCTGGCATCCCTCTCTCATGGGGTGAGGAGTGCATAGGCCCCAGGAGACACGCCTACCCTCACACCATGCTCCCTTCTAGACTTGCTAAGGGTGCTTATGACCCTAGAATTTCCTGCCCAGATAGCTCTAAGCCCACTTCCAGCACCTGCATGGGCCTTCTACAGGTCTGTCCTCATAAAAGTGACAGCATGATGTCCCTTAGGCCTAGAGATGGCCAAAAGGAAACTGTTGGGGAGAGGAGGAGGTGACCCATACTTGGACACACAGACTGGGGTGTCTGCACACATGTGCACCAGGCTCCTAGCCAAGCTGATCTGGGGCTGGCAAAAGGGATAGGGCCAGGCCAAGGGCCAAACACTCCATATATACTCTTGTCTTGTGTCCTTCTAATTTTAGGTGTGGGCCTCAGGGCATGTCTGCAATTCTAGAAGTCTCAGGGATTCTGGAAGCCAAGGATCTGTTCAGGTTGTGTAGCCGCCAGAGGGCCTGGCATCATGACCAAGATAGAAATCCTCCTGTAATTCTTGACTGTCCAGCTGAACGACTGCTCAGAGAAAGCATCCTCTTGTTAGTAGGAAGGGGCTACATGCTTTGGCTTGCTCTGCTTCCCACGCCTCCTTACCAGCAGGCTACTGCTTCAGGCTTTCCTCTCACCTCACCAGAAAGAGGCTGGGGAAGTACATTTGTGAACCATGGGGTTTGTATTTAGCAAAAAAATTTGGTAAGAAGGTGTAGAAAAGTATAGGATAAAAGGATGTGTGGGGAGGTGTGCCTTGCTCATGAACCCCTTCTGAGTTCCCTATTGGCCCATTAGGAATTGGTTATGCTGGGAGGTGGGAGGTGGGGGCAGGCCTGAACAAACATAGACGTGCAGGGGGAAGTGTAAGAGATGTGATTCAAATGCCCAGCGGCATGGCTATTGGGTTTTGCAGCTGGAAATTGGGAATAACACCACGTTTTCATAGACTGTTATAGAAATTAAATGATTAAAATTATAACTAACAACTGTAAAACATACCATGATTTACAAAGTGTCTCCTATAAGCATTTGCTTATTGAATCCTCACAACAATAATAATTATTACCCCAATGTGCAGGTGAAAAATGAAGTTTAGAGAGAGAAGGCAACATGCTCAAGGTGACACAGAGCCTAAATAAAGTTTAGGCACTGAGGGTAAATATGCTACATTTTTTTCTTTCTGTTTTGAGTTACTTTTTTTTTTTTTACAATTTATTTTATTTTAGTATCATTAACCTACAATTACATGAGCAATATTGTGATGATTAAACTACCCCCTTCATCAGGTCCCCCCCACCAACCCTATTACAGTCACTGTCCATCAGCGTAGTGAGATGAGAATCACTACTTGTCTTCTCTGAGCTGTACAGTCCCCCCCGTGCCCCCCCACCCTATGTCTGCCAATTGTAATGCCCCTTTTACCCTCTTATCCCTCCCTTCCCGCCCTTCTTCCCCAGTCCCTTTCCCTTTGGTAACTGTTAGTCCATTCGTGGGTTCTGTGAGTCTGCTGCTGTTTTGTTCCTTCAGTTTCTTTTTTTCTTTTCTTTGTTCTTATACTCCACATATGAGTGAGATCATTTGGTAATATTACTCAGCCATAAGAAAAAAACAAATCCTACCATTTGCAACAACATGGATGGAGCTGGAGGGTATTATGCTCAGTGAAATAAGCCAGGCCGAAAAAGACGAGTTACTTTTTTTTTATTAAGGTATCATTGATTTACAATCTTATGAAGGTTTCACATAAGCAAGATTGTGGTTATTACATTCACCCATATTATCAAGACCCCCACACACCCTATTGCAGTCACTGTCCATCAGCGTAGTAAGATACTGTAGAGTCACTACTTGTCTTCTCTGTGCTACACTGCCTTCCCTGTGCCCCCTCTACATTACATGTGCTAATCACAATGCCCCTTACTCCCCTTCTGCCTCCCACCCCACCCACCCTCCCTTACCCCTCCCTTTTGGTAACTGCTAGTTCCTTCTTGGAGTCTGTGAGTCTGCTGCTGTTTTGTTTCTTCTGTTTTGTTTTGTTTTTATACTCCACAACTGAGTGAAATAATTTGGTACTTGTCTTCCTCCACCTGGCTTATTCACTGAGCATAATATGCTCTAGCTCCATCCATGTTGTTACAAATGGTAGGATTTGCTTTCTTCTTGTGGCTGAATAGTATTCCATTGTGTATATGTACCACTTCTTCTTTATCCATTCATCTACTGATGGACACTTAGGTTGCTTCCATATTTTGGCTACTGTAAATAGTGCTGTGATAAACATAGGGGTGCATCTGTCTTTTTGAATCTGAAACCTTGTTTTCTTTGGGTAAATTCCTAGGAGTGGAATTCCTGGGTCAAATGGTATTTCTATTTTTAGTTTTTTGAGGAACCTTCATATTGCTTTCCACAATGGTTGAACTAATTTACATTCCCACTAACAGTGTAGGAGGGTTTCCTTTTTTCCACATCCTTGCTAGCATTTGTTGTTTTTTGTCTTTTGGATGTTGGTCATCCTAACTGGTGTGAGGTGATATCTCATTGTGGTTTTAACTTGCATTTTCCTGATAATTTGCAATATAGAGTATCTTTTCATGTGCCTGTTGGCCATCTGAATTTCTTCTTTGGAAAATTGTCTGTTCACATCTTCCACCCATTTTTTAATTGAGTTATTTGCTTTTAGGGTGTTGTGGTGTGTGAGTTCTTTATATATCTTGGAAGTTAACCCCTTAACAGATATGTTGTTTATAATTATATTCTCCCATACTGTAGGATGCCTTTTTGTTCTGCTGATGCTGTCCTTGGCTGTACAGAAGCTTTTTAGTTTGATGTAGTCCCATTTGTTCATTTTTGCTTTTGTTTCCCTTGCCCAAGGACATGCATTCAGAAAAAAGTTGCTCATGTTTATATTCAGGAGATTTTTGCCTATGTTATCTTCTAAGAGTTTTATGGTTTCATGACTTACATTCAGTTCTTTGATCTATTTCGAGTTTACTTTTGCATATGGGGATAGACAATAATCCAGTTTCATACTCTTGAATGTAGCTGTCCAGTTTTGCCAACAACAGCTGTTGAAGAGGCTGTCATTTCCCTATTGTATGTCCATGGCTCCTTTATTGTATATTAAGTGACCATATATACTTGGGTTTATATCTGAGCTCTCTAGTCTGTTCCATTGGTCTATAGGTCTGTTCTTGTGCCAATACCAAACTGTCTTGATTACTGTGACTTTGTAGTAGAGCTTGAAGTCAGGGAGTGTAATCCCTCCAGCTTTATTCTTCCTGAGAAGGATTGCTTTGGTTATTCAGGGTCTTGTGTGGTTCCATATGAATTTTAGAATTATTTTCTCTAGTTCGTTGAAGAATGCTGTTGGTATTTTGATCAGAATTGCATTGAATCTGTAGATTGCTTTAGGCAGGATGGCCATTTTGACAATATTAATTCTTCCTATCCATGAGTATGGGATGTGTTTCCATTTATTGGTATCTTCTTTAATTTCTCTTATGAGTGTCTTGTAATTTTCATAGTATAGGTCTTTCACTTCCTTGGTTAGGTTTATTCCTAGGTTTTTATTCTTTTTGATGCAACTGTAAATGCAATTGTTTTCCTGATTTCTCTCTCTGCTAGTTCATTGTTAGTGTATAGGAATGCCACAGATTTCTGCATATTAATTTTGTATCCCGCAACTTTGCTGAATTCAGATATTAGATCTAGTAGTTTTGGAGTGGATTCTTTAGGGTTTTTTAGGTACAATGTCATGTCATCTGCAAACAGGGACAGTTTAACTTCTTCCTTGCCAATCTGGATGCCTTTTATGTCTTTGTGTTGTCTGATTGCTGTGGCTAGGACCTCCAGTACTATGTTGAATAGAAGAGGGGAGAGTGGGCATCCTTGCTTTGTTCCCGATCTTAAAGGAAAAGCTTTCAGTTTCTCGCTGTTAAGTATAATGTTGGCTGTGGGTTTGTCATATATGGCCTTTATTATGTTGAGGTACTTGCCCTTTATACTCAATTTGATGAGAGTTTTTATCATGAATGGAGGTTGAATTTTGTCAAATGTTTTTTCAGCATCTATGGAGATGATCATGTGGTTTTTGTCCTTCTTTTTGTTCATGTGGTGGATGACGTTGATGGATTTTTGAATGTTGTACCATCCTTGAATCCCTGGAATAAATCCTACTTGATCATGATGGATGATCCTTTTGATGTATTTTTGAATTCGGTTTGCTAATATTTTGTTGAGTATTTTTGCATCTATGTTCATCAGGGATATTGCTCTGTAATTTTCTTTTTTTGTGGTGTCTTCTCCTGGTTTTGGTATTAAAATGATGCTGGCTTCATTAGGTCTTCACTAAATGTTTGGTAAAATTCAGCAGTGAAGCCACCTGGTCCAGGCATTTTGTTCTTAGGTAGGTTTTTGATTACCAGTTCAATTTTGTTGCTGGTAATTTGTCTGTTTAGATTTTCTGTTTCTTTCTGGGTCAGCTTTGGAAGGTTGTATTTTTCTAGAAAGTTTTCCATTTCTTCTAGGTTATCCAGTTTGTTAGCATGAAATTTTTCATGGTATTCTCTAATAATTCTTTGTATTTCTGTGGTGTCCATTGTGATTTTTCCTTTCTCATTTCTGATTCTGTTTATGTGAGTAGATTCCCTTTTTTTCTTGATAAGTCTTGCTAGGGTTTATCTATTTTGTTTATTTTCTCAAAGAACCAGCTCTTGCTTTCATTGATCCTTTCTATTGTTTTATTCTACTTGATTTTATTTATTTCTGCTCTAATCTTTATTATGTCCCTCCTTCTACTGACTTTGGGCCTCATTTGTTCTTTTTCTAGTTTCATTAATTGAGTTTAGACTGCTCATGTGGGATTGTTCTTCTTTCCTGAGGTAAGCCTGTATTGCAATATACTTTCCTTTAAGCACGTCCTTCACTGCGTCCCACAGATTTTGCGGTGTTGAATTATTGTTGTCATTTGTCTCCATATATTGCTTGATCTCTGCTTTTATTTGGTCATTGATCCATTGGTTATTTAGGAGTATGTTGTGAAGGCTCCATGTGTTTGTGGGATTTTTCATTTTCGTTGCATAAATCATTTCTAGTTTAATACCTTTGTGGTCTGAGAAACTGGTTGGTACAATTTCAATCTTTTTGAGTTTACCGAGGCTCTTTTTGTGGCCTAGTATATGATCTATTCTTGAAAATGTTCCATGTGCACTTGAGAAGAATGTGTATTCTGCTGCTTTTGGGTGTAGAGTTCTGTAGATGTCTGTTAGGTCCATCTGTTCTAATGTGTTGTTCAGTGCCTCTGTCTCCATACTTATTTTCTTTCTGCTTGATCTGTCTTTCAGAGTGAGTGGAGTGTTGACGTCTCCTAGAATGAATGCATTACATTCTATTCCTCCTTTAATTCTGTTAGTATTTGTTTCACATATGTAGGTGCTCCTGTGTTGGGCGCAAAGATATTTATAATGGTTATATCTTCTTGTTGGATTGACCTCTTTATCATTATGTAATGTCCTTCTTTGTCTCATATGACTTTCTTTGTTTTGAAGTCTATTTTGTCTTATACAAGTACTGCAACTCCTGCTTTTTTCTCCCTATTAGTTGCATGAAATATCTTTTTCCATCCCTTCACTTTTAGTTTGTGTATGTCTTTGGGTTTAAAGTGAGTCTCTTGTAGGCAGCATATAGATGGGTCTTGTTTTTCATCCATTCAGTGACTTTATGTCTTTTGATTGGTGCATTCAGACCATTTACATTTAGGATGATTATTGATAGGTATGTACTTATTGGCATTGCAGGCTTCAGATTCGTGGTTACCAAAGGTTCAAGGTTACCTTCCTTACTATCTAGGAGTCTAACTTAACTCACTTAATATGCTATTACAAATACAATCTAAAGGTTCTTCTTTTTTTTCTTCCTCCTTTTTCTTCCTCCACCATTCTTTATATATTAGGCATCATATTCTGTACTCTTTGTCTATCCATTGATTGACTTTGGGGATAGTTAATTTAATTTTGCATTTGCTTAGTAATTAGCTGGTTTACGTTCTTTACTGTGGTTTTATTACCTCTGGTGACAGCTATTAAACCTTAGGAACACTTCCATCTATAGAAGTCCCTCCAAAGTACACTGTAGAGACAGTTTGTGGAAGGTAAATTCTCTCAGCTTTTGCTTTTCTGAAAATTGTTTAATCCCTCCTTCAAATTTAAATGATAATCTTGCCAGATAGAGTATTCTTGGTTCAAGGCCCTTCTGCTTCATTGCATTAAATATATCATGCCACTCCCTTCTGGCCTGTAAGGTTTCTGTTGAGAAGTCTGATGATAGCCTGGTGGGATTTCCTTTGTATGTGATCTTATTTCTCTCTCTGGCTGCTTTTATTAGTCTGTCCTTATCCTTGATCTTTGCCATTTTAATTACTTTATGTCTTGGTATTGTCTTCCTTGGGTCCCTTGTGTTGGGAGATCTGTGTATCTCCATGCGAATATTGTTCCGTTTGTATTGGTCATACAATTCTCTCAATATTATTTCATTCTTAGAGATTCTTTTTTCTCTCTGAGCCTCAGCTTCTTTGTATTCCTCTTTTCTAGTTTCTATTTCATTTATTGTCTCCTCCACCATATCCAATCTGCTTTTCAATCTCCAATGTGCTCTTCAATGATTAGATCTCTGACCGGAATTCATTCCTGAGTTCTTGAATATCTTTCTGTACCTCCATGAGCATGTTAATGATTTTTATTTTGAACTCCCTTTCAGGAAGAGTCATGAGGTCCATGTCATTTAAATCTTTCTCAGGAGTTGTATTAATAATTTTACTCTGAACCAGGTTCCTTTGGAGTTTCATATTTGTATATGGCACCCTCTAGTGCTCAGAAGCTCTACTCCCTGGAGATGCTCAGCCCCTGAAGGAATGTCGGGGATCGCAGGGGAGTGGTATTGGTGCATGGTGGGAGGAAAGAGCTGTTTTCTGCTACCCGGCTGCTATGCCTGTCTCCACTGCCTGAACCAGTGGGCCGAGCGCACAGGTATAAGCCTCTATGCTTTGCTTTTGTAGTTGCTGTAGACAGATCTTCCTTCTGGCTGGGCTAATGCCAGGGTAGGGTTTGCCGGTTTGCGAGCCAGGTGGGGCTGGCTGGGAGAAAGGTGCAATAGGGTGCATATCACAGAAGGGGTCCTTGGAGCTGTGTAGCCAGCCAGGGAGCTGGAGCACCTGACGATCGTCTACGGAGGAAGATTTCTTTTTCCTCCTTAAATATGACAGTCTATATGGCAAAGCTCCCAACCTGCTGGGCAAAGTGCACCTGGACAATTTTGTGTATCTGTCCTCTCTCCTGAGCAGTAAGCTCTGTGCAATCCTTGCCTCTTTAGCAGCCCTCTTGCTAAGGGCTTCCTTGTTAGGATGTCTCTCAGGCTGCCTGCCTTTCTTTTGTCCCAGAGCAGCCGGATATGGATCCCTGCTTCCCACAAGCAGCTGGAATCTCAGTCTCTCCAGGAATTCTGCCTGTCTTAGCTTTCCAACCCCGTAATCATGAGAGTATCATGCAAGCACCATGAAATATAGGTCTGTGCTCCCAGAGCAAATATCCAGAGTTAGGTATTCAGTGGTCCCAGGCCTCTACTCCCTCCCTGCCCCATTTCTCTTCCTCCTGCCAGTGAGCTGGGGTGGGGGAAGGGCTTGGGTCCTTGCTGGGCCACAGCTTTGGTACATTACCCTGTTCTGTGAGGTCTTCTCTTTTCTCCAGGTGTATGCATTCTGGCCCAGTCCTCTTTCCTGTTGCTCTTTCAGGATTAGTTGTATTAATTATATTTTCATATTATATGTGGCTTTAGGAGGAAGCCTGTGTCTCACCTCTCACGCTGCCATCTTTTTATTTTCAGCTAGTTTTGAGAACCACTGCCAGTGGTTCATAAAATTACTTAGTAGGTCATGGCCAGAAATTGTACAGAGTGGAGTGGAATGGAGTGGTGAAGAAAACATCAATATGTAATGAAGTTTTGTTCTATAACACTTTTCCTTCAGTTAATGTGTGTGTATATGTGTATGTTCTAAGTCAAGATTTAAAAATATTTCTTATCATCAGTGACAGTCAAAAAAATTTGAAAACCCCTGCAACAGTATTATCTGTAAAACAATTAGTTCGGAAAATCAAACTTGTATATAGTTTTACAATCATTATCTAGAAATGCTCGAAGTCTTACTCTTACACAACTGGTCATAGGCAAGAAATCCACATAACGTTGATGTCCACTGGGAATAAGTCAGGGAAAACCAGTTACAGCTAACGGAACAGAAGGAGCTCATTAAGAGACCTTGCATATTTGACCCAAAGTGGAATATGCCAATGAGCTGGAGGTGAACACTGCAAATGAAAATTGCTATTCTGCACAATCTGAGATTTGTTCAGCATCAGCGTATTTTATGTTTTTAAAGTCTTAACTGGGTGTCAAACAAGGAAACAAAGTTTGAGTGGGAGAAGTTGAAGCCAATTTAATTATTAAATGATGTCAAGTAATCTTCATTATTGAAGAAAATGCTTGCAAAACTTTTGCTTCAATCTTGAAATGATTACTTTATTATTCAACTCGTGTCAGGATCAATCTAATCAACAAGTCCTTATTGGTTATCTACTAAAATATGTCTGGCAAAGGAACCAAAATAATTTCAGCTTTGTTCGTGCATACAAGTACTCTATAGGGAATAAATGGATTATGGCATATGACTTTTCCTCACTAAGTACTTCATTTTAGAACATGGATATGGTAAATAAAAATTATTTCAAGCCCCTTAATGTAATATTTTATCTCTTCAACTAACCTAAATATATACCGTTGCTGTGAAATTTGCAGTTTTCCCATTAGTGGGAAATGTATTGGGTGATCATTTTGTAATATATACAAAGAGTGAATCATTATGTTGTACACCTGAAATTAATATAATGTTATATGTCATTATATCTCAATTAAAACATAAGCTAGAAAACTCCTTCTGGTCTCCCTTCTCTAGCTCCATAATTCAGAAGACACAGCTACAAGATGGAAGAAGACAGTGCAATTCATGACAGGAGAAGAAATTAAACCCTGCTTGCACACACACACACATGCACAAATCTTTTGGTTTTGTTTTTATACTGTGCACGTGCTCATGAATGTGTGTGTGTGTGTATGTACCAATCCTGAGCAGGGAGATTTGGAAATTTTGATTAAATATCTTAGTTTCGTAGTATTTCCTGAAGATGTAATTCAGAAAATAATAAAAAGGAACCTTTCCATTGAATTGGAACTTCAGTAACCAAACACCAGCTGTGCATTAAGCCTCTGGTCTGTTAGTTTACTCTCATTAAGAACACAGCACGAACCCTCTCCACAGACTTTCCAGTTACCAGGTAGGCAGAAAAATAAAGAAGAAATAGTTATTAAAACAAATCAAAACCCTTTAACTTTATATCTGAGTAGCATGTAGACACTCACAGCCGGAGAAATTTTTAATTCTCACACTTGAGAAAAATAAAATTTGTCTCATGGTCACCCAGGACAAATCCCCTTGCCACTAGAGCTACCATCTATCTGTTATTGGGTTTCCTCAGATTTTAAGGTATGATAATAATGAAAGTTGAAAATAACTGTTTAAAGAATACAGTGATTGCTGAAGTTCATTTATAATTAAACACCTGTCCACCAACAACAGAAAGCCCTGTGGAGAATCTTGGCTGTTATAGTGTTGTACAAGGCTGAAGATTCTTATCTCTGTTCACTTGCCATTTGAGATTTTTATACCTAAGACCTAACTTATTTTAATTAGGCTTTTAGCTTAGTTTTATGTTTCATCTTTTAAAACCCCTGCACAAGACACAATCTTAAGGCAATATATATAGCTTGACGCATAAAATGAGGAGATTGATTTCTGCATAGAGCTTGGGAAAATAAGTCCTGCTACTTTAGAAAGCCTTCTTTGATAGTGACAATCGTCTCATCTGTCTAGAGCTGACATGAAGATTTCTTCAATTATTCTGGGTCCACCAACTAAATAAAACAAACTTGGCTAAGAACACCAACGAATAAAACAAGCAGTGTAAGACCCATAAGGCTAGTGTATCAGGTGTGCCGAAGTTTCCAAGAAAAGGAAGAATACAATTGCATTTTATTCCAGAGAGGGCTTCCCTGTGTTCCTCTCCTATCTCTCTGCGGTCATCTGCAGGCCATCATGAATCAAAGTTAGGGATAGATTACCAAGACATCATTCTTAATGCCACCTGATGAACCTGAGTCCAGGCTTTCGCCAGTAGTAAGTCAATCGTTCTTGTCTCAAATCCATTTTATAAAGGTGTGTTATCTCCAGTTCAATCTTTGTAGTACATCCCTAAATTCACAATTCAGGCCTTGGCAACCCCTACACATGCCTACTGTGTAGATGGCCTGGGCCTAAGGTAAATGAATGGTTGTCATGCTACATTCTGTTCCATGAGCTCTTTTGCCAGATCCTCCTCCCATGCTAACCTGCCAGCAATGCTTCTGCTACGATTCTGGGGACCCAGGAAAAAATTCAGATGAACTGTGTGTGTGTGTGTGTATAGGAATGTGCATATAAAAACATACTTTTCCTGACCTTTAAGTCTCTAGTGCTTAGCACAACAAACTGACTTTTGAAAAACAAGTCTCTGATGTTCTTGCTTTTTAACCTAATTCCACTATGCTTTTGAAGGACTCAGCAGAGGATATTCACTACCTTGCTTCAGAGGCTATATCAAAGCTGGATCACTCTACCATGAAGGATCTCAATAATCATATGATTTTCCAAGAAAGTCAGTTACACTGTGATACAATAAACAAACACCACTCAGTTTGGAGAGGATGGGGTCTTGCCTCCCTTGTTCACTGAATACAGCCCTGTGCCTAGAATAGGATCTAGCACCCAGAAGAATCACCAAATAATTGGAAAAATGAATACTATTTATCAAGTGAACAATAAATGAAAACAAAAGCCTACCATGTGTCATCATGCAGAAGGCACTTTGCACACCTGTCTTTCTAGTCCTTATGACACACAGCCCTGTGTGATGGACATTATAGTAAAGAGCATGTAAGTAAGGAAACCAAGGTTTGAAGAATTTCACTGACTTGCCTAGGTCACATAATTAGTAAGCAGGAAGCAGGGATTCAAATCTAGATCCTTCTGCCTTTCTAGCCCATGTTCTGTCCGACACACTGTGCCTTCACCCCAACAGTGCATGCAAATTATAGACTGACTTTTGGTCTTTTACCAAAAGATACCAAGTTAGCATATCTGCATGTTTTCATGGGTTCAGCACCTCCTCCTCACAACGAGCACTCTGTGAACAGGCTGATGGAACAGGACAGTAATGCAGAAGGCTGCAGTCATATATTTCTCTGTGTGCTGAAAGGCGGTAGGACTCTGCTTGCTCACTTCCCTGCTGTAAATCTCACTAAGCCTAAATTTCCTCACCTGAACACTACATAATGAGTTCTAGCTCATTGAATTAAATAGGAAAGGCAAATATGCACAGCAAGGACTCAATAAATACAGATTATTAATAAACCAGAATTATCTTCAAACTTATTTGAATTAATTTGGTTTCTTTTAGAAAAGGGACAATTATTTTTAATAGGAAGAGTATATAATTATTATTTGTATGAGTCTATACTTTTTTCACCTTAAATCATTTGTCCCTTTGTCTAGCAATTCCACTGATAAAATTTTAAGTGGAGACACCTTAAGAAAAACAAAGCTTGTACAGCAGAGGAATGAAACAGTGCTGTTTATAGAATCTGAACCCTCACTCACAGTAGAGAAGGCACTTGAATATTACAGATATTCATGAATAAATTAATAACTCATGGATAAGGATATATTCATCATCTGGTGAGTCCCAGAGGTTTCTTTCCCTTGTCCTGTGTAGAGCTTTTTAGGAAATAAAATTCTTAAGAGAACATCCTCACTAAATATGTGCTTGGGTTAGAAAAAAATTAAGTTTTGTTTTGTTTCTCCAGATGAGGCTGGCAGTTTTAGAACTAATCAGCTAATGTCTTCTGGACATGACATTGACTATTTCCCTCAAGCCAAACCAAGAAAAGTTTGCCACTGTGAGCTGAGCAAGTGATGACTTGTTCTAAATTTAAGACATTCTGAATGGTCTGAAATGGTCTGAAATGGCTTTTGCCATGCCACGTGGAAATCTGTGGTCACCGTCTTCAAATCACTTTGAGGCAAGGATTTCCTTATAAACCAAGTATGCTGACTGAGCATTCAGCCTCATGCAATTTCATTCTCTGAACAATTCTTCCTATCCCTACAATGAATCAGTTTAAACTTGCCAAAGAGCAAGTGATATGGGTCAGAAGCAGCAGTTTGGACTCCACATTTATTCTCCAAAAGGCTTCTCAAGACTCAGCAAGCAAAGGGCTTCAGTTCCCGCTTTTCTGCATTGCTCCCAGAACATCAGGCCAAATATAAGCAGTTTGATCATTTCTGTCCCTTTATCTCCACTTCTATCTCTCTCTCACACAGATACACCCAGAGTCAAGGCTAACCTGGTTTGAAAGCTCTCAGCTATTTACAGTATGAACCAAATGGTGCCTACCTTTCTGAAACTTCAGTCCAAAAGAGATGTCCCTTGATTGTGAAGAGCAGTCGGAGTCAGATTTCCAGTGTTCCAGCCAGCTTCGTTCTCATCAGAGAGCAACACACCTCGTCTCTGCGTAAGCTCTGAAATTCTTTCGGAGACCCGCCCTCTAAAGTTGCAAGTCAAGATTTCTGACTGAGGGCAATCAGTGACGTGAGGCAAAGCTACTGGATGGCACCTTCTGGCTCTTCCTGATGAGATATTGTTTCCTGTTTCAATACTTGGAGGGGGGAAAAGTGGAGTTCAGTCAGGCACGGAATTACCAATATACGAAGTGCCTCATCGCGGCTGCATTTTGGTACATGCAGTCATTAGTCAACTACTAAATGGGATGGTCTTGCTGTTGGTATTAAAAGGAAGGGGTTTATGCAGCAGAGAGAAATGTGAAACACTGTTGACAGCCCTGCACCATCCCCTCAGCTGGCTTGACAGCTACAGTACCAGAAGCCGGCCAATACTGGTAGGGCTGTTTGCTACCTAAGTCACCACCACTACCACCAATGGGCCATGAAGCTCATTAACTAAGGAGCATCAAATCAGTCCACAGAAATGCAATTTCTCTGTCTCTTTCCTAGCAATTGAAAAAAAAAAAAACCTTTTTGGAGCCATATAACAACCAAATAAAATAGTCCGGCCATCTTTTCTTTTTAGAGTTGTCAGATGTAATTCGCTTTGTTTTGTTTTGTTTTGTTTGCTTCAGTTTCAAAGAACAATCATCACAGACAAAGAAACACAAACCTATGAGTAGCAGGATATAAACCTTGTTTCTCTCTGTCTACTTGAGGCGCTTCAATTTCAAAGGCAAGCCTCCCTACATTTCACAGTGTTTATCTGAGATGTTAGACATTTGGGGGCCATTTCCACTTCTTGCCTGTAGATTAAACAACTCCAGGCATGGACTATTCAAAGGTGCTCTGACAAGTAAGAAAGCTTCAACAAGTTGATTCATGAACCCCTGGTGAGCCAAGCCTCGCCTCCCAGGAGGTTCGGGCAGGGCCGCCCACTCTAAAAGCCTGACTCAAAGCCCTTCTCGCTGGCTGACTCCTACCGCTGAAAGACTTCCTGCTTCTCCTGCCAGCTAGCAGAGGACAGCAAATAAAAAATGGACTAGAAGCGGAGGGAGAAGGGGAAACGCCAGTTTCAAATTCTTGAAACTCCAGTTTCTCCAATTTCACTAATGACTTGAGTTCAAAGAGGGATTGGTAAAGGCCCTTTCACTTGACGTTTGCTCACTCAGCTCTTCCTAGTCTGTTTTTGTCTTCTCAGATTTTCTTTTTCCTAGTAAGGGGTTCGTTAAGTTTTAAAACTCCTCTGGCAGGAAGGCTGGACTTCCAGCAGAGTGCCAGGCTGCGGGTCAGACCCTCATCATCTCTTGCCAGAAGCCTATGCAGAATTGCCTGATTTTCCTGACCCCAGACTGTCCATCTCATCCTACAATGCCCACCTTAGTTATCTTCCTAATTAAAATGCTTATCTTTATCACCTCTCTCTCCCCTGCTGATAAAGCTCTGCCAGCCACCTTTTCCCTACAGGATTCCTTGGCATGGGGAGACAGCCTGCTTGCAACCTCCTCTTGCCCCTTAAAGCTACTTTCCAGGCAGAATGAACAGGCAGCTTCCATGTCCTCCTACGAGATGCTTTCTGCCATCTCTGCTGGATGAAAGTCTTCCTCCTCTACCAAGCCCCACCTTCTAGCCCTCCCAGCTCTGTGTTTACACCTATATTACAACACTTACTCCATTATTATAACTTTAATGGTTTTGTATCTGCTTCCCCACTACACTGGGAATCCTTCTGGGATATGCCTTAGACATCTTTATATCCCTGGAGCTTAACATAGCGCCTAGTTGTTCAATACTTGTTAAACAATTAGCATCCAAACTTTGAGCATTTTCACCCCAGCAATACCTGGGAAAGACAATACTCTTGAACTCTATTCAGGATTCCCTTTCTCAGAATTAAAAAGCCAAAAGAGTATTGCAGAGCCACATTTGCTTTTTAGTCACTTGTATAATTAAATACATGCCACCCCCTGATGAAATATAATGTTCAAAAAAAATGTGAAGTATTGATATGAAGCTCAATGCCTCGTCTCTAATCAGAAGAATCCCATTATTACATGCTTATTTCTTGAGTCACTGTCAAGGTCTATAGTTCTTCCTTCCTCAGGGACAAAAATTAGCCTGTTACATACCCTATGCAACAGGGGACAACAGCTAGAGGGATGGAAGTGAGCAATTTTGAAGGTTTGCTGGTTGTGACTGGGGAAGTTGTGTGTCTACATGTAAGCCTAGGGTGTCTAGCATAAGTCCTTGAGGAATAGAGATAAATACAAAGAGGGTTTTTTCAAGGACTCCTAAGGTAATACCTTTCTTTTTCTCTTTCCCATTAGTGCCTCCTGATAAGTTTATCAGTTTATTACTAACAGAAAAGTGAGAAGCCAGGGAAGCATGACAGAGCAAGATGCACGTGTGGGTGTCATTTCTTCTAGGTAACATTTAACTGTTTTATTTTATGAGAAAACTTTAGGAGCAAGGTAAGACACTAAATCTGTTTTTTATTTTGAATCATCAATAATATATATTAAGTAATTTATTAAAATCCTAACAATTCATTGCAAAAGGGAAAGGGACTGGAGAAGATGGGTGGGAAGGGAGGGATAAGGGGGAAAAAGGGGCATTATGATTAGCAGACATAAGGTAGCAGGGGCACGGGGAGGGCTGTACAACTCAGAGAAGACAAGTAGTGACTCTATAGCATCTCACTACGCTGATGGACAGTGACTGTAATGGGGTAGGTGGGGGGGACCTGATGAAGGGGGTAGTTTAATAACCATAATATTGCACATGTAATTGTAGATTAATGATACCAAAATAAATTTTTAAAAAATGCACATCACACCTCCCACAATTAAGTGTAGGCAATTAAGCCTGATGTTAGTGGACAGGTTTCTTGGTGAGCAGTAGGGGACGCACAGCAAAACTGAAGAGTTTCTGCACACAGAGCAAGCTTGTTACTAAATGGTGCTAAAGTGAACTGGTGTGTAAAACACCTACTCAGTATATTTTACAGAGTAAAACAGGGGAGGGGGATACGAACAGTGTGGACCCCAGGCAAACCCAATCAAGATTGAAGGCCATTTAGGAACTCACAACAGGAGACCAGAGCGAGCAGGATGCAGGAAAATGGACTCTGGGCTCCAGCAGGAGGCACAGAACTAGACATTGTGCCCAAAACTCTGCCTGCCAGGAGCAAAGTGAGCACAGCTGCACTGAGCGTAGACGTGGAGGAAAAGGAAGTGGGTCAACTTCTGAGATGCTAAGTCACCTGTTACGTTTTCAACCAATCCTGAACTTAATTTTCTAGAAAAGAAAATCTAAGTTTGAAAAAATTTACTTGCTCTTCCCTCAAAGGAGAGAATCTCTTCCAAGAAACTTAATGAAAACAGTTTTGTCCCATATCAATTTGCCCAACCTAACCAGTCCATTTTTCTGAGCTTTTAGTATCAACAAACTCTAGTGTCTTGTAACGTTTCATCTCATCATTTTCATAGAACTTCCTAATGCAAAGGTTTGCTCATAGACAAAAATGATAGGTCAAAAAAAAAAACATCTACAGGATATAATGAAACAAGCACATGTCTTCACAAGTACCCTGGACAACACCTACACCAACTGAATTTGAAGACTATACCTTATTGACACAAAACACAGGTGTACCTCAGCCATGTTGCAGGTTTAGTTCCAGATCCCCACGATAAAGTAAATATTGCATTAAAGCAAGTCAAATGAACTTTTTGGCTTCCCAGTGCATATAAAAGTTATGCTTACACTATATTGTAGTCTATTGAAGTGTGCAATAGCATTATGTCTAAAAAACAATGCACATAGTCTTAATTAAAAAATATTTTATGGCTAAAAAAATGCTAACTATCACGAGCTTTCAGTGAGTCATATTCACTGATCACAGACCACCATGCAAATATAATGACACTGAAAAAGTTACAGTATTGAGAGAATTACCAAAATGTGACCCAGAGACATGAGCAAATGCTGTTGGAAAAATGGCGCTGATGGATGTGCTCCGTGCATGGTTGTCACAAACCTTCCATTTGTAAAAAAATGCAGTATCTGCAAAATGCAACAAAATGAGGTCCAATCAAACAAGGTATGCCTGTAGTCCTCCAGATTATTTATCCGAATGCTCACAATGGATTATAGATTATAGGACCTGAACTGCAACTCCCTTAACCTCCACTCACCAGGTTCTAGTCTTTCCCTGGCCAGTGTGGCAAGGCTCCCTGGCAGAAAACTTGAGAGGCTACTTTGTGAGAAAGTAAGAAAATTGAAGTGCAGACCACCAATACTAGTGGTTCTCATACACTCCTACATGAGTGCCCTCTCCCCCTCAAAAAACTCCATCTCCTCTATCCCCCCATTCTCTGCCTGACCACTAAAACTGATACAGACACACACTTACATGGATTAGCAAGCGTTCAAAAACCTGTTGTACAGAGTGCAGAGGGAGATCTATGTATGTGTATCAGTGTGGTTATATCTGTATGTTCCACACAGGTACAAATTGAGACCACAGAGAAGATGGACTCTCCAATATTCACTATTTCATACTCCATAAGCATGTAGGCATAAACCTTGGTTTTAAAATAAGAAGCTAAGACTACATAGTGTGGCATCAGGAAGCAGACAGAAGTGGGCAGATAAAGTTTACATTCCCTCAACCAACCAATCCCATGACTGTCTCAGTCTGTGAACATAGAACTTGGCAGCTTCAACATCTGTGCTCCCTTTATCCAATGCTGTGCTGGGCTATGTGTAAATATTCCATGTGCTTTGAATGGGGTTATGTGAGTAGTAGCAGTACTTACATAGGAAGGAAGAAACAGGAGGTAAGAGGAAGAGGAGTGTTGGAATAAGTATCTGGGCTGTCAATACCATGGCACATGTGACAAGATAATGAAAAATCAGAATGCCCTTATCCATCCAGCCATCATTCACTCAACATGTGTATTGCATTAGGTCCTTGCAATACAGAGAAAGACAATGTCCCCTGATCTCCAGGAGGTCACTATCCAGCTTTTCCCTCTTTTTTCTGTTCTCCCTTCTATCTTATATCCTATGATTCATCTGTCAATGAAGATTTGCTTGGCTAACCTGAGACATCCAAGAATGGGCCCCTCTCCAGCTTGTGAATTCCTGGGTACAATTTTTAAAAAGCAGGGTAGAGTACCATATGAAAAGCACAAGCCAGGCTGTTTCATGATGTCAGTCAACTAAGACTCATTCTCAAGAACAAGACACTCATGCTTCTGCTTCCTACTGACAAAGACCTGGCGACTCTGTGGGGACTGCAAACACAGACCAGGTTTGCCAAGGATCAGGAACATGTGCGGGATTGTGGCTGCAGGACAGGCTGAGTCACTCCCGGGTCATCTCCAGACACTCAAAGAGGAAGTTCCGAACCCAATGCATTTCCCCTCATCAGTTGCTTTTATGCCACCAAGGCATTTACTGTAACCAGAACATCCCAGTACAACTAAAAATGGTACTGAAATCCCAATCCTGGGGGGCTGTTTCCTTTCCCTTTCTGGTCCCTGAGGTACAGCTGCCTGCTGCTTGCTCCAAACAAATAATCTCAAAACATAGCCCTCACTAATTGCTTTCTTGCTCCAGAATTTATGGCTACTTTATGCTGGTTGCATTAATTCTAAAGTTCTATGACTATTTCCTAACTCCCTTCTAAAAGGTGATCCCCACCCAGTCTATCCCACTTTACTCTTCTCTGTACCCCAATGCCACATGCCCCACATGTGCTCTCTCCTTACCCAAACCTCACTCATTTCCTCTAGGAAGCTTTGACTCTCAAATGAACCTGAACCAACCTTTCTCTTCCTTGAGTCTTTACATATATTAACCAAGTCACACCATGAGCCTCACTTCATATGCAGCCCCATTCTTTAATAGTAGAGCAAAAATACTTCTGTAATATACCTTATCAGAGTGTGGGCATATATATGGACACCGACATATGCAGCTTCGTGCCTTGTCTCCACCAGGCTGTAAATACCCTACGAGCCCAGATCTCACCCCAGAAACACTATCAGGTTCATAGGAGACCCTCAATAAATATTAGTTAAGGATCTGATAATGCTCTTTCCTCTTATATTTTAAGGTATATGTACCTTCTGCTGCTGTTCTTTCTTCTGAAAGTAGGAAAACCACAGTGAACAAGGCAGCTATGGTCCCTACTTTCTAGCTACTTAAGAGTCTTGAGCTTTGGCTATGGCTGGAAAAAGCAAGCATTCTCCCTGAATACCCGCAGGTATTTGCTCTCCCTCTGTGGGAGACTGCCAACAGGTCAACTGAACTAAACAGGGCTGGAGTCTAACACTTTGCAAGATACTAAAGGGTATGAGCAAAATGCCACATACCAAGCTGAATATACAGTTTTTCTCACTGGCTTCTACAGAGAACTTAAATGAAGAAAATAATCTTTTTTTTTTTTTTTTTTTTAGCTCTTTTGCATTAGGCTGGTTTGGAATTAGATACAAATGTCACACAACTTGTTTCACCGTTGGTGTTGTTTGAAAGTGTTTTATAGGACAGGATGATTTCTATTTACTTATCTCTTTTCAAACAGACACTTCATAACTTCCTTGAAATAAACCTGACAAATATTAGTTTCTCTTAAAAGAAACCAGTTATAATAATTAAATTGTATTAAGAACTAATAATACATATTAGAACCAAATGCTCACAGGAATACTTTATAATTATAATGTTCACTGATTCATACATTTATGAACTCCTATCATAGTAGTTACGACACCAGCAAATATGGTTAAAATAAAAATAGTTTGCTTGATCACGTTAAACTGCCAACAAGGCCCATTTGCAAAACAGAATACTAGTCATTTGCAATAAAATGTCTGGCATGAACATTAGAGGATAAATTGCACCCTGGGAATTGTCTCCAACAACTATAGTCCAAGCTTTCAGTTACTGAAATCCTTAAAATCAAAATCAACCAACTATTTAACAAATAAATACAAACACAAAACATAAAAATAATCATTACACTAAAAATTAAGGGCTTCAAATTTTAGTTAAAATCTTTAAAAAATCTTTTATCAAAGCTGAAAAGAAAATCATCTGACTGTCAATAACAAAACCACTTTGGCCCAGAGATGATCTGCATCAAGGTCCCAAGTTTTCAGAGGAAGTAACATAATAACTAGAACAGACCAGAAAACTCTTGGGTTATTAATCTTCATTACTGGGTTTCAACAGGCAGAATGTAAAGAAGATCCTCAGAGGTTCACACATGGCAATAGCAGAAGTAACCTATAAATCACGCATATTTTCATAGTAACAATGATGGTTTGTGGCTTCCATAATCAGCAAGCACCAGAGTGACTCATTTCATATACTGAAGCAATTCTCCCATTCTATTCTTTACCCCTCAGCAATGATCTACACTGAATGTGATGAAATCAGATGCCCAAACACATACTGTGCTAATACCATGTAAAGTATATTAAACTATGGAGTTAATTAGGGAAGAAATACCATTTGACTCTTCTATAGTTTTGGTCACATATATAATTGTTATCAAGGTAATACTGCAAGGGTACTTTCTATATATGTAACATATTTATAAACCAGTAACTTAATGTTTTAAATGTAATCCATAATAAATACACTTTACATCATGACCTAGTACAAATAAACAACTGAAACCGAAGTTTCATAAGACAGTGCTTATCCATGCTATTTATGATATACTCTCTCATCTATTCTAGTCTAATCTAGGCTCTTTAAAAAATGATGATCTGGACCTATTAAATGGGTTTACTGACCCATGAATGGGTGATGAGGCACAGTTTACCCTGCCCCAAAACAACCTCACTGGATTGCTTGACCCTTCTGACAACTCCACACACTTCTTAGATTTTTTTCCCTCATTCCAGCTGATTTAAAGACATTTTCTGATGGGCTAAAAGAAAAACTGAAGTAAGCCTCCAATTTCAGAGGGTGATGTAGGCCTTGAAGCTGTGATTACAAAGAGGGTGGGTGTCTTTTCCATCTTTGAGGTCCCAGCACTCGGAGCTCATACCTGGTCTACACACACACTGGGCCTTTCATAAAATTTGAATTTTAGAGAAAATAAGGAGTATTTTTAGGGTTTGTTTAAAGTCATGACATAAGGGTTATAACTTTTAGCTGAGAAAAACGAAAGCCACCCAAGGAGGTATCCTCACCATAGTTAAAAGGACATGGTGGCTTGTGGAGTCAAGTCTAGGCCTTCAAGTCCACTTGGGACAATCCCCCGGGCTCCCCGCTGAGCCCCCTGGGCCGTGCCTAACGGACTCTGCCAGGCCGGGGCAGGGGCTCCAGCGGGAGGGGAGGCGATGCGGCCAGACACGGCCTCGGCCTGCGGCGGGTGGCCGGCCCCGCGGCTGGCTCCGAGGTGGGGCCCGCCCAGCGCCCCCCGGGGCCGCAGGGCCCCTGAGCCGCATCCTGCCCGCACCTTCTCCTGCCCTGTCCTGAGGCCGAGGCCTCAGTCCGCCACGCAGGGCCAGACGGTGAGCGCAGCGGTCCATCCTGGGAGTGGGGGCCCGTCGAGGCCTCGGACGCAGGACGCCCGGGTGGGGCTGAGAGGGAGCCGCAACTGGCCACCGCGATGCACTGTACGGCCAACAGCTCCCTTATGAGTGCCCTTCGCGGCAGGTACTTTATCTGAGCTACACTTCTCCCGGGCACGGTGATCTTGTTACAAGGGCACAGGGCTCTTTCAGTAACTCGTCAGGCTAACCAGCCAGGACGGGGAACGCCCTTGCTCTTCCACTACACAACCTGTCCGGAGTGTAAATAACATAGTAATGGATCTACAGACGGTGAGCAACTGCCCAGGGCAGGGAGAAGGGGAGGCTGTTTCAGAATAATTCCATAAGCCCATGTCTGCAGGGATGTCTCATTATAAGGTTGAACTGACAGAAACAGTAAATAGGAAATAGATAAAATGGGGCAATGAAAAACATCTCCAGCAAAGAGCAGCATTTCTCTGAATATTTGGTTAAAATATAAACCTATGAAAATCGCTTACAGAGGAGATAGTATAGTGCAGTAGTTAGGAAAACAGGCTTTGGAGCCAGGGCTGTTTTTAAACTCTGACTCTTCAATTTACTAACTTTGGGATGTGTGATGTTGGGGTTTTTAGTGTTTTTTATAGCCTTTTAAAATGCTAATTTCCTCATGAGTAAAATGAGGATAATAATGCCTCCTTGCAGGGTGTCCTGGGTATTAAGTGAGATAATGTCTAGAAAGTATTTAGCATAATATCTGATAAAAAAAAAATCACTCAGAAAATGATAGCTTTTTTACTATTTGTGTGCACAAAAAATTTTAGGAAATTATGTTCTTGATAATATGCAACTTAATTATGAAGTCTTATTAAGTCTTAAGTCTCGGTGAGTTTTCCTTGAAGTAAAAACAGAAAGATACCAAGGAGAGTACAGGATCAGACATAAGGACAAGGAGTTGGGACACAGGTACTATAAAGAAACAGATGAAAGGAGATTGCAAGAAAGTGCAAGAAAGAATTATAGATTTAACACCTGCTTTGGAGGTGACAGTGAGTTGAACTGACATTGGAGAAAATCAAATCGGGTATGAAGAACTAAAGAATTCACATATTCTCACAAACAAACCGAATAACAAAGGTTAAAGTGCTAAGAAAGGAAGGTAAGTGTGGAGATCAGAACGCAGAAACTCAACCTACAAATGATGACTTAAAAAATATCTGGGATGGTATAAAAGACTTACCATGTTCTAGGCAAGAATATGCAAGAGAACCAGATACAGACGGAACCTCAGGAAACCTTGGAGTTTTAAGGACAAGAAATTATTTTGGATGCATCCATCAGAAAATCACAGTTAACCAACAAATAATCAAATGAGGATGGTCTCAGAATTCTTCTGCAAAACAGCTAAGGATAGGAAAAAATGGAGTGAAATGACAATGGTTTAAGACAAGTTGTAACACAAAAACTTTTCCTAGATAAGTTGTCTTTTAGGACAACAAAAGGAATGTCAACTGAAAGACGCACTCTGATATACAAGGTCTCAAAAACTATACTCCTGTTCCCAGGAAAGTTGCTGAGAGGCATACGCCAGCTAATCATTACCCAAGAGGAACCAAAATTAAAATGAGCTCATTGGACACATCATGAAACGGAGTTAAGACTAAGTGATAAATATAATGGTAATAATAAAATAGAATGCAAAAGGTGAAAGTAAAATTTGGAGAAGACACAATGTACAGATTTATTGGGAAAAGCAATATGGTTTATGAGTCCAGATGAAATTAACAATGGCCAGAAACCTGGAGGGGGCAGGAAAGTGAAAGTGAACTAAATTCTGCATAAAATGGAGTCTGTGCTTATGGCTTCATTCTTGGCTGTAATGACTAGGAAAAGGAGTTTTCAATTTTCATGCTTTTTTGAAAGCAGAAAAAGGTAATGATTTATATAGTTTAAAAAGTGGGTATGTTTTCCAAACAACTACAAGACATAAACACAAACTTTTCAATTTTGTTTATAATATAAAGTCCACTTATTGTTAGCTGCTTTAAAATGATCAGACCAAAGATATCATTCCAGAAGGTTTAGATTAGAAGTCACATAATTTAGTTGGGGAAGTTCAAACCCTGGTCTTTGATAGTCCCAATGCACTTCTCTTTAGATACTCCAGTGTGTTTTTTCACAACAAAAGAAGCACAGCCAGGGTGGACAATACAGACTGACTAAGAGTCCCACATCATCTGTTCTACACATCACTATTCCGAAGGGCATGCTGCTGTGTTTGAGAGTCCAGGTTTCCATGGTGGGTATGTTACCATTGACCTATCCACACTTTGCTGGAGATGGGCCTTTGCCATCCTCCATTAAAGACTATTAAAGAGCAAAATGTCAGTACTGTTTACTTTTTACAGTGTTGTTAAAAGATATGCTTCTGATAAAATCCCAATGGCTTCTTTTCTCTCCATGCCTTTCTAGGAAGTACAGAGTACCATTCAAGATCCAGGTCTAAATCCCCATTGAAGGTATGCTGACATGTTCTTTTGTCCTTACAGACATTCTAGGGAATTAGGTTATTTGTGATTATTCCCAAATGTTACTCTGATTCCATTATTAGTTTGTAAGAAAACTCACCCATATAGTGGAAAAGCTGTTGCCAATTATTTTTATTTTCCAGTTACCATTTATCTTCCCTTCCACATAGTCATCAAATCAATCATTATACACATTAAAAGAGACACACAGTTAAGAAGGCATATGCCATATTCAAGCAAAGAATGCTATATAACACCAAAAAAATGGCTTACTTGTCAAGAATCCAGTGAATAAGGGAAATATCTTCTCTTTATTGTAGGAAAAAATAGTAAAACCAGAAAAAAAAAGACAATTTATTTTACACTAGTAGGCTTTACTACTCTGGTTCACTGTTTTTTAACAGAAACGAACAAACAAAAATACACAACAATTTAGAGATGAAAAATAAACTCTTTTCTTAAACTGAAAGAAAGAAAACAGCAGCAGACTCACAGAACCCAAGAATGGACTAACAGTTACCAAAGGGAAAGGGACTGGGGAAGATGGGTGGGAAGGGAGGGATAAAAGGGAAAAGGGGGCATTACGATTAGTGCACATAATGTAGCGGGGGTGGGAGTGGGGTGGGGGGATACAGGGAAGGCAGTATAACACAGACAAGTAGTGATTCTATAACATCCTTCAACGCTGATGGACAGTGACTGCAATGGGGTATATGGTGGGGACTTGATAATAGGGGGAATCCAGTAACCATAATGTTGCTCATGGAATTGTATATTAATAATAGCAAAAAAAAAAGAATAAAGCTCAGGAGACAAATTCAAAAAAATATATATATACTCTTTTCTTTTTAGCAAATAAAAAAAAGTTTAGCTATGGGGAAACCTGCCTCTCCTTATTAAGATTTATTGAACAACTTAAAAAGCAACAGCATAAGCAATCATAAATTTGCTACTGGATGTTCTTTTCATGGGCCTCAAAGGAGAAATATGTCTGACAGGAGGCCTTAAAGTACTTAAAAAACACACGTGCTGTCACAACGCCACAGACAATTCCAAGCACCACTCCTAGAAGATGTCTGTAATGTAAACCCAAGTTTTAAAGTCTGTGACTTTCAATGATTAGGTGGACTCTTGTCTCAAAACAGTCTAGAAACACCTAAATCTTTTTCACTGGGAAGGAAATCATACCCTGATCATATTCCATTGCTCAGTTCTAAATAGCAGAAAACTGTACTTTATTTGAAAACAAAGTAAAAGACTCAAAAAAGAAAAATGCAAGCAGTCCAAGGTATACACAGTCATGTGTTTTACCCCCTGCGGTTAAGTAACTGTATTGTAGTTTAGTCAAACAACTGGACAAAGCTCAGTGCCAATGGCAAATATAGAAAGGAATCCCTGTTTTTCCTACATCTTAACAAGTATACTAGTGAGCTTTGTAATTAGGAGGGGAAATCCTGGTGTTAACTGTAAAGGCTTTGATTTGCTTTGTTCAGGTCCACCTTCCTTAGAATAATCAGAAAAACGTAGAATTGGTTTGCTGGTCAAATCTAGGATAATATAGTCAGAAAAGACATTTTATCCATGGCACTTGTCCAATGGACATTTTAATAAAATGGGCCGACTTGCTGTCATAAACTTTACATACTGTCAATATTTAGGTCAAGTGTCCACATACCTGGGCATCCCAAGTCTGTGAATGAAGCTCCAGTGGGGTGTTTGGTGGGGCGGGCAGCATGCTTCCAGAGACGTGGGAGGAGCAGCAGCAAGTCAGTCCAGAGCCTGAGGAGGTCCCTGGTGACCTGAACATTGCCTGCGGTGACCATGTGCAAGTTGGTGCAGACTTGGATGCTGTGGTTTTCAGCCTTTCTGTTGGTTCAAAGATGGCACAAAAAATCCCCGCGTTCAGGTGGCACAGAACACAAATGAAGCTGAAATCCAATGTCGTTGTGGCTTTTCTCCCATGCACACTCGGGTTCAACTAAAATTGCTTTCTCAGAGGTCACCAACAGCCCCTCATGGTCAAAACACCCAGGGGCTTCTTCTCAGAGATGGCAAATGCTGGATACATTTTCCTTCTCAAAGCCCTCACATCTCTTAGTTTCCATGTGGTTATTTCCTGTTCTATCGCTGTGATTTATTTCCCTTCTTCTATCCAGGCCTTTTTTCCCCTCCGCTCTCTAGGCTCAGGGCAATCACACCTTCCCCCCTGACTTTCCTCTGGTCCCTATGTTTGCCCTAATTCTTTCTAATTTTTAACAGAGGATTTCTATCAGTCTGTTGGACATCAACATGTGCTGATGATGGCGCCATGGTTTAAAAAGATTTGAAGTCTCTCAGTTCTGGAAATTTTTCTTGAACTTCTATACTCCTTTTTCTCTTCTCCATTTCCCCTTTTCTGTATGGAACTTCAAGTTATTGAGCCTTATGGCTGGTCACTCAAATTTTCTAGTTTGCTCTATTTTCCAATTTCCTCTTCCTGTTTCTCTATTTTCTAGATTTCTCAATTTAATTTTGCATTTTTTACATTTTTGCTACCATATTATTCATGTATAAGGTTTTTTTCTCCATACTGAATACTCTCTATGTAACATCCTTCATAGCATAGCCACTTATCTCTGAGGATATTAATACATTAACTTCCTCCTTGCTTACTCTATCTTGTTGGTTTTGGTCTCTTTTACTTTGGACACTTTCCCCAAATGTCTGATGATCCTTGGGTGTTTATCCTTATGTAAGAACTGGGCACTTAAATGACTATTACAAGCTGTCTCTGCACACCGGTGAGGGGCATGACTACAGGCTTCATGGGAGGGTGACCTGGCCAAGTAATTTCTCTGGGGAACCTCCAGTGTGTCTTTACATCTTCTTTCTTGGACTGAGCAGATTCCCCAGAAAAGTCTCTCCAGTCATTTGGGGAGAAGGATGGCGACGTGGTGGTTCTCCACATCAAATGTGTTTCTAATTAATTCCCATTTTCAATGTGGTATGCCTATCCTCAGCTGTTCCTGGTGCTCCCCAGTCCAAAGACCCTCTGTTTTAGTCTTTCTGGGAAATAATTTACCTGTGTCTGGGAGAGAGAGCACTGAGGGAGAACCACAGGTGGTATAGCTACATGAAATGGGGCAGAGGACTTAGAGGTAATTATGTCTCAAATAAGTCTTCAATCAACATCCCTTGGTACACAATATGGTACTTGATACTCCTGAGACTTCAGGGGCATCAGCCTAGTAATCAGGCTGCTTCTCAGCTTCCATTGCAGCTAAGGATTTGGTTTTCTTAGGCCTGCTGCTGGTCCTTGGGTGTCTCATTGCTCTTGATTTTGGCCCCTTCACTCTTGCAGTGGGTCTCTGAAGGAAGTCAGCCTGATGCAGGCATTCAGTTGGAAGGTCTTGCTCCCCTTTCCATTTCCTACAGGACTCTTCCCAATCTTTCTGTTATCTGCCTAGCCACTATATTGTTACTGAAGTCACTTTCTTCAAACATAAAACCAATCATTTACTCAAAAACCTCATTGGCTCTCCATTGCCTACAGAACAGTCATTAGCATGGCATCCAAGGTCTTAGATGATCTGACCTCAATATACCTTTCTAGCATGACTTCTTTTATCACAGAGAAGAGAGTATGATAGGACATTGGAACCAGACTGCCTGGATCCATTATCTTAGCTCTGCCACTTTACCAGTCAGGTGAGCTTGGGCAAATTACTTATCTCCTAGTTTGCAAAACAGGCACCATAACAGTACCTGCCTTCCAACGTTATTGTTAGAATTATTAGAGCACTTAGAACAGTGGTTGGCATTGTAAGTGTGAAGTGTTAAAGATCAGTTTCTGGATACCTGTCTACCCCAGGAAATTATCAAGTCCTTTGAGAGGGATCTATCTCATTTAGTCAACATTTGTGTTGTGCTTTTAATGGGATAGATATGATGCTAATCACTAAGGATGGTGTAAAAGAACCTGGCAAATGGAGACTGTTGACTAGTAATTAAAATATAATGTGACAAATGCTACAATACAGGAAAGAGCACAATGAAGAACATGCAAAGCTTGCCAAATCTACTGGTTCAGAACAGATGAGGAAGTCTTCACAGATCCAAGTTAAGATATGACTTGATGAATGAATATGTAGACAAAAGGTTGTGCTGCTAAGACAGTGGGTGGCAGGGAGAACCACAGGTGAGGCTGGAGAAGCAGGTTGGGGCCAATTGCACAAGGCCCTGCAGAACCTGTTTGCATCTGTATTTTGTTCCAACTATTGTTTGTAAATTGCACCATCCTAGCACACTGTGCCATAGATAATTTCCAGGAGTTTAAGTATTTTGTTCCTAACTGGAGCTGAAATGAAGGTACTTGATAATTCCTAAAAAAAATATTTTCCCAAATAATGCTGAAGCAGTCAGATACAAAAGAACATATATTCTATAACTCCATTTACATAAAAGATGAAACCAGGCAAAATTAACGTTGTCTCAGTTCAGGATAGAGTTACTTTTATGGGTAGATAGTGACTGGAAGGAGATCCATGGGGGACTTTCAGGTGCCAGAAATGTTTCTTGACCTGGTTACTGGTACCACAGGAATGTTGTTTATAAAAATTCATCAGGTTGTATACTTATATGTTTACTTTGTTGTGTTTTATATTTTAAGTTAAAATAAGAAATTAGATTCAAGAGACTTTGTGCTCACTTGGACGTACATACGCTTTTACTTGGAGAAGAGGTGGAGTTACAGACTGGGAACTCATCCTGCAAATACTGCTAGCTTTGTGTTCCTTTGTGAACTAACTCAGAACAGCTCTTGGATACTCTGAATGGCCAAGGACTGTTACCATACAGCCAACATCAGTCACCTTCACCACTGGTAGGGCTTCATGAGTGAACTGACTTACACCCAAAGGTCAAGTAAATATGTAGAAACTCTGAAATACTAACACTCACCATACATATAAGATTGCTTTTTCCTCATTTTAAATATAACAAGGGGCTAATGGGTCCTTATTAATCTTATAGAGAAACACAGGTCAAAAACACATCTGTATTACCATGACTTTTTAATGCATTCAACATTTCTGTACCCTTAGGAAACTAAAGAATCGGGTTTGTTTTGTTTTGTTGATTGTCTTAAAAAATTACTTTCACTAAAAAAATTTAGGCACCCAGTTAAATACAAGTAAATAAGAGTAAAAAAAAGATACATTGTGAGAAGTCTAATTTTCGACTTCAGATCTGTTTCCCAAAGCAACCAGGAGTGACTTTCTTATACATGCTTACATAAATATTTTATAATTACACAAAAGCATATATAAATATATAGATGCATTATTCCTATCTCCCTTTTCTTAAATAAATGGTAGCCCCATATGTTCACTTTTTTTTTTACTGATGTTTTATATCTCTAAACATGAATACAGTTCATTCTTCCTACAAGTATACAGTACTCTGCTAAGTATATAC
This sequence comes from Phataginus tricuspis, assembly GCA_029783875.1. Classification (NCBI taxonomy): domain Eukaryota; kingdom Metazoa; phylum Chordata; class Mammalia; order Pholidota; family Manidae; genus Phataginus; species Phataginus tricuspis. The sequence continues at coordinate 8,685,780 of JAQQAC010017683.1, read as the reverse complement.
ACTTTTTCCACCACATGCTTCTTTTGCTTTTACAAACAACACGTATTAGACATGCTTGAATATATATTCTTTGTTGTGCCTTTTAAATGATGTAGAAACTGCCCCAATGGATACCCTGGGCTCTGTTACCAAACTTTTTGAACTCTGCATTTCTATTTGGTTAGCATCCTTGTTATTTTAATTAGCAATCCTCTATTTAAAGTTTCCAGGGGTCTTGCCATTTATCCTTCAGTGAATACTAACCTGTTTTGATTATCACAGCCTTAATATATATTTTAACATCTGGTAGGTTTAGTCCTCCACTTAAAAAAAATATATTAAGGACAGCACTTCAGATTGCTTTAATGACAGACTCACCAGCACCATACAGTTGCTGCTCTTATTGCACAAATCCAATATTCACATGAAAACTTGAATTTACTGCCTCTCCTCAAGAAGGCAGAATATAATTATTCATATCACAATTTTAAATAGGGATATTACCTAGTGATTAAAATCATATATTTTTTTAAAGAATAGACTCATGGTTATAGAACAGACTGTATACATACATACACATAGAGCTAATTACCTCTCTTGAAAAATAAAGCTATGATTTTAAGTTTTTTACATTATCACATTACACATAAATACCTAAGGAGGAAAGAGTAACTGTCCTGGGTTTAACAACAGTGTTACCCCCAGAATCTGTGTCCTTAGAACCTATGAATGCGACCTCATTTGGACGTAGGGTCCTTGCTGATGTAAACAAGTTAAGATTAAGTCACACTGGATGACAGCAGACTCTCATCCAGTGACTGGTGTCCCCAGAAGAGGGAAACCGGATATGGACACACATGCGGGTAACTGTCATGCAATAGTGGAGGAAGAGATTGGAGTGATGAGCTACCAGTCAAGGAACACCAAGCTCTGCCAGCAGTCACCAGGAGCTAGGAAGAGGTGGGGAAGGATTCTTGAAAGAAATCCAAGGGCCTTGAAAGCACAGCTCTGTTGACACCAGGCTTTTGGACTTCTTGCCTCCAGACTATGAAAAAATTAATTTTCTGTTGTTTTACGCCACCAAGTTTGGGGTAATTTGTTATAGCAGCGCTAGCAAACCAATGCAATAACGATCCAAGATTTGTTAAGTTTGAACTCCCATAAATTTCACGTCGTGTACAGCTCTCTCAGGTGACTTGTCATTTGATATATATATCTTTTTCAATCACTAGGCTGCTTCCAAAAGGTAAAAACACTTGATTTAGAAAACCCTTTTGAAGACCTTTTTTTTTTCACTATTATCTCATTAAGGCACAATTTCTATTAGGGAAAAACAGTTCCTGGAAATAAAATGCCACTATTTTACAAAGGGTCCACACTTTCATTATAGATTGCCTCAATATGTCTTAACAACTTCAAAAGTGCTGTTGGATTATAGGGGAAAAGATTTTTCTTCTGCAAACGGCAAATGGCACCTTGTAGCTCTTGTAAGCATTTGATTGTTCTGTAAGATACTCCCACTTCAGAGACCCTGGTATTTGGGGTTATGTCACAATCAACAGAGGGGGGGGTATTAGATTCTTTTGGAACCAGAGACCTTGCCTGGAACTCTAAGTTAAGTTCTTTTTTATCCTTACTTACTGCAACTGTGTCCTGAAATTTCTTCTTTGTTTCTTGGTGTAAAGATGTCTGTTTACTGTTTGCTAAATGCTGGTCTGTGCATTCTACTTCAGAATCATCAGAGCTGTCATAATCTACCAGACTTCGAGAAGCTTGAGGGGCAGATGGATTATTCGCCTGGAGTGTGCTGTGGGTTTCCTTGGACATCATGACCTGGTTCAGGGATTTAGAAGAAGCATGGGAAGGCCAGGCATGAGCATTTCTGTGACCACCAAGAGCAGCCAAAGGACTAAGCTCTGTTTGGCCCATTCTTCTGTCCTGGATGGGTGAGGACATACAACCACAAATGTTTATGCTATCTTTAAATTCAGTTACATCAAAGTATTTGCAAATTGTGAAAAAATTATCCGAGTCTTTTTGCAATAATTTTAAATATCTAACAAAATATTCAAGAAAACAGGTTTCTGATGAAATCAAAAAGTCAAGAAGAACTGAAGAATCAAACCCGATATTTTTCAATAAGAATAAGAAAATACAGTGTGGATTATAGCCATTTTCATGTGTGTGATGGTCCCACATTTCTTTTTCTTGGGTCAAACCTTCAGAGGCTTCACATTCTCTGAAAATACAGATAATGGAGACCCCAGATTAATGACTCTACAAAAATAACTGTGAGAGATACAGTTCACATACCATAAATTCACCTATCAGATTACTTTTTAATCTGGGTATTATTTTAAAAGAAAAGAATTTCAAACCAATCTCTTTTTCCATAAACTCTATTTAAATCTAACTCAATAAAGAAAATCCACTGACTTTGGTAGCTCTAGTTTTTGTCTGCCCAACATTAGTCCTTTATCACCCCATCTCTTGACATCAGAGTTTCTCACTTTCACAGGTAACTAATTCCATTTGCTAAGGTGGGGCTGGAGACTAACCTCTTCCCTTTCCTAAAGGGGTGGGCATATGACCCAGACTGACCCAGCTAGAGCACCTCCTGGCCACATGATTGTTTCAACAGGACCTGTGACCCAAGCTGTCTAATCAGATCTCCCCTGGGGCTTTTGCTAGAGCTATTAAAGATTATAACTGTAAGGATCTGTAAGCCTGGCCCTGCCCGAAAATGAATCCAGAGCTATGAGATAGAGAAAAATAAATAAATAAATAATATGATTTTAATGCCTGTGATACAGTTATGCCTCATGTCAACTTGTCCCCTTGGCATTCCCAATTATGAGCTATTAAATTCCTTTCTTCCCCCTGAGACTAGTTTGTGTTGATTTCTATCATTTACAACCAAACAATCCTAATTAATAAAATTATATTAAAAAATACATATGAGAGGAGCACACACCTCTCTGCACACACTGAACTGAAGCTAAGAAAACTAGAAGTTCACATGTAAAGTGAATTTAATTCAAAGGCTTCCTTCCTCTTTTCCAAGGAGTCAGAAGTCAACTTCGAGTAAAACTAAGATATATTCTAATAGGCATGCCTGTTTTCAGACCGAATTTGTATCTGACAATTTTGGAGCCTAATTCAAATCACATGCAGGAATTCTGTGTTCTTGATTAGAACCTTTTGAAAACTGGCCCCAAACACTTACAGTCTGAAAGCAGCCACTGCCAGCAGTGTCATAACACACGCAAGAGCTGGCAGCACAACACTGCACCGACCATCATTAGTAAGAAATCCCTTTCTCTGAAGCCAAGAAAGAAATGGAAGTAAAGCAAATACTTTAGGGTTTTAATAAAGCAGAAGCAGAAAGAGTGTAAAAGGTCATCAGTTACTGGCTACATAACCAATTGCAGATATTTGCCACAAGAAGATAGGACCTCAGGTACAGCTGTTTTAATGAAGCAGAAACAGGATCAGTGAAAAATGTCATCAGAACTTCACAACCAAGTTCACATATTTGCCTTGAGATGGTATCGATCTCCATTCAACTGTGTAATAAAATGAAAATTTAGAATAGTCCCTGTGATTACTTACAAGGTTGTACCCACCTTTACAAACGCAAAAATCACCTTACAGAAGGGCAATATAGAAAAGTTAGTCATAGACGTGAGAAGAGCTCTTAATCATCAATTATATTAGGATTTAGACAAGGGTACTAACTCACTCCTGATCATACAGGTAAAACAGATGAAGACTAAAGCAGAACCCCTATTTTCCAATCCGAGGGTAGTTCTACTACCCTAAGATCGGCCTAGCCAGCCAAGTTTTCATAATGAGAACCCAAATGTAATCTCATTTTCATGCAGGGCAAGGTTAAGAATGAAATTGGAACTTACAAGGAAACCACAAGATTGTTAGGGGTATTTTCCCCTAATGATGGAAAGTAAATAATATATCCAGTACATTATTAAAAATGTTTTCTGCTTTCCTGGCTTGTAGTTGGTACAATTACTTTAACATACACGAACCTGATCAACTGTAGATAGATGCCCAGTGATGCTCTGGCGGCCTCCACCATGTCATCATCTTGTTCTATGAAGATGCTAGACAGCCACTCACATGGATTGTGTGGCTGCAGAGAGGGCTGAAGATGAGGCTTTAAGAAGGTCAGTAACTCAGATAGGAACCTCTGTAAATCAACTTTAAAAAATGCACATTTTAAAGTGTAGGCAATACTTTATGAATGCACTAAATGACTATATATAAAAATATAGTATCTAAAGTACTTTAAGATGCATTGACATGATTCACATTTTCAAAAAGTCTGTGAGTTAGGGATTGTCTCATATTTGCAAATCAGGAAATTGAGCTTCAGAGAAAAAAGTGACTCACTCAAGAGTACTTGGGGTACTTAGGGTCATATTTTCTTGTATCGATTAAAATGTAAGGCCAGCTTGTCTATTTGACACAACTGTCAAATAACTAATTATCTCTGAGGTAAAAGTTACATGATTCTTGCTTAAAGCATATAAATGAATGAGTGGTAGACAACAGAAATCACTTCACTGGATGCCACAGCTGTTACTAGAGGTGATAATACAACCAAACAAAAATTATCTTGCCTCTCAAACTAACAAAAATTTTGTTTGTTTAAAGTATTAAAAGAAAGTACTACTATTAAGCCCAACATCAAAAAGATTTTGGAGAGTCTTAATGGCAATTTAAAACTCTGAGTTATATAACATATGCCACCTAGTGTTGTAAATTTTAACTGCACAGAATTATACCTAATGTAGTTACTGCAAGCTAAATGATATCCAAAGCGACTGAGGAAGTCACTGCTTACACTTTAAACCTTTCACTGAAACTATATGTTGCTTGTTTAGAGATCATTTACTACTCATTTTTCTCAAATGAAATGTGGAACATGTCTTCCCCAACACCTAAACTGAGTATCATACTTTAAATATGTCTTGGACTCTAAGCTAACATTCTGAAAATTATATGCAATGATTTCTACATCAATATAATGCCTCACATACTAGTTTCAATTCAATTCCTAATTATCAACAATCTACATTGGTAGATACACCAATTTCATGAAGGAAAAGGTGAATAAAAAACTACAAAATCTGAACATGAATTGACTTCTATCACTTTGAGGTTATTCAATAGTACTTTTGTTTTTGACCTTGGCAATTAATGACTCAACACCCATTCAGTTTAACCCACAAAAAGTTGACATGTTTCTTAAGGTAATTCTAGTTTTTTTTTTTTTTTAGGAAAATCTAATATGAAAACAAGTAGCATATGGAATTACAGTACTGAGATTTGGTAAGTATGAATTACTTTACTTCAGCCAATAATTACCCATCTATGCATACAAGAGGGATTAGAAGAATTACCTTTCATTTCGTTTGCTGAAGCACAGTTTTGAAACTTGATTTCTAAGGATTTAATGATAAGCAAGCTCGCTGCTCTAAGGATCACGTGATCTGGACTGGGGACGTGCGCCAGCCCAGGGCTAACCTCACCACCTGCAAAGCAGGAAGGGTTTGCATGGACAGACAAGGTCCTCAGTAAGCCGGAACTCACAGCCTGTAGCACAGCATCAGCCAAGGCCACAGTGTCTGAATCTAAGTGGCCATCGGGTGGCACTGGGGCAGGGACAGACCCTGGGCACAGGTCTTCACCTACTTTGCAGAGAAGGCACTTTTTGATGAATATGATGAACTTCCTTTTGACAAAAGTCTGAACAGGCCATGTAATAACGTCTAGCACACAAGAAGGTTTCAAAAATAAAATCCTCTGGCAAGTGAAATGTAACTTCAGGTAGATTCTGGAGGCTATAAGAAGTTCAAGCAATTCCAGGAAATATATCAAGCTGTTTGTTATTTTAGAAGTATTTCGGCAGTTTTTGAAATGCTCCGAAAATAAGGAATTGTAAAAGACTTCAAAAGTGGCATCAAAAGGAGTCAGGAACTGCTTTAGAATTTCTGCAATTACAAAAATAGTAATTATAAACAACAAGAAAAACAAAGGCTTCTTAAAACTTAGAACTCAATTTTTATAAATATTATCACTTCACAAGATGAAAAGTGGATTTGCATTGTTTACCTCTGATGTGAACAAATGAAGATACACAGACTAACTGTTAACAATCACAGTTAATATCCTTTTTTACAAATATCAACGGCATCAGACTATGCAAGGGATATATTAATGAAAAGCTTTATTTTTGCCTTATAACTTTTTATTTTAAAAAGCCATCTTCAGACAAAAAATATGGGGAGTCTTCAGTTTTTCATACTTCAAGACAAATCAGATGTTGCAAAAAAAAGTTTTACTTTCATTATAAATATAATGCTCCCTGGGAACTAGGTAATGATTGTTTATGGGGGAATGTAATTCATACCTGCTTTTTGTGAACATGTATCTTTAAAGATTTCTTTTATTACAAAAGTCAGAGTCCACAGACAGTATACTACTTCATCACTTTTAGAGTATTCAGAAAGATTTTTTTGGCAAAAAGCAACCCAGGAATTACTTAATGTTATCTACAAGAGAGGAGGAAAAGGAAAGAAGTTACAATACAATATTTCCTTTGCGATTACAGATTACCTACTATACACAATACAACTCTATACACAGTGTATTCCCTTGCCAAAAAAAGTATGATGATGTTTGGTAAAACAAGGACACAAATCCTAATCTTTATGTCAAGAAGTTCAATATGCCATAGAAATAAAGGATCAAACGGGAACATCAAAATACTAGCTGTGGCTATTCTAGGTGGTGGAATGATACGTAACTTTGATTTATTCTTTATACTTATTCTCATTTTCTAAAATTTCTACTGTAACTACCACCTTTTTGCATTTAAAAAATATTATTTTAAGGAAGGAAAAAGCAATAATAGCTGAAATAAGCCAGTACAGGCTTAGTTTTTTTTTTTTTTAAACTCAGCCATGAAAGAAAACCTGATGCTCAATTTGTATTTTTTTCAATATGCTGAGGACCATTCTTAGTTCCTAAACCATTTTTTTTGAGGAGAGGAAGGAAGCCTACCTGCTCCTTTCAAGAAAGTTATGGGCACTCTGGCTTGAAACCCACGCTTCAGGTTAAGAATCTGATTTGTAATGATTTACAAGAAATGTAAGACTTTAATCCTTGATACAAGTCACCATCATATTACTCCATTCTTACACCTCTGTGGATGTGCACACGTTATTATGTAACCAAACATTCTATTGATACAAATATCTAAAGGGTAAAAGAGCAATTTTAAGGAAACTATAGAAGAAATAGTAACATAATTTGATTACTTATCTTACCTTTTCTCTCAATTGGAAATACAGAAGTAGTGCAAGGCACTTGGCAGCCAGGTGAGATAACAATTTATCCGAGTTTTGGAACATACAGGTCTATGGGAAAACAATAAATTTACCCACTATTGCTGAATGATTTTTTAGAACATTTATTTTAAAAATCTAGATCTTAAAAAAAAAAAAAAGACCCCCCCAAAAAACAAATGCTTACTAATGTAAAATCGATGTCAGACGATTTTAAAAGAATTCTGATTATATCTTTGTACTTGTCCTTTGCACGGAGCTCAGTTTCGACAGACAGTACTCGGGTTACCATCACTCTGATCACTGTAAGCTGAAGGAGCATTATTTCTCGGGCGCTGCTTCTCTGAGAGTGTCTCTCCAGACACACAGGGGCTACAGAAGCAGTAGCCAGATTGACAGAGGATGGCTGGGGCTTATCCTGGACTCCGTGGTGGTTTGAGCATTCTGAGCAGGTGCTTGTAGAACAATTTTGATCAGAAAATGCTGGGTTGAGATAAAAGATGTAATCATAGCTGTCATGTTCAAGCATGGATCCAAGAAGGACCTTCTTGTATAATTGTTCTAAAACTTCAAAGAAAGCTTTCATGTTTATTGCCAAAATATGTCGTATAAAAAGGTTGACAACTCCAAATTGAAAATATGTCAAAATGTGATGAATCTCTAAAATGTTTCTTCAGTAAAACCTAAAATAGGGAAAACAATTTAAAAATTTTGTGTTACATATGTCGTATCTCAAGGGAAAGGTATTTGTTTCCACTTAACCATTTAGTCTCTCAAATTAAAGGTAATACTGATTGCTTCATTTCTAAAAATGGAAAATTGGTAAGAAGAGTATTATTTTAAGACCATAAAAACAAAATGTATGCTTTCCATACCGATTTAAGATCATAAAATTATTTTTAATTTTATCACAGCAGAAATTTCACCTTTCCTCTAACATTTTTCAATGGGCTATCTGGGCTTCTCAACTTTGGCACTATTAACATTAAGGACTGGGTAATTTTGTTGTGGGGAGTTGTCTTGTCCCTTTTACTGGTTCAGCAGCATTTCTGGCCTCTACCCACTAGATGCCAGCAGCACCTCCCTTGTGAGGCAAAGCCTTCCAGGTTGAGGCGCACATAGCCTACACCAAGACTGAAATTCATTAACCTTCACCTTCAACTTACAGATGAAAACCTAGTTGGATTGCTAGGTAGTGAAACTATTATAGCTATGCTGATTAATTCCCAATTTAATATTACATATGATAATAGAAAGAAACCTTGGTCATAACAACATTAAATTAAAAAAATTTTAAATGCCATCTTAAAAGAGAAAGATAAGATGTTAAACAAAAGCAACCCAAACTTGAGCATGCTGTACTTGTAGCTGGATGCCAATTTAGACATTTTGGTATCCTAGATAACTCTGCCATGACGGGAGACCACGAAGAGATGGGGACAAGGGAAAGGACATTTAGGGTCAGATATGGCACTTAAAGCAGAGAATATAGCCAATCAACTAATTGATGAATATCAGAGGAAGCATGAGGTTAATTATAGAGCAAGTACGGCTAGGAAAAATTTCAGACTTTGGCAGAAGCAAAAGAGATTAATGAATATCCTTTCAATGGTATGCTGGAGCCTCTGGGAATTATCTGATCCTATGCAGCTCAGTCATTTCTGCCTTTGGACTATTTTACACCTTTGTAAACTGTAGATAACTGATAGCAATGCAAATAGCTGTCTGTAGACATGCAGATAACTGTCTGGTGGAGGGGCAACCCTTCCTGCAGGGGGAAAAGCCAGTTTTGCTTCCATTTGTAAACTCACTCCAACATTCTTTTACTCCGTATAAATTCATGGTTCTTTAACCTTTCCTTTAACAACTGTGACATTTGCTCAGCTCTTAAATTAATTAATGAGTTAACTAAAATCACTGATACATGTTCATTTTTCATGGGTCGTGATTTTGTTCTCTTAAAATGCATCCTTTAACTAAATCCAGGCTTCCCTCATCTGCCCTGACCCATTTATAACCGCCTAGCCTATCTCTAGCCTCCTTTCCTACCGGAAGAAACTTTGCACAGGAGTTGGTCACACTAGGACTCACCGACAGGCCCTTCCTTTTGAAACCTCCTTTGCACTGTTTCTTCTCCTTGCTTAGCTTCCAAGGATTTTCAATTCCTGGTCACCCCCACAAGACAAAGCTTCCTGATTTTAGTCCTCTAATGCAGAACTAGGCATTAAGAAACCTATAGATTTTAATTTATGAATGAAATTGCTGGTAAATTTTCTCTGAATCCTACTCTTAAATTGTGGTGTACATCCCACATGATTTATAAACATAACTAAAGATCGGTAACCTTGTTCCATCTGACAAGGTTAAACTTTACCTGAGCCGTGTTCCCAGAAAGCAAAAATGGTGAAGAAGGGCTGTATCCTTCAGTGTTCCCAGAAGAAGCTAACCATATTCCCAGACAGGACTCACTTCCCCCTTTCTCACTGGCTCTCCCTTTTTTCATAAAACCCCACATTTCTTCCTTCTTTAAGAGGTTTCTTTCTTACTAGTACACATTCAATAGCTTGAATAAAATCATCTTCTTAATTGTCTGGTATTATTTTATCTGTCACTTATCAGAAATTACTTTTCATATTCTACTTCAAAGTCTACTTTCATTGTATTTATTTTACTTTAAATTTTAGTTATAACAATAACATTTCTTCCCAATAGAACTATGGACATTTTTATATGTCAAATATTCTATGACAATGGACTGTTTTACATTTTACCTAATATCATGCTCAACTTGATTATTATAATTTCGGCCACAAATGGAATTATTTTTATTTCAATGTTATAGCAATAAAAATATTTTCAGTAATACTTCTAGAAATCATACATCCTTAAATTTTGCCACAAATGAGAATAAAACTGCTATTTAACCATCTTCGATCTACAAAAACGGCCATTTCAAAAGGCTGAACCATTTCAGCAAAAAACTAAAGTGAATGCCAGGAAATAAACAGATATATAAACAAACAAGCAAGCAATTATTTCTAGGGGCAAATGGACTGTTTTCTATCAGGGTGGGACCCAGGTTCTTTGATAAGAGTGGCTGTGAGAAATCAGATTGAAAAATTATAGACCTTAAGAATTACAGATTCAAAATTACCCTTTATAGACAGAGAAAAACAGAAGCATCAACTTAGGGGTCACAAATGCCAAGCAGGTGACGAAGAGGATAGGTGCCAGGCGGGCTGTATTGTGACAAAGGATCAATCACTGCTATTCACCACGTCTTCTAAAACAGTAATGCTGGCCAAAGAAACCTTGCCCTGCAGCAAATGCCTGTGGATAGCCCCTTGAGAAGTGAATACCGTAGTTTTGTTCTGTTCTTAAAAAAACATTGTAGTATTAAAGGAAAGGACAAATCCTGAAAAAAATGAACTTGGGGATTTGACCAACCACACTTCTTTTCTGAAGGGGCTGCTACAAGGCTGGTAAATCTCAAGCTATGTTACGATGCAGGTCTGGAGGAAGGTGTACCCCTCAGACACTGACTAAGCCAAGTGTTGGGCGAAGGATGCTCAGAATGCTAAGAGGCTTTGAAGCCAGCTCTGCTGGATAAATGCCAGAGGTCCGTTGAGCCTGGAAAGGAAACAAGTATTAGGAGAGGTCTGATTAGGACAAGAAATGAGCCAGAGTTTCTTGGAGTTTTTTCTGAAAATACCTCTCAACAGACAGTGAACTCCCCAGCCAGGAGGGGCAACCCATGTGTCCTTGAAGGGTGAATAGTTAAACTGGTATGTCCAGATCATGGAATGCAACTTGCCTCTTTAAGAAGGAAAGAACTACTGATACATGCAATAATTTGGATGTCTCTTAAGGGAATTATGCTGAGAGAAAAAAGCCCATCTCAAAAAGGCTGCATACTGTATGGTTCATTTTTGACAAAATGAGAGAGATAACAGATGAGTGGTTGTCAGAGGTTAGGGAGGCCCCCTCCCAACTTGGTGGGTAGGGTTATAAAGGCCAACACAAGGAATTCTTGTGATGACAGGTGGGGGGGGGGGGCGCACTAACCTACACAGGTGATAAAGCTGCACAGAACTAAATACATCTACATAAATGAGTAGAAGTTAAACAGGAAACCTGAATAGTGGATTGTACTGATGCCAAAAATGGTTGTGATACTGTGCTGTAGTTTTGCAAGATGCTGATGTTGGAGGAAATAGTTAAAAGGGTACACAAGATCTCTTTGTGTTATTTATTACACTCCATCTGCAATTTTTTCAAAAGTAAGTTTCAATTAAAAAAATAATAATTCCATCTATAGTCAACAGCTTTCTGATCCTAAGCATTAATATGCATAGGATTTCAGTAATAGCAACTAAAATGTAAATGTAAACATATTAGAACTTTGATTTAGACAATTTCTAGACTGAAAACTGAGCATATTAGTTTAAAATGTTAAAAAATATTTTCTTAAAAAAATATTCCTAAGAAATAGAGATTTCTAAAGTAGTCTATACTTTAGAAAACATTGTCCCAACACCCAATTTCAAAATTATCAAAAAGCCAAGCTACTGGTTAGTTAATCCTTCCTCTTTAGTGAAAAAAAAAAAAAGATGCCATTTACCTTTTTAAGGAGGTTTTCTTTAGATAATCTCTACATTTAAATTCAGAATACAGAAAATTACTTTCATGGTCAATATTATGAAGAAAAAATGTTTTTCTTTAAATGAAAAGCTACTACAGTTTGCTAATTGGGAAATTCTCAGTGTTGGGTTTTGGCCTAATGCAACAACAAGTTCAAATCTGATCACAGCCCAATACTTAATCTGCATTGCTTCATTAATGAGGATGCTGTGATTCCTGAAGCTCAAGTTGAGGCTTCTAAACAAAGCCTGTCTTCCAGGATTCTGGTCCCTCTCCCCATCAAGGCAACATTCACTTCATCAGAAAAAGTAAAATAAATTTGGTTAGCTCTACAGAAAGTTGGGGCTGGGCTAGGGAAGGGAGAGCTGGGTGGCGCTGCCAGGTTAGGGGAGGCTGATGAGGGTAGCTAAGCCACTGAGAAGGCCTAGAAGACTCAACTGGACAGAGATTCCCATCATCCGGGTCTACCACCAGAGCCATGAAAGCTGGCAACTACAACTTCAAGAGCACCTCTTTCTCCTACCTTCCACCGGCAGATGGAGGGGGAAGCGCTGGCTTCCAACAGCATGTCATATGCTGGGCATCTTCCCTTTTGCCTGCTAGTTCTACTCTTTACCATTCTCTGTGCCCCAACATGCTCCTACAGGAGACGGGGGTGAGGGTGGGGGCTGTTATTTCAAGTTCCAGATACAGCTCCTGCGACTTATCTACAGGGCTAGAGCAGGTACTGGCAGTCATTAAACCCCAGAGTACACCATCTCTTGCTCACTTCCTAAAAACAGTGGTGCTCAATTTTGGCTGCCTCAGGGTCACTTGAAAGGCAGGTTAAAGCAGGGTGTAGGGCCTTACCCCAGGAGTTTCTGATACAGAAGTTTCGGGATGCAGCCCAGTAATTTTTATTTTTAACAAGTTTCCAGTTTTCTGCAACAACAGTGCCACATGCTTGTAAACTGTCCTCTTATTAAACTCTGTTGATAGGACTCTAATACAGATCAGGATTTTTTTTTAGCATGAAGAAAAGCCTGATACCTTATAGATCAAATACTTAAACTACACAAGTAAGGCAATACTTAGAAGTGTTTTTCTATCAAAGTGCCATATCGCTTAGAGCCCAGAATCGGGCATCTAGACTCAAATAGCTCCACCACATCTGGGGCATGTTACCCTCTAAGCCTCAGTCTCTTTCTATGTTCAAGGGGCATAAGGAGGGTACCCAGCTCACAGGATATGGAGAGAGTTAATTATATGTGACTGTACCTATAATAATCCCCAGGGAGCATCTGCTGGAGTTTCCTAGAGCCCGGCTGGCAGTTAACCATGATACACCAAGCAGAACAAAGTCCAGAAGCTGCCCTGCACACTCCCTCCTTTTATTTCCCTTGCACTTCTACTTACAGTGTAAGTTCTTTTAAAAAATGAATGAATATGACTTATTTTAAGGAAAAACAGTACTCCTCCTCCATTTTTTAAAGGGGTGCAAGTTAAGACAGACACAAATGTACAATGGTTACCAAATTCTTGATATGGAATGTTGCAAGCACCAGGTAGCAGATACTGGGCCTCTGAAATGAAGGCCAGGCACAGTCTCAAAGACAGGCAACGGCACAAAAGCAAGAGGTCACATTCACCTCAACATCTTGACAACCTGACTAGGGTCATCCTAGTTCCCCTGCAATTAGCCTAGATGCAGGAATCAGTGAATGTAGTGCTGCCAAATAAATTCATGCACAGCATGTACTGGTTTTAGACAAGTAATGAAGTTTGTTCTCAGAAGCCTGGAATAATAGATGGACTGCATCATTTAACATAAATATGATCAAAAGATAATCACATCTATCTTTCCCAGCTCTCTACTAAATTGATCACTCCAAAGGCAAACATTTTTACATAGACTGATGCTAAACTTTAAAATCATAGCTTTTGGTACCAGAAAAAAACCTCACAGATGATTTAGACCAGTGGTTCTCAAACTCTAGCTTCAAAATCTTCCAGAAGGCTTCTTGGAACACGAAGGCTGGGTCCACGCCCAGGGATTCTGGTTCAGTGAGTCTGGGGAAGGCGTAAGAATTGGACTCGGGACTATACACTGATGACCACTAACCAATCTATATGACTTTACTGATAAGGAATCTGAGCTCATTAGGTTTACATTATATTGTGCTAATGCTAAGCATTTTTTTTTTAAGTGCAAAACCTCCAGTGAGTAAACATAAAAAGAACTTTTCTACCCTTAGTTGCTTGGGTTCTACACTTTAAGTGGTGCTTCAGAATGATATGTATCTTTATTCATTCCCTTGTATCATTATTCTATTGCCCTTACCCTCCTCCTCCCACTGCCCCCCTCCAACCAAAAGAAATCCCACCCCAAGTGGCAGGGTTGAATTTGGGGACTGTCTAGATATGACAACAGCACCACCTATTTCACTGAACTCCTGAATTCTGAATACACACACAGATAATACTTGATTTTTAGTTGATAAAGTAAGTTTACCTACTCTACCTCAGCAAAGTAGCACATGTTCAAAGATTTGCAAAAAGTACATGGTGAAGACATTTATACAACTCAAGTAGGAGAATATCAATATTCCTTTACTGAGTCACCTTGAAAGGTCCCTTCTTGACTCTGAACCTTGATACAATGCTATTTCCTCTGCCCAGTAATCTCTTCCACTTGCTTTTGTTTTAAGCTTAATGATTTTCTATGCTAACAAACCAGGCATATTAGAAGAAATGGATAAATTCCTAGAAACATATAGCCTACCAAGACTGAGTCATAAAGAAACAGAAAATCTGAAGAGACTGATCACTAGTAGAAATTGAATCAGTAATCAAAAGTCTCCCAGAAAGCAAACAGATGGCTTCACTGGTGGATTATACCAAATGTTTAAAGGAGAATTAACACCAATTCTCAAACTCTTCCAAAAAACTGAGAAAGAGGGGACACTCTCAACATTTTACAAGAACAGCATACTGATACTAAACCAGAAAAGGACACTACAGAAGTAAACTATAAGCCAATATCCCTGATGAATATGGATGTAAAAATCCTTAACAAAATATCTGCAAAATTAATTCAACAATACAATAAAGGGATCATACACCATGATCAAATGGGATTTACTCCAAGGATGCAAGGATGGTTTGATATCTGCAAATGAAGAACAAAGCTGGACGCAACATGGGTCCTGATTTTAAACTATATTACAAAGCTATAGTAATGAAAACAGTATGGTATTAGCCTAAAAACAGGCACATGGATCAATGGAACAGAATAGAGAATCCAGAAATAAACTTATGTATATGTGGTCAATTAATTTACAACAAAGGAACCAAGAATGTATACTGGGGAAAGGACAGTTTCTTCAATAAATGGTGTTGAGAAAACTGGACAACCATGTGTGAAAGAATGAGACTGGCCCACTATCTTATACCATACACAGAATTAACTCAAAATGGACTAAAGACTTGAGTGTAAGGCCTGAAACCATCAAATTCCTAGAAGAAAATACAAGCAAAAAGCTTCTTGACATTGAATTTGGTGATGAATTTTTAGATTTGACATTAGAAGCAAAGGCAACATAAGTAAAATAAGTTGGACTACATCGAACTAGAAAGCTTCTGTACAGCAAAGGACACTGTCAACAAAATGAAAAGGAAACCTGTGGAGTAGGAGAAAATATCTGCAAATAATATATCTGATAAGGGATTAATAACCAAAATATATAAAAGAACTCATGCAACTCAATAGCATAAAAAATAAACAATCCGATTAAAAAATGGGTGGAGGATCTGAATAGACATTTTTCCAAAGACAAACAGATGGCCAACAGGTATATGAAAAAGTGCTCAACATCACTAATCATCAGGGAAATGCAAATCTTACATCTTTAAGAATGGCTATTGTCAGAAAGCCAAGAAATTAACAAGTGTTGGTGAGGATGTCGAGAAAAGGGAACCCCTGTGCACTGTTGGCAGGAATATAATTGTGCATACGCTATAAAAAACAAAATGAAGGTCCCTCAAAAAATTAAAAATAGAAGTACTATATGAACCAGCAAATCCACTTCTGGGTGTATATACAATAGAAACAAAGACACTAACTTGAAAAGATATATGCATCCCTATGTTCATTGCTGCATTATTTATTATAGCCAAGATGTACAAGCAACCTAAGTGTCCATTGGTAGATGGATAACCAAGATGTTATACACACTCAATGGAGCATTTTCTGCCATAAGAAAGAAGGAAATATTGTCATTTGTTATAACAAGGATGGACCTTAAGCTGAATGAATTAAGTTGGAGAGACAGATATCACATGATCCCACTTATATGTGGAATCTAAAAACAATCCAGCCAACCAACCAAACAAAAACTCAGTATTCATGGACACAGAGAACAGATTGGTGGTTGCCAGAGGTGGAGGCTGGGGGTGAGTGAAATAGGTGACGTGGTCAAAAGGTACACATTTCCAGTTTAAAATAGTTAAGTCCTGGGATGTACACTACTGTGACTATAATTAATAGTGTACTGTGTATCTGAAGGTTGTTAAGAGAGTAGATCTTAAAAGTTCTCATCACAAGAAGAAAAACTGTATCTAGTGTGGAGATACTAACTAGATTTATTGTGGTGGTCATTTCACACTATATACAAATACTGAATCACTATGTATACCTGACACAATACACAATTATGTATGTCAATTACATCTCAATTAAAAAAAATTCGTTTCTCTGGCAAGAATAGGTCCTCCTGAGATCTCAGTATCCCAGCATAGCTACTCTCTCTTACATAATGTGTCACAATTGTATGTTACATATCTGTGAATGATTTGTGTACGTGTCTCCCACCTAGACTAAGTGCGATAAGAGGGGCCTAGGTTATCACTTCTTCCCCAGTTCCCAGCAGAGCCAGATACAAAGCAGGTACTTAATACTTAATGAATGTGTTCATGACTGAAGATACTTTGTCAGTAAAGCTCTCAGAGAATTTATTAACTTTATTTATTTAGTGTCAATTAGTAATGTGCATGTTGAAAGCAATTCTATTATCAGTTCCAAAGTTTACTTTAGTACTGTTTGACCTCAAGACATTTTTTAAGTGTGTATAATTTTTAACTCCTGAATTTAAATTGCAATAAAAATTTCATGGCAAAAATTATAACTATTATGGTTATTTACTACAGGGATTGAGTTTTGAGCTCATTATGCATACAAATCATTGTACAGATAGGTAAAATACAATTGTGACACACTTTGTAAGACACAGTAGCTGTGCTGGGATACTGAGATCTGTCTTTACTGTATTATATACCTGAAAAAGTGCTTGTTGGAAGTCACATCTTAAAATGCTTGCAATAAACTTCATATTAAAACTACCCCTGAAGGAAAAAAATTCCTTATATTAGCAAGAGAAGAGGTATAAAGAAACTCAAAAGACACTGTAGATGGTTCCTGACTCATGATGGTCCAACTTACGATTTTCTGATGTGAAAGCAATACATATTCAGTAGAAAATGCTCTTTAAATTTTGGTCTTTTCCCAGGCTAGTGATATGTGGTATAATACTCTCTTGCAATACTGGGCAGCAGCCACAGTTCTCAGTAACCCATGCAATCATGGGGATAAACCACCGATATACTCACAACTATTCTATACTCATATAACCATTTGGTTTTTTCTCACTTTTAGTATAGTATTCAATAAATTACATGAGCTACTCAATACTTTATTATAAAATAGGCTTTGCCCAACTGTAAGCTAATGTAAGTGTTCTGAGTCTGTTTAAGGCAGGGTAGGCTAACCTATGATGTAGGTACGTTAGGTCACCTATTAGATGCATTCAACTTTTGATGGTCTATTGGGACATAATCCTATTATAAGTCAAGGAAGAGCTGTAGTTAGCTTCTTTTTCTTCAGTATCTTTTTGCTGGGACTATGGGGTCAAGATCTAAAGTAGAATTTCTCTAGCCAGCCCCATCCCCATTTACTGCCTGGTACAGTTTAACAAAGTTAGGCTAAAAGGCAGATGATGGGACTCCACGGAGCTTTTCATCTGAGTTTCTGGTAGCCCTATTTACAACACCCTGGTCCCCAAATTCCTTTGAAGCCTCAAGAATGCTTCCTAATGTCATCCAGTGCATAAATTGCTCATCCTCTCCCCCACCAACACTAAGTACTTTAAGGGCCAAGATAGCTTCCTGAGCAGTGGTTCCTGATCTTGTTACACACTGAAATCACTAGGACACTAGGAAAAATCCCAGAACCCTGGACATCCTGGAGACCAAACAAATCAGTTGTGACAGTGGGGCTGGGCATTTTTCCAATGATAAAGTCTTTTTGTACTCAGGGGATAAACTCAATTTTGGGTGAATCAGGGTTTTATGAACTAAAAATATCATAAATATTTATCCTGAATTCCTCATTTTTATGTTGTAAAATTAGTGTTTCCATTTACGTGAATCTGACATTACATAAGTGAATGGGAAACGATGTCTGGTGAAATCTAATCAATTACAACTTGTAAAAAATATTGTGCAATCTAAACTGCTTTTAAATCAATGAAAAGTTGTAATTTAAGAATATTCAAATTTGATAGCATCAATTAAACAAGGTAGTTTATAATTATCTAGTAGCATATTTTGTAAAAGTATGGTAATACAATGTTCCCTGGCTATGATGTAATTATGTATCTCAGTCATCTTAAAAACCTGTTATAACTTGAACAAAGGATTTTAAGTGAAAATCAAATGGCAAGAGAAATTGAAGAGCTGGGAATTAGGAGACAACTAAATTACCAGCCTCCACACCAAGAAACTCATAGACCTTCATGTTTTGATTAAACCATTTAACAAACACATTATCTGAACTGCATTGATGCTGAGGCTGCTGTAAAACTGAATTTGTTCTCCATAACTATTTATGTATTTATTAATTTCTTTCTCTCCCTCTTTTACTCTTTTTGGAGTTCAAAACTGCCCAATTCCATAATTAGTAAATATTATAAAACCAAACTTATAAATTATATTCATACCAATAAAATATCACTTTTAATCTATTTTTTTCCTTTGGAGTCCCACTGCTAAGAAAATTTTAAATCACTGGGTTAGATGATTTCTAAAGCCTCTTACAACTCTCTTTTAATTCCTAAAGTCTTCATGCAACTCTAAAATCCTAAGAATACTGGAAACATGAAGCAGCAATCAAGGTTTCTAACAGGGAGGTAGTAATTACTTCAGGCAAAATGTACAGATAAAGTCTATAAATTCACAGCATAAGTATTGTTGGAACTTTGTGAAATGTATTTAAACAACAACAAAAAAAGTACAAAAATGAAGGTGTAAGGCATATTAAAGCTGAGGTATTATAATAGTTTTCAAAAACACCTGTGATATTATTTTGCTTTAACAGTAAACCTAGGGGAAATCATGGTAGAATTGAAAGATCAAAAATTGCTAATTAAAATGCCATTTATTATTCCTGAATAGAACTGGTTTCTAATTGTAATTCGGCTAGGTACTTTAAGGAGAAAAGGAAATTTAGAAATTTGAAATTATGAAATATGATTGCTGAGAATAAAGGAATAAAAAATTAGTTGGTTAAAAAAAACCCAGAAATTGCACATACAAAAATATGAGGTAACCTTCAAAGCAGACTTTTTAGGCTGAGTTATATTCCAGATAGAATGTCATTGTTTCAGACTCTTGTTGAAACCTCTTTGGAAACTGCTCACAGAATCTGGCATATATTCTTCTGAATATAAAGTTAGATACTATACTTTCTACATGGATTTGGTTTAAAGAAAGAGCCAGAAGTGATCAAAAACTTTTCTTGTATGGTTTGCAAGCTGGCTCTTAATCAAACAAAACTTTTATTTTTTCTAATCTAAGCAAATGTTTAGTAAGAATGTTTTTTAATAATTGGTATTTTCTGAGATGACATACAGAACAAGGGAAAGAAATCTTTAGGATTCATTAGGTCTGAATGTTATTTAATAATTAATCCATGTTTCAGTGCTTTCTCTATCATGCAATAAGGTTCTTACTTTAAATGCACCTTTCACTCCCCTTTCCCTACTAGTTTAGGCTTTTTCTTAAAAGGGTATTTTGCTTATGATTTCATCAGTAGAACTGCTGGAATTTGCACAACAGACAAACTCTTTAAAGGAAAATTAGGCAGATGTTCATATAGACAGTAATTGTGTCCCTCCACTAAAAATATTTGTGACTTTTCCTCAACCACACTAATCCTTGACAAGTCAACCTTTCTTGGAGTTCCTTCTCTATGGAGTTTCCTTTCCAGTCACTCTTTCTTGATCCTTTTCCTCAACTAGTCCTTACATGCTGCAACCTTTGGGTCAATACATAAAGAAAGTATAACAATTGTAAATATTTATGTGCCCAACATGCAACACCTAAATATATACAGCAAAAACTAACAAAGTTAAAAGGTGAAATAACAGTAATACAGTAATAGTTGTGGACTTCAACACTCTCAACAATGGATATAGATCAACCAGGCAGAGAATCAATAAGGAAACAGTGGATCTGAACAACACTATAGACCAAATGAACCTAACATGTACAGAACATTCTATCAAACAACAGCAGAATACACATTCTTCTGAAGTGTACAAGGAACATTTTCCAGGTTAGACCATATTTTAGGCCACAAAACAAGTCTTCGAAAATTCAAGAAGACTGAAATCATACCAAGTATCTTCTCTGGCCACAATGGTATGAAACCAGAAATCAACAAGAATAAAATTGGAAAATTCACAAACATATGGAAATTAAACAACCCTCTACTGAATAACCAATGGATCAAAGAAGAAATTAAAGGGGAATTACAAATGTGTCCTGAGACAAATAAAAATGCAATCACAACATACCAGAATTTGTAGGATGCAGCAAAAACAGTTCTAAGCAAGTTCATAGCAATAGACATCTACATCAAGAAGTAAGAAAGATCCCAAGTAAACAACCTAACTCCATGTCTTAAGGAACCAAAGAACAAACTGAGTCTAAAGTTAGCAGAAGAAAGAAAATGATGAAGACTAGAGCATAAGTACATGAAATAGAGAATAAAAAAACAACAGAAAATATTAACCAAACTAAGAGTTAGTTCTTTGAAAAGATAAACAAAATTGACAAACTCTTAGCTAGATTAACCAAGGGAAAAAGAAAAAGGGACCAAATCAACAAAATTATAAATGAAAAAGGAGACATTATAATGGATAACACAGAAATTCAAAGGATCAAAGAGGCTACTATGAACAATTATATGCCAACAAACTGGACAACCTAGAAAAAGTGGAAAAATTCTTATGTACATACGATTTGCTGAGACTGAATCATTAAGAATTAAAAAGTCTGAATAGCCTAATTACTAGAAAGGATATTGAATCAGTAATTAAAAATCTCCCAGTGAAGAATATCGCAGGACCAGAGAGCTTTATTGGTGAATTTTACCAAACATTTAAAGAGGAATTAACACCAATACTTCTCAAACTTTTCCAAAAAATTTTCAAAAAATTTATGAAGCCAGCATTATCCTACTATCAAAACCACAAAAAGACATTACTAGAAAAGAAAACTACAGGCCAATATCCCTGATGATGCAAAATCCTCAGTAAAATTCTAGCAAACTGAATTGAGCAGCAGATAAAAAAGATCGTTCACCATGATCAAGTGGGATTTACCTCTGGGATGCAAGGATGGTTCAACATAAACAAATCAATGTGATATATCACATTAATAGAATGAGATAAAAGAATCATATGGTCATCTCAATAGATGCAAAAAAAGCATTTGAAAAAATTTGGCATCCACCCATGATAAACACTCTTAACAAAATCAGGCAGGGAAGAAAAATATCTCAACATAATAAAGCCATATATGATAAGCCTACATAACACCATACTCAATGGTCATAAGCTGAAAGCTTTCATCTAAGATCAGAAACAAGACAAGGGTGCCCACTCTTACCATTACTATTCAACATAGTACTAGAAGTCCTAGCTAAAGCAATCAGGCAAGAAAGAAGTAAAATTGTTTCTATTTGCAGATGACATGATTTTATATATAGAAAATCCTAAAGAGACAACCAAAAAACTGTTAGATCTAATCAATGAATTCAGTAAAGTTGCAGGATGCAAAATTAACATACAAAAATCAATAGCACAAATTTTCTGAAGAAATAAAGAAATCAACCCCATTTACAATAGCATGAAAAACAATAAAATACCTAGAAATAAATTTAACTAAGGAGGTGAAAGATCTCTACTCTGAAAACTGTAAGACACTGATGAAAGAAATCAAAGAAGACACAAATAAATGGAAAGTATCCTGTGTTCAAGGACTGGAAGAATTAATATTGTTAAAATGTCAAAACTACTAAAAGCCATGTATAGATTCAATGCAATTCCTATCAAGATTCCAATGGCATTTTTTACATAAGCAGTATAAACACTCCTTAAAATTTATATGGAACCACAAAGACCCTAAATAGCCAAAGAAATCCTGAGAAAGATGAACAAAGCAGGAGACATCACATTTCCTGATTTCAAGCTATACTGTAAGTCTACAGTCATCAAAAAAGTATGGTACTGGCATAAAAACATATAGACCAATGGAAGAGAATAAAGAGCGTGGAAATAAACCCAAGCATATACAGTGAACTAATACTGAAAATGGTGCTAGGAACACTCAAAGGGAAAAAGTCTTTCCAATAAAAGGTGCTGCAGTAATTGGATATTCACGTGTAAATGAATGAAACTGGACTCACATCTTACAACATTCACAAAATTAACTCAAAATTGATTGAAGACTTAAATGTAAGGCCTGAAGCCATGAAACTCCTAGAGGAAATGTAGAATAAAGCCCCTTGACATGGGTCTTGGTAATGGTTTTTTTTAGATACAATACCTAGTGTACAGCAACAAATAAAAAATAAACAAGTGGGCCTTCATCAAATTAAAAAATTTCTGCACAACAAAAGAAACCATCAACAAACTGAAAAGAAAACCTACAGAATAGGAAAAAAATATTTGCAAACCATGTATCTGAGATAAAGGGGTAGTATCCAAATGCATGAAAAATTCATGCAACTCAATAGCAAAAAACCCCGAACTAAACAAAAACAAAACCCCAAATAACCCAATTAAAAAATGGACAAGGGATCTTCACAGATATTTCTCTAAAGCTATACAAAAGGCCAACAGGTCGATGAGAAGATATTCAACATCATTAGTCATTAGGGAAATGCAAATTAAAGCCACATTGAGATATCACCTTATCTGTCATCATGGCCATCATCCAAAAGACAAGAGATAACGAAAGCTGGCATGGATGTAGAGAAAAGGGAACCCTAATTAGCACTGTTGGTGGGATTGTAAATTGGTATAGACACTTTGAATCCAGCAATTCAACTTCTGGGAATACATCCAAAGGAAAGGAAAACACTAACTCAAAAAGATATCTGCACCCCCATGTTCTTAGCAGCATTATTTACAACAGCCACAACATGTAAGCAACATAAGTGTCCACTGATGGATGAATGGATAAAGAAGTTGTGGTGTGTATATATATAATGGAATATTACTCAGCTATAAAAAACAAGGAAACCATACCATTTATGACAATATGAACTTTGACGGCATTATGCTAAATGAAGTATGTCAGACAGAGAAAGATAAATTCTGTATCAACCTCAAAAAACAAACAAAAAGCTCACAAAAAAAAGAGATTAGACTTATGGTTACCTTAGGTGGACGGTGGGGTGGGGAGTGGGGGAATTTGGGGAAGGTGGCTAAAAGGTACAAACTTCCAGTTTTAGAGTAAACAAGTACTAAGGATGTAATGTATAACATGATAACTATAGCTTAACACTGCTGTATGATATATAGGAAAGTTGTTGAGAGTAACTCCTAAGGGTTCTCATCACAAGAAAAAAATTTTTTTTCCTTTTTTCCTTTCTTTTTATTGCATCTGTATTAGATGGATGTTAAGTAAACTTATTGTGATAATCATTTCATAACATATGTAAATGAAACCATCACACCATACGCCTTAAACTTACATAGTAATGTATGTCAAGTATTTCTCAATAAAACTGGGGGAAAAAAATGTTGGGACCTTAAAGTGTTCAGTCCTCTATATTATACTCTTCTCTCTCCTTAGACCAATTTCATAGACTTTCAATGTCTTCAGTTATCTCCGCACTCGTAAGTCCAGAATCCAGTTAGGGTCTAGCTCTCTTCTGGGCTCCCTCCACACTCAAGAATCTAAATGCCATTGGAGAGATCCACTTGGAGGCATCTTCGGCACAAATTCAACTCATTCGACCGCCCCTCAAGCTTTTCTCCTACACTCCTCATCTCAGTATATGACATTTGTATCTCCTGTTCACCCAAGCTCGCACCTGAACATCTTGGGCCCTTCCTCACAGCTGCTACTGCAGCACACCACTTCTACTCTGGCAACTGCAAAAGACTCCTTCCTAAGGGGGCTGTTTCTTAGCTCACCCTACATCAACTGTCTTCTGAAAAAGCTCTCTACTTTTCTTAGGACTAGGTCCAAACCTCTAAAACAGTTTAGTAGGCCCTTTACTACCTGACTTGTGGGCTCTTCTCTCATCTGTGCCCCACAAACCAAGCTCCAGCCTTTCTCTGAGGTCCTCAGAAACTCTGTGTGCTTTCAGGATTCCCAAGCTTTGCTTAGCCCATTTTTTTCTGACTAAATCACACTCAAACCTTCTCCCTCCCACTGTCAACCTTCAATTTGGAAACTTCCAGTCCTGAGGAAGTCTTCCACTTAACTAACTCAGGATTAGAGGGCCTTGCCAAGTGCTCTCTCAGCTTATGCCAAGTGCTTATCTCCCTGCATTGCCTGTAATTATTTTCTAGTTATGTTCTTCCCCTTCTCCCCTTGGGCTGCAGGGGGTAAGGAGGAGAGAAGGAAGCAAGCAACCATAAGCCAATATGTAGTTCATATGGAAGGCATCAAAACACATATTCTTGAACGAATGAACATATAAGAAAATATCAGGGGGCAAAATTTAAAGTGTTTGTGATGACCCCTATCTGTTACATCTTAATATATTTTATTACAATAAAAGCACTTAATATATTGAAATATCTCATTTATATTATGAGGTAGGACACTGGTGACTTAGTTTAAAATAAAAGTCAACTCTTGCCTGGGCTATTACAACAGCCTTCCATATTTGCAGTAACTGCAAGATCTGCAGCCTGTCCCACACCCCCAACATCATTACCCATCATTCTCCCCTCTTATACTGCTTGACTGTGCTACCCTTCTTTCTTGACGTTTCTGTAAGCAGCAAGATTATCCCTGCATCAGGGTCTCTGAACTTTTCATTCTGCCTGTAAAATTCTTCTCGCCAGATTTTGGCATGGCTGGCTACTCCTCATTCAGATCGCTGCTCAAATAACACTTCCTCAGAGACCTTTGCTGACTACCTACCAAAGATAGTCATCACGTCTTATCAAACTCAATCCCATTATTCTGCTTGATTTTCTTTACGTGACCTATCCTTACCTGGTAATTTTGTGTTTGCCTCTGTCCTTGTTACTGTGAAGCTTTCACAAGGGCAAGTGATGGCATTTATCTTGCTCACTATTGTCTCCCTAACGGTGAGAGGTGTCGGACCAATAAACACTTGCTAAATGAATAAATGCACTTAATAAACATGTCCAGCTCACATATTTTCCATTCTCCTGTCCCCTTTCACGTACAAGAATCCGTGGGGGTCGCTATCCTTGCAGGAAAGCCATTGAAGCGTCACCGCCGTCCCAAAGACAGTCTTTTCTTCCATGCCAGGCGAGGCATGCCCAGTCTGGAAGCTAATGGGGCCTCACGGATCGAAAAAAAGAGCCAAAGACTTGGCAATCGCGTCTGAAAAGCGCCGAGGAGGGGCGGTGAGACAAGGTTCTCCTCTCCTTGCTTCTTGGGGACTGCCGCCTCCCCGGCCATAACCCCTGGACCAACCTCTCGAATTGGCAACACACACGCCTCCCGCACCGCCGAGCTCAGCGGTCGCTCCCACTTACCCGCCAGGGATCTGGTTCTTTGCACCCTGCCTTCACACCGCCATTCCAGGGCACAACCTGCCCCCTCCCGGCAACCGTAGTTCACGAAAAGTACAAGCTGGGCCCTCCTCCCGCATGCGCAGAGGCCACATTCGGCGTACACTGTCTCTTAGCAACCGTTTCGAGTCCCACCACCCCCGCCAGGGGCGGATCATCGGAAGTCGCAGGGGGGGAAGCCGAGGGAGAAGTGAGTGAGGCCAATCCTAGACGAGTCCCAGATCTGATCGGCACGCCTCCTGTAAGTGTCGCTAATGGGCAGGCAGCTTTACGGCAGCAAGAGGTGGGGGCTGGCGGGGGTAAGGAGGAGAGAAGGAAGCAAGCAACCAACCAAGTCGCCCCCACCCGACCACCCCCACCCACCCCGGACCTGGTTTACGGCTCCGAGCTCAGGCTCCAGTGCGGCTCCTGATTGGTTCCTGAGGGCTTGGTCCCATCCCAGTGACCCCAAAGTGCTGGAGGGAGGGGGCGGGGGTGGCCCGGTGCAAAGTGCATCCCTAAAGCCCCCTGACTGGAGCCCCTGCGGCTGGCACTTCGGACCTTGTATGAGCCGGGGTCTCGCTGCCTTGAGACCTCCGGTGTTCCCCAGTAGCCGGAAGCCTCCGGCCCGGAGCGCGGCAGCCCCTTGCTCCGAGCCCTGAGACCGGGACTGCCCCCCCACCCGAGCCGGGACTTCCTCCCTGCACCCCTGCCCCGAGGCTGCCCAGCGGCTAAGGCAGCCGTCCCCGGTCTGCTCGGCTGTCTAGGTGGTCGCCAGGCTGGGTACGTGAGGCACTGAGGAGGATCAGGAACACCCGTGTCCGGCCCTGCCTGGGGTGTTTGTTCAATGGAGAAGTTGGTGAGTGTGGAGAAGGCTGAAAGGAGGAAGAGAAGCAGCAGCTGAGGAGACAGGTAAAGTCAGCTACCTCCCCTGAGGGGAAGGGGGCAGGCTGGGAGGGAGGAGAATCACTGCTTCTTCCTGCCTGCCCTTACCGCACTCTTCTTTCGCTCCCCCTTCCTCAGAGCCCCCTCCTCCTCGTCCCCGGGGCACTGCACCACTCAGTGGTTTCTGATTTCCAGGTTTGCGCTGGCTGGAGGAGAGGAGAGAGCAGGAAGGGGCTGCCCAGCCACCGGAGAAGCAGCGGAGAGCCTCTGACCAGCATCCTCTCTAAAGGTAGTAAGCCAGCCCTCCCCTCCCCCATTGTTTATTCCTGGCCCCTACCTCACTAAGCAGTGCTTTATTTTCAGGGTGGTTACCTGGGAATGCAACCCTTTCATGGCTCCGAGTTTCTTAGCAAAAACAAAACCCTGCCTGAATTCTGATCCTTAACATTTTAGTAACTTCCCAACCTCAGACAACGTAGTTTCCCCCTTCCTCTCTGTACAGTGTGTTTCCATGTTATGCATTTTTGGTATACTGTACTATTTACCATTTATCCTGCTGAGACTTTGAGACCTTTTTTGTAGCACCCCCCCCACACACACACACTCTCATAGGAAATCTTCAGTTCCTTGTTAATTGCTTGTAAATTCTGAATGGCTCTGCTTTTTAATTAAACCACAATTTCCTGTTTTCCTCTTATTCCTTCCTATCACCTTTCCTCTACCTCCATCAGAAAATCTTTTGACTTACCTCATTGGTAAGGGTTTGTTAGAAGGTACTGTAGTGGTTTGAAATTTTTAAGTTTCAAAAATGTGACTTTTTTCCTAGTAAAAAATGAATCTGTGTACCTTAACAGTATTAATGTATGAAAGCGATATCCTCCCCTGAAGCACTTATGTATAATTAACACTTCAGGCTTTTGTGTGTTTCTGTGTGACAGATGTGGATGGGTTCTGACACTGTTATCAAAAGATGGAGAATACTTGTTACCCTCAGTTTTTCTAGAAGAACTTATAAAACTTTACACAATATCATGTTGATTATTTGACACTCGAGAATTTAAAAACAAAGCAATGTTTTGGTGTGTTTAGAATGTAGGACTTTATTTTTGCTCACTCTTTAAGTAAGGTCTCTCATTTAAAACTGCTTACAGGGAATTTGTTAGGTTGAAATTTAAGCATCTAATTCATGTGACCACATTTCTGCTGCTGTATTTTGTTGCTGCCTGTGAAAATGCACTTAAAGGTAAGTTTAGGGCATTCATGTAATTCCTGAAGAGGGGATATGATCAGGGAAATTATGTAAGAGTTAATTCAGAAATTAGCCAAGTGAATGACTTTTCTAACATCCAATAACAGGAGTATAAACTGACTTGTTAATCTCAGAGTTATTTTAATATCTCAGATTGTTAAGGGAATTTTAGGTACAAAGAAGTACTGAAAATAGCAGAAGTTGTTAGGAAATCTTTGATTTACTCTGTTCCGCCGGACTTTCTACCTTCCCCAAAAAGAAATTAATGGCTTCCTTGATTTTTCTAACTGTCAGGACAGAGCTAAAGGTACTTTTAAAGGGTTCTGAGGGTTTGCATATCCTTGAAACCTGGAACTGGACTCCAAAGGGAGCATATATGTTACTGAATGGGAGGTACAGTCAGTAGCTGCCAACTGCTCCACGTTGAACACTGAGGGCAGGCAGCCTTTGTATGTGTATACAGGGTCCACTTCATTTCTGTGAAAGCTAGGTAGAAGTCTACAAAGTTAAAGGCAATTTTCGTTATGTAATTATGTGAATCACCAGAGAAAGGACTAATGATTACAGTAGGACTTAAAAAAATGCTAAAATATTTGAAGTGTGTTTTTAAGGTAAAAATGAATTAGGGTTTTCTATTCAGGCCTTCTCAGTTAAATAATGTTTCTGCTTTGGATTTTAACTCTAGCGTGTTTTCATTGGTGAGAGGTATTATCACCCGAGATGGTCAGGGAGCAGGTCTGTGGGGAGCCAAGCTTATAAGGTAAAGAGAGGACACTGCTTTCCCCTGGTTTCCAGCCAGTTCATTCTCATTGCTTCAATAGTATTTCATTGATCCTCTCAGCTTTTCATGGTTTTTTAAGATTTGGGAATATATATAAATGGTCAGCATCTGTTCCTAATAATAAGTGGTAGAGATTGGTCTGTGTTATGCCAAACATCTAAAATATTTCATTTGTGTACTCACTTACCAACATGGCCAGTTAGGTAGTTGATATTTTTCAACCTGGTAGTTAATTTTGTTGTCATTCTATTGCTAGTCACATTGGTTTGGGGGGGGGGGGGAAGTGCCTGATTTATTTGATACCAAATACAGATTTATAATCACATAAGGAGAATAACTGATTTTAATTGATGATATTAAGTGATGCATCTTGAGTATGCTATGGCCAATCACTTTATAACTAAAAGTAATGGCGTTTACAATTACTTAATATGATATATACAGTATCTCTTTATTTTGTTCACATTTAACTTTGGTAACACAGAAGTTCATAGTATCACTAAAAATGTCTAAAGCCAAATAAAAGTTTATGTAAGTGTATCTAATACCTGACTTGCAAGCTGTCATTTCATTCTCAACTGAAGGCGCTCCTGAAATAGAATGGTTGTCTCCTTTCTTAACAAACTTTCTAACCACTGATATGAGGCCGCTAAGTTGGTTGTGCCAGACATGGATCAGTAAGATAATATTGACAAGACCTCATCATTTATATTATTTGTGATTTAAGCTGTAAGTTGGGTCTGGATATGTGAATTATGAAATTTCCTCTACTCCCTCATCCACATTTCATGAAACTGTTGGTTTCTCTGCTGAACCTTACTAAAGTTGAGATAAGTTGTGCATGATAATAAATTCTTGTCTGATATGGAGGCCCAGTAATTTGGAGGAAATACAAATACCCTTATGTATTTGGAAACATAAACACCATGCTGACTGTGTTGGGTAATGCTAAAATAACATTTCTACTTTATTTTGGGTTTCAGGCCCACAGACATACAAACAGAGCTGGGCAGCATACATCTCAGCCACGGTGCACTTGGGGCCTTGTAATGTTTCTACATCCATCTTCCCCCTTAGGATTTGTGAGCCATTGGTGGGTTTGTTTTTTTTTTCATTCTCAGAGCTGATATCCTTGGAGTTAGTTGCTGATTTTATTTTCTTACCAGTTCTGTAACTCTGTTTACTCTGCAAAAAAATGCTTATTTCTTTTTTTGAGTAGCAAGCTGTTATCTTGTTTCTAGTTTGTGTGAAATTTGAAAGCACAGTCCTGATTTGTGTCAGTTAAGCAAAAAAATATATGGAGTTTTAGTGAAAATAATATGCAAAAAGCTATAAATGACTAATCATTTATGGCAAAGGAAATGGGGAAATGTGGGCAAATTTGGTGAAAATTATATAATTTTAGACTTAATATATTAAGATGTTAATTAATTAGGTCTTAAGTATATTTTGTTTTTTAGTTTATTCCTTGCTCCATTCTGTGAATATAGACTTCTTTTAATTATGTGAAGCAACAAGTTTTGGTTTTAACTTAATGAAGTTCATGTGACATGTGTATGTATATTAGATGGTAACATTTTAATTCCTAAATTTAAAATTTCTAATATGGTCAGCAATGTAAAAGCCTGGAGACCTAGATTGTTTTCTTTTCACTTCTGGTACAGTAGAAAAGATATTTGTAAGGTATAAACACACTATGAATATTTGGTAATAAAATCTCATTTAAAAATGGTATACATTGGGGAAGTGGCTCATTTTGATATTTAATTCTGATCTTCTGAAATTTGATACATCATTTTGAAGTCTTCCTTGTTTGTATGTTCTTTTTCTTTTTTGTGAACTGAAACCTAGAATGGAATTTCCAGAGATTGTACTCTCAGAGTTTTAGACATTCTGATTCATTATGAATTTAAAACACTTTACATTGTATGTATATTTATTTTAAAAATTGCCTCCTTTGCCATATTCTTTTATTTTGCCAGTGACTTCCATGAGCTACCAGATTTTCAAACTTGCACTACTTGAGGGGAAATAGGCTTTTTTCCATGCTCATCCCTGAGCTTCTGTGGTTTTTAATAGACACCTTTACCACTTAAAAAAATATATATTGTATTTACTTTTAAGTTTAATGGTCTTTTTTTTTTTTTTACACACATGATAGCTATACTCTATGAAGTGCAAACTCTCATAAAATAACATCAAGACAGAATTCATTTTCTGATGTTTTGAACTGTTAGGATGTTTTGGTAATAAGTCATTGTCCTTGATAATTTAAGGGATGCAGCTGAGAAGGGATCATGTGTGCCTGGTATGTGTGTCAATATGCTTTTCCCTGTAAAGACTGATGCACGTAAAGAGTGCTTTTTTGGTTTAAACCTGTGGTTATTTATAGTGCTTGGTACTGTCAGAGAAGGGGAAAAAGGTCTTCATGTTGCTAGGATTATTTGATTGAAGTATGCAGAACTCTCTATTAAAAGTTCTACCCATAGTTAATACGAATGGCCAAGGCCTAGCAGTGTGCCGAGCCCATGTTAGGCACTCAGTAGACTTTTATTTGTGTGATTGAAGTAACCCATGGAGGTTATCATAGGTTACTACTATTTCTTGTCACTTCGTGTTTTAACACAAATAAATTACTAATATATTGATGTTACTAATAAATTAATATCACTTACTGAATATTTAAGTCTTAATATTGCCAACAAATTAATACCGTTTCATGATCTCAATCCCCACATTGCAAGTCCTCCCCCTGCAGCCCTCCACCCCCTGCTCTCCGTGGAAAGTGGTGATGGGTAGATGGAAGGCAAACACAGCAAGGTCAAGGATTCTTAAAGGCTTGGAACCATAAAGGGTCATCTCTACTTCTCTTAGGGGGCAGGGGACACTGAGGGCACCCTTAGAAGTAAGGCCTCCAAGGGAGTTTATTCTTGAACTGTAGCTAGAGCTCATGTGGGAAGTAGTTACACGTTCACTTGTTGAAATGCTGGAGGTCACCAATGCAGCCATTGGGTTTGCACTTTTTAAATACATTTTTCTATTTTAGTACAGTTAGATTTACAGAAAACTTGTGAAGATAATACAGAATTCCCATATACTCCACTTCCAGTTCTGCCAGTTAGTATCTTATGTTAATAGATATTTTGTCATAGTTAATAAACCAGTAATGAACACATTATTAAATAAAATCCATACTGTATTCACATTTCCTTAGCCATTACCTAATATCCTTTTTCTGTTCCAGGATCCCATCCAGGACACTACATTACATTTAGTCATCTTGTCTTCTTAGGCTCCTCTTGGCTGGGACAGTTTCTCAGAGTTCCTTGTTTCCTTGTTTTTGATGACTGTGACATTTGGGTATTTTTGTAGAATGTCTCTCAACTGGAATTTGCTGTTTTTCTCATGATTAGACTGGGGTTATGGGTTTTCGGCAGTAAGATCACAGAGGTAAAATGCTGTTCTCATAGCACATGAACATGCTTGGCATCATTGATATTAACCATGACCACCTGGCTGAGGCAATATTTTTTAGATTTCTTACTGAAAAGTTGCTCTCTCCCCACTTTACATACTGTCCTTTCTGGAAGGAAGTCACTGTGCATGGCCCATTCTTATGGAGAAGGGA
The DNA here is from genome assembly GCA_029783875.1 of Phataginus tricuspis. Lineage (NCBI taxonomy): Eukaryota > Metazoa > Chordata > Mammalia > Pholidota > Manidae > Phataginus > Phataginus tricuspis. Next base: position 8,653,163 of record JAQQAC010017683.1, on the reverse strand, counting down.
CTTATGTTCCATCTTCTTGAAGTGGCAGAATTTACACAAATTATTTAGAATGCTGCACAGATTTTTCTTTCTCTACACTTTGTTTATTCAGTCAGTTACTTATAGCAATATAGGCTTATTGATACTCTCTACTTTGGATCAGAATCCAGTAATATTTTAATTGTTCGGATTGTTCCATCTTGGCTACTGAGAGCTTTTTTAGTGGGCTATGTGTTCCCTTGACATATCCCCATCACTGCATTTTTCTTTGAGAACTGCTTTTTTGGCATTGTAAGACGCTCCCAGCTCATCTTGTCTATTTTCTGTCCCAGTCTTAGAATCAGCCGTTTGTGTAAGGATAGTTCTGGATTTTTCACAGTTTGTCTTGTTAGAGTTGTTCTGATTGAGTTTAATTCATTTATTTAGAAATAGCAGGCAGAGTTTTAAATCAAGTATTATTTCCAAGTGCAAGTTGGCAAAATCTTTGGCCTGCCTTGAAGAAGTTTGTCAAGGAAAAGAAAGGTGGGAAAGGAGGAAAGGGTCAAAGTGGACCCTGCTCATTTGGATTGGTTGACAATTCTGGTGTGCAGCCCGTAGCACCCGCGACCCTTTTTAGAGGCTTTTCCCCTATAGCACCTGATGTCAGGCAGCCTGGCCTTTTCCTTGCGTAGTTGTGGAGGGCTTAGCACACCCCCACTTGGATGGGGTGGCACTTCTCCCAGTGAGTAATTCCTAGAGTGATTCTAGTGTAATGTGTGGAAATCACTTTAAATGTGCGCTTTGCCTTATTGGAATTCACAGACCTATGATTTAAGGAGAAAGATCCCTTTTCTTTTAGTTGTAAAGAAAATTTTTTCAGAACTCATATGGGGAAGCTGGCAAGACGTGTTCATCTTTCATCTACTTTGTGTGTGCATGAAGGAATAAGAGTTTCAAAATGCTTAGCACAATGCCATTTGGGTATATGATGAGCCAGCATATGAAGACATGATCTCCTTTTAGTTTTGGAGATTTTGGCCCTGGCCACCTACTATATAGAATGCACACATATTCCCATTTTAGTCCTCTTTTGAAAGAGCAACTGACTAATGGTGTCAGTTAAAAAGTCTGAAAATATACTCTGATAGGACAAAAAGAAGGATTTGTGTTTGCATCCTAATTCCAAATGTGTGATTTATTTTTAAAAAAACTGCCTTATTATAAAAAAAAATTCCTGAATATGGTTCATACTTTATACCACCTTGGGGATTAATGTAGGTATCTGAGATCATTTTCTCTAAGAATTGATCTGAGTTCTTTCTCTGCTCTGTAAGTTTGTGTAAATATAAGCTTATCAAAAGGTAGACTATGCAGGCAGGTACGATTCTATTTAGGAATTTTTCCATGATTGTTACTTGTTTTTAGGTTAAGAAAGCTCATTCATGCTGCAATCTGGACACATTCTGAGCGCCTTCCCCACGATGCTGTATGTACACAATGGTTATTAGGCAATCTGCATATCAAGAGAAAGAACATTTTTCTGTGAGGTAAGTGACTGAGGGTCATTGGTCATCTGTGCTGTTCTTGGGGAGACCCATTTAGCTTTTTACTTGTCGCCTTCAGATCAGCTGATGTATCCTAAATTCAGCACTTGCTAAAAGAAAACCTAGGTCTGTTTTGGTATTGTTTGACTCTTCTTCCTGCATAGTAGACCTCATTTAAGTAGCAAGATAATCATCTTACTTAAAAACAAATTTGTTAAAGATGATTGTTTTGAGCATACAGTAGTCACTTCCATTAATTCTCTCTAATGGCTTTCAGTATCTGCCCTTACAATGCTAAAAATAAGCAAAAACCTATTCCAAAAGGATTTTTGGGTTTAAATTTTACAAGAGAAGAGTCTTAATTTTAGTGTTGGTTGAAAGAGTAATTAAGTGAAGAGATGTGGGGAAATCATGTTTATTAAGAAAACAAATTATCAGGAAATTTCTCATTTCCCTGTTTTCTCTGAGGAAATAGCTCTTTGTAGCAGTAGCCTGATATTCCTAAATTACATTACTTAATAGTGGTAACTTCTGCCTTTGTAGTGACCATCTTCTATGTATAAAATAACAGGATATTTGATCATACTCTTAAACTGTGATGATTTGACCTAAGTTTGGCTTAAGTTTACCTTTGTACAATCTGTAATGAGAAGTTTTTGGTAATAAGATTATCCCAAGATGTCTAACCTACATAGGAGACCAAAATGTCTGTAAAGGACTTTATCACATAATTTTTTTATTTTTAGAAATGGAAGCCTGCTAATTAGGAGATGAGTCTAATCTGTTCTTTAATATTAGCCCAGATGGAACAGCTTCCAGAAGCATGTTTAACTATGTATGTATTTAAAAGCTTAAAAAGACATTAAAAAAGTTTTTGTACAGGCACCTATAAGATGCAGCTTTTCACCAATTAAGTTTGGACTTTTCCTATTTCTGTGAAGGAGATCTCATTTTATATTCACTTTGAGTACAGATCTCCTTTGTGACCTATTAGAGTATGTGAGAATCCAATACAGTGCTTACCTTTACTTTAAAATAGTTTCCATGTGGTTAATCAACAAGTTGTTTAGATTCTTATATTCTCATAGTCGTAAAATATTTTGTATGACCTTGCTACTTGGAATGTTTATAGAGTAAGCTTCTGGAAAACGGCAACTAGAGAAGTCTAAAAGACAGGTGGCAGAAAAAGGATTGCAAATCATGCATCCAGTAACATAAATCGAGGAGGATAGAAAGAGAGATAGGAACAAATGAAAGGAAAGTAAATAAAATCTACACATTTTACTCTAATACATTTAATCTTGCCCACCTCCCTCCCCCAACCTTTCACCCTTTGGGCCTAAAAATAAAGTACTGTTGAAAGGCTTAGGGAACCCACTTAAAGGCTTTTCCTTTTTTTTTAAATGCTTCTCATAATTAATGGTCTGTGCATTGTCCATTTGTCTGTGATAGCATCTTTGAACAGTTTGTAGCTTAAACATGTGCCTTGGGGAAATCAAATTCCCAAGATAAGTACCCACTTGACCAAACCTTGTTGTCTCCCATCATTTAGCTGCTCAGTATCACCTTCCATGTTACCTGAAATAATACTATTACATTCGTAAGATGTTTGCTGTGAGTTTTCAAAAGGCTGCAGAAGAAATTTCAGCCATTTAGGGCTTTTTGCCTGGCTTTCTTTTTGAAATCTTTCATAATCGTAGGGAAATTACTGAAAGTTTTGATCATAAAAGAAATATGATAACTGTAGTATTATGAACTGTCAATATTCAGATTTGCGTGATTTAACATCAGAAAATTTCTACGATATTTAATGGACATGCTGTCAGGACCCAGATATTCTAAATTTCATGTATTCTCCCTGCCCTTAAAGGTTGATTCCTGTGACCTAATGAACCCTTTGTAAAAAGGGGACTCAGCTAGGATGTTACACCACCATTGTCGGAGAAACCCTGAACTCCAGGAAGAACTGCAGATTCAGGCTGCAGTGGCTGCCGGAGACGTTCACACAGTACGAAAGATGTTAGAGCAAGGCTATTCTCCGAATGGCCGAGATGCTAATGGCTGGACCTTACTTCATTTCTCTGCAGCAAGAGGAAAAGAAAGATGTGTTCGAGTCTTTCTAGAACATGGAGGTGAGTTTACTAGAAGCAAACTTTTTTTTCCAAGGAAAAACTTTAAATTATCTGGAAATATGTATCTGCATGTATATATCATTTTTAATGCCTCTCTTTTGTTAACTTCTTACTCATCTCCTTTGTGAAAACTTGCTGTGATCATGCTGAGTTTTGTTTAAAACAAAATTGTTTAAAAGATCAATTTGGCAAATGTGCTTTTCCGCCTTATAACTGTAGTTTATGTATAGCCAGGTTTTTCTAGGTTATTTCAGCTAAAAGCAACCCTTACTCAGGTTGTCTGGTTGCCTTTGTTTCAGAAGCAGAAGTGGCTGCAGTACCCTCAAGTAGAGAATTGTGCAAGTTTCCCCTGTTGATAATTGCTCAAGCAGACAGACCTAGCAGACAGGTCCCTTTAAATATCATGGCCTTAATGACCCCCTATTTTTTTAATTTGTCTCTTTTTAAAAAGGTTTTGGGTGCTTGCTTTCATTACTATTTTAGAGCACTTGCCTTTTCCAGAATTATACATAGTTTGTAGGTATCCTACAAGAAGATTGGTTCTATGAGGTCTAATTTTGTATAAATATATGCAATTGGGAACTACATTTGACATTTTATATTTTTGCTTGGAAGAACTGTCCATTTCCATAGTCAATAATAATTAATAGGTGTCTGAAACTAATTTACTTTTTTCTCCAGTTGAATTTCCACTTACTTTATTTTTCTAAAGATGGACTATATTTTATCATTTGTTATCCATGTTATCTTTGTAAAGTATGGTGTAAAGCAGGGGAGTTGCGACTCAAATACCACGTGTACCATGTAGGGCCTGAATTGCTCATTACCAGTCATTTAGTTTCATTTCTGAGGTGTACTTTGTTACAGACCAGTCAAACTTACTTGCAAACTTAGCTGAAGTACAGAAAGAGAAGTCCCGCAGTGGTTGTCAAGGTGGTGTGAATTATGTGGAGATGGAAATACAAAGGTTATGAGCATGGGCTAATTGCAAGCCAACACTAAACCTGGAACTAAGAGTTGTCATGCATCCTAGGAACCCTGCCATGAGAATTATATCACTGAAATAGCTAAGTGTTGGCAGAACCCAACCATTCACCCGCCTGCATGTCCACCTTTGTAGCCATCTGCCATCCCTTCCGGCCACCCTTGCTTATATTTCATTTCACCTTAAAACTTGAAAACCTCTTCTGAAGTTACTGAAGGGGAAACATAAGAAAAGTGCCAGGAGAAATAGCTGAAAAAACTATTAAGGTGGGTGTAGGATCAGAACACTTAAAATTCTAGCAGTGCTTAGCAATATTAAGAACAAAATCAGAGCTCACATTTTTCATTCTACCTCATCCTATAACTTTATGCTTCTGCCAGCCACACTTTAAAAATATTAATTTAACAAAAAGTTCAGTTACTGAGGTGATACATGAATTCATCTCTTTAAAACAAATAGAACAAATTTTCAATTAAATTACAAATAAAGATCCCTTTGGCCAACTCTCAGTCCTTATCTGCCTGCCCCTGCCCAGAAGTAACCATAGGGAAGAGTTTGGTTTGGTTCTTATCCTTCTAGATCATTGCCTAATATTATTAACATTTACCCATAGAAAATAGGTCAGATTGTATTGTGTGTGGTTTTGGTGCATAAATGATTTACTGACTGTATTATTCTGCAACTGTTTTTTGCTCAACTGTACAACTTAAGAATTTTTTAATATCAGTGATTGACAAACTTCTTTTGTAAAAAGCCAGATAGTAAATATTTTAGGCTTTGCAAGCCCTATTGTCTCTGCTATAACGACTCAACTCTGCCCTTGTAGTGTGAAGGCAGCCATAGACAAATGAGGGTAGCTGTATGCCAATACAACTTGACTTATAAAAACCAGTGGTGGGCCAGAATTGGCCTGTGGACCACAATTTGCTGAACCCTAGTTCCTCACCCCCACTCTTGTAATGTGTGTATGTGTGTGTGTATATGTATACATGTACACATACATACATATGGTATGTAAGTATATATGTGCATAGATTCTTTTTAAAAGTTTTTATTGAGTTAGAATTCATATACCTTAAAATTCACCCACTTAAAGTGTACAATTCAGTGGCTTTTAGTTGCATTCATAGAGTTGGAAACCTAGCATCACAATCAATTTCAGAACATTTTCATTACCCCAAAAGAAACCTTGTACCTGTTCTATATTAATACATATAAAATTCATGTTCAGCTGCTGAATTCAACTATTCAACAGCTGAATATAATATTTATCAGTATGGATATGTATGCTATCATTTATTTTTTTATTGGAATATAGTTGATATACAATACTGTATTGGTTTCAGATGTACAACACAGTGAGTGATTCAATAATTATATACATTTTAAGTGCTTGCCATAGTAAGTGTTGTTAACCCCATTACTGTACCAAGATATTACAGTATTATTGGTGATATTCTTTATGCTGTACTTCCATTCCTATGGCTAATTTATTTTATAATTTCAAGTTTGTATCTCTTTATCCCCCTCACTTATTTCACCCTTCCCCATACCCTCCGCCCTGTGGTAACCAATAGTCTATTGTCAGTATTTATGGGTTTATATCTTTTCTGTTTGTTGTTGTTTTTTTAGATTCCACATACAAGTGAAATCATATGGTGTTTATCTTTATGTGACTTATTTCACTTAGCATGATACCCTCTAGGTCCATCCACGTAGTTGCAAATGGCAAAATTTCCCTTTTTTGTGGCTGAGTAATATTCCATTATATATATATATATATATATATATATATATATACACATACCATATTTTTATCCATTCATCAATCAATGGGCACTTGGGTTGCTTCCATATCTTGGGTATTGTAAATACTATCATTTATTTAAACCATTCTTTCTTTTTTATTCTTTGATAGTGGCTAAGATTTTCTCAACAGGAGATTTTATTTGTTGAGAAGGTAACACATATGTGTACATGTTTAAAAACAGAACAAAGGGTATTATGGACTGTTCAGTGAGGGGAAGAGTCTGCTCTTTAGCCCCAGTCCCTTCCTCTCTTTCCCAGAGGCAGTTCCTCTTATTGGTTTCCTTGGTGTCCTTACAGAGATAGTCTGTACAGGTAGGTGTACATATTTTTCTATCATCTACCTTCTAACCTGTTACACTTTTGATTTAGTTTGTTCTGCATCTTGATTTTTTCACACAACAGTTTAAGTGATACTTGTCACTATATGACTATCTCAGATTCCATTGTATGGGTGTAATTTGATGTTTTTTTGGAGGATGAAGTCTGCATTTTAACACAGATGAATTTTATTTTTCTTTCGCCTTAATGTTTGTGCTTTTTATGTCTTGAACCTCATACCACGGGTCATTATTTGCCTGTTTTCTCCTTGTTAGTAGACTGTTCTGAATCTTGGGATGTTTAGGTCTTTAATCTATCCAGAATTGGTCTTTGTGTATAATAAAAGGCTGTTGGGTACACTTTCATATTTTTTCCCCATATAGGCAGCCTCAATCATCCCTTCTTTCCTTATTGCTATGTCCTGCCAGCTCAGATAAAAAGTCTTCATATATGCACGGTTCCATTAGTTCTGCAGTCTGTTGGTGTATCCCTGAGTCAGTTTAATATTGTTGGAATTACTTTTGCTCTATAATAAATTTTGATAACTGGGGTAGGGGGGTGGTGGGATGCAGATCTCCTCTCCTTGTTCTTTAAGAATGTCTTGGCTATTCTTAGCCCTTTACATTTCCGTGTAAAATTTTAAAGCAAAATAAAATATTCTGGAGAGGCTCTTCATTTATTCTTATACAGCTCCTTTTACTTGGTCCTGTTCACCCTAGTAGAATCAGGGACTGCGGGAGCATTTTTTTCTAGCCATTATGTGTCAGTTTGGAAGTGTTACTAGGAAAAGAAATGCCCCTGGCTACACATGATGCTTAGATAGGCTGTGCTGTAGGCAAGGCCTGGCTTCTGATCTCTCCACTAGTGGTTCAGCTGCCTGTTAGCCTCTCCACACTCATGGTTCATAGCACAAGCTGCCGCTCTGACCGTGTTCTGTCGCAGTAAATGGCTCCATGACCTCCGACTGCTGTGCCAGAAGTCTAGGAGCCGTCCTCACCTTTCTTCCTCCTAAACGGTAGTCAGATCTTTCCACTTCTTTTCACTGGAGGCCCTGGGCTCACTCTGGGCAAGGCCGTCTCATTCCTCACTGAGATAGTCAGGGTGATCTCCTTCCCCTCTGCTTGCAGCCTTGCCCTCTCCTAGCCGGTCTCCTGTTAAAAATGAAAATGAAACTCTTTCCTTTTTGAAACCCATCCATGGTTTTCCATTTCTCTTAGGGTAATGTTCAGAGTCCTTCATGTGCTCTCCAGGGCCCCGCACTGTCGCCTTCCCACTTCATCTTTGACTGCGGCCCCCCTGGGTTCTTTCAGATTCACTGAGCCAGGGGCCTTTGCCTAGGACCTGCCCGGGTCACTGCTCACCTGCTGCTGTCCCCTGACCTTGCTCGTGCCCACTTCTCCCTCAGCTCTCCTCACTTTCTCAAGGAATCTTCTATTACCATCCGACTTGGTCAGATGTACCTTTTTAGTATAGCTTCTATGACAAGCATAATGAGTTATTTTTGTTGTATTCAGTGTAACGTCTCTATATCCGGTTAGTCTGAAGCTTCATGATGGTAGAACCCACCTCTGATGTGTTCTCAGTGAGGGGGAGGAGAGAGGGGAAGCAAACACCAGTTATCTAAGACAATTATCTCGTTCCCCAGCTTATAGAGACAGACTGATCCTTTCTTTTATTAAAAAATATTGATTGAATATGGGCCACATTTATGGTAAGATTAGAAAAGTGCCTGAATTCCTCATACCTGTTCTTTTCCTAAAACCACAGTTTCATTAAGAGCTTATAAACTTCCAGTCAGATTGGCCTCCTGTTAATAAGCTTATTCTGTGATGGGCATTAAGGTGAAATGAAGTCAGATTCAGATATGGAAAAGTAAGCAAAATAACCCTTCGGAAAGAAGAGTTCATTTCTCTCTCTTCCTCCCTCCTTCCTTCCCTCCCTTCTCCCTCCCAATTTCTCTCTCTCTCTGTGCATGAGGCAGAAAACTCATATAGATAGTTCATGAGGTGGTCAATTGGTCCTTTGTGAATCACTTATTCATGTATTTATTCAGCAAATATTTATTGAACATCTAACATGCCAGGCTCTGGGCCAGGCACTGAGATACAGAAATGAACAAACACTGGGCTAACCTTCCGGCATTTCATAGTCTAGTGGGTGGATAGATTTATAGCCAACATCTATTGAGCATTTAGTATAACTAATTCTTCTCAATAATTCTATGAGAGTGAGTAGTACTTTTTTTTTTTTTACAATTTATTTTATTTTAGTATCATTAACCTACAATTACATGAGCAATATTGTGATGATTAAACTACCCCCTTCATCAGGTCCCCCCCACCAACCCTATTACAGTCACTGTCCATCAGTGTAGTGAGATGAGAATCACTACTTGTCTTCTCTGAGCTGTACAGTCCCCCCCGTGCCCCCCCACCCTATGTCTGCCAATCGTAATGCCCCTTTTACCCTCTTATCCCTCCCTTCCCACCCATCCTCCCCAGTCCCTTTCCCTTTGGTAATTATTAGTCCGTTCTTGGGTTCTGTGAGTCTGCTGCTGTTTTGTTCCTTCAGTTTTTTTTCTTTGTTCTTATATTCCACATATGAGTGAAATCATTTGATACTTGTCTTTTTTGGCCTGGCTTATTTCACTGAGCATAATACCCTCCAGCTCCATCCATGTTGTTGCAAATGGTAGGATTTGTTTTTTTCTTATGGCTGCATAATATTCCATTGTGTATATGTACCACATCTTCTTAATCCATTCATCTACTGATGGGCACTTAGGTTGCTTCCACTATTTACAATAGCCAAGAAATGAGTAGTACTTTTTTCATTGAGAAAGCTGAGCCGCAGAATGGTAAGTAATTTGCCCAAGGTCGTTCACCTCATAAGTAGTGGAGCTAGGATTTAGTTGTCTTAACCATGATTCTGTATGGTCTGTAAGAAAATGATGCAGTTCCAACAGAGTGGACTAAATGCCACATATAAGGCCCCCACTGTTGTCAGAGTGGAGGTGGAGGGGGGGCGGTGGCAAGGAAGGCTTTACTAGAGAAAGCATGGTTTGAGTGGAGATCTTGAAAGATAAGGCAGGGATAAGATATCAGGAGGATGAAATTATGCAAACACATTGGTCACTGGGCATGAAGGGTTGAAGAAGAAAGGGAGCATCTTTGGTTTTAAGAAATAAAAAAAGTTCAGTAAGATTGGAGCATATACGATAATTTGTTCTAGAGGCAATGGTGAGCAATTTGATATTTGACAGAGAAGAGTGGGAGAAACAGGCTTGGGTTTTAGACCATCCAAAGGCCATAGTATGTAACTTACAGAAAGGGCCCAAGACCTCAGCAAGAAGAGCAGGTGGGTGCCTGCTGCCTTCTCAAGACTGTGCCCTCCGTCTCCCTGTATTCGCCCGGAACACCTGTTTATTGAGCCCCTGCCATGTGCCAGTCCCTGTTCTGAGGGCTGGAAATACAGGAACAAAATCTCTGTTGTCATGGCACTTCACATTTCTAAAGGGAGGAAATTCACAGTAAAATATACAGTGTGAGGTGTTGATAAGTACTGTGAAGAAAAATGAAGGAGGGAAGGGATAAAGAGGTACAGGATTCTTAAATTAGGGATTCACAGGAGCCTCTTACTGAAAGAAATGAGGACCAAACGCATGCTAATCGGGAGGAACGTGTTAAAGGTTAAAGGAACAGCACTCTAGGCTAGCAACGTGCCTAGGACTTTGAAGGAAAAGCCCGGAGGATGAAGGCCAGAGCAGAATGATGGGAGAATCAGCTGATGTGTTCTGTAGATCCTTGAAGGCTCAGGAAAACCGAGACTTGTTCTGAGTAAGAATGGGAAGCCACTGAATGCTTCGCAACCGAAGAATGATATGAACTTGCTTAAGGGCTTACTCTGACTACTTTGACGAAGGCTAGCTTGTCGAGGAGCAAAGGAAAAGGAAGACCTGTCGGGAAGCTTTGGAATCGTTCAGGCAAGGGGTGCTAGTGGCTCGTTCAAGGTGCTGGCAGTGCATGTGTTGAGAAGTGGTCAGATTCAGGATGTATTTTGAAAGAGGAGCCAGTGGGATTTGCTGTTAGATTGTATAGGAAGTGAGAGTGAAAGAAATCAAAATAACTGAGATTTGGGGGCCTGTGGATCAGGAAGAAAAGACTTGGCATTTATTAAATGAGCAGGGGAGAGTTAGCCAAGTGCAGTTTAAAAAAACAGGCACAAAGATGTTTAATACAAGCCATTCACCCAACTAGAAATCCTTTATCTCAAACATATTAAAGGATTGAATCTCACCATTGTGAAATCTGTACAACCATACACCAATTAGTAAAACCACCACTGAGTGCTCTCACACATAGCCAGCAAAACTCAGAGCCGAGATGCTGCCTGGCATCGTGCTGTGGAGACAGTGATGTGACCGCAGAGGGAAGCCTGGTCCGGGAGCAGCTCTATGAAGCCAGACTAGCTCCTGCTCTGGGAGAAATGCTGATCACTGAGAAAATGAGCCACTTTGACATGGATAACTGAGACTTCCTCTATTCCAAAGGGAAAAAACAAGTGAGGCTCTCTTTTCTCGTTTAATCAAAACCCATGCCAACTATACCATGTGTAGCTTTTGCATTTAAAGTAAATCAGATAAAAATTCAGTTCTGTAGTCACAATAGCTCTGTTTCAAGTGCTCAGAAGCCGCAGGTGACTAGTAGTTGCCATATTAGGCCTCACAGATACCAAACACTGACCTGGCAGATAAATGGTATCTTGCTGCTTTTCTTTCAAACATCCTGCTTCAAGATGATGAACACTTAGGGTTTTATAATATCCAAAAGAGTTTCTAAACACCAAGTTGATGCCTATAATTATAGTACTTCTGTACAAATCCTGGTAATCTTTCTGACCAGGTTGGTGTGCTGTTGGGAGTTATGGGGTAGAAACTCTATTATGAGAAGTCCATTATTATTAGTATCTTCATTTTCCTATTTTGAATCTTCCTAAAAATTCTAAGACCGTGTGGACATTTCAAGAGAGTAACAGAGACCTACCTGAGTGCATTTATTTTGTGTTCAGCTTGTTTATGCAAACTGACATGGGCCGCAGTAGTTGAAGCTCTAGAAGTTCAGTCCAGAAAGCAGGAGTCCCCAGAGGAACTTGAGAAAAGCAGCATCTCAGGTCTTGTCTTGACACAGTGGGTAAAATCTTCTTGGTAAAATACATGACAATAAGTGAGATATAAGGGGTTAATCCAAGAAATCCATAGCAGAGTGGTGATAAGTTATTTTAGCTTTTCAAAAATGAAAGATGTTAGAAGTGATAACCCTAAATATGATGAAACAGGGACATTGATGGTGGAATTTATGATAGCACTTGTGGAAAGCAGCTTAGTAGTAAGGATCTGCTTAGAAGTGGGACATCTTTTTGCTCAATAAAGCTACTTCTGATAATTTTTTCCAAGGAAGCAGTAATTCTTTTCTGTGTGAAAATTCCACCCCTCATTCCATGTAATTTTTTTAATGGAGGTATTCTCAGTGCACAAATATATAGGAAAGGTTAAATAATTAGACTGATTGCAATTAGGTGTAATTTTTTTTAAATGTCTAGAAGAAAAGCTGAGAGTCTGTCATCAGTGTTGACAGTTATTAGAGAGTGTTTAATTTCCTGCTTTTCTACATGTTAAAATTTTCATTCACGAATGGTGTTATTTCTAGAGGAAATCAATCCTGTTTGGAAACATTGTACCATCTGATCTCTGACTATTCTGTGATGGATTATTAGCAGAGTTTTAGGTACTTGTTTAGATTTTTTTTCCCCTCTCATTGCTGTTGCTTTTCTTTCCTACATTTGTACTTAAGGCACAGTGCATAACTGTTTTTTAGACCTCTGAGCAGTGCCTGTACCTGTGTAAGTCAGCTAATTGCATTTGGTGCTTTCCAAAACTTTTGAGTAATGACACAAATAGCAAACTAGGAATCAGTGCTTATACATTTATTTTGTAAAACTTTGACTTTCCTGCTTTTAGAATTTTGTAATGTCCAAAAGTATTTAAGCTTTTATCACAAATGGGATGCATGTAGTAGTATATCCATACAAATTCTTGTCATGTTTTTGACCAGGTTAGTGTGTATGTTTCCAATCCTTAGAGCAATTAGTTAAAAAAAAAAAGATAATCCAAAGTATAGCTAAAATGTCAATAGGGAAAGTAAAATGGAATCCTAAAAAGATGTTCTAATAGTCAAAAAAAAAAAGAAGGGAAGAAGAGCAATAGACGGGACAAATGGAAAACAAGTAATAAAATACTAAATTGAAACTCAACTATATTAATAGTTATGTTAAGTATTTATGGACTAAGCACTCCAATTAAAAACTAGGAATACAAAAGATAGGTACATAAGACTCAATTATATGCTGCCTATAAGAGGTACAATTTAAATATACAGATACAGAGAGGTTGAAAGTAGATGAATGGGTAAAGATACACCGCACCATGCACATGGTAAGCATGTGAAGGCTAGAATGGCTACATTAATATCATACAAAATAGACTTCAGGACAAAACTTTTACCATAACTAAAGAGAGACATTTCACAGTGACAAATAGGACAGTTCATTAGAAGGAATAACAATTATAAAATGTACACACACCTAGTAAGAGAGCTTCAAAATACATGAGGCAAAAAATTGACCAAGGGAGAAATGGATAGTTGCAGATTTTAAAACCTCTCAGGAATGGATAGAACAACTAGATAAATCAACAACTAGAGAAAACCTGAAAAACATTATCAAACATGTTAACCTAGTTGATGGTTTTCAATATTGCACCCAACACCTTCAGAATATTCATGTGTGCATGATACAGACACAAGAATAAACCATATATATGTGGATAATAAAGTCTCCGTAAATGTAAAAACAGTGAAATCATAATATGTTCTCTGACTGCAATGAAATTATATTAGGAATCAACAACAATAAGATATCTAGGACAGCCTCAGATGTTTGGAAATTAAACATTATTTTGAACTTGATAATGAAAATACAATATGTCAGAATTTATGGGATGTGCCAGAGCAGTGGTTAGAGAGAAATTTATAGTTTTAAATGCTGTAGTAGAAAAGAAGAACAATTTTGACCTTAAGAAACTTGAAAAAGAAGAAATTAACCCCAGAGTAACTGTTCCCATCTACCTCCTCTGCCTCCCCAGCAGTCTCTTTGGCACATTACCATGAGGGCTGGCAGCCTCCTTGCTGCCAGAGGGGACTGACCTGATTTTGAAACTCAGTGAAAGTGTCCCATGCCTAGAGCATTGTTGAAAATAAAACGTTGGTTTCAATCTTCGTGGCAAACAACCTGAAAGAGCCAACAGCATGGGTGCCTGAGGCTTGCTACTATTTGGAGCAAGTGACAGAGCAGCCTCATATTTAACAGAGGACCTGGTGAATGAGACAGCATGTGGGCTTTGATAAACTTCTACATGTTCCAGGGAATTTGGAGGGCTGATTGCATGTTTCAGAAAGGCCAGAGAAGACCCCAGTTATCTACTCATGCCTGGCTGAATATGAGGCTAAAAAAAGGAGAGCTGGAGTATATTTGTAAATTAGCTGATTATTGAATGAGTGCCTCAGAATATACACAGACGCCCGTGGCAAAGGGTGAAAACCTTACTGGCTCAAAATGCTTAAGCAAACCTCTGGCCAGTCATTAGTCAAACATAAGTTATTTTGTCCGAACTTAAGTTATTCCTAAGAGTCGCCTCCAGAAGCCATGCTTTAATAATAATAACAACTGAGCAGGGACATAGGTGGCAGCATATGTATAAATAGAATTAGTCTAGACAATTCAGTAAACCAAACAGCAATAGCAGCCCACCTGGAAGGGGTGTGGATCAAAATCCAAGGTTGCTATAGTGTAGTCCAAAATCTTCAGTTTTCAGTAAAATTAATGAGACATGGTATGAAACAGGAACATATAGCTAATACACAGGAACTAAAACCAGCTAATAGAAAGCGTTTCTAAAGGGACCCAGATATTATACTTTGTTAACAAAATTCAGAGCATCTGTTATAAATGTATTCAAAGAACTAAGGGAACCGAATTCAAAGAATTAAAGGAAAACATGATGATAGTGACTTATCAAATAGAGACTATCAATAAAGAGAATTTGTGTATATAAATTTATATACACACACCCACATATGCATGTATATACATGTATTTATCCCCAAATAGAAATTCTAGAGTTCACAGTGTAATAACTAAAATGAAGAATTCATTAGTGTGGTTAACAACAGATCTGAGCTGACAAAAGAAGGAATCACTGACATTGAAAATTGCTCAACAGACATCCAGTCTGAGGAATATATAGAAAAAAGAATTTAAAAAGAAGAACAGAGCCCCATAGACCTCTGGGACATAATCAAGCATACTGATGTATGCATGAGACATGATGGAAGTGCAGAAAAGTGGAGGAGAGAGAAGGTGGCAGAAAAAATATTTGAAGAAATTATGTCCCAAAACTTCCTACATTTAATGAAAAATGTTAAACTACACATCTTAGAAGTACAGTGAACTCCTAGTAGGATAAGCTCATCTAGACACATAGTAGTTAAACTGGAAAGCCAAAAACAGAAAATTTTGAAAGCATGTAGAGAAGTGACTTATTTTGTACATGGGATCCTTAATAAGATAAACAGCTGATTTCTCAGAAGAAATCACAGTAGTCCAAAGGCAGTGAGATGACATAGTCTAATTGCTGGAAACAACTGTCACCCAAGAATTTTATATCCAGCAAAACTCTTTCAGAAATGAAGATGAAAGAAAGATGTTCCCAGATAAGGGAGTTCATTGGTGTCAGATTTGCCTTACAAGAAGTACTAAAAGGGGTCCTTCAGTCTGAAAGAAAAAGACCATCTGTAATTAAAATTCACACAAAAAAATAAAGATGATTGGTAAAGGTAATAACACAGGTACATATAAAAAAACAGTGTATTTGCTTTCCATTGCTGTGTAATAAATTACACAGATTCGTGACTTAATACAACACACATTTATTACCTCATGCTTTTAAGCTGTTGGCCAGACCGTTCTCCTCTGTAGGCTTGACTGGAGGAGTTTGCTTCCAATCTCACTCAGGTTGTTAGGAAGATTAATTTCCTTGGGCTATAGGACTGACTGAGGGCCTCAGCTTCTTGCCAAACGTTAGCTGTAGGTTGCCTGTGGTTCCTATTGGTAAACTTCAGATTCTTATCCCGTGGGCTTTCCCACCATGACTCCTTAACTTATTAAAGCAGCAAGGAGAATCACTATACCGCGTCTGCCAGCAGATGGAATCTCATATATCATAACATAATCACAGTAGTGACATTGCATCTTTTTTGACAGATTCTGTTGGTTAGAAGTCACAGGTTCTGCTTACACTCAAGGGGAGAGGGTTACAAAGACATGAACTTCAAGAGGCAGGGATTTTAGGGAGGGGCCACCTTAGATATTATTTTTTTATTTTTCCTCCTTTCATCTCTTAAAAGATAACAACATAAAATGATAATTATAACACTGCTGTTGGCCTTATATGAAGATGTAATGTATATGACAGTAGTAGTACAAAGAAAAGCAAAGGGGCTATATTGGCCCAGTTTCCATATACCCAAAGTAAGAACAGGAATGAATAGATGAAATCAGTGAATTTGAAAATGAGCAAATGACAGAGAAAATTGATGAAACCAAAAACAAGAAGTTGGTTCTTTAAAAAGATCAATAAAGTTGATAAATTTCTAGCTAGACTGATGAAGAAAACAAAAGACATAACCCGTACCAAGTATGGAAGAGCAAATTTTCACTACAGATCTTAAAGGCATTGAGATAATAAGGAATATATCTGCCATTTAGAAGAAATGGACTGATTCCTTGGAAGACACAATTGTCAAAACTGACCCAAAAAATAATAGTTTAATAGCCCCATATCAAAGAAATTTAGCTCATAATTAAGCTTTCTGCTCAGAAAACTTTAGGCCCAGCTGCTTTCTCTGTTGAATTATTTCAAATACGAAAGGAACAAATAATAACAATACCACCAAAACTCTTTGAGGTAGCACTTGTAAACTTACCTGGATGAGGCTTGTAGTACCCTGATACAAAACCAAATAAAGACATTGGAAGAAGATGTGAAAACTGCGGACTGGTATCCTTCTTGACAATAGATACAGAAAACCTTAACAAAACAGTAGTAAATCTAATCCATCCAGTATATAAAAAAGAATATTACACTATGATTAAGGAGTGTTTACTCCAGGAATGCAAGCTTTGTTTAGCCTGAAAATCAATATGGTGAGTAATTTGTCCTATCAATAGAATAAAAGTAAATGCCAAATGATCATTTCAACAGATGCAGAAAATGCACGTGACCATAAAAAGTACCATCTGCCATAAAGATTCAGCAAATCAGAAGCAGAAGATAGCTTCTAAAACCCAAGGAAAGGCACCTACAAAAAACTACAACTTACATCATAGCAAATGGTAAACTGCTGAATGCTTTCCCTCTAAAATCAGGGACAAGTAAAGGATATATGCTTTTATAAACATTTTTATTCAACATCCTGTTGTTTAGATAGTCCTGTGGATTGGAAAGGATGCAATAAAGTTGTCTTTATTTGCAGAGAACATAATTGTGTATATGTAGAAAATTGTAAGAAATCTACAAAAATGTGTTAGAACTAAAAAGTGAATGTAGCTAGAATACAGAATACACAAAAAATTATACAAAAAATTTATTTCTTTGTACCAGCAATTAACATTTGGAAAATTTAAAAACAGTTCATTGTGATTGCAACATAACTTAAAATATTCAGTAATAAATGTAATGAAAAATTTGCAAGACCTGTATACTGAACTAGTGAAATTAAGATCTAAATAAACAGATATTCCATGTTAATGGTTTGGAAGAATTGATATTATTTAGACCATTTGGGAAAGATTTCCATTTTTAGAGTCAGTGGAGTTCCAATCCAATCAAAATTTCAGCAAGTTTGAAGAATTGACAAGTCGATCTGAAAGTTATTGACCCAAACAATTTTAAGGAAGGTTTGAGGGTGTATGGTGCCTGCAGTCAAAACTTACTATACGGCTACAGTAATCAAGACAATGTGGTATTGGTGTGTGGATACACCTTTACATTAATGGAACACAATAGAGTTCAGAAATAGACACACTTGTATGGTAAATTGGTTTTCAACAAAGGCACCAGGATGAATCATTGGGGAAAAGATAGTCCTTCCAACAAATTGTGCTGGAAAACTAGATACATATATGGAAAATAATGAACCTTGATCTGATCTCACTGCATATAAAAATAAACTAGCAGGACACTAATAAATGGAAATTCATCCCATGCTCTTGGCTACGAAGAATTAATATTCTCAAAATGGCCATCCTGCCTAAAGCAGTCTACAGATTCAACGCAATCCCTATCAAACTACCAACAGCATTCTTCAATGAGCTAGAGCAAATAGTTCTAAAATTCATATGGAACCACAAAAGACCCTGAATAGCCAAAGCAATCCTGAGAAGGAAGAATAAAGCAGAGGGAATTGCACTCCCTGAGTTCAAGCTCTACTACAAAGCTACAGTAATCAAGACAATTTGGTACTGGCACAAGAACAGACCCATAGACCAGTGGAACAGAATAGAGAGCCCAGATATAAACCCAAGCATATATGGTCAATTAATACATGATAAAGGAGCCATGGATATACAATGGGGAAATGACAGCCTCTTCAACAGCTGGTGTTGGCAAAACTGGACAGCTACATGTGAGAGAATGAAACTGGACTACTGTTAAACCCCATACACAAAACTAAACTTAAAATGGATCAAAGACCTGAATGTAAGTCATGAAACCACAAAACTCTTAGAAAAAAATATAGGCAAAAATTTCTTGGACATAGACACGAGCAACTTCTTCATGAACATACCACCCCGGGCAAGGGAAACAAAAGCAAAAATGAACAAATGGGACTATATCAAACTGAAAAGCATCTGTACAGCAAAGGATACCATCAGTAGAACAAAAATACATCCTACAGTATGGGAGAATATATTCATAAATGACATATCTGATAAGGGGTTGACATCCAAATTAAATAAAGAGCTCATGCACCTCAACAAACAAAAAGCAAATAAGCCAATTAAAGAATGGGCAGAGGGGCTGAACAGACACTTCTCCGAAGAAGAAATTCAGATGGCCAACAGGCACATGAAAAGATGCTCCACATCACTAGTCACCAGAGAAATGCAAATTAAAACCACAATGAGGTATCACCTCACACCAGTGAGGATGGCCAACATCCAAAAGGCAAACAACAAATGTTGGTGAGGATGTGGAGAGAGGGGAACCCTCCTACACTGCTGGTTGGAATGTAAACTAGTTCAACCATTGTGGAAAGCAGTATGGAGGTTCCTCAAAAAACTCAAAATGGAAATACCATTTGACCCAGGAATTCCACTCCTAGGAATTTACCCTAAGAATGCAGCAGCCCAGTTTCAAAAAGACATATGCACCCCTATGTTTATTGCAGCACTATTTACAATAGCCAAGAAATGGAAGCAACCTAAGTGTCCATCAGTAGATGAATGGATAAAGAAGATGTGGTACATATACACAATGGAATATTATTCAGCCATAAGAAGAAAACAAATCCTACCATTTACAACAACATGGATGGAGCCAGAGGGTATTATGCTCAATGAAATAAGCCAAACCGAAAAAGACAAGTGTCAAATGATTTCACTCATCTGTGGAGTATAAGAACAAAGAAAAAACTGAAGGAACAAAACAGCAGCAGACTCACAGAACCCAAGAATGGACCAACAGTTACCAAAGGGAAAGGGACTGGGGAATATGGGTAGGAGGGAGGAATAAGGGGGAAAAAGGGCTATTACAATTAGCACACATAATGTAGTGGGGGTGGAGGGATATGGGGAAGGCTGTATAACACAGAGAAGAGAAATAATGATTCTATAGCATCTTACTATGCTGATGGACAGTGACCGCAATGGGGTATGTGGTAGGGACTTGATAATAAGGGGATTCTAGTAACCATAATGTTGCACATGTAATTGTATATTAATAATAGCAAAAAAAAAATCAACTAGCAGTGGATCATTATCCCAAATACAAGAATCAAAAGTGTAAAATTTATAGAAGAAAACAGGAAATTTATGTGACATTGTGTTGGGCAAATTTCTTAAACAGGACACAAAAGCACAAACCATAAAAGAAAAACTGACAAATGACTTCATCAAAATTTACAACTTTTGCTGTTCAAGAGAGGCAGTGTAGAAAATGAAAAGGCAAGCAACATACTAGGAGAAAATATTTACAAACATGTCTATCAAAGGGCTTAATATTAAGAATATGTATACAATTGAGTTGTAAACTCAATAATGAGAAAAGCAACCCAATGAAAATGGGTAAATGATTTCAACAGACATTTTCACAATGAAAGTATGTGAAAAAGCCCAATACCTCTAGTCACAGGGAAATGTAAATTAAACCCCAAGAAGTTAACTACTTTGTACTTTCCAGAATGGTTAAAGTTAAAATTACAAAGGATGCCAAATACTAGTGAAGATCTAGGACAACTGGAACTCCCATATATTGCTGATGGGAATGTAATATATAGCCACTTAGAAAAGGTTTGACAATTTCTTAGGAAGTGAAATGTCCATTTAACTTGTGACCCAGCAGTTCTCTCCTAGTTATTTACTCAAGTGAAACGAAACATATCCACATAAAGACTTGTATATGAATGTTCCTAGAAGCCTTATTCATAATACCCTTAAACTGGAAATAACCCAGTTGTACATCTGCTGGTGAATAAATAATTGTATATCCAAATTATGGAATACTGTTCATCAGTACAAAGTAGTGCACTTTTGATACACACAGCAACATGGATGAATTTCAAAAACATAATGGTAAATGAAACGAGTCAAAAGTCTGCAATACTGTATGATTCCATTTATATGAAATTCTAAAAAGGCAGAGTGTCAGTGGTTGCCTGGGTCCCAGAATCTGGGCAGGGAATTGATTGTAAGAGGCAGGAAGGAACAATTTCGAGATGATAGAAATATTTTGATTATGGTCGTAGTCACTGTATGCACTTCATCAAAATTCATCAACCTGTGCACTGAAAATGGGTGAATTTTGTTTTGTCTCAGTAAAGCTGTTGGGGGGGAAAAAGGGTACCATTATTGATAGGGAGTGTTTCTCTGCTTTTATTTATGTATACTTCCAAATTCTTCAATAGATTTAAATGGGTTTCTTGAGTGTGTGCTACATCTGCTACATCTTGTTTAAAATAGGTTGCACCTTCCCTAAGGGGAAGAAAGCTTGGTAAGGGGACAAAGTGCTGAGGTTGAGGGGCCTGCCATGTTAGTGTTCAGGGAAAAGCTTTTCTGATGAAGGGACGTTTGTGCAAACACAGATGAAGTGAATTCAGTCAAAGAAGTTGTCTTTACATGTGCATTGCACATTTCTTACTGCATTTGTATCTGGGTATTTTGTAGTTTGTTACTATTACAAATGAGATCTTTTTCTTATTGCATTTAGTAGTAATCCTAAAATTAATTTGTGTTTCGCATACTCATTTGGCTTATATCTCCCATTTGTTAATTCCTTGAGGACAGTAACTATATGGTATAGATTTTATGCTGTAAATTTTTACGTTAAAACCTACAGCTCTGCCTTCTGTGCTATTTCCAGTTCTCGTTTTAATGTTTTTTACGAAGACTAAGCAAATCATTGCTGTATTTGTTAATCTTTCATCTTTGTTTTCCTAGCTCAATATAGCACCAAAATGTAGAATCTAAAAGACCTCAAATGGAATACCAAAGATGCAAGTGTAGTTTCAGTAATATAATTTTATTTTACTGTTAAATAGAGCAAGTATAGGATGCACATAAGAATGTTTGCTGGCATCTTTAAAGACCTGATGGATGAAGGTGGGAGAAGTGAAAAGGTATTCTTATATGTCACTAGCAAATTAAGGAAGCAGTTGATTGGTCAGGTGTAGGTAGAAATGGATGTCTTGGCAAGATTTATAGTTTCATATGAATAGAAGAGATTCTTTCTGATTTCATGCTTGTCTTCACTTAGGCTTGGTATGTAAAGTACCTGAAGCTGACTTGAGAGCTCAGCGTTGACCGTCAAAATGGAAACATCAGTAGCTCATGTTCATGCCTTACCAGTAGATGGCAGCAAAATGCTTTGTTCAGATATTCTTGCCTTGAGTTTTGTTAAGCCACAGTAAATAGGATACTGTATGTTTTTCTTTCGATGAAGACCAAGGCAGATAATATACCCTTATTTTAAGTGGATAAAAGTAATACTATTTTGTACTATCAGTTTATATTAAATGATTTTAGAAACTGAGATTGCTTCCCCCCACAAATGTTACCTTTTTATAGGTTTTGTTAGCAACTACTTCTTAATTGAAATTTTTATTCTCTGTAAAGTATTGTTAATATTTTACATACAGTTTTCTGCCTCATAGAATTTTCCAAAGCTGTCACATGCTTTAGAACTAAATAACATTTTACTGAACAATACACCAGTGTTTAATCACTTACTCTGGGTGCTTTTTGATAGTTTGTTTAAAAGACACTCATTAGTTTTTCTCTTACATGAACAAACCAAAACCTAAGGCTGACTTTTGTGAGAAGAAAGCATTTTAACCCTACCTAGTTAGGTCTGACCAGTTTATCTGCACGTGGCATTGCTGGCCTCCGAAAGTGACCTACATGATATGAGGGAGTTGCTCCTGCCCTCCTGCCCGCTGCCCAGGATGGCCAGTGAGATGGGAGCTGCACAGACCCGAGCCCTGGCTGCAGGGACGGTCGCGGGCAGGTGACAAGTCTGTGCCTTGAGGAGTTCCTAGCAAATAAGGCGTTGCAGTTTCTCTCTCCTTCCCTTCCCCCACCTTCTCTTCCTTTCTTCTCTCTTTCTCTCTTTCTTCCTTCCTTTTCTTTTCTTTTCTCTCTCTCTCTCTCTCTCCCCCTCTTTCTCTTCTTTCCAAAAAAACAGTCAACCTAGAAAAGGGCTTTGGATCTGTTTTAGAAAATCATATTTATACAATGCTGAGGTTTCTCCCAACTTTTCACCCAATATGCTGGCTTTAATTCCTAAAACCTCCGAAGTTCTTATAAAACTAAGAATTCAGGATAGACTTTTATCTTAGGAAAACATGATTTATCAAGATCACTTAACATGTATCTTACATGCTTTGGAATTTTTGCAGACCACAGAAAATTTTTTTTTTTTTACCTAATAATACACCCTAAAACAACACAGTCTGCCAGACCACAGTACATCCGTAATTCAGAGCAGCAGATGTTGGTACACATGCTTCTCTTTAAGACCAAGAAGAAGCATAGAGAAAATAAAACAAAAAGTTCAAAACAAGAGAGAGACATGAAATAGTATAGAGATGAGGGAGTTGAATAGCCAAAAGCAGTTGGTTAGATTAGCAAAGAGGGGATGTGGTGATCTGAACTCTGTTTTCTGTATGTATCTTTTAAGTACTTTGTAAGTCATTCTTATTCTGTTACCCCAGGTTTGATAACCCTACTAAAATTTATTTACCGTTAAAACTAGGCTTCAGTTAAGGTGAGGAAAGAAGTATGTTCATTATAATGTTTAACCATTTCACATTTTGTCTGAGGATTGGCTAAGCTGTGCTATGTCATGGTAGATTTGTTGTGTCTTACGTCTGATAATGTTTTCATTTTGGTTTTAACTCTAGCCGATCCCACAGTGAAGGACTTAATCGGAGGCTTCACTGCTCTTCATTACGCAGCCATGCACGGCCGGGCCCGGATTGCGCGCCTGATGTTAGAATCTGACTACAGGAGCGACATTATTAATGCAAAAAGCAATGATGGCTGGACACCCCTCCATGTGGCTGCTCACTATGGTAGGGACTCATTTGTCCGACTTCTACTGGAGTTCAAAGCTGAGGTCGACCCGCTCAGTGATAAAGGTACAACGCCACTTCAGCTCGCCATTATCCGAGAGAGGTCAAGCTGTGTGAAAATCCTCCTGGACCACAACGCCAACATCGACATTCAGAACGGTTTCCTGCTGCGATACGCTGTGATCAAAAGCAATCACTCTTACTGCCGAATGTTCCTCCAGAGAGGAGCAGACACAAACTTGGGTCGTTTAGAAGATGGACAGACTCCTTTACATTTGTCTGCCCTTAGGGATGATGTGCTTTGTGCACGGATGTTATATAATTATGGAGCGGACACGAACACAAGGAACTATGAAGGACAGACCCCATTGGCTGTTTCAATAAGTATTTCTGGAAGTAGTCGACCATGTTTGGATTTCTTACAAGAAGTCACAAGTACGTAATTTGATTATTCCTGTTTTTACACTTGTTAAAAAAAATTGCATCTTCCAAGGAGCTTAAGGTGTTTTTACAACTTAAAATGACCAGATATTAATGATTTCTATTAGTCCTGCTTAGTAATTCCTCCTTCATCTGATATATAAAGAAAGCTGTATATCACAAGAATTCATAAAAATTCAGTTGTGTTACTAAAAGTAACAGGGTAGATAGAGTGAAAGAAGAAATGGAGAAAAAGACAGAGAGAGGATAATTTTTTAAATGAACAAAAAGCTATGTTAGAACAAGGCGGTTCCTACTGGTCGTAAACCTAGTCACCCAGGCTTCCCTGACCTTCAGGCCAAGAAATCAGAAGAATTTTGAATTTTAAATTCCATAGTACTGAAGGGCCACGTAGCATTTGTACTTTCTTGCTAAGCTGTTTATTACATTTATTATTGCTTTTCTGCTTCATTATAGTGTAAACTCACACAAAATGGAACAGCAGTGTTACTAATTTAGATATTCTATCAGTGCAGGTTAAAAATGCTGGAAATTATTGTAAGATTTGCTCTCAGTGGAAAATTTAATGGCACTCTCCCAAACCCACACAGCTTCTATATGTCCAATCTGTTTTTGTGTGGGCGTTTTTTTTTTTTTTTTAAAAAGCCTGGTAGTATCTGGCCCACCTTGCATAGCGGTTCATGTGTTTGTATTGTTCTTCTGATGAGGGTGTGGACGTAGCCACCCTGTCTTGTTAGGCCTCCTTATTGCTAATTGAGTACATGTCTCAGAGCTTAACATCCAGCATGAAGTTTAAAGTGTATAAACAAAAGTTTGATTTTTGCTGTCTGCTGCACTATTAATGAATTCCCTTTCCCTCACCTGATTGCCTTTCAGTCATTATTGTGGAAGAAGAAATACATTCTAGGTACAAGGTACAGTTGGTGGGTGGGGAGAGGGCAAGTGCTTATAAACAGTCCGCTTTCTCCCTTGGAACTGAACTTGAGAGTAGAAATCTTACAAAGAAATGAATTTGAATTTTATGTATTCATAAGAAGGAAAAGATGAAATTGTTATTGTGAAGTGCATTGTGACTAATGCTTAACAAGAAATCACACTTAGGGTCTAACTTAGCTGTCCAATAGAACTTTCTAGATGATGAAAATGGTCTCTCTCTGCTGTACAGTATGGTTGCCACTAACCCCATGTGGCTGTTGAGCACTTTTTATGTAGCTAAAGCCACTGAGGAGCTGAATTTCTAATTTTATTTAATTTCATTAATTTAAATTTAAATGGATACAAGTGCGTGTGCAGCGGTGTCTGTGTCCTACAGCACAGATCTGCTGCCTTGACAGAGGTATCTTGGGCTGGCTGGTAGGTGGTCCCTTGCAGAAAGCTTTTGAGGTGCATAGACGTCTGCAGAGACAGGAGATTGGGTGTGTGTGTTGGCTTCTCACCAGCTTGCTCTGACTCTTCACATTCAGGCCATTTGGTAAAACACTGCAGTGAAAATTCAAGTGCTGATTGTATCAGCAAATTTCCTTGTAGTTTTCATTTATAGACTGGTAGGGGTGTTGGTGTTGAGAAAGATAAGATTACCCTTGAGGTTGAAGTTAGCGTTCTGTATGGTACGTAGCCTATAAAGCATATCGTATTCTTAATAAATTCTGAATATCTTTCGTTGTTGCTATTGTTATGTTAACTTCTGCACTGGAGACTTTGGTTAAATTAGTATGGCTGCCTTCAGGAAGGAAGGTTTATTGCATAAATGCTCCAGCCCCTTTCGTTCACTGTATGGCTCAGTGCTTCACGGCATGGACTAGAGCTAGACGGCCCTAACTCTGCCACTTATTAGCCATGACTTTGGCCAGGTTACCTAATGCTCTGTGCCTCAGGTTCTCTATCTGTCTCATAGGCTTGTGGTGAGGATTCAGTGAGTTAGTGTTTATAATGCAGTTGAAACAGTGCCTGGCACATTTTATGTGCTATATATGCTTTTTAAAATAAAATGTTTAATTAAATGAGGGTGATGAACAGCAAGGGCTGGCTTGCTACCGAAAGAGTGAATCCCTTAAATTCTTACTCTGCCCTCGCCTACTGTTTTCCGCCCTGTAGCCTGTTGTGTGGTCTGCATTCAGGGGCATGCAGTGAGGGGACGGGATGGGAGGAGCGGCCCTGGATCCCCCAGCCTTGGGACTGCTCTGTGCCAGCACAGTCCTGCGGGGAAGCAGGACCGTTGAGGGAAAAAAAGGTTCGCATGTGCCTTCAGCATTAGGGGCAGATAGAAAAATCCGCAGGGACCGTCTCTTGGTGTTTGAGTTCTCCGTGGCACATAGAGCTGGGCTGGCGCTATTAGGTCCTCAGTAAGTGTGAATCGACTGACCACTTCCTGACAGGATGGTGGCCGAGCGAACTCGGTATGCTTTTCGGAAGAGACAGGCCATCTGTCCTTTGAAGGCTGCAGTTAGCCTTCGTCTTCAGGAGCCTCAACATAATTCATTCTTTGACTCTCCAGTGGTATTTCCCACCAAAAGCAAATTGTCTCTGCTTCACCTTTGTGTTAGTTATTAGATTTTCTTTTCCTAGTAATAAGTATGTGCCAGAAGGTCCAACTGTAGCTGATGCCCTTTGGAGCTCCTCACTGAGATCTCTCAGGAACCAGTGAAAGAAGGTCGGCCAGTTCAGGGAGCATTGTCAAATCCATGGGCTCCTTCCAGCGTCGGACACTGCTGTGCACCTGAGCTCCAGCCCCTGAGCTGTTGGCTTCCAGTCCCAGAACATAGACTCCTTAACTTAAGGACAGCAGAAATGCCACTTGGTGGTCTTTATTTAGGGCCTCTTTACTGTTCATTGCACCATTTTGACTAGAAGCAGTTTATTTAAATTAGAAGAGCTCAAGACAGTCATAACCCTAGAATCCAAAAGCTACCAAGGCTTTTTAGAAAAATTACCATAAAAACTCTGATACACACTGCATAGAAACAGAGCAAACTAAGTAGCTTAGGAATAAAGTAGAATCTGCTGGTGCGTGTTGATCATGAGTAGAGAGAGAAGCCGTGAAGACCTGCTGTTACTGTTTACCTTCGGTCAGACTTTCAGAAACCTCTGTCTTCTAGAATGGCTGGAATTCAGTGTGGTCTCCTCCAGAAAGCCAGGCAAGTGAGGGAGCAGCTTCTTTGTGCCCTGGAACAATAAACCCAGCGAAGAAGAGCCAAAGATCATACATGAAGAATGAGGATCACCTTGCAGAAGAAAAGGTGTTTCCTGCTTACTTAGAGAAACCAGTTTTTGTTCTTTAGTTCTTTTAAAAGAGAGAGAATGGAACAAATAAACCAAAGGGACAGCAACAGAGAGAACAGTGAAGGCGTGGCAGGGGACAGGTACACTTGGTAGGGAGGACAGACCAGCAGCAGGCATTCTGATGGAGGTCCACTGAGGGGCCAGGTCCCGAGCCAGGAGGTAAACTGTGGACTCTTGGGGGTCCCCTTGCACCAGGGCTGGGACTTGGGTGATGCAAGTGAAATGCCTAGGGCACAAAATTGAAGAAGACACTCCTTTTTGGGGTTGTGCAAGCGGTTAATTAAGTAAGATAATTTGTATGTAATGTTTGCACAAGCACCAGAGCTGAGAGGATCATGCGAGCTCTGGTTTATGAGAATGAACTAATATTCTCTAGCCAGAGGTAAAGAGAAGATTATAGAAATATTTGCCCAATTCAATGGAGAAAATTAACATTTATGCACAAGAAAGGGGCAAGCACAAAAAAATGTTAAAAGAGGTACAGTATTAAAACTTTGAGAAAGACTTTCAAAGGAAAGCATGCCCTAAGGAGATGGTTAAATAATAATAGAATTCACAGTGAACAATCTGATTATAATCTAGTGCTTTTTTCCCCCTTATCATCCCCCTGCCCCACAGTGTACACTCCCCTGATTGGTGTGTGGATGAAGGAGTTATTCAGAATATGAAATGTTTTAAGAAAGAAAAGCTAAACCTTGAGCAGTGACTAGAAAGAATTTTAATGTTACGGGGGAGAAAAAAATGGGAGTTCAGCCACCCGCATGCTTGGAATTTTGTCCAGAGAGAAGTAATGAAAAACTTAACAGACTGGGGGAAAGGCCACTTGTGAATTCTCAAGTTCAAATTATGCACATGGTAGGGAATGACTTCAGGCAGTGACCTCCACAGAAGGAAGCGGATTCCAGAAAGCTGGTACTTGGAGTTCTTTGCTCAAATGGTATGGAAGTTGAAGAACAGTGTTAGAACACAGAGTCAAGTCAGAGTAGACATAGCCTTGAGTAGAAGGCTCCCTGCTGCAGAATGCCACTAGGAAGTATGTGGCTTCCATTTTTAGTTGGCTAGACTATTTGCAGAAAAGGTCTGTCCATGTTATGCTGCCTACCTAGGAAATCTTTTCATTGGAAGGCTTTACCCTTTTTGTAGAAGAGGGAAATGTTCAAAAAGAAAAGTGGAATCAAAGATTTGTATAAACAGCAAGGTTTGGGGCCATTGGAGGGGTCAGCTTGTCCCCCATCCCTCCCTTTGCCAGTGACATCCACATCTGTCCTCACTGTGTGTGAAAACTGCTTCTGCATAGCTGCTCTTTCATTCAGGCATTCGACAGGCAAGATCTTACTATTACCATCTAATGTTTTCATTAGTTTTAACTTAGCAACCATAGTTATTTTAAATTGCCTGTCTGATAATTCCAACATCTGTGTCATCGCTGTCTGGTCTGATGCTTGCTTTTGCCTCTTCTATTGTTTTTTCTTGCCTTTTAGTGTGTCTTGTAATTCTTCATTCAAGTTAGACATGATATGTCAAGCAATAGGAACTGAGGTAATAAGTGTGAGAGTTTATGTAAATCTCATTAGGAGTTGGACTAGGTGTCATGTCCGCTGTGGCTGCAGGTGCCAGAGGCTTCCAGCTCCACGAGTGCCATTGGTTTGCCTCCCCTCTTGATTTTGGGCTTCCCTCCCCCTCCCCCTCAGAGCGTCTGCTGCTCTGCCAGCTATAAAGCACTGCTGTCATGCTCGGGCCCTGCTGGTGTGGCAGAAAGGTGTGGGGAAAGCCAGGGGTCTCTACTCTTCCCATTAGATCTCGGCCATTCAGTGGGCTTCTGTCCCTGGGCTGCCGTCTTCATGAGTGTGTCTTAGTTTTGTCCACTCACGACTCCCCCTGATACTCCCCCAAAATATGTCTTGGTGAGATGGGGAGACTGGGGGCGGGTGAGTCACTTTGAGTTTGTTCATCCTTTTCTCCTTCTAAGGGCAAGAGTGATGGCTGCCCAGGCTCCTTACATATTAGAGCTGTAACTGCAAGTCTGTTCATTAGGTTTATCATTTCACTTAAAAAGCGAAACAGCCTATCCATGGCCCCTTGGGCTGAGTAGGGTTTTGCCAACTGGGATTCAGAGGCACGTGTCTCCCGTACGTCAGCCTGAATATCTCTCAGCTGCGCCTTTGTCGGAGGTGCTGTTCAGTCGGCTGAATCTGGCGGTGAGGGAGCAGCGAATGGGCTCCTGACCCCATTTCCGACTTGACTTCTAAAACTTGGGCAAGTTGCTTAGCCTCCCCCTTCCCCTTCCCCCTGGACCTCAGTTTTCTCCTGTGAAAAATGGGGAAATTAGACCATAGTTCTTGGGGTCCCTCTCTTTTAAAAATTATTGCCAGTAAACTGTTCTTAAAGGAGGTGATTCCCTGCTGCTTGTGATTTTATTTTACCTTTGGATTCGTATGGAATAGTGGTTTTCACAGTGTGGACTCTTGGGGGTCCTCAAGACCATTTTAGGTGCCCATGAGGTCAAAACTAATTTCCTGACAGTACTAAGGTGTTACTGCCTTTTTCATGGCACTGACACTTGTACCGACGGTGTTAGAGCAGAGGTGGGCACAGCTGCTGACACTTCGGCATTAATCGAGGCAGTGGCCCCAGAGGGTGCGGGAACTCATGTCCTCCACCACCAGGCGGTCTCAGTAAGGAGAATTCTAGTTCCATTTAGGAATGTCTTTGACGAAGTAGTAAAATTAATTTTATTTCATCTTACCCTTTGAGTGTGTACCTTTTTAATATTCTGTGGGATGGGAAAAAAGCATTCCTACTGCATGCCAAAGCGTTATGATTCAATTGAGGAGACGCACCTCGACCATTCGTTTGAGCTGAACCAGCAGCTTTTTTTGTGGAACATCATTTTTACCTGAAAGATTGACTGGCAGGCGAACCATAGCTGTTTAGTATTGGACATGTTCTCGAGAAGAAGTAAAGTTCACTTATCACCTTAAGGAAAACAATTGGTGCTATTCATAGCAAGTCATAAAGTTGAGCTTTCAAGTGCAAATTAGAATTTTGAAAAGCTTGTATTTGCCACTGTTTCATTGACAGTTTCCCAATATGTAGACTTTTTTTGAGATCAGTATAGATACTGACAAAAGTGATTTTTTTTGATAGCATATAATGAACTTGGTCAACATTGGGAAGATCTGCACAACCCAGTAAACCAGTATTTTCCAAGTGACTAGTGCATGATGTTAGAGAGGCACCTGGGTAAAAGATCCATTCAAACAGCAAGATAGACCATTGGATTTTAATGTGAAAGAGTACAAAATGTTCATTGATTTACTTTCAGGTTCCATATTTCAACTAGCCTTTAAAAAAAAATCACCTGTTGAATTTTGGTAGCATATCGAAGATCCACTATTACCTAAAAAGGCTATTAAAATGTGCCTTCCTTTCTCAACTACAGATGAGAGTGAGGCTGGATTTTCGTCAGCTACTTCAATTAAGACAGCATATTATGACAGATAAAATGTAGAAGCAGGTCTGTGAATTTACCTGTTTTCTAGGAAGCTAGACCTTAAGAGATATTTGCAAACATAAAGCAGTGCCACTTCCTACAAAACCTTAACCAGCTTTTTTTCATAAAAATTTATTCCAACTGACAACGAATTTATTACTGCTATTTAAAATTTTTTTGCCTTAATTTTAATTTCTAAATATGGCAAAAGTATAACCCACATAAACAAAAATTCTTTGAAGTCCTCCAATTTTAAGAGTGCAAAGAAAGAGGTCCTAAAACCAAAAATTAGGGACCTAGCTGTGTGCAATTTCTACATTCAAATTTTTAAGGGCACCCTGTTAGTCTAAAGTCTTTAGTACTTGATGACTCTCAAACATATTTCTGTTTGCAGTTACAATCTGTGGGTAAAATGAAATGTCTTCAAGTACTGCTTGCCCTATGCCAGCATATTTACTAAGGATCTGTAGGAATCAATGATTTTTGAAGTTTGTCTGTAAAATCGTGGTTCTATCAGATGCTGTAGGGGTAAAACAGATTCACTATTCCAATCAGTTTTGAAGACTAGTCCTCTGAATTCTTGATCCCAGTTTCGAGATTCAAGATACAACAGCGTATCAAAGGTGCCAAGAAGCCTTGAGTAAATTAACCATTTGACTTTGTTCATTAGCTAAACAGCTCACTTTTACACAGCATCTTTTAATCCTATGTCAGCCTCTGTGTAGATTATTCTTAAGGCGGAGAATGTGCTAGTTGGGTTTGTGTTTAGTATCCGAAGGGAGTCTGAGTTGTTGCACTGATCTGTGTTTCTAGTAGTTTCTATTCAGAGACTTGAAGCAGCCACTCAGTATGCTTCAGCGGCGTGTAAAAGGTAGGACAGGGTTGTATTTCATTTTGTATGTTTTAAGGAATTAAATGGCTCATATTTCTAAGAGGAAGAGATTAGGTAGATGGGACTTGAGTTGGGTAAACTCTGGAAGACTTAAATCTGTCAAGTACCTAAGCTTGTTGCTTTCTAGAACATCAGTCACAGGTGTTTAAAAATACTATTTTAAAAACACTGCAGTGACCTGAAATATTTTTTGTTTAAATTTCAGTAATAGTCAACTACTATATTTTAGCTGCAGGAGTTAAACTTTAAAAACAAAGTTTCAAGCGTGAAAAAAGTAAGAATATAAATCATGACTCCTTTTTGTTTGGTTTTAATTTTAAGAAAGTGAAATTCAGGCTCTGGCTTTCTCAGCTAAATCTAGTACAGCAACAGATGTGTGAGGAGGTGAGCACATAAACACCACCTCTCCTATCAGGTGCCCTTCGCTCCTGTGTTCTTTTCAAATGCTCCTTTAATCACTTTCTTTGATTTTTTTTTTTTTTTTTTTTTTTTTTGTAGGTTGACTTCTCAAAATACTGTTAACCTAGTGGAAGTCTTTGGAGAAATAGTTGTGTAACACAGTTTAAGGTTATTTTCGATTATTGAGGGTTTTTTTTTCTGATAAGTTGGGGATATGGCCAAACTCTACATTGTAGTCTTACTAGGTTTTTCAATCCCATTTATTAAAATCACTTAGGGTAGAAAATAAATAAATAGTAAATAGTTTTAAGTCAAAATATACTACATTTTAGGGTTCTTTGATATGGAAAGCATTACCTTATTCTGTGCTTTTTCCATCATATTTATATTATTTTGTATTTTTAATGTGGGCTTCAAGAGATTTCTTGCCAGTTATTAGGAAGTAGTAGGTGGTTTTGTTTGTCTTCGTGCAAATGGAAAATGTAGGTCAGAGCTCATTTGCTTGTGGCAAAAATGTAGCCCGTGGACAAATGGCATCCAGGCTGATGGTGTATATATTTGGATGCTAAGAGTTAAATCAGAGTAGCTTTTTATTTTACAATACAGTGATTTTTATTTTAAGGTACGCTAGAAACTGACTTTGTCCTATAAAGTAAGGTTTGTTTAACACATTTCACACAGGGTCCCTGTGAAGGGAATGCAGAGGCAGGAGCAAAGGAATAAAATGTGTTTATGGTGGGACTTTAAAATGAGAAGCTGAGATACAGCAAAGAGGTATTGGAGACCCTTCCAGATGTTGACCTACAATGGAGAGGTACTTCAGGAACGGGTCAGCTCGGGTAAACCAGTCCGGAGGAGACCAAATGTTTCTTTTTGCTGCTTTACCCCCTCTCCTCCTCCTCCGGTCTCTGTCCATCTCCCAGAAAAGTCTGGGGCTTTGTTCTGCTTTCATTTTGTTCCTTTTGATTATAAGACAATGTCTTGCCTCCCTGTGTACCTTTATAAATATTTTACCCCCCAAAATAGGCTTAACCTATCATAAATGCGGTCATGGCAATATCAAAAGGAGGCCGTTTAGGATATTTTCTAAATTACGCTGCTGCCTGGTTTTGTAATTTCTACTAGACCAGACCCTCAGAAGCTGATTTCCTATTTTATGCCAACCCAATTCCTACTAATGATGGACTTCTTTACCAAATGGGAAGACTAAACTATCGTGTAATTCCGTTGTAGTTCATTAGGATGAATACCTTGTAGTGTTTCTGCATCCCCCAAAATGTTCAAAATTGCTTAAATTATACTCTTCGTATGGGTCCCCCCAGGTGCCCCCATGGACAAGGCAGTTGTTATTTAGCAGGGTGGGAGTGACTGTTCAGGACGCCAGTAAACACAGTGCACATGTACATTGTGCTTTTTTGTTTGCTTTCATTCCCTTTATTTTTTCTCTGCCTTCTTTTCCTCTGACACTTCCTCCTCCCCCCGCCCCCACCCTTTAAATCTTTGGGGCAGTGCGCTTTTGAGTTCTCAAGGAGTACTCAGTAAATACTTTTCAGTAATGTGTTGACAAGAAAGTACTTCTTTTTCAATTATAATCCTCTATCCTAAAATGATATTCCTGAAAAAGTATCTCCTTAGTCAGTTAGTCTTAGAAATAATAATAATGTCAGTGAGTACGCCTTATTATTACTCTGTCACTTAGCCCACTTTCCACTCAGTGCTGGTCCACGGCAAGGTGAGTTACTGTCTGTGCCTCTGTGGGTCAGTAGCATAATGGTGTCCCCCACTTCATCACCGTACAGGTTTTTGTACAGTTAAGGTTCTCACACACCTGCCCGTTTCAACTCATGCAGTGATTTCCAGAATATGATTTCCATCAATATGCCCAGGACTGTTTCTCAGTAATGGATTACTAATTGTTCCTTTGCTGTTAAGCTGTCAACCAGCTTTCTTACTGTCTTAACCCCCAAAAAATGGAGACTTCAATTTCCAAGAAGGAGGCCTGTACTTTTCTGGGAAGGAGATGTAAACATTATCCTTGCAAGTATTTAAAACTTACTATTTTAACATTTATTTCCCACTTCTATAGCCTTACGCCATGTGCCTGGTACTATTCTAAGCACTTTACCAAAATTAACTCTTTTTATGTTTATGAAACCTGTGATGTATGTATTGTTGTCTTCAGTTTGTGCATGAGGAAACTGAGTCAGGAGGCTAAGGAGATTTAGGGAGATTGGTGTGTCTTAGGAGTCAGACCCATGTACTCTGGCTCCAGAGTTGATGCCTTTTAACCACTATAATATGCCTCTACCATTAAAGGTGTTTCTACAGACAGGAACCACACATGATCAAGAAATCTTTAAAAGATCAGATTCTCCCACAGTATCAAAAAATTGCCACAACATACTGCCTAATGAGAAAAAAAATCAGTAGGAAACTGAGTAAAACTTAACAATATTTATGCCTAGAAAGTGCATTTTTCCCAAGGAAGGTTTCAGGCAGAGATCACTTCTGAGGGTGGTAGTATTTCTGTAGTTGCATCCCTTGAATTAAAGTTCCTAGCTCATCTTTGCCCTCTTGCGTTTCATCACAGACAATGAGAGCCAGTACCCCTGCAGTATTTTGCCTGGGCAGTCTTCCGAACCAGCTCATTAGGGCATTTCCTCTTTGCCACGTACCACAGGTGACAATGTTGCCAAACTTTCTATTGCTAATGAAAGGCTCCTTTCCTCCAGCTTCTAGTAACTTCTAAAAAACTTACCTTTAAGCCATGCCAACAGCCTCCTCAAAGCCCTTCCCACCACCGCCTGGTCCCAGTGACAAAGCCACATATTTTAGAATTCTTTTTATGGCAGCACCCTCCTTCTAGGGCCCAGAGTCTCATTCGGTTATCTAATGCTGCAGAATTTAGTGGCTTAACCAGTCATAGCTGATGATTTCACTTGTCTGCTTTGCACAGTGTCACGTGGAGTTGCTTAGTTGGGGGCCTTCCCGTTTTCACCCAAAATGGCTCCCTCAGATGGCCAGCGAGTGGGCGCTGGCAGCTCAGCCAGGACGGTGGGGCCGTGACCCCAGGTCCTTTTTACAATCTGCTTGGACTCCTTCGTGGCATGGTGTTCCAGGAGCGGATGTCCCAAGACCCAGGTGAAAGCCACGTCACCTTTTATGGCTTAGCCATAGCAGCCACAGAGCGTCACTTCAGGCACAGTCACGAAGCTGCCCAGTTTCAAGGAGCTGGAACCTGGGCTTCATCCCTTAATGATGGGAGTATCCAGCCACATCGTAAAAAAGAGCTT
The DNA here is from genome assembly GCA_029783875.1 of Phataginus tricuspis. NCBI lineage: Eukaryota > Metazoa > Chordata > Mammalia > Pholidota > Manidae > Phataginus > Phataginus tricuspis. The sequence goes on along the minus strand of JAQQAC010017683.1, from coordinate 8,617,659 downwards.
TAGGCATAGGAGGTGTACTGTGGTCATTTTGGAGAATGCGATCTGCCTCAAAACGAGACTGTCGGAAGATGCCCCATTGTGTAACCTTTTGTCTCCTTCCCTTCTTACCTTAGCTAAGCAAATTCCAATAACATAGTCTTTCTACTTTGTCAAATAGCTTTCACTTTAGTATGCCTGTATGCTTTTATGTGTCAGTATTATCCTCATCTGTTTTTTGCCCGAGTACGTTTTGCTTGTTTTTATTAATATTGTACTTGAAAATAACCTGTCATCTATTAGGAAAATCAAATTCTTAACTTACAAAAAAGAAGATTCACATCTAATTTGTATTCTGGTTTGCATTAGCGAATCAAATTCTTTAAGCTATTGAAAAATGAGTGATAATTTATTCTCCTCCTAATGATAGCCCATCCATGGTGATGAAACATAATTCAAAACAGGTTAGAAAATGATTTGCTGTTGACATAGGTTTGTTTTACTATGAGTCGACTGTTTTATGCTTTGAGGGCAAGCCTATTAAGTATTCATTTGTTCAGCTAATACACGTTGAGTGTTGTGTCAGGCATTGGGCTTCCCTTGGTAGCCAGAAGTGGTCCTGCCCTCATAGAACCCATGTTGTATAGTGAGGAGGATGGGCATTAATAGGTAATAACCAAATAAACGTAAAGTCACGGCCACATTAAGTGATAATGGATAGGAGCTCCAAAGAGTTTCTGATGGAGAACCCAACCTCGTCTCCCATAATGAAGTTCCCTTTTAGCAGAGGTGTGGAAGATGGAGAAAACATAATTGAAGACATACCTGAGTGTGTGTGTGTGTGACAGCCCCACATGGATCTGTGTGCTGAGATCTGTACTTACACATGACCCTAGTTTACAGACATTTCTACGAAAGCAGTGGCTTCTGCTATGATTCTCTTCAGAGACCAGGTTTTAAGTAACTATTGGAAAGCCCATGTTCATACAGGTCTTACAGAGCAGAAGTCTGAGTTTTAAGGAGCCTTTTTTGTTTATGAAGAATTATGTTATGTTGAATAATGGTGATCGTTACAAACAAGTACAATTGGTGTAAGTGATGAAGCACTAAGGGTAGCTGTGTCTCTTTGCATGTGGCCTGGGGGCTCATGCAGTTCCCTGAGACCCTTTCATCTGAGGTCGAAATGAGGTGTAGCTGAGGTCAAATGATTTTCACAATAATGCTGAGACATTATTTGCCTTTTTCACATTCCTTCTTTTGTTAAGTGTGAATACACTTTTGCCAAGACTAGATATGATTCCATCACAACAGATTAAATACAGAAGCATATTTGAGAATTCAGCTATCATCCATTAGGTCAAACCTTTAAAAGTTTTGCAAAAATGTGAAAGAATGCCATTCTTCTATTTTTAAAGTGTTATTTTCATAGTAATGTTATATATGTTAACATGTAGTAGATTTACTTCTATTATTTTTAAATGAATTAATTAGTATTTCTAAACTTTCTGTTGGAACTTGTAAGATAGTAATCATTGATAGCTATAACCCACATAAACAGGAGTTCTTTTGGGTCCTTGATAATCTTTTAAAGCATAAAGAGGTTTTGAGACCAAGAAATTTGGGAAATGCTGAAGTCTGGCGTCCTACTTGACTTTGAGCATGTTAATTTCTCTGAGACTTGAGAAGTCTGTAAAATGGGGATTATGATCAAAGTACTTCCCTCATAAAGGATTAAACACGTTAGTATGTGTCAAGAACTTACAAGAATACATGACACAGAGTACGCGTTCTATATATGTTAGTGCCTATTACTACTCCCATTTGATATGAAAGCAGAATTTATGTGAATCCAAACACTGCTGACATACTGTTGGTGAGAATTTTTGCTTGTACTTGTGGTCAACTGTGCTGTTTTGGTAAAACATATTATTTGACAGTGAAACAAATTGGATTTTGTAATTGTTCTTTTGATTTGGGTTATAGCAGAGGTTTATTGGCAGATGGTCAGGGTGTGAGGTTTGAAGAGGCATGAATTCAGGGTAGCTTGGGGTGCTTTTTCTACCCCGTCCCAACCTTCCCAGTCTAGGCTGTCATCCCCATGACCAAGGTTCTGCTATGTCCAGAGTCATGGTGACCCATCAGGCAGATACTGTTTGTGAAAGCCCCCTAGGGATTGTTAAGTGTCTGGGTTTGAGTGTCCTAGACAGTGAGCTGAAAGGAGGAGCCACTTTAGAGAGCAGCTCACCCACTCCCTTCGCTTTTCAGATGGAGAAACGAGGCCCAGCAGGAATGACTGGCCCACACACGTTCATTCTGCATATTAGAAGCCTCTCCAGGGTGAGAACTGGCCTTCTGATTTGTAATGGAAAGAACATGAGGCTTAACGATCAGAAGAGCTGGTTTTAGTCTGTCTAAAAAGCTGTAATTGCTCCTACAGCATTGAGCAGTTTACTTGAAACTCTGATACTTACTGTTTTTATTTGTAAAATGGAGGTGAAAATCGACCATCCAGGGCTGTGGAAAGGATCAAGTGAGACATCATATGAAGATACCTCTTCATTGGCGTGTAATGCTTTGCATGTGAAGTCCATAGAGAGAGAGTTCCCAGTGAAATGAGCAGTTCCTTTCAGAGCCCAAAAGCCACACTGTGCTTTGTAGCTTTGTAACATTCTCTTTCTTTTCTGTCTTTTTAGGACAGCCCAGAAACTTGCAGGACCTGTGCCGAATTAAAATTCGACAATGTATAGGCCTCCAAAACCTAAAGCTACTTGATGAACTACCAATTGCCAAGGTCATGAAAGACTACTTAAAACACAAATTCGATGATATCTGATATACACAGAACTGTGAGCGAGATTAGGAGTTATATTCCAGATACTTAAAAGGCTCTTGGCCTTGCACAAAGTATATCCTATGCAATTTCTGATTTGCTGTGAAGTCAGAAAGCAGGTATACACTTTTAGGTTTTCTTTTGTTTGGTTGGTTTTCATTGTAGGGGAGGGATTTTTTTATATATATATATATATAAACACACACACCACGTGCTTGAAGGTCTTAATTGGTTCCTTGGTCCAAGTTCAAGAGGTCCAAGCTTTCTATACAATACTGCATTTACAAAAATTGTTTTTTCAAAATAACACAAGCAGGTTTTGAGTGGAGAATTTACCCTTTCCAAATTTATGGTTTCAGGGGCGTGCTCGATTTTGTAAACCAGCAGAGCACTTGTTAAAGTTCGGAGGCACAGTTTGACCCGGGGAGGTCCTGGGTTCTACTGGAAAATGCCCTAAGAAATTTTTAAAGTGATGCTGTCACCTCATTCATTTTTAATGAGTACAAATTGGCTGTTTCAAACTGTTCTTTTCCTAATGAATGTAGCTTTCAGATGACGTAAATCCAGTTCTTCTGCTTTTTCCTGTTGGTGTGCTCTTGTTTTTAACTTATTTTTTTTAACAACTGTAGTACACTACCCAGAGACATTGGGTCTCAACTTCTTAGTTGAATTGTGTTTTTAAAAAAAATAATGGGAAAGAAAATAACTTTATAAAGCCAGTGTATTCTGTTTTTAAAGCAGTGCCTCCAGTGCAATACTCCTTCTGGTGTATTTTATCCATCATTTCACTTGATGTTCCTCATTCCACAGCCGGCTTTGACATGCCCGTGAGAACAGGAACTGCCACTTTAATTTTACTTGCAGAACCATAGTATGTCAGTTGCAATTTCCTTTTTAAGCTTTGTCGTTTACTTCACTCTAAGTAGAAGACTTCATATCCTGGTGGTAGAGTATTCTCTAAAAATAGCCCAAAATATTGTTAAACCATTGGCTGTAATGCTTAAATAAGAATTCAGGGTGGTTTCATGGTGTTTTTTTGCTTTCTTTTTTTTCCTTCCCAGTTAAAAAAATTTCTAAAGGGTACAATTTCTAATGGGTGCATATTTGTAAGACGGGTTAATTCCTAATATGCTAATTAAACTCTTCCTATCTGTTTTAAGATTATACACAGTAAAGCTCTTTAGGACAGTTATTTGATTTTCTGGGTTGATTGGGCCTATGTTTGCGGTATAAACATGGATATGATAAAGGGTCACAACAATGTAAAAGCTTCCAGAGGCATTGGGGCTCCATGATGGTACCCTTAAAGATGTGTTCTGTGCGTGATTTGTCATCCTACTAGTTTCAGAAAAACCTTTTCACATATCCCAGTATTGTTCTTAGTGCTTTGGGAAATTTCCAAATATTCACACACTAGTAATAAATTTGTTGTCAGTTTACAAATGAGGGGCTTCTCTTGGTCTGAATATCTGCTTTCAAGTTATTAAGGATAAAACTGTTTGACCTGAGAAGTGTAGCTCAGCCGCTTTAGGAGGCAACTGTGGCTTTGCCCTTTTTCCAGAGCCAGCAGTGATGTTTTCTCAAGCACAAAGTTTGTGGTCATGGGTGCAGAGCAGCTGTGGCATCAGTGTCTGATCTGCTTGAGCCTGGGCAGTGCCCAGGCTTCTGAAGAACAGGGCAGCTTTGAAACACATCTGCTTGGCGGGATCTCTGATAGGGTTTGTAGACTCTTTTCCAGGGAACCAGTGAGAATGTAGCCAGGTCTGTAACCATCCCCAATCTGTAACTGGAGCCTGATGAATAGGAAAGGGTGTTCTGTCCTTATCCCTGTAAAAATATCTCCAAAAAGCTATCTTCTGAGAGAGAGAGAACCTCTCTCTCTCAGAAGATAGGGGCTGAGCTGTTCTTATTCTTTAAACCAATACCCAGGTCAGAGGTAAGACATGTTAGCAGCATCAGGGATGTGGCATGGCCAGAAATAAATTGAGTATTATTTCTCCCTAAAACCCCAGGCCCAAGGGGACGAGGAGTTGGAGGGTGTCCAGGGTCCTGCACACTGAGCAGTAATAGTAACATTAAGTTCGAACAGGGAGTATGTGTATGTATTTATCCAGTTCGTTTTAAATGCTTTTTTTTTTTTTTTTACCAACCATTCAGAGGTTTCCAAGCTAAGCTAGCCACTGGGTTTGTTTGAGTCAGGGAATTCCCTGTAGAAAGATCAAATTAAGGTAAATTCTTTGTTCTGTATTGCTGTTGCGACTTCAGAAAAAAATTATGAGAGCTCTTCCTGGAATTGAAATTTCTATTTAATGAAGAAGTGTAGACTTCCATTATTTATTGTTTGAGGTTTGATTTATCAGGAAGCTTAAAAAGAATGTTTGATTTTTGCTGTTAATAAAATCTCATCACATAGCACATTTAACAAAGACTGAAACATCTCAAAATTGGTGATTGGCGGACTACATAGGTGAGTGTGCAATCCACAATTGAATTTGATTGGCAGAGAAGCATTCTGCAGTCCCAAAACAAACATTTCAGAAAACCAGCTGATTGGTTTTGACCAGAATTTTGACTGAAGTGTTCAGGCTAGTTTCAAATTTGTCACTGATCCCTCTATGTTTCTTTTGAAATTTATCATTTAAAGGCTATTACTAAACCTTTATAAAAATATATTTGGCAAGTACACCAAAGAAACCGGCTCATAAAAGATCATAATCACTAACGAACTGCAAAGCTCATCTTTTGAAAATGGAAGATTTTTTTTGTGTGTGCGTGTAAATATTTTGTGTTTATAAATGTACAGCAGAGTAAGAGTGTTTTTTAGATTATTTAATTCTCATCTTTCTACACGATTTCCTGCAGAATAATCCACGCTTGTTAGTTTGGAGGACTTGACCGTTTTGTTTTTTTAATTCATTATCAGTCATGCTTGGAAACAGCATTTCCGCTAGAGAATTCAGTGTTCTGGCTGTAGCAGGAGTGCACATCTGGAGCACAAGGGAGCCTAGAGAGATTTGTCAGACGCACACCCTGAGAGACAAGAATGTGTAGTTTCATTACCAGAATGGACCATACAAAAACTGAGCTTCTGACTTCCCTGCAGAATTGCTCATTAGCCCAGAATGTGATTGGGATTGAGGCCCTTTGCCCACAAAATTGAGCTTTCATGTAACAACTAGTGTGTTATATCATAATGTATTTTGTTCTTGCTTTGTAATGTAAGTTTTGCTTTGGGTCAATTTGAATTAAAAAAAAAAAACACTTAAATCTGGTTTAAAACATACTGGAATTGTGTTTTATTTCTAGTCTGCCCGAACTTTTTAGTATTTCAAGCTATTGGGTGAAAAGAAACAAAGATTTGTCTTGCGTTCATCGGCATTTTAGGTCATTGGGAATTATGTAAGAGGGTGATACAGAAAAACAGCACTATTTTAGATCAAATAAGGAAGTTCTCCTCCTGCCCCTTTTGTTAATGCATCCTGCATGTACCAACCAACGAAAGACCATCACATTCTTGAGGGTACTGATCCAGCACTGAGCCTTTCTGAGCTGAATTTCCCTCTGCCTGATGCCTGCCGCCCCTGAATGAGGAAAGAATTGGACTGCAGCGTTTCTAAGCACAGAACACTGAATGCAGTTAACGCAATGAATTTGAGGTAGTATTTTAGCCTGTAGGAGACAGAAGCAAAATAAGTTAGATTTCACACTTCCTCTATAGAACATAAGCCTAGCTTGGTTCAGGAGAGACCTCAAACTAATATGAATGATGGTGTGCTAAGAGAAAGGGAGGACAGGCAATTTAGCACCCCCTGCAGAAATTCGGTGTTTTGCAACTATAACCTTGTTGCAGACTTGTCCAGGGTTTGGCACAGATGAAGGCCAAGAATGGGACATTTGAAACTATTCCTAATGATCAGCAGGGGAGTTCAGATGTGAAAAATAGCTGTGTTACTTGGAAATCTTGAGGTCGTTCCTTTTTCAATATGATGTAAGTAGTGTATTGTTTTTTCAGCTGAAAGACAGTTTGTAAAAATGACTTACTAGCTATTGATAAAACAGATTATCTGCTTGATAACAAAATATTTCCACAGCCCATGTAATTGGGTTTCAAGGATGAAAGAAAATGGATTTGTATCCCCTGCCTGTATTTATGTAACATAATGTAACCGTGTTCTCTTAACGGGTCTTACAAACTTTGATGTTAGAATTTACAGTAGCTTAAATACCAATAAAGATTTTAAATATCCACTGCCAGACACTAATACTTAGGCCCAAGTTGATGGGGGCTCCTACGATATGAAGGTAATTTGTCTTTATTCTATCATAAGTTATTCTGTCATTACCTAGAAAAGATCTCTCAAGTCTTAGATAATAAAACAGCTGATCAGCCAGAATACGGCACTCACCAGAACTCATGACTTTTCTAGTATACTGCTGATAGATACTGTTCAAAGCTTTCTAATATGTTTCTCTAAGATTGTGGTGCATTTCATAGGCATTTCTTTATCTTCCAGAACTCTGATTCCCAAGTAACAGTTAGTGTTCTGAATCCCATTTGATAAGACCGAGGTAATTTATGGAAGGTCTGACGAGAAATCATCAGTGTGTGACTAAAACCCTGAACTACCACTATTGCTGCAGGGCTGGTGTCTTGTCCCGAAGGAGAATCTTACACCAAGTATTGAGATGCAGTTCTTCAGTTTCATCCACTCACCTGTGCCCAGTGCCCAAGCTGGCTTTCGGTTATGCATCCATGGCTAAGTGATTTGTCAGTTTAGAAGACGTGTAAATGTTAGCCACAGAAGATCTGATTAAAGCAAATTGTTGCTTTTCTATTGTGGATACGACCTTAAAGACAAATCATGTAATTATGTTTTAAGTCTTAGTTTGTTCTAGTATCTTAAAAATCACACTTAGAATCTTCATGTTTCCTTTCAATCAGGAAATGGCTTTAAGCTGATACAAATGTAAGTTATTCTATGTTACACTGAGTAGTAATGCGGTGATTCACTTTTCTGTGAAATAGTATTTTATGAATCAGAAAAGAGATGGCTTAATTTGGACAGTGGGATGCAGTTGGAAGTTGAGAAACTTGGGTTATGTGACGAGCAGACTGACCCTTTGTGACTGACATGGAGGTAATCCAGCTGCACATATTTCCTATTTTATCTGGCAAACGGAGTCATATTTTTCTTGTTCAGTTCTGAGCTATGTTGCTTTTTTTCCTCTGATAATTTTGGGTGAAGTTGCTGCCCAGTTTTCCTTTACCAAAAAATGAGCTCTTGTAGAGCATGGACTTACTGTACAGGACCATTGTATATTTCTCTAGAGGCTTTCTAGATTTTTCCCTCTTAATTCTGGCCACGTAACCCTTTGGTGAAATACACACAGATGCTCAGTGTAGGCCTCCGCCTTGCCACAGTGCTTCCGTGTGCCACTTTTAGAGTTCCCAGATTGCTTGTTTTCCCTGCCTTATCTGGGTAGAAGTAGCTTTATATCATTTAGGAAGAATGCCTAATAAATTATCTGAGCTATATCCATTTCCCATCTTAGGTAGCACCAGAGACAGACAAATTGCATTTCTTCCTGGTTTTTATCACCAGTGTTCTTCAATCAGTTGCTGTGAGTTCACTGCCCAGTGAGCCTTTTGAGGACAGACTCCAGGTCTTAGTGGCCTGACTCTCAAGGAGTATTTGCCGAAAGAATCTGTTCTCCAGGACTTTAGGTACATGTGGTAGTTGGTCCTCAGCCAGTGGTTTGTTCCTTTGAGCCTCCAAGGAAACCAGGGCCGAGTGGGTGACAGCACCAGCATCTCCCAGCCCCAGATCTCGGGTACACATAGTCCTGCTCCAGTGTCGCCTTTTGCTGTCCTCCTTCCCAGTGCCACCCTCCCGTCCGCCATAGTCACTGGGCTGTGGACCCATGTGACCACCTGCCTGGGCACTGTGATAGCAAGCATCTAAGAGGCCCGGGACTCTGGTTGCAGGGAACTCTACCTACCCAGAGTCTCCCACCCTGATCTCACAGCACATTGAGCCTCTGAAGGATTACAGTTCCCTCTGAGGCACGGGACTCTGTACATGTCCAGCTCAGCTTCCCCCAGGGAGCCTCAGCTCACAGGTGTGTCTCCACGGGTGACAGCTGTGTTTGGACAGAGCTCTCCTCGGAGCTCAGGCTGCTAGATGGGGACTGAGGCAGCGCCTCTGGCCCACCACCACCCCATACGCTCTTCTCTACTTTCCCGTGTACAGCATAAATGGTATCATTTTTTTGTGGTAGGAAAACATAGGCATAGTGGGTCCTTTTTTTCCGTAGTCGTGTGCCCTCCATAGTGCCTACCCGGCACAGCACCTTTTGGGTAGTGCTCCATTTTCAAATGAATTTAGCCTAAACCCTTCCTTTTACAGGTGGGAAAGCCAAGCAATTGAGAGCTGAAGAGATTTAGTAGCTATGGCTGTGCCTGTAATGACGGGAGGTGAAGTGCAGTGTGAAGGCTCAGCCCCTTCACCTTGGCGTTTGGCTCTGCTGGGCTCTAGGGTCTCAGCTCTCACTTGCATCTGCTGTTTTCTATGGAGCAGAAACGAGCCCATTGGTAACAGAGCAATAATGGGATGAGCTACATTCTGGCAAGTGTTGGCAAGGCTCAGGGCTTTATACAAATCTCTCCGGGATTTAAGACCCACGCGTCGGTGACCCTGCCTCCAATTTCCTACACGTTTTCTGAGAGTTTGCTTTTAGGTTCCACCAATGCCTTTCTGAATAATCTTGAGTGAAAAGAAACAGCTTAGGTTGTGGGGATCCCCGTGGGCACTACATTGCCAGCCCTGTGGGTGTGGCCACAGAAGTCATGCTGTGTTTTTGTCTCTTGCATTATGTGTTTACCAGACGGAATGAATAACTGAATACCTGAGCATGCACAGAGATGCCAGGGCGTTCATACTCAGCTATTTTGTCCCTTTTGGTTTTCATTACAGGCAGCCGAGAGATGGATGCACCACCATCCGTCCTTTTTACCTATTTTATCATCCCTTAACATTCATAATGTATACTTCCATTGGAAGTTAAAAAGTCTTGAAGAGGAGTAGAGGAAACCTGGATTTGTCTTGGAAACGAAGCTGAATTGAAATAAATACCTTTGTATCAGATAGCAACTAGTTGTTGTGTACACTTTAAAATAGACATTTCTTACCCGGAGGTTTCTGATGTTTTTACGTAAGCAGTAGACTGATGAGTTAATCTACCAGCTTCTTAGAGATGTAGGTCATCATCTCTAGCGAGCAGGAAGTTCAGGTTATCAGCTGAAACATGGTGGGCTGAGGGTCGCTGCTGACTTGAAGAATGTCGTGTTGTTAGTTTGCCTTAATTCGTCAGCCCTTGAGACTAAGGTAATGATGCTTCAATACCAGAAAGTACTGTCGACTCACGTACACTATCCCAAGAACATTTTGAGGGCCTGTGGCTAAGATCACAGTGGACATTCCAATAACAAAGCAGTCATTTCTCTTCCAGCTTCCTGCTAAACCCAGTACAGGGGAGATTAGAAACACCTGCCAGGTGTGTGCGGCATACTGGTTTAGGGCCTCCCCCTGCTAGGATACTATGCGTGGAGAGTGAAAAATCCCTTGCCTCGAGCTTCTTGTTGGGGAGCCGGCCCTGGGAGGAATGGGCGGGATGCACGCTGACAGTCCCATGACAGACCCAGTGTGCACCAGGAGCCGGAACCGAGACAGGCAGAGCTGGCAGCAGTAGCGTCCCTCCCCTGGAGGCCCTGAAAGGATGAGGGACACTTCCTTGTGAAGGCCCAGATGGCTTTGTCACTGTGCCTGTGCCCACTGTAGGCCCAGGAATTAGCAACTTGGCTGCAACCAGTTCGGAACACTCGCCTTTAGTCCTGACCCCTATTAAATCCGGACTCAGCTTTAGCTGTCCTGTAATGTGTAAGTGATGGATACATGTGTCTGTTAGCAAGTATTAAAGCCTGACATGAACAGATGGCCAACAGACATGAAAAGATGCTCAACATGGCTAGTCATCAGGGAAATATAAATCAAAACTACAATGAGATATCACTGACCACCTTTCAGAATGGTTAGTATCAAAAAGACAAGAAATCAAGAAATAACAAGTGTTGGAGAGGATGTGGAGAAAAGGGAACCCTCCTGCACCATTAGTGGGAATGTCAATTAGTGCAGCCACTGTGGAAAGCAGTGTGGAGGTTCCTCAAAAAACGAAAAATACAAATATTGTATGACCCACTGTGGATAAAATGAAAGTTCCTGTGGCCAGGATTCTCACCTGGCCCTGGTTGGCTAGCTCACTACACACGTGTGGGCAATAGGTTGTTATTGACTCTATATAATAAAGAGCTCTGCCCAGTGCTCTGGGTGACATGGTGGGATGGCTGCAAGGCTGCAGGAGAGCAGAGCAGAGGACAGAGGCCCAGAGGCCCAGAGGCAGAGACCGGCTTCTGCATGCAGACTCGCTCCAAGTGGACAGATCTTTAGTGATCTGCCACCATGGGAATAAAGTTGGGTATAACCCTTTCACCCCAAGAACATTCTACAATCATTTCTCTGGTCACACTGAGTCCATAGTGAACTTGCCCGGGGCTGAAACCCACTGGCAAGACACCCACTAATTCCACTTTTGGGAATTTACCTGAAGAAAACAATTCAAAAAGATACATGCACCTTTGTATTTCTTGCAACATTACTTACAATAGCTAACGTGGAAACAACCTAAGTGCCTATCAATAGAAGAATGGAAAAAGAAAATGCGGTACATATACACAATGGAATATTAGCCATAACAAAGAAGTCTTGCCACTTAGAACGTGGATGGACCTCGAGGGTACTATGCTAAGTGAGATAAGTCAGAGAAAGACAAATGCCATATGATTTCACTCATATGTGGAATCTGAAAATCATGAATATAACAGCTTCGTGAACACAGAGAAGAGACTGGTGGTTGCCTTGGTTGGAGATGGGGCTGGGTGAAATGTGGGGACAAAGATACAAACTTTCAATTATAAAATAAAAAAAAAAGCCTGAGATGAATAGAGATGAGGTTCTGGTAAAAGAAATGTGTTGGGGAGGAAATGATATCTCCCCTGTCCAGGGAGGTAGGCAGGCCTGTGGCCCCTCTGCAGAGAGGTCAGCCGTGATTGGGATTCATGAGCAGGGTGTTGGCATTAAGGGCTGTGAAATTACAGTAACGTGGGTTCATCAAATTTAGTAGGGGATGGGACCTTAAGGCAAGCAGCTGTGGAGGCGGCTGGTGCTCAGGCGTGTGTGCTGGCTGGTCTTTCTGCATCTGGGGAGAGCAGGCTCGGTGTGTCCTGTCCTGCTGGGCACTCAGCCCTAACCCAGGACGTGCTTGCAGCTGCCTCCTGGGTCAGCTTCTCCAAGGCCTTCCTGTTCCAGTCATGAGGATGTCCTTTCCCTCCAGGCCCCCAGTCCTTGGCCCATCAGTGGCCTTTGGGAAGATGGGTTGGAGAGATTGCCCTGCAGTTCCTCCTCCTAAGGGGGAAGCTGGTTTGCATGTTTGTGTCCACTTGTTGTGCCAGAAGCTTCTGAAAGGCAGGGAGCTGGCCTTGGCATTGTGGCCCAATAACTAGAACAATGTCTGCGTGGAGTCTGGCTTTGCAGATGTTTGGTGAGTGAGGAGTGGGTTTGATAGCCCCTTCAAAGCCCTAGTACCAGGTAAGAAAACCAGAAGGGACCAATACTGGATTTGTTTACATGCGTGTACTCTGTTAAGCCGTACATTCATTCTCATTTGTTTCTCACCACCCTGTGATCATGTTTGCAGGTGAAGAGGCTGAGGTTAAGCCCTCTTCCCTGCTCCGGTCTGCCTGTCAGCCTCTGCCCCTCCCTGGCCCAGCCCAGCCCACTGTGTCAGTGCCTCCTCACCAGTGATGCAGCCAAGCCCCTGAACTGGCCTTACCCTGCCTTGGGCTTCCCCGGCCATCTTTACTGCCCCCACTGTCACATGGATCCCCCTCGGTCTTGTTCTCTGTGTGCACTTGGGTTCCTCAGAGTTCTTAAGGCAGAACCTATGAAACCCCTCTAAGGGTGTGCACAATGTTGTCTGCATACATGTGTCAAATTGCAGGGCGCTGTCAACTTGCCAAAGGGTCTGTAATCCCCAGTGTCAAAATGCAGCATATTGACTGACCCCTGTGGTAGTTCCCAAGCATCTGTCTCCTTCCCAGTCAGGGGCCATGGGCAGCCCACCAACGCACCTCTGGGGCCCTGCCCGCATGCCTGGCCTAAGTCCCTATGCACCTCGCTGAGGTGGGTGACCAGAGTGTGAGTGCACACCTCCCCCTGCCTCCTGGCCCTGACCAGGCTGGGGTTCAGAGTCCGCTCCCCTGGTTCCCTTTCTCCCCGACCTCTCTTTTCATTTTCTCATGTAGTTATTTCTAAATGGGTTCTGAAGGGCTGCTTTAATGAGCCAGCCTTAGGGAGCAGAGAGGTTTCAAGCTAGAAGGGCTTTGGGGAAGCCCGCTGCAATTTAGGGAGAGGAAGGACCTTCCCATGTACAGTTTGTGCCAGGTCTCACGGCAGGGCAGGTGCTGGTGCTGGTGCTGGGTCAGGCTCCTGGCTCGTGCTGTCGGTCAGCTGCCTTCCTTTGCCCCACCTCTGTAGGCCCTGTGTCACCTCTGAAGAAAGACTGTCAGAGCTGCGTAGGAGTGACAGCAGAGTGTCCCAGATACTGAGCCGTGATGTCACCGTGTACTCGGTTGCTTGCCTGCTGGAGCAGACCCGGGGTCACTGCCTGACCAGAGTGGGCCCTGCAGTAGGTAGGATGCCGGCACCCAGTTCACAGATGGTCAGTCAGCTGCCTCATCTCGAGCCAGACTGACTCCCCAGGTGTGTAACCCCTCGCTGCATCCTTTCTGGGCATCTTTATGCCTTAAGATAAAAGGATAAGTGTATAGGCTCCCATGTGGAACATCTAAACCCTGTATTATATGAGGATCCTGGCGATTCCTTTGAGAAGTTTGTAGAAGCACTTACTCATAAAGCCTATAATTAAGTAACTGGCTAGCTTCATGGAAATGCTTGATGTTTAGGAAGTTATTAGGGGATTACACAAAAAAACTGACTTGGGATTAACTGATACCATTACTTTGTTCTCCATTTAATAATTTCTTAAATTAAAAAGTGCTTTAATCACCTTCTGTTCTAATGGGCAGTAATAAAATGCCTGCTTAGTAGAATCTCATCTTCACATGATAGGAAAATTTAGATATTCCTCCAGTCAGACTGTACCCCTGGAAACCACAGAATGAAGCTGAGAGGAGTCCCTTGGGCTTCCTACCACGGTGGGACCCCTCTGGCTCTGCGCGGGAGGGTCCTTTAACATGCACAGGTGCCATCCTTCCGCTCTTTACTGCGCCTGTTCACGGAAGCCTGGGAACGTTTAGAAGTGATCTTGTTGAGGATTGCTAGCTCACTCAGTACTCTTTGTTGAGTGCCTGGGCTGAGGGACCAGAATAGTGCCAACCTTCGGGAGCCAGCCAGTGGAGGAGCCCAGAGGACGAATAAAAGGTCTCCAGGCGAGACAAGAGGCAGGTCTGGTGCGGGGAGACAGCTGCATGCAGATCGGGGAGGGCCCTGCTTGGCAAGGACTTCTGTGCTCCAAACACAAAATGCGCACAGTTCCCAGAGTGGGATTACGGTCCGCCAACCTTATACATTAGCACAAGTGGGTCTCAGACTTGAGTGAGCACCAGAACCCCCCAGATATCACTGAGCCCCACTCCCAGAGTTTCCTAAGCAGCAGGTCTGGGAGGAGCCCAAGAATCAGCATTTCTAACAAGTCCGTGTGGTGCGACTGCTGCCGGTTGGAGAGTGCTCTTAGAACCACAGCATTTGAGTATTCAGGCTCTCGCGTGGCAGGAGAGAGGGAAAAAAGGGAAAAATAGAATAGTTACTGTGTGATGTTACAGAAGCCACCTCCCTTCTTGTTCAGGAGCTGTGACTAAAGTAGTCGCAGTGATTCTCAGAAGTCCCATGTGACATGAGTCCCATTATTTTATGAGTCAGCCTTGAATAGTTCTGTATGTGTTATGCTAACAAGGAAGACAAATCTCCCCCTGCCACGTTTCAAGCCGACTCCCAGTCTAGGCTTTTATGTCTCCAATTATCTTTTGCAACTACTGAATTTAACTTGGGCACAGACAAAACCAATAGCTTATAGTTCTGTTATGCTGCTGTTACTGTTCTTCAATCTAGTTTAGCAGCTCATAAATAACAAGTCTGCCGAACATTCATAACGACAGCCCTAGCCTGCTCGGCGGTGGGGGAGACAACAGCTCCAGCTGCTCCAGCCAGCTTGCACCTTGGCATTTCCCACAAGGCAGGCTGCCAACGGCGTGTCCCAAGGATGGAAGGAAGAATTGGCAGTGTTGCCCCAAGTGCTGGTGGCGGATGGAAGACACCTTGCCAGGTCACCTCGGCTGGATGCAGCCTGAGCTCCCTGGGGCAACGCCACCTCACCGGTGACTCCATTCCCAGTCCCTGGGGGCAGCCTGGCCTTCTTGAGGGCTAAGCTGGCATTACCTGCTTTAGGAAGAAACAACTCACCTATGACACGAATGTAGTTTTGCATCAGGTGCTACTGCTGCTGAAGCCACCCTGACAGCCACCACCACGGCGTCATCTCGGTGGAATCTGCCTGCTAAAATGAAGAGTCACTTCCCCCTTTTTAAAAAAGTTGTACTGAAGTGTACTCGTTACCCAAAGCCCTGCATGTAGCTCACGGACGCGGTGATAGTTCGGCTCGTTTCACCGGAAAGTGGAAGAACAGACAGCTTGAGGGAAAGGGAATGTCCAAAATTTCTCCTCGGTACAAACAGCTGCTACGCACACCCCAGGCCGTGGGACGGGCGATGAGTGGCACTGAAGGTTCGAGGCTCAAGGTGGAAGATTTGACACACGTGGCAAGGACAGTGGTTGTATTCCCAAAAGTTCTAGGGAGCTTCCCAAGGGAGGCCCAGCCCACCCCTCGCTCCAGAGCCTGCCCCATGGGTCTCAGACGGTGGCTGCCTGGCCCCTGTCGGCCAGTAGCCTCCTCCTAACAACACAGCCTGCAGAGATGTCAGGCAGAGGAGGCCAGAAGTCTTCCATCAGGCAAAGGTGTTTAATGAGATATTTAGGGTCTTTGAAGGCTTTCAACGGTGCCATTCTTCAACCCCAGTATCTCCTAACTTGCCTAATTAAATATTTTTCTAAAGGGAAATACAGCTGAATCCCTGGCCTAGTGGCCCAGGATCACAAACAATTCCTGGCCTGCTCTGACACTGCTTTTGTTTGCCTGGTTGGGGTTGGGAGAGCCCAGCCCAAGCGAATATGGCGTCTGGGTCAGGAGTATACGGGTGTCTGTGCCATTAGTCTCTGAGCCTTCACGTTAACATTTCCCCCCAAGACAGCAAGACCAGTTATCTTCTTGCCAGATTGTACATTCTTTGTGGGCTTGGTCTGGTTTTTCCCCACTTTTTGGAATCTAGCTCAGAGCTTGGCATACGGCAAACATCCACTCTTTATGTTTAGTCTGTTTGAGTTGAGGAAACTCCTAAATGCCATCAGTTAGCTTGATTATTATGTAATGTGGAGAGGTTTCTTTCTTTCAACAGTTGTACCCAATGCCGTATACAGTGCGTGGCATCAGCCCTCTGGTCATCAGAGAGGCATGGGACCGGGAGCCTGCCTTCCACATTTTGAACCTCTGGACAGAAGAGAAGATAATTGAACATTACTAATGCAATGGAGATACAGTGGGAACCCCAGAAGAGCGACCGATGAAGGACAGCTGCTGGACACTCGTCATGTTGCCTCCCCCTTCCTTACGATTATGCTGAAGACAGGTCTGTGGCTTGGGACTCACGTGACCTGGGTTTATCTGGCTTTGCTGGTAACTGGCGGTGTGACCCTGGACAAGTCATTTGCCCAGGATTAGAGATGAGCTAAGGGTGCCTTGACGGGCCATCCTATATGATCCTAAAGCTACAGAGAAGACAGGAAGGAAAAGAACAGTCAATGAGGGCAACGGACCAAGCGGTGAGCCCCAGTCAGCTGCTTGCTTAATATGCTCCCCCCGCCATTCTATTCCTGAGGCTTATTAGAGATGTTCCTAAAAAGACTGGAATGCACACTCCAGGGTCCGTACTGCTCCGGCAGAGGGTTTAGCACCATAAAACTCACTTTGTAAAAGTGCAGCGGCTGTGATAAATAAGCTTAAGCCTTGGTAATCGCTTTTTCACTTTTACCAATTATGCTAGGCTGCTTTGTGACAGACGTTAACACCAAGTAAGAATTTTAAAGAAACTTCATTTTCCCTGTCTAATTAAATTAAATACTTGAAAGGTGATTCACAGGTTGATTTTCCCCCCATTAATCAACTGAAAATTACAGGGTCTTTTAGGAGTTTGAGCCATGTGATTCGCCTGCTCAGCCTCAGGGGTCAGGGCGATCCTGGCCCCTGGATGCTCTCCTGCCGGCATCCCACCCCTCCTTTTTTGTGTCTGCAGCTGTCCGTGGTAGGGCTCTTGGGCCAGCCCTGCCCAGGGGGATTTAGGGAAGGCATGCTTGTTAGTTTCTAATCCTTCCACAAAAATCTCTATGGGATGCCTTTGTTGCCAGGTTTTTGATATTCCCAACAAGCAGCGGGTCTGCCCAGGATGAAACACTATGGACAACCTCCGCCCAGTCAGGTTTGTGGCAAACCAGTAGGAGAATTCACCTGCATTGAGAGTTCGTTGAGTCAGCATCTCTGACCTTCCTCCCCAGTGAAGACCTCGGTTATTTAAGTGCCAGTAGGTCCTAGCAGGTTCTCTCAGTGGTGCCACCAGGATGCTGATTCTCGCAATAGTTTTATTTTCTGTTTTTATGCTTTCTGCCTCTTGTTTCTGAAATGACACCCACACATGGGTTAGAAACCGTACCTTGTCCTATACATGTATTTTCTTGGACACAGAGAGGCCTTGGAAAGCATCAGGGAACCCAGCTCATGATGGCATTGGGTATGAATGCAGTTGTTTTGTCCAAACAGTTGAGCTGTGTCTGGTGTAGTTTTCGTGGTTGGATCAAATTATTTACCACTATTCATGCTCCTCTCCAGGCCACCCTCTGATAGATACGATGATTGCATGCCTAGAATCCTTGTTATTTGGAAATAAGTATATACTCCTAAAATGTAAACAATAAACTAATAAATAACAAGTGAAAGTTCCTTCTCTTTCCCTCCCAGTGTTAAGATTAACCATGTAGTATGGATTCCGCCAAGGGTTTCTCTGTACATCTGTGTATGCATTTTGTTTTCCAAAATAATCTCTCTGCAGTTTACTTATGTCTACTCATAGGAACCCTCTCATATTACCATGTGTAGGTGTGCCTAATCCTTGTTAATGGCTAGATAATATTCACCGTGCATTTTCTTCTTTCAACCGATGGATGTTAAGCACCTTCAATGTACCAGATGCTTCGCTAGGATCTGGGGATATAGCAGGAACTAGTTCTTTTATATTGGCTGTTTCTTACTGATTTCTTTCTTGAATTTGAAATATCCCACCTGCTTCTCAACCACTGTATCATCGAGAGCTTTTATTTTTTCAGGATGAAATCTGCTTGATGTGTGTTTATTGTCTGTCTATATTAAAATACAATCTCCTCGAGATGGATGACATGGCCTGTCTTGTTCTCTGATATATCTCCAGCACTAAAAAAGTGTTTGACACGTCCCAGCAGCACAAAAATTATAAATGCTACCCATAGCTGTCTGGGCAGATGGATGACTGGATACGTGGAGGAACGCAGGGATGACGCTTGTATTTCCCATGGATGAAGGGAGTAGAGAGGATGTGGCACTGTTCCTTGAAGACCTTGATTGGGTTTCCTTAAACTTCCAGCTTAGTCTTAACTACTTTACACAGAGACATGATCTATTTAGTCTCTTTTATATTCACTATGTCATTACACAGCTGTGGATTTACCTGTCCTTTTGTTAACATGTCGACTACATCCATCCAGGAGGACAAACAGGCATTCCCAATGGGCGCTGCCCCCACTGCCCCGGCCCCACTTGACCTCAGAGACCGAACCCAAATCCAGCAGCCCCGGGACTGGTCGTCTGGCCAGCAAAGGCTGTCCAGCACTTGGCTCCTGTGGACGGACCAGCTTCAGTTCCAGTGGGTCACCACCCTTGTCTCGCAAGTTGCTCAGTGTTTTGAACATCACCCCATCTTCATAGATATAACGATGTTCTGGTTCACTTGTTCAAAAGAATCACTCAGCTTTGACCTTTAAAAGCACAAATCAGATATACCACTTCCCTGCTTGAAACCCACTGATTGCTTCTAAAACCCAATCTGAAGTGTTTATCCTGGCTTTAAAACCTTCTCTGACCCATATCACTCCACTGGAGGGGCCCTGACCTCCTGTGTTCCCCGACACCCAGACCGCACTGCTGCTCCAGAACCTGCTTTTCCACTTACCGTTGCTCTGCCCCAGGACACGGGGCAGCTTGTGGCAGCTTGCGCAGTCACGGCAGGCCTGCCCAAAGGCACCTTCTCGGAGAGCTCACCCTGGGCCCCTTGGCCAAAAGGTCAGGCTCCCTTCATATGCTTTAGGTGTTTCTTCCTAGCATTTGGCCCATGTGCCAATCCTCGGAATGTGGCGGAGCTCCAGTAAATATATATATCATATATTTGTATACGTCCTGTAGATGCATACTGTATACCTAGAATGTAGCAGACCTTTAGCAAATTATACATAATAGTAAATATAATATATATTTATATATACATACTATATACTGGAATATGGGAGACCTTCTGTAAATTACATATATAAATATATAATATGTATACAAATTAAACATCTATATATAAACATATATATAGATATATCTACATATATGCTATATACCTGGAATATAGCAGACCCTACGTAAATATTTTTGGAATGAACAAATAAGTGGATAAACAGGCACATCACCTAATGACTATAATTGTTTTGCTTCAGTGTCCAGAGGATTGAAGTCTCTGACGTGGGGACATTTTCTCACCAATATCATAACTGGGTATGGGAACCAGGCAGTCATTTATTTTACTTGATATTTGAGCTACCATCATCGGTCCATGCATGGTCCCCCATATTTCATTTATCCATTTAGTATCTGTTTGTTACAGGCATCAAGCCTCCATGTAACACAAGAACTAGAATACTGACAATGACTTTCACGGACATCTGTGCTCCTCCCTCCTGCTGAGATGACACTGGCACCTGCATTGGGACTTTATA
Source organism: Phataginus tricuspis (assembly GCA_029783875.1). Classification (NCBI taxonomy): domain Eukaryota; kingdom Metazoa; phylum Chordata; class Mammalia; order Pholidota; family Manidae; genus Phataginus; species Phataginus tricuspis. The sequence continues at coordinate 8,597,547 of JAQQAC010017683.1, read as the reverse complement.
ATACTCCTGTTTCATTAGGAGTAGTTTTATTGTTCCTATGTACATGCTATAATCTAAAGTAATGCTATAATCTAAAGTAATATCCAGCCCATATTCAAGTTTCCCCAGTTGCTACAAGAATAATGTTACAACTATTTTGATATTATTTTTAATCATGATCTAACCTGAGTTTACACATTGCACTTGGTCTAGAATAGCATTGCCTACCTCACTTATTCATTTTAAAATTTTTCTTTTAATCTCATGAGATTAACTGAAGAGTCCAGTAGAGCTGCTTTGGAAAATGTCCCAGAATCTGAATTTGCGTGACTGTTTATTCCTAGTGTCTTTGACTTTGCTCATCTACCTTTGGTATTTCCTGGAAGCTGGAAGCTGGCTGCAAAACTAGATTCAGGGTAAACATTCCTGGGTAAGTGTGTTTTGTAGATGAAGTTGTGTACTAGGATACATTTTAAGAGTTTCACTTCTAAAGGCAATTGGGAGTAGACAGTTCCCAGGTCTTGCAGAAAGGTTACACATCTCCGCAAGCATTAAGCAGGCAAGAATCATTTCTACACTAGGAAAACCTTAATGAGGAAAACATCTGGCCACTTAGCTGAGAAATGCTTGCATCCCTTCCAGGAACTAGCCAGCATTTGGTGATGCAGAGCCCTTTATCCGACTTGTATTTTCTTTCCCTATATGTTTACTGCAGTTGAAGTGAGGTGAGGCAATAGGCCAGCCGGATGGAGGGGAAGGCCTGGCCAGGCCTGTTTGTTTAGGTTTGGATGGAGAATTTTGTTCCTTATTTCTTTATACCACGGTGGTTTTTTCTTTCCTGCCCCCGTGCCCAGCTCTAATCCCATATTCCATCTCTCAGGCCAGTATCTGAATGACAAAGTAAATAGATGGCGCAAGTTGCTTGGTCTCACAGAGTCAGAGCGGAGAAAACGCACTTAAAAATTCCCTTCCTTAGGTTTTAAATTCTGTGACTCAGATTTGTTTGTGCTTAAATACTCCCCCCCCACACACACATACACACAGCCCCACACACCAAAAAAAGCCCTCACCGAAATGAGGGGTGAGTGGAGGGCTGACCATCATTATGTCTCCATGCTCCCACTTAACCAAAGTGGCCATTTCTAGATGCCATTTTTAAATTGTTTCCTTCCTGTAATAAGAAGCTCGTGTATTAAAGAAAATCATCTTCCCTGACATTGGGAATGATCGGGACTCATCAAGAGCCCGCGTGACGATGTGGGGTGTCGCTGGCTCTGTGTGAAGGCGCCGGGCTCCCTGGGCGGGAAGGAGGCCTGAGCGCTGCTGGGCCCGGCGCTGGCCATGCGGCTTTCCCCTCGGGCCGTCACGGCCACCCCTGCTCTAGGTGATCCTGGGGCCCTGCTGGCTCTGCTGGCTTGAAAGCTGTGGTTACTGAAAATTTAGCAAGGCCAGTACATAGGTGCTGCCTGTGCACATGTGGGGTTACCGTATACCCTGTTTCACTTAACCCTTCATGTGTCTCTGTGAGCTAAGTACTTGTATTCCCATGGGATAAGGGTGAGGAAACGCTCGGAGGGGCTGACCTGCCCCAAGTCACATGGTGAGGAAGCGCTGGAGGTGGAGTGGTGGCCCATGTGCGTCTCTTTCATACTCTCTCGGAGTCTTGTGTTTGGTCTAACTGAAACCTTGGCCTGTGTTACTGTGGGGTTTTGGAACCATTCACCCAGAGCCCAGGTGATGTGGGTTCGGTTTTGATGGAAGCCATCTTGGCACATTTCCCTGTGAATCGTTTGTTCCATGCAGACCGGGGCCACCGCGGCTTCTGGTCGACTCTCCGGTGTGGCTCCCGTTGCGGGGGTGTTCAGATCCTTGTCAGCCTGCCCAGTGAAAGGTGGAAACAGTGGCAGAGCCCAGCTCCCACACCTAAGCCAAGCAACACCACTCAACCAAAACCCACGGCCTTCTGGCTTGGGAAACGTCAAGGTGCGTAGAAGCAGCATTTCAGGTTTCCAGACATGCCCTTCCACCACCCCCAAAAAGCTTTTTGTTGACTTTATTAGGCCATCCTAAATGTGTTACTCTGATGGATCAAATCACAGTCAGCAGGGTTGAGACGTGTTCAAGCAAAGACAGACTGACATCCCTTCAGGAGCCCATGTAGAGGTCTGCAGGTGTATCCCCAGTGTGCCCTTCCCGTAGGGCTGGTCCCCTGTGGGCATCCGTGGCCCTGACAGTGTCTGAGAGCAGGAATCAGCACCCCCAAGCCATGGACACCACCTGTCCATGCGGGCTCACTCCTGCAGGGCTTCAGGCCTTCTGACTGAGAGGAATCGGCCTAATCTGGGTTCCACAGGAATTTGCTAATCCTTCCATGGGGCGGTGGGCCCAGCCCTAGCCCCACGCGATCGTGTGTGTCCAAAGAGCAGGAGAAAGCACGCTTGCTGCTCTGCTGGGTGGAATGGGCTCTGAGGAGGCAGCTGTCGGGGACGGATCTACACATGCAGTGTTCATATTTGCTGAATCCTTAATTGAGATACATGGTCTCTCAGTGGGATTTTAGATTATCTGGGTGTCTGAAAGGCAGTTTGGGAAAGAATATTTTCTAGCTGAAATTTGAATTTCTGGGACATTTTAATAGCCTAGGAGGATCCAGGTTTAGACCATTTGGGAATGTAGCTTTTCTGGGGAGTCCAAGATGCTGGTTACTATATTAGTTTGCTAGGACTGGTGCAGCAAAGTACCACAAACCGGTGGTATAAACAACAGAAATGTATTTTCTCACAGTTCTGGAGGCTGGAAGCCCAAGATCAAGGTGGCAGTGGGGTTGGCGCCTTCTGAGAGTGGGAGAGCCTGTTGCAGGCCCCTCTCCTAGTTTGCTGGCCATCTTTGGCTTTCCTTTGCTTGTTGGAACATCACCCTGATCTCTGCCTTCATCTGCACATGGCCTTCTCCCCGAATGCAGGTCTTTCTACCTCCAAATTTCCTATGTGTAAGGACACCAGTCATATCAGATCAGGGCCCGATCTCATGACCTTGTCTTAACTCGGTTACATCTGCAAAGACCCTGTTTCCTAGTAACATCACATTCTGGGAGACTGTGGGTGAGGAATTTGGGGAGGACAAAATTCAGCCCATGACAGTCACCATAATGAACCTCACCTATCTGTGATCAGGGCCTAGTCAAACTCCACAGTGTCTTTAGACACCGAATTTAGAAGATAATGGTGAGGGCTGACCTTTCAAAGCTTGCTCATCAAAGTGACAGGAGTCTATGAAAAGCAGGAGTCCACCACTAGTGATCATGGGAGCATACCTGTGGCTTCACGGTGGTGAGAAGACAGGAAGGCTAACTCCTGCCCAAGGACAGTGAGCAAGCCCTGCTCCCTGGCTACCTAACTGCCTGCTTTTTAACAGCATATCGGGAGGCTTTCCCGGTCCAGGCTGGGCTCTGGCACAAGGCCACACCTGCAAATGGAAGGCCCAGGTTTTCCACTGTGGAAAGCAGAGCCCCTGGAAGGCTTCCTAAGAGCTGTGAGAACCTCCTGACCACCATCAGCATCCTGACACTGCGTCCTCGCCCACCTGCCCTCAGTCTGTCAGAAGAGAGGACTTGGGGTTGGAGGGAAAGGTGGGGCTTCACTGGCAGCTTCATGTGGAGGGGCAACCCCTGTGCTTTCTCCCATGCCGGACTTAGAGGCCCCCTGCCCCACCCCAGGTCCTTGCATCAGACAGAAGCAGAGCAAATCAGGGTGCGGTCCTGACACTTCCCTCAGCATTGCCTTGGCCCGGGACAGGAGGGGGGTAGGTAGGGAGGTACAGGAGAGGCAGCTCTGGGTCCCTCCACCTCCAGGCAGAGCAGCGCTGGCTGGGCGGGGCTGAGATGAGCAGGGCAGGAGGCTGACATTTCAGCCTGGACCTCACTGTTTTAATATCTCGAAGGCACCAGGTGGTGAGCTATGCTAAAGGGTCAGTCCCAGCGCATAGCTGGGGGCAAAGACGGAAACAAACAAAACAGTCTCATGAGCTGACCCCCACCCAGAGTCCCCTCCTGCACAGAGAAGTGCTCTACAGCGGGGAGTGAGGCACACCCGCTGGTCTCTCCTGGGAAAAGCATCAAGGAAAGCTGATTTTTGTCACAGGTTAAAGCAGTGAGGGTGTTGGGCCCCTCAGCAATCTCTGTGGCTCTGAGGAACTGGGGGCACCTGCATTCTAGTCCTGAAGTACACCTCCATGCTGCGTGTCCCCTCCATCCCCAGGACATCTGGACAGTGGTCACTGGGCCACTGGAAAGAGGACAAAGGTGCTTTGTGTTAACAGGCAGCCAGCATGCCGAGCAAACTGCAAGCAGCCACATGCCTGGCCTGGCTCCGCTGTGACCATGTCTCCCTCTGTGAAGGCCATGCTATTAAATGTGGATGCAAAAGGCACTCCCTAAAATAGTGGTGACTCTGATTCCTGTAACCAACCAGATGCACCTCAATTTTCTTTCCTTTTTAAAAGGAATTACCCAATAGAGGTTGGAATTGGCTTATTAGTGGTGCTGTGTGCACATCAGCAGAAAGGGGGGACCCGTTGGAGACAGCAGTATTTTAAAAATGCCCTATTTTTTTTTAATAATTTATTTTATTTTAGTATCATTAACCTACAATTACATGAGCAATACCGTGATGATTGAACTCCCCCCATCACCAGGTCCCCCCCACCAACCCCACCACAGTCACTGTCCATCAGTGTAGTGAGATGAGAATCGCTACTTGTCTTCTCTGAGCTGTACAGTACCCGCCGTGCCCCCCCACCCTATGTCTGCCAATCGTAATGCCCCTTTTACCCTCTTATCCCTCCCTTCCCACCCATCTCCCCAGTCCCTTTCCCTTTGGTAACTGTTAGTCCATTCGTGGGTTCTGTGAGTCTGCTGCTGTTTTGTTCCTTCATTTATTTATTTATTTATTTATTTATTTATTTTTTCTTTGTTCTTATACTCCACATATGAGTGAGATCATTTGGTACTTGTCTTTTTCGGCCTGGCTTATTTCACTGAGCATAATACCCTCTAGCTCCATCCATGTTGTTGCAAATGGTAGGATTTGTTTCTTTCTTATTGCTGCGTAATATTCCATTGTGTATATGTACCACATCTTCTTAATCCATTCATCTACTGATGGGCACTTAGGTTGCTTCCATTTCTTGGCTATTGTAAATAGTGCTGCAATAAACATAGGGGTGCATGTGTCTTTCTCAAACTGGGCTGCTGCATTCTTGGGGTAAATTCCTAGGAGTGGGATTCCTGGGTCAAATGGTATTTCTATTTTGAGTTTTTTGAGGAACCTCCATACTGCTTTCCACAATGGTTGAACTAATTTGCATTCCCACCAGCAATGTAGGAGGGTTCCCCTCTCTCCACATCCTCGCCAACATTTGTTGTTGTTTGTGTTTTGGATGTTGGCCATCCTCACTGGTGTGAGGTGATATCTCATTGTGGTTTTAATCTGCATTTCTCTGATGATTAGCGATGTGGAGCATTTTTTCATGTGCCTGTTGGCCAAAAAATGCCCTATTTTTTAATAAGTCACACTGTCACTATATGGTCTGTTGGACTCGGGGATTACTGAATATTCTAGACTCTACGGCTCTAGATTGTAATGATTGTAAGATGCACCGTCTACTGAATGGCTTTTCAGGCAGAGAAACACCGTTGCCTTTGATGTACGCATCGATTATAAGAGGCATTGTGACTTCCGAAACATTAACATGTGGGTAAAGTGGGAAAAGGGAAATGTGGTATGGGAAAGTTGGGTGTCTGAGGGAGGCCATCGCAGCTACTGGGGACAGGGATAGAGCATGGCCAGTTTTGGGGTGCTGTTGACTTGGGTCTCAGAAAGCCATGTGTGTGGTGGGGGAGGGACCTCATACCACGAATGCCCCCCTCAGGGAAAACGTGGGTTCCCTGTGTCTCCACACTCTGCTCAGGGAGCACTTCTGGACTTTTTGAGATTTACTTTTATCCAGTTTTGTCTGGACAAAAGTGTTGGGGGAAAGGAGTAAAGGGGTACCCGACGGCCCCCCCAGGGTGGTGCTGTGCGCTGCCTCTTCTCCTCGCCCCCAGGGTTACCTCATGCCTTAGGGGTTTGGGTCTCTCCAAACTGTTATTCTTGTTCCTCCATTTGACAGGCTGGCCTTCCACTTCTCTTCTAGTATGTATGGTTTTCACATTTCTGAGATGGACTGCGGCTTAATGTCCGTGCACCTGAGAGTCCGTGGCATCCACAGCTGACCCACTCAGTGCTCAAGGGCCGGATTTGTGTCCTGACGCTGCCCTTGGGGTGAAGTTCAAACTCTTTGCTCGCCTGTGCCCAGCTCTCCTCTAAGCCACAGCCCGGCCACTTCCCCAGGCGTGGCCGCTTCTGTTACCTCGGTTCCTCTGGGTCTGATGTTGGGACTGCATGGTGGCTGGGCCCGCCCCCTGCAGACTCTCTTCTTCTGACCCCATTCTGGAGGCACTGCAGGTCTTCCGTCCTGCCCAAGGCCTCCTCTGACCCCCACACTAGATGGGCTCTCCATCCTCTGCTTATGGGACTCTACCTCCCCCAGACAGCAAGCTTCATGCCCATGGGCCCAGGTGTCTTGTTCCTCCCATACCTGGTGCTTAATGCAAAGTTCGGAATGGATGAGCGATGGCCCCTGAGCCACTTCGTGTGGTGAAGAGGTGATGATTAAGGTGTTGCAAAGGCAACTCCTAACAACTCTGTCTGCTCTCTGGAAGCCCTCTCACATCTCCACCCGATTATGGAGACAGAGATGAAGACCATCCAGGGGGTGGGCGTGAGGATAATGTCACCAACACCAAGGCTTACACCCCACTTTACTTCTAACTGCCATGCCCCCCTCGCCTCAGACGCTCACAAACCACCATGGCATGTCCTTCCTGTGTCATGAGCAAATTGAGATGCTAGAGGCACCAGGCCAAACCTTGCACCCAGGGATGCAGAGAGCCATCTGGGGTGTAAATTCTGACCCCTGACTGGGGACATTTCCCTCCAAGGGTTGCCATGTGCCTCCTGGGGGCAGGCCAGCCCAGGAGCCTTGGGAAATCCTGGCAATGGATCTACTCACTCAACTTCACTTCCCCCAGAAGGAGGCCTTTCTCCTCCATTGCTGTTTGGTAACAACGCAGTGCATGTCGCTGAACCACCCAGGTACCACCTTCGGGTTTGGCCTTCTGTCTGGAGTCTGGCGGTGTTGCAGCATCGACAAATCAAGAGTGCGTTAAGCAGTTGCTAGCATTTTATCAGCAGGCAGGAAGGGATATTTTAATGACGGATTGGGTCTGTTATTTTTGAAGCAACTGGCATTTCCAGCCCAAATATTGCACTAGCCTCAAACTCCAAATCTTATTTCGTTGCAGAGTCTCTCATTGTGGATTGTAATAGACTTTTCTCTGAATGTCTCAGTCACTTGGGAGCCATCTGGGCAGGCAGAGGGCAGATTCCTGTGGATTCTGCTGTGGTTGAGATTTTACCAGGAAGCCCAAAGCCAGTAAGGGGTCCTGAGGAGTGCTTCTCCTACTTCCATTCCCGGCAGTCCCTTTTGTCCCCTCCTTGCCACTCAGAACTACAGTTTGCACAGGCTTTCCTCCACCTAAAATATGAACTGCCTCTTTAGTTTTGGTGGCCTGGCTGGGGTGTGGGCCATTTTTGAGGAATTGGGGCACTAGTGACAATGCCTATCTGCAGAGAAGAAAGGACAGGAAGGGTTTCCTCTGTCTATACTTAAATGCTCACGACGTTGCCATCCAGATCTGGAAGAGGATCTGGACTCATATTTCCGGAAAGAAGATAGTCAGTTCCTGCCATGGGAGGTTGACTTGTCCCTTTCTATTCTGGAACTGGCTTCAGGATGTTCTCAGGTCCTGGCCACAGAGTGGGCCCAGGCCGGTCTTCTGGGGAGAGCTGCCTTGAAGAAGCCCCTCTTTAGGACAAGAATAGAGGTGAGCCTTTATTTCTGCTTACCTGCAGATTGGCACGAGCAGGAGGGGGAATGACAGCCCTTCTGAGCTCAAGTGTTCCCGTATATAAAGAAATGGTGCTTCTACATATGAGGGAGCTCCAGGGCTCCAAACCCACCATCAGCCTTCCCCCAAACTGGCCTTCTCCTGGCTGACATTTGGAGTCTGTCAGGGCGTGGTGGGGGATAGAGGTCCCATATAATCAGATGCTATCTGATTCCATTTTAAACAAGAGGTTCTGAATCACTCTTCAGAGTCACCAGGAACCCAGTGGAGTTTGGTTCCTTGGCTGTGTTTCCCTGGGAGCTGACTTCCTGGAGGGGTGAGTGGACTTACAGAAAGCAACTTGCAGGCAGAAGGATTTTGACAAGTGTGTGCCTGCGCCAGGGCTCTGGAGCACGCTCTGGTTGAGGTGTGGGGTGGTCTTCCTAGCACACCCCACCTGGGCGGCCCAGGGGCTCAGACGTGCAGAGGGTGAAGCCAGGGAAGGGAAGGCCTGGCTGGAGGAGGAGGGAGCCGGGTCCTGTCCAGGACAGGAGCTCTCACGTTCCCTCCTGATCAGACAGCTGGCAGTAAAGGAGCTGTGGGCTTTCCAGAGTGAAGCCCAGGGCTGTGGACTCTGCATCTGAGATGGGATATTGTGGTGCCCCTGGCAAGACTGTTTCAAAGAGCTCCAGTGACAGCTTCCTTCCTGTCACTGGGCAGGGGTCCCCTTCTGAGGCTCATGGCAGGCCACGGGAGTTTGAGCAGGCACGTGGGATGCCTCCTGACCGGGCCTGGGCACTGAGACCCAGCCGCTCACCTGAGCTAAGGCCCAGCCAGGAAGGACACGGCTGCAAGGGACCACGCCCCATCTGGCTTGGCCATATTCAGTTTTTAGGGAGTTTTCCTGCTTTGCTTCTCTAGGTGGTTTTCAGCCACACAGTTAAGGTTTCGTGCCTGAATTTCCTCCTGAGGAAGGTGGAAGGGGTGGGGAGTGGGGTGGAAGAGACCTAACGTTCCCTGAGCCCTCACTATGCTCCAGGTACTTTGGGGCACTCCTCCTTGGAAAGCTTCATGGTTTCCCTGTCGGGTTGACAGCATTATCCAGTTTAGTGGCACAAGAACTGAGGTAGAGACAGGGCAGGCAACGGTGTGGTCAGAGTGCAGATCTGCCTCTGGGGAACTGACCTCAAGATAGCCTTCCTTGCCCCTAGCAGAAGCGAGCCCTAGCCTCCTCACAGCACCCTGGGCAGTACCCACCTGCCTTCTCTTAGGGGAGAGAAAGAAGGCGGATAACCTTGAAGTAACAGGAAAGGTGTCCTCACCCAGAGATTTGGAGGTTCCAGACTGCTGCTACCACTCCCCCTCAGGGTGCTGGACTCAACTGTCAGCCCCTTAGGAGAATGGGTGGCAGCTCCAGAGGGGAAGGGGCCCAAAATGGCTGTTGGTGGAGTGGAGGTGACACCAGCTTCCGTGACAAGTGTCTCCCACCCCTCAGTGGCTCAGCACCATAGACCTTCATGTACCACTTGTGTAAGGGTCCGAAGCGGGCGTCCTTTCACCCATGTTATGTCAGGGGCCAGGACCCTTCATCTTGTATCTCTGCCATTCTCCAGGCTCTTGACTTGCTCTTTCTCCAGCAGGCAAATGGGGAGAGAGTGTGGGTAAGTCATGTCTTTCTTAAGAACCCTAAATTAGAAGTGATGCTCTGCATGTCTCCTTCCCATTGGCTAAAACTGGTCACATGGCCTTGCCTGGATGCTTGATGTCTCTTAGGGAGATGGGAAATGTAGTTCTGGTGGGGCTGTGTGTGACCACCCCATACTCCAGTGGGGAGCACATAGTTCTGGTGTACATGTAGCCGTCTCTGCCACAGCAGGGACAAGGCCTGCGGGGAAATGAGTGATGGTAGGGGGTGCTCTCTGCAGGCTATTTACCAGAGGAGGAAGAGAAAGGAGACTATCGAGATCCTAGACATGGGGAAACATGTTAACCACATGAGCCCCAGCTAAGGGAGAGCATGGCCCCCCAGGTGCCGTGGACTGTCTCCAGCACCAGCCTTCCGGGCTTGTACCTGTGCCCTGGGAAGCAGACCTAGGGCAGGGGCCCTGGTGGGGAACGGTGGTGAGCAAGAAAGGGAGGGAGTGTGTTAGGGGATGGTGGTCAAAGCCAAATGTGGAGGGCCTGCCAGGCCAAACAGGGCGCCCCAGAGGGTCAGAGGGTCCTTGGCCATAGCACCATGGACTCTGCCCTCGAGAAGACTGGGCCTGTGAGCAAGTGAGCCCTGGGTCTGGGTGCAAAATTGGACAGGCCTGGAGCTCCCGTGAGGGGTCATCCATACCTCCTCTATTATCTTCCCCAGCCAGTGGCTTGGAAATGGTCACCCACACATGCACCAAGGAAAGGAAGGTGTACCGACAGGTGACCTTGATTCTCAGTTTAAATTATGATAATAACTGGGATGATAAAAACCTTGGAAATCTGGATTTGGCTTTTAATCCTTCAGCATGTTTCATGAGTGAGTAAAGCAGATGACTAATATTTTGTTTTCCAGAGCCTAGAATCAATCTTTCTGTTGTCTGTCTGGCTTCTGGGATATTCAAAAGACATCATTTCAGACCAGTCGTGAAACAAAAATCATCTATAACCCAAGTAGGAAGTGACTGAGGCATGAGTAAGACTAGATGAGGACAGACAATGGGAGGGACTTTTTTCTGGAAACAAAAGAAGACTGGCTTAAAGATAAGAATATTTGCTGAGTGCTACAGATCGCTCGTAGATATATGTCCTTGGGAGAAAATGAAGACTTAAGTACACAGCGTGATAGTTAATAAGCGTAAATTACAACTGTTTATCCTTTCATACAACCCTATCATGCATGCTTAGCCAAAAATGATATAATACATAAAGCCCAAAAATTTGAGTGGGAGAGAAACTTAACAATGGGAATTAAAGGGATAAACATGAGTTCTGCCAAAAGTTCAACAGTACGAGCTTCTCATAGATCCTCAACCTAAAGCTTCGTGGTTCGTAAGGAAACAGTGAACCTTCGACTGGAGCAGTGAGAGCTAGAGGCAAGAGTTTGCTGCTCTGGCTTTATTCAGAGTCTCAGGATGGATGAAGGGAGAAATGGACGGGACAAAATGAAAACCTTCTGGCGGGCCTCAGGCTTCGATGTGGCCTGCCAAAGAGATCCTTGCAGGAAGCGGGGGACAGAGAGGCATTAATTGCATCACTCAGTCCGGGATTACAAGAGCTGAAAGAGAAAATTACAGGAAAGTGGGTTCTGCAGCCTTTTAGTGCTGATGCAAGGGCAGAATGCAGCCCTAGTACCAACAAAACCTTCCAGCTCCTCCCCTGTGCCAGCCTGTCTGGCGGGAATGATCTGGTTTGTCAGCCGGGTTCCCAGAGGTAGATGTCACAGCAGCAGCAAGGGACAGAGTGTAGGAGAAAGAGATGGCCAGGGTAGTAAAGGAGAGCCCCTGGGTGGGTGAAGGGCTCGGGCCCTCTCACTGTACATGCGCCCACAGACGAAATCAAGTGACGCCCGGACCAGGTGGAAGGGAGAAGCGCCAGCCCACGAGCTGGGGCAGAGGTCCGGCTCCAGCCCCTCTCAGTATGGCAGGGCTTCCCAGCCACGGTCCAGGGCCGCAAGTGCTGTTGTCTTGTTTGTTCCTGTGGAGACGCTGCGCTAGGAACCATCCCTGCTCTACTCTCTGGCCCAGACCACGAAGACTGAGCGACTCAGTCCTGTGCTCCCAGCTGTAGACAAGGTATTGGGATGAAGGCTCAGGGTCTGTATCTAAAACCTCCAAGCCTCCAAACTAAGGCAAACCTCCCCGTCACTGCCTCCCTGCCCTTGCGACTCCTTCCAGGAAGCTGCAGGAAAAGGAGGTTGTGCGCCATATGCACCCCTGGCCCCACCTAGGGAGGGAGCCTGCAGCCACAGCAGGTCTGGGGTAGCAGGGAGATGTGTTCTGTGTGCCCCTGTGGCAGTAATACCACAGAAGCTGAATATTTGTTATGGACTGAATGTTTATATCCCCCAAATTCGTATGTTGAAACCCTAACCCCTAGTGTGATGGTATTAGGAGGTAATGAGTTTAGACGAGGTCAGGAGGGTGAGGCCATCAGGATGGTGCTGAGCCCTTTTAAGAAGAGAAAGATGCCAGAGCGCTCGCTGTCCTTCCACCACATGGGTACACAGCAGGAAGGCAGCCATCTGCAAGCCAGAAAGTGTCTCTCCAGGAGGTAAATTTGCCAGCACCTTGATGGTGGGCTTCCAGTCTCCAGAGCTATGAGAAGTACCTGCTGTTTGATCCAGCCAGTGTGCATGGCAGCCCACGCTGAGACACTGCACCGGGGGTGCCAAACCACCAGGTGGCTCCTGGGACATGTGGTCACCATGGTGTGTTACCAAGTCAGATGTCCGATGAGATCCGCCTAGCTTACGGCCAGCAGTCCAAGACATGGTAACATCAGGCAGGGGTATCATTAACGTGCTTGCCTCCGGAGTAAGATGGGGGAGGCCTGCAGACCCCAGAATTTTCCCTGGGAGGTGCCGCCCCAGCATGTGGACAGCTCCTGGTGCCCCACTGCCTCACTATATAGGCAGAGCAGGAGGCTGGTGTCCTTGCACTTTCCCTTTTCAGATCTCTACCTCTGTCTGTGATTTGGGACATAGACACTAAGTCCCACAGAGCACGGCTTGAATCCTGGCCGAGCCCTTACTACATAGGAGCCCTTGAACATATCTGTTTGCCTGGGTGTGTGGAGGGGAGCTCCCAAGCTTGTTTGGAGCCAACATTTCACACTCTCAGAACTCACGGGAGGTTCTATTTTTCTGCCTCCATAGGCAGGGCCGTAGGACTCCTCTGAGCCCAAGGGCTGTGAGGGAGGTGATATAGATCACTTCTGGGCCAAATCATTTGAATAACCAGTTGGTCTTTTCCACAATTCATTTGGAGAAATGCTCCAAATGAGGGATTGGTTCAGGTGTAGAACTGAGCCCAAACTAACCCACCTGGCCATTCAGGTTGCACACACACACACACACACACACACACACACACACACACACACACACGAACATCAGTTACAGAATGGAACCTAATGGGAACAGTTCCTGATATCAGTACTGCTATGATGTCCTGGCTTATCGCTGCCTGCATAGTCATGCAAGGCAGGATGTTTACATGCCTGGAAGTCCAAGGGAGAAGTGGCCTTGGGCAGGTTAGATTGGAGCAACCACAATAACCAGTGGGTTTGGTGAATGTGCAGGGCCGACTGGAAGCTGCTGAAGTCCTTCTCTTGTGATCAGAGTTTTTCCATCAGCTCCTAAAGAAGATTGGCTCCTGACACTGAACTTCTCAGAAAATGGACCTGCACCCACCCTTCGTTCAAGGGTCATAAACAGAGCCCGCTTTAGCAAAGAGGTTCCAACCCAGGGTCAATGGATTGACTTTGGGGTCCCTTCAAATTCATAGAAAACAGTCTGCCAGCAAGAGCTTTTGGTCACTGGATTCTCAAAGAAACCTATGACCCCCCCAGTTTTAGGAACAAGTAGATCAAGAGGTTAATGCATTCTAGGGAAGAAAGATTTTTGGTCAACTGTGCAAATAAACAGAAAGATATTCTTTGCCAACTGTTGCATAGACAGCTTGTGCAAAGCCAATTCTAGTCACTTGATTAACATTATTGTTACTTTCCTTGTAATTCCTGGACCAAAAGCCTCCCTTGGTACCACTTTTTCTAGCCAATGGTGTTTTCTTCCAAATGCCTTGAGGTGCCTCTCAAATTTTGGAGGGTGGCCAATGTCATAACTCTGAGAACGCACTTAACCTTCCCAGGCCTCTTAAGGACCGTGAATGAGTAGCTTATCATAATACCCTCTTTCTCTTCCACCTTGTTCTGTAGATTTTTATATACTTTGTTCTCTCATTTCCAAAAAGGATTTTGAAGTATCTGAATTTTCCAGATGCAGGGTGTGAATCCTTTGTGTTTCTCACAAATGTCATTTCAGCAGAAGAACATTCAAGAGGAAGGCGGGCCTGAAATACTCAAGAATCAGTTAATAAAATTGTCTAATTCACTAAAGATTACCCAGAGAAGCGTTTCCATTTGCTTCACTGTTGACAGTCTGAAATGCGTGTGTTTGCTCGCTGCTACAGAAACCAGTGAGAATGTCCAGAATTGATTCTCTCTTGGGATGGTTAGGATGGTTCCTTTGGGACTTGATGGCTTTGGGGCCACCGTTCTGAGATGGTCTCCCCTCTGGTGACAACAACTAGGACCATTTTAATTTGTGAAGTTTGTTATTGCTGTGCTTTACATCTATCCTTCTTGGGAGTTTGTTTTAATTTCTCTTTCTGTTCCAGGAGAGTTTTGCAAAAATGACCTGGTGAATTTAAAGTTTCAGTTATGCTCCAGCTCATTAAGGTGTTTTTCCTGTAGTAAAACCTCTGAGTTGAAGAGGCTAGAAGCACAAGGGCCTGCAGGAGGCATACAGCTGGCCCCAACAGGAACATATTTCTCCATATTGAGGGTAGGGCTTTTCCAGCTCCTACAGAGGGAGGCTGTGTTTGTCCTTGGCCAGGATGTCTCCTAGCTTTTCTCTTTTGGAGGCCTTTCCCAGGAGCATAACTGACTGTGTTTCACAGTCCACAGCTTCTGATGGGAACTTGTACTGAGGGTGTCTACAAGCACATGCCACACAATCATCCTCTCTTTCCAGCTCCTTTGGGGTGGTCACAGTATCTTTCCTCCAAGAACAGGAACCCAGAATGACACTTGTCACTTCCCACCTGGGTGTTCTAGCTGAACACCAGCCACTGCCCAGGTCAGCATATGGGCAAAGGAAGCCATTGCAGCTTCTGGCCTTTGGGCAATAGATACCATCTGATCCCCCCAGTCCAGAGCCCTGATGGAGCTGGTCCTGCCCTGGGGCCTGGGAGCAGGATTGGTGGACACAAAAGGAAGGGGCAGGGAAGTAGTGACAACAGGAGTCAGGAGCCGAGCTTGAGCCAGCGCCCAAAGCCAGAAACATGTGAGATGGAGGCCTCCCAGCTGGGCTTGTGTGGTTGAGAACGGGGCATCCTCAAGTCACCTTTGTGGATGGTGGGTGGGAAGGGCCAGAAGCCAAATGAACGAATAACCAATGTGATCATTCCAACTACTTCTGATCCCTTGGGTAGAAGTCCCTTGAGTGTTTCACCAGACCATTGCTACCATAGAAGAAGTCTTTACAGGCCAGCATTCCCATGGAAATAGCACCCAAAGGGGCTGTGTGAGGTGCGCAGAACCCTCTGGCCACGTGGTGGCAGAGCCAGGCTTCAGCCCCAGCCCTCCTTGCTCCGCCCCCAGGCAGAATGGGGCCGCCTGCTCCCTCAGGCCACTGGGGCGCGTCTAGTCGGGGCCACGCTCTTGTCTTCAAAGCACAGCACATTCAGTGCTTGGTGCCACAATTCTTTCTGCAGGGGCTTTGAAATACCCCTGATGGGCCTTCTTAGACTTTTGGGCTGTTGCTAACTTTAAAAGTAGGAAATTAGAAAGAGGATAGGGCTCCTTGACTTGCAATATCCCTCTTGGTCATCCCTCACCAGTTTAATCAACTTTCAATCCTTAAGGGTTACTGAGTGAGAAGTCACATCCTCAACCTTCATCAGCGATCCCCGGAGTGCTTGTTAAGAGCCAGTTGCACAGTTTGTGGGGACTCTGGGCTCCAGACTCAGGCCAGGGAGCCTGGGCCAGCTGGGCCTGCACCCTTGCACACCTCCCTGGTATCTGTGACACTCTCCATCATTGGATGAGAGTGGCAAAGCTGTTCTCTGTCCCATATCCATCATTCCTTGACTAGGAGACAGTGATGCTTTTGAGGCCATAGAGCAAAGCCAAGCTGGGAAGACTCCAGGGTAACTAAGGGTTTTCACAGTGCAGAACCAGAATGAGGAGAAAGCAGCAGACAGAAGCTGGGGGTGGCTTGGCAGTGGTGCTCCATGTCAGAGGGGAAGCATCTCACTCCCATCCTGTGGTGCCAGTGACTTGCGAGTAGGTACCGCTCTTAGTGGGATGTACAGGTCCCTGTCCTCCTGGCTGTGCACATACCTCGGGAGTGGCTTCCTTAAGCCCATGCTTTGGCTGTGTGCTTAGCATCAGTGAAGCCAGAGTTCAGGGGGCACTCCCTCCTAGGAGTCCATCCTCCTCTGCCTTTGCCACTTCTCTGGCTCACGTACTAAGTCACTTTATGTAGCTGAATAAAAATGAGTCTGCCTGCACGGTCAAGATTGATGGGACCTAGTGCTGTAACTCCATAGACAGGTGAATATGTACATTGTGTTAAAGGAACATTTAAAAATTATATAACATTAGTGGAGAACCTGTTACATGCCAGGTGGTGCTGGGCACTCACCCTACCATGTAGCATTCAGTAGTCATAAAACCTTCTAAGGTAGGTGATGTTGTCACCTCTACTTTAGACATGAGGAAACTGTACTTGGCTAGGGGACGTGACTCTCCCCAAGCCACGTGGGTAAAGTAGCAGAATGAGACTCAAACTCGGGTCTGTGAGAGGCTGGGGCCCATGTCCTTCACATGACCCCGTCAGCCTCTCAGTGAAAGATGACGGTAGCTTTGAGGGTCCAGAGAGCTTGATGGATTCCACAGGACATCCAAACAAGCTGGGTCTTAAACATGAATAGAACTCAGATAAGCAGGGAGGGAAGGAGAGAAATTCCAGGTGGGATCGAGCAGCAGGGACCAACATGCATAACTGGCTTGATGGATGGGGAGTGAACAAGCCTGGCCAGAATCAAGCAGCATTTCTCAACAGAGACACCACTGGCATTGGGAAGGGGCAATTGTTTAGTGCCTGGGACTGTGCTGAGCGTCAGAGGGCAATTTGCATGCTTGGTCCCTGCCCACTAAATGCCAGTTGCCACCCCCATCTTCCGTGCACTCCCCTCTAGGAGCATCCCTAGTTTATGATGCAAACACGATTTGGAAGCCAGGCTAGGATTTGGGGTCAGATTGAGGGAGGCCTTGAAAACCAGAGAACAAAGTTTGGCCGTAATCCTTAAGACAGGGAGTCACTGAAGGTCTATGAGCAAGACTGCATGGGGCAGTAAAGGGGAAGAACTGGGGTGGAACACTGTCAAGGTAGCTGTGAGTCACCTGCGGCCTGTTCTACTGTGGTCAGTCTCGTAGGCACGTGAGAAAAGGCCCCGCACCACCACCAGCAAAGGTGGAAAAGGATGAAATGTGTAGGGAGCTGCCCAGTCCGTCTCCAGAGGAATCAGGTGCTCTGTGCTCAGGTCATGTAGGGATCGAGACGATATAATAAAGAGATACACCTTCCTGGTATTATTAACAGAGGGGAAAGAAGAAAGGGTGTAAGAGAAACAAGAAGGATGATGTGGGGGAGGCTTACTAATGATTGTTTTCTGTTTTAGCTCTATTTATTTAAACTATCTCTGAGCCCACATCCCTTTATCCAAGAGGTCATCAAACTTTATCTTGTAAACTTCATTCCAGAATTAATTTACAAACAAGGAACATGTTGTACCAGCCATGGATACTTGATCCAGAGGTGTCAAGGAACGCACATGCCCAATAATAGGTCCTCAGAAACCTTAGCCCTTCTCCCCAGGCAGGCAAAAACGCAGGCTCTGTGGGGCACGAGAGGAAGCTCTCTAAGGCCCATGCATAGGAAGCCTGGGCCAGATGGGACAGGTCTGAGGGGGTGGCCGTCTCCGTGTACGTCCTGAAAGGGGGCAGCCTCACTGAGGAGTAAAAAGGGAAACCCAGACCCTGCTTGTCCTTCGGGACCCCTGGGCACCTCTTTCTGGCCGGGAAAAGATGCTGCGATTGCTCACATTCCAGTTATTGGACAGCTTCAAGAATGATGTGTAGTTTTATTTACAAGGAAAAAATGTCAAACCCCAAAGAAAATTCCCAGAATAATGATTGTAACTCATGACAAGACAGAGCATGTGAAATTCTTCTGGCTCCTTGGCCTAGGTTGTTGATGTATAATCTTGTGGGTTTTTCTTTCTCATCCTCTGAGGAAGTTATGCTTTTTCACCAATAACACCGATTTTTTAAAAATGAAACTTGATGGCCTTTTGGGGGAAAAACCAAGGAATCCTAACTTGAGTCAGTGTTCTTAAGAATCCTCTCTACTCCATTTCAGCTGGGCTGTAAATCACCATTTTCTATCCAGACTGGGAGCTGATTTTGCAGCGCATTATCACATTGATACTGGATTTTAATTTAGGGCATGGGGTAATACGATCCTGGTTCAATAAGATTTAAAATTTCCTGCAGTCCTACTAACACCCACAACAATATGATAACAGAGAAAACTTTGTTATGTTTTTGTTGATGAGCACCACCCAAGAAGAATACACTCCAAATTTTCATCAGTTCTGAACATTTTTGATCATTATCTATTCAAATATTGATTTGGGGTCATTCTTTCTCTTCTTCCCTCTGGCTCTAATGAAATGCATTTTGATCTTCTAATACCATCTTCCATATCTCTTAACCTCTTTTTCATACATATTTTATGTATCTCTTTGTATTTCATTATGGCTAATTTCTACTAAATTAACTTCCAGTTCCCAAACTCTTTCTTTAGCTTTTTCCTAAACTTTTGTTAAAATATCTGACTTTAGAGGAAGGTTCTGGGGAGATGGCAGAATTGGCAGCACCAGGAATCTGTCTCCTACATAGACAACGTTTGTATTTGCAGAATCTATATGATGAGGCTATTCTGAAACTCTGAAATCTGTTGAAGGCTTACAACCTCTAAGGAAAGACTTAGGTGATAAATTGCTTTTAGTTAATATTGGTCAATTGCAGCTATTAGCACTGTAGCAACTACCCATCCTCCAGCCACAGGACAGGCAGCTGTGCATGTATTCCTAGAACAGCTTGTAGAAGCCAGGATGGGTGCAAAGGATTGTTCTATTTTCCTCCAAATATCAGGGATCTGTGCTCCATATAGGACCGCTGATCCCTGCTTCTGATCACAGAAATGTAGTAAAGGAGACAGGTAACCATTGTTGGAAGCCCCTCCCCCCTGGCTGACGTGACTTCCAGAGAATTTAAAGAGACGCTGTCCTCTTTTCCCCCATTCATTTTTTTTCTCTTTTGTCCATATATTAGAGACTAGGACATTCAAAGACAACTGCATATATGGGGGAAATTAGAGAGTGACCACACATGCCCAGAGAGAAGCTCAAAAAAACCTGAGAAAACCTTAAGTTTATATCTTAGGCTGATCCTCCACACAAAGGAAACTTACAACAATTAAATAAAAACCAACAAACAAAACCAGTAATAAAAACAGAAAACCCTGGGGAAGAGGGAGAATCTGCTTTCTGGAGTTACCACATTAAATTCAAATGCCCAGTGTTCAACAAAAAAATATAAGGCATACAAAGAAACAAGACAGTATGGCCCATTCAAAGAAAAAAATTAATTCAACAGAATCTGCCCCTGAAAAAGACTTAAGGGCAGATATATTAGACAAAAATTTTAAAAGAACTTTTTAAAAGATGTTCAAAGAGCTAAAGGAAAATGTGGAGAAAAATCAAGAAAATTATGTGCGAACAAAATGGAAATATCAATAAAGTGATAGAAATGCTCAAGAGATAGAAAACCTAAAAAGAAACCAAAAATAAAGCATGGAGCTGAAAAGTACAATAACTGAGAGGAAAAATTCACTAGAGAGATTAAAATGTACATTTGAGTAGGCAGAATAAGATAGGAAAATAGAAATTATTGTCTGAGGGACAGAAAGAAAAAGGATTGAAGAAAAATGAACAAGAGCCTAACAGACCTGTGGGACCCCATAAAGTAAACTAACATATACATTGTATATAAATCCCAGAAGGAGGAGAGAGAGAATATTTTTAAAATAATGTTCAAAACCTCCCAAAATGATGAAAGACATGAATATGAACATCCAAGAGCTTAACAAAGTCAAAATAAGATGAACTCAAAAAGGCCCACACTGAGACACATTATAATCAAACTTTCAAAGTCAAAGACAAAGAATCTTAAAAGCAGAAAGAGAGAAGTGAATCATCATATATGCGGGATCCTCAATAAGGTTGTCAGCAGATTTGTCATCTGAAATGCTGGAGGCCAGAAAATAGTGGGCCAATATATTTAAAGTGCTTAAAGAAAAAACTTTCAACCAAGAATACTATGTCCAGTAACACTGTCCCTCAAAAGTTATGGAGAAATTAAGACATTCCCTGATAAACAAAAGCTGAGGGAATTTGGGACCACTAGACCTGCCTTGCAAGAAATACTCAAGGGAGTCCTGAAAAGTGAAAGGACACTAGACAGGATAGAGAAATAAAGACTGCAATAAAGATAAATATATGGATAAATAAAAGCAGCCATTGTAACAATTGTTTGTAACCATACTTTTTGTTTTCTACATGACTTGAGACTAATATTTTGAAGAAAAAAATTAGTGTAAAAGCTAGTACTACTGTAACTTTGTAACTCTAAATCTTTTTTTTCTACTTAATTTAAAGAATGATTCATTTAAAAGAATTATTAGTTTATATTTTGGGGTAAACATTGTATAAATATGTAATTGTGTAACATCAACAAAGAAAAGCAGAAATTTTTTATGTTATTGAAGTTTTGCTGATATAAATTCAAATTAGAGTGTTATAATTTCAGGATGTTAAATATAATCCCCATGGTAGCCATAAAGAATATAGCTATAGAATATATACAAAAGGAGATGAGAGACTTCCGGGAATATGGCGTCGTGAACGGACTAGCAGAAAAATTCCTCCCAACATTATATTTATTCACGAAAATACAGCAAATACAACTATCCCTAAAAGAGAGACCAGAATACACAGGAAAGTGCACAGCGTACAGCTACACCTGTGAGAACTTGGCAGCCGGTGAGGCGGACGGGCGGCGATCCGGTGGGACCGAGCGCTCCCCCCCCCAGAGCTCCGGCGGCCAGACACGCCGGACAGAGGACTCGGCACCCGGCGAGGCGGGACGGAAACACGATCCAGCAAGACGAGAGCGCCCCTGCACCCCAGCACTCCGGCGGGAGTCTCGGCAAGGCGGGTAAGGTACGGAGCCGCGAGAGGACCGAGCGTCCCTCTCCCCCAGCGCTCCGGCGGGAGGAGAGGATTCAGAGCCGGGAGGGAGTGGAAGTCTGAGCCCGGAGCGCCGACACACGGCCTGCGGTGTAGCGGAGATTGGAGAGACAGAGGGCACAGGGTCCCAGCCGGGAATGTGCAAGTTGCCCGCGGCAGGCTCCGGGAAGGAAAAAGAAAGGAGAAAAAGGGGAAGAAAAGCGCGCGCTCTACCTCAGCGGTCTTAAAGAGACAGGAGCTCAGTAGAGGGGCCGGATAGCCCCGCGAACTGAGCCCAGCACGCTGGGAGTCCTGGGGAGCTTTGGACCCCGTAGCTGGCGACTGGGAAAGAGTGCCCGCCATTGAGACCCCCACGGAGATCAACAGCTTCCCATTGTTTCCAACCCAGCCAGAACTATAGTGGCACTGGAATAGTGGAGCAACAGCGCCACCTACAGCACTCGTGCAGAACCCACACCCGGTGGCCTTTTTTTTTTTTTTTTTTATTGTTTTTTCTCCCCTTTCTTTTCCTTTTTTTCTTTCCCTCTCTTTCAACAGCCTCCCATCCATTCTCACCTGGCCACAGATTTAAAGGGCCGTGTGGAGCGATGTGGCCGCGGCTCTGGAATAGCGGAGCAATAGCGCCACCTACAGCATTCGCACAGAAACCACCCCCGGTGGGCTTTTTGGTGGTTTTTTTTTTTTTTGTTTTTTTTGTTTTGTTGTTGTTCTTGCTGTTTTCTTTTAGGTGTTGCTGCCTTTTCTTTTTCTTTCTTTTCTTTTCCTTTCTCTCTCTCTCCTTTTACTTTTATATTATTAGTAGAAATCTCTTTTTTTTCTTGTCTCTCCTTTTTTATCTCTCCTTGCTACCAACAACCAATTCTATAGTCATGAGAAGACAGAAGAATATGATACAGACAAAGCTTCAGACAAACACCACCCCAGAGAAAGAATCTGGAGAAATGGACATTCACAGTCTTCCAGAAAAAGAATTCAGAATAAAAGTCATAGCCATGCTGACGGATCTACAGAAAAATGTGCAAGAGCTGAGGGAGGAAGTGAGGGAAGTGAGGAAAGACAATGCAGAAATGAAACAAGCCATCGAAGGGCTCAACAGCAGATTGAATCAGGTTCAAGACACGATCAAGGAATTACAAGACAGGGACCAGGAATACAAAGAAGCTGAGGCAGAGAGAGATAAAAGGATCTCTAAGAATGAAAGAATATTAAGAGAACTCTGTGACCAATCGAAGCAGAGCAATATTCGCATTATAGGAGTACCAGAGGAAGAAGAGAGAGAAAAAGGGATAGAAAGTGTCTTTGAAGAAATAATTGCCGAAAACTTCCCCACGCTGGGGAAGGAAATAGTCTCACAGTCCACGGAAGCCCACAGATCTCCCAACACAAGGGACCCAAAGAAGACAACACCAAGACACATAATAATCAAGATGGCAAAGATCAAAGACAAGGACAGAGTATTAAAGGCAGCTAGAGAGAGGAAAAAGATTACCTACAAAGGAAAACCTATCAGACTGGCATCAGACTTCTCAACAGAAACCTTACAGGCCAGAAGAGAATGGCATGATATATTTAACATAATGAAACAGAAGGGCCTCGAACCAAGAATATTGTATCCAGCACGATTATCATTTAAATATGACGGAGGGATTAAACAATTTCAAGACAAAAGAAAGTTGAGAGAGTTTGCCACCCATAAACCACCACTACAGGATATCTTAAACGGACTGATCTAGAGGGAAACACCCCTAAGGCTAAAAAGATGTCACCAGAGAAAATAAAAGCATAGCAAAGAAAGCAGACCACCCAAATACCAACTAAAGACACAGAATAAAACACCTAATATATAAAGAAAGGAGGAGGAAGAATAGGAAGGGAGAGATAAAGAAACATCAGACGGCGTTCACAATAACTTAACAAGAAAGTTAAGTTAGATTTTCAGATAGTAAAGAAGCAACCCTTGAACCTTTGGTAACCACAAAGCTAAAGCCTGCAATGGCAATAAGTACATATCTATCAATAATCACCCTAAATGTAAATGGACTGAATGCACCAATCAAAAGACACAGAGTAACAGAGTGGATAAAAAAGCAAGACCCATCTATATGCTGCTTACAAGAGACTCACCTTAAACCCAAAGATATACACAGACTAAAAGTGAAGGGATGGAAAAAAATATTTCAAGCAAACAACAAAGAGAAAAAAGCAGGTGTTGCAGTACTTGTATCAGATAAAATAGACTTCAAAATGAAGAAAGTAGCAAGAGATAAAGACGGACATTACATAATGATAAAGGGGTCAGTCCAACAAGAAGATATAACCATTATAAACATATATGCACCCAACACAGGAGCATCAGCATATGTGAAACAAATACTAACAGAAGTGAAGGAGGAAATAGACAGCAATGCAATAATTCTAGGAGACTTTAACACGCCACTCACTCCAAAGGATAGATCAACCAGGCAGAGGATAAGTAAAGACACAGAGGCACTGAACAACACACTAGAACAGATGGACCTAACAGATATCTACAGAACTCTGCACCCAAAAGCAGCAGGATACACATTCTTCTCAAGTGCACATGGAACATTTTCCAGAATAGACCACATTCTAGGCCACAAAAATAACCTCAGTAAATTAAAAAATATTGAAATCTTACCCACCAACTTCTCAGATCACAAAGGTATAAAATTAGAAATAAACTTCAGAAAGAAATCAAAAAGGCTCACAAATACATGGAGACTTAACAACATTCTCCTAATGAATCAATGGGTTAACGACCAAATCAAAACAGAAATCAAAGAATATATGGAGACTAATGACAACAACAACATAAAGCCACAACTTCTGTGGGACGCAGCGAAGGCAGTCTTAAGAGGAAAGTACATTGCAATCCAGGCCCATTTAAAGAAGGAAGAACATTCCCAAATGAACAGTCTAAGGACACAATTATTGAAATTGGAAAAAGAAGAACAAATGAGGCCCAAAGTTACCAGAAGGAGAGACATAATAAAGATCAGAGAAGAAATAAATAAAATTGAGAAGAATAAAACAATAGAAAAAATCAATGAAACCAAAAGCTGGTTCTTTGAAAAAATAAACAAAATAGATAAACCCCTAGCCAGACTCATTAAGAGAAAAAGAGAATCTACACACATAAACAGAATCACAAATGAAAAAGGAAAAATAACGACGGACCCCACAGAAATACAAAGAATTATAAGAGAATATTACGAGCATCTATATGCCAACAAGCTGCAAAACCTAGAAGAAATGGACAACTTCTTAGAAAAATACAGTCTTCCAAGACTCACCAAGCAGGAAACAAAAAAACTAAACAGACCAATCACCAGCAACGAAATTGAATCGGTAATCAAAAAACTACCCAAGAACAAAAGCCCTGGACCTGATGGATTCACCTCTGAATTCTACCAGACATAGAGAGAAGAAATAACACCCATTCTCCTTAAAGTTTTCCAAAAAATAGAAGAGGAGGGAATACTTCCAGACTCTTTCTATGAAGCCAGCATCACTCTAATACCAAAACCGGGCAAAGACCTCACTAAAAAAGAAAATTACAGACCAATATCCCTGATGAATGTTGATGCAAAAATACTCAACAAAATATTAGCAAACCGAATTCAAAAATATATCAAGAGGATCATACACCATGATCAAGTGGGATTCATCCCAGGGATGCAAGGATGGTACAACATTCGAAAATCCATCAACATCATCCATCACATCAATAAAAAGAAGAACAAAAACCACATGATCATCTCCATAGATGCTGAAAAAGCATTTGACAAAATTCAGCATCCATTTTTGATTAAAACTCTCAACAGAATGGGTATAGATGGCAAGTACCTCAACATCATAAAGGCCATATATGACAAACGCACAGCTAACATCATACTTAACAGCGAGAAGCTGAAAGCTTTTCATCTAAGATCGGGAACAAGACAGGGGTGCCCACTCTCTCCACTGTTATTCAACATAGTACTGGAGGTCCTAGCCACGGCAATCAGACAAAACAAAGACATACAAGGCATCCAGATTGGTAAAGAAGAAGTCAAATTGTCACTATTTGCAGATGATATGATACTGTACATAAAAAAACCCTAAAGACTCCACTCCAAAACTACTAGAACTAATATCTGAATTCAGCAAAGTTGCAGGATACAAAATTAACACACAGAAATCTGTTGCTTTCCTATACACTAATGATGAGCTAACAGAAAGAGAAATCAGAAAAACAATTCCATTCACAATTGCACCTAAAAGAATAAAATACCTAGGAATAAACCTAACGAAGGAAGTGAAAGACCTGTACTCTGAAAACTACAAGACACTCCTAGGAGAAATTAAGGAAGACACTAACAAATGGAAATGCATCCCATGCTCTTGGCTAGGAAGAATCAATATTGTCAAAATGGCAATACTACCTAAAGCAATCTACAGATTCAACGCAATCCCTATTAAAATACCAACAGCTTTCTTCAATGAACTGGAACAAATAATTCTAAAATTCATATGGAACCAGAAAAGACCCCGAATAGCCAAAACAATCCTGAGAAGGAGGAATCAAACAGGGGGAATTACGCTCCCTGACTTCAAGCTCTACTACAAAGCCACAGTAATCAAGACAATTTGGTACTGGCACAAAAACAGACCCACAGACCAGTGGAACACAATAGAAAATCCAAACATTAACCCAAACACCTACAGTCAATTAATATTTGATAAAGGAGCCCTGGATATACAATGGGGAGAGGACAGCCTCTTCAGCAGCTGGTGTTGGAAAAACTGGACAGCTACATGCAAGAGAATGAAACTGGACTACTGTTTAACCCCATACACAAAGGTAAACTCAAGGTGGATCAAAGACCTGAATGTAAGTCATGAAACCATAAAACTCTTAGAAAAAAACATAGGCAAAAATCTCTTGGACATAAACATGAGTGACTTCTTCATGAACATATCCCCCCGGGCAAGGGAAACAAAAGCAAAAATGAACAAATGGGACTATATCAAGTTGAAAAGCTTCTGTACAGCAAAGGACACCATTAGTAGAACAAAAAGACATCCTACAATATGGGAAAATATATTCATAAATGATGTATCTGATAAGGGGTTGACATCCAAAATATACAAAGAACTCACGCACCTTAACAAACAAAAAGCAAATAACCAATTAAGAAATGGGTACAGGACATGAATAGACACTTCTCTAAAGAAGAAATTCAGATGGCCAACAGGCACATGAAAAAATGCTCCACATTGCTAATCATCAGAGAAATGCAGATTAAAACCACAATGAGATATCACCTCACACCAGTGAGGATGGCCAACATCCAAAACACAAACAACAACAAATGTTGGCGAGGATGTGGAGAGAGGGGAACCCTCCTACATTGCTGGTGGGAATGCAAATTAGTTCAACCATTGTGGAAAGCAGTATGGAGGTTCCTCAAAAAATTCAAAATAGAAATACCATTTGACCCAGGAATCCCACTCCTAGGAATTTACCCCAAGAATGCAGCAGCCCAGTTTGAGAAAGACAGATGCACCCCTATGTTTATTGCAGCACTATTTACAATAGCCAAGAAATGGAAGCAACCTAAGTGCCCATCAGTAGATGAATGGATTAAGAAGATGTGGTACATATACACAATGGAATATTACGCAGCAATAAGAAAGAAACAAATCCTACCATTTGCAACAACATGGATGGAGCTAGAGGGTATTATGCTCAGTGAAATAAGCCAGGCCGAAAAAGACAAGTACCAAATGATCTCACTCATATGTGGAGTATCAGAACAAAGAAAAATAAAAAATAAAATAAATAAATAAATAAATAAATGAAGGAACAAAACAGCAGCAGACTCACAGAACCCACGAATGGACTAACAGTTACCAAAGGGAAAGGGACTGGGGAGATGGGTGGGAAGGGAGGGATAAGAGGGTAAAAGGGGCATTACGATTGGCAGACATAGGGTGGGGGGGCACGGGGGGGACTGTACAGCTCAGAGAAGAAAAGTAGTGATTCTCATCTCACTACGCTGATGGACAGTGACTGTGGTGGGGTTGGTGGGGGGGACCTGGTGAAGGGGGGAGTTCAATCATCACGGTATTGCTCATGTAATTGTAGGTTAATGATACTAAAATAAAATAAATTATTAAAAAAAAAAAAGGAGATGAGAAAGAAATTTATACATTTCACTAAAAAGAAAACAAAATCCTAAGCACAAAAGACAGTTATGCAAGAAATTAGGGGAAAAAAGCTTTAAGGCATATAGTAGCCAAATAGCACAATGACAGAAGCAAGTGCCACCTTATCTATTTACACATTAAATGTAAATAGATTTACAATCAAATGACAGAGATTGCAGAATGGATAAAAACACTATCAAACCATATTCTGTTTACAAATGACTCACTTGAGATCCAAAATCACAAGCAGGTTGAAGGTGAAAAGATGGGAAAAGTGTTCCATACAAATAGTAACCCAAAGAGAGCAGGGGTGGTTATACTATCAGACAAAAAATTTAAATCACAAAAAGTTTACAAGACACAAAGAAAGACCTTATATACTAGTAAAAGTTCAGTACCGCAAGAAGAGGTAACAATTATAAACATTTATGCACCTAATGACAGACCATCAAAATATATGAAGCAAAAACTGACAGAATGGAAGGGAAAAATAGTTGTACAATAATAGTTGGAGACTTTAATATTGTACTCACAGTAATGGATAGAACAACTAGACAGAAGATAAGTAAGGAAATAGAGGATTTAAACACCACATTAACCCAACTAGATCTAATGCATATATATATAACACTTTACCCATCACAGCACACACATTCTTCTCAAGTGCACATGGGACATTTTCCAGAATCAATCATATGTTAGTCCACAAATTAAGTCTCAATAGATTGAAAAAGATAGATACCATACAAAGTATTTTCTCTGACTACAATGATATGAATTTAGAAACCAATAACAAAAAGAAAACTGGAAAATTCACAAAATTGTGGAAATTAAACAATACACTTTAAAACAACCAATGGATCACAGAGGAAATCATGATGGAAATTAGGAAATATTTAGAGATGAATAAAAGTTAAAACACAACATTGACATTGTGAAAGTGGTGCTAAGGGAAATAGCTAGAAGCACTTATATTAAAAAACAAGAAAGATCAAATCAACAATTTAACTTTACAACTTAAGGAAATAAAAAAAGAAAAAGAAATTAAACCTAAAGCTAGGAGAAGGAAGGAAATAACAAATAGAGCAGAGATTAAGTGAAACAGAGAATAGAAAAACAATATAGAAAATCAATTAAACCAAAATTGGTTCTTCAAAAAGATCAACAAAATGAAAAACCTTTAGCTATGGACTAAGAAAAAAAGACTCAAATTACTAAAATCAGAAATGAAAGTTGAGACTTTATTATTAATTCTATCGAAATAAAAAGGATTATAAGAATACTATGGACAATTGTATGCTGACAAATTGGATAATCTAAATGTCATGGGCAAATTCTTAGAAACACAAAACACAAAATCATGAACAAATAGATAATCTGAATTGATCTACAACTAGTAAGGATATAGAATCAGTAATCAAAAATCTCCCAACAAAGAAAATCCATGGACCTGATGGCTTCACTGGTGAATTCTCATAAAGAAGGAATAACGTTTAAAGAAGAAATAATGCCAGTCCTTCTCAAATTGTTCAAAAAAAAAAATTAAAGAAGAAACACCCTATCTCTGAGTCCAACATTACCTTGATACCAAAATCAGACAAATACACCATGAAAAGAAAACTATAGACCAGTATCTCTTATGAATATTGATGCAAAAATCCTCAACCAAGTTCTATCAAACAGAATTCAGCAGCATGTTAAGAGGATTATATACCATGACCATGTGAGATTTATCCCTGGAACGCAAGGATAGTTCATGTACAAAAATTGATTGATGTAATATGTTACATCAACAGAATGAAGGAAAAAAAATCACATAATCATCTCAATTGATGTACAAAAAGCATTTGACAAAATTCAACGCACTTTCATTATAAAACGACAAACTATATTTAGAAGAAAACTACTTCCGTGTCATAATCCACATACAAAAATCCACAGCGAACATTATTTTCAATGGCAAAGACTGAAAGCTTTTATTCCAACATCAGAAACAAAGCAAAGATGCTTGTTGCCACTACTTCTACTCAGCATAGTACTGGAAGTTCTAACGAGAGCAATTAGGCAAGAAAAAGACATAAAAGGCATCCAAATTGGAAAAGAAGAAGTAAAATTATTTCTGTTTGTAGATAATATGATCTTATATGTAGAAAACCCTAAAGATTACACACACACACACACACACACACACACACACACACACACACACGCACACAGACAGAAGACAACCTGTTAGAACTAATAAATGAATTCAACAAAGTAGCAGGATACAAAGTCAGCACACAAAAATCATTTGCATTTCTATACAAAAACAATGAACAATCTGGAAAGGAAATTACAAAAGCAATCCCATTTACAACCAAATCAAAAAATAATAAAATATTTATGGAAGAGAAATTACAAAAGCAATTCCATTTACAACCATATCAAAAATAATAAAATATTTAGGAATAATTTAACCAAGGAGGTAAAAAGGCTGTATAATGAAATGTATAAAATAGTGCTGAAATGAATATATGAAAAGGTATACATTCCATATTCATGGTTTGGAACACTTAATATTGTTAAAATGTCAATACTACACAAATTGACCTGCAGATACAATGTAATCCTTAGGAAAATCCCAATGACATTTTTTTACTTTTGTCCCCTCACCATGAGGGGACAGAGTTCAAGTTTGCCTGGATTAACAAATGCCCTTGGAGCAAAAGCAACTCCCATATCACTGTTACCTCTCTGGGGGATCCTTTTTTCCCTTAGATTTTAGTCCTGTTAATTCTTTAGTATTAGGTGAAGTTATTATTAGTTGAACTTTTTTTACTGTCAAAAGACAAATATAATCTCAGAGTTAGCCAGCCTTTGGATGCTTAAAAAAGATGGTTCTTCTAATTTATCCAAAATTTTTAATTATTTTCAGCAGGAAGCTTAGCCCAAATAATCTAGTCGGCCAAATTCCCAGAAGTGAAGTCTCTCTCTCAGCTATCCCTGCTGATGTCGTGGGAAGGAAGACTTCCCTCTCCAAACCTAGCTCATCTATGTTTCCTCATCTGCTTGGAACTTTCTCCTACTTACTATCTCCTTATCTTGGGTGACCTAACTCCTCTCCTGCCTTTTTTGGTTAATATTTTATATTTTTCTCTTCACTGGAAATCTTTCCTAGCAAGTGGGAGAGACCTTTTTTTTTTCTTTCACCATCTATTTTCTATCTACTTACTGTAGGGAGAAAAGCAGGAAAGAGAAAGACAGTGAAAAACTGGAGACAAATGAATAGGAAACACAGTTAAGAGACAAAGAGCCATTGTGAAAGGCTAACGTGAATGGTAGTTCAGAGACAGCCATGTGATTGGCTATAAGAGCAGCCAGTCCTTTTCAAAGCAGGAAGTTAGAGGACCACAAGAAAGAGATCTCCAAAAAAAGAAGCAAAATTAATAGATCATTGGACGTGTTTAAATATATTGAGAGGAGAATGTATCCAGAAGCTATGCTAGTGAATACCGAACAAAACAAAATAATAACAACACACATTGCACACACATGCAAAACGACCAAAACACTAAAGCCACTATTAACTTCAGGGGAAAGAAAAAGCTGTACGGTAAAGGGAAGATGATCATAGTCGTGTGTATTGGCTCAGCTATAGATAACATTTATAGAGCCATGGATATGTGAATATGAAATTGGCTTATTGTGACAAAACTATATTAGGAGACTGGGGAATATACATGTGGGTGAGAGGTGGGGTATGTGAGCTAAATTCTTATTTTCCATTATAGGATGTCAGTAGATAATACCTAACCTATAAAATAAAATGATACTAATATGAACATGTCATTTGGAAATATGGCATTGTAAAAATGTCAGAAGAAGTAGCTAAAAAAGATAAAAGTTGTGCATTTGAGGACTCAGAATTAAAAGTGAGTATGGCAAGGAATGGCTGTTTTTAATTATAAGTCTACTAGTATTATTTGACTTTTAAACTATGTGCTTTTATTACTGAGATAAAAATAAAAATTAATTTAAAATGTAAATATTACAAATAAAGATAAAATTATCTTTATATACAGTTGTGATCAATAGAATATATTGAAAACCCAAGAGACTAAAAAATTAGTATTGATAAGAATATTTAGTGAGCTTACTGGATACTAGGTAATATATATAAAAATCAATAGCCTTTCTCTATATTAGTAAAATTTAGTTAGAAATTAAAATGGAAAGATCCTACCCATGTAAGTGACAAAGTTCAACAATATTCATAGGAATACACCTGGCAGAAAGGATATAATACCTATTGAAGAAAATTACACAACTTCATTAGAGAAGTTTCAACAATGTTGGAGAGACATACCGTGTTGCTAGATATAAACACAAAAATTGTATAAAAACAAAAATAAAATGCAGTTCAAAATGGAATTTCAGTGGCATATCTTGGAACTGAACAAACATATTTTACAGGTAATATGAAAGAATAAAGTCTAAGAATACAATCAGAACATTTTATTTTAAAAAATGGTGTGGAGGAATTGATTTGCGCCCCCAGACTATTACACCTTACCTTAAAACTGTTTTAACAGATGGCATAACAATTATCCCATAAATCAGAAACAAATGGAACAAGATAAAGTCCAGAAATACTAACATTTTCTTTACTGCCGCTGTCTTGTTTCACTTATTGTAGATATGTATTACTTCATAAATTTAAAAAAATCTAATAAGGATAATTAAATAACCATCTAATGCAATATGACTCTTTATATGCGTTTTTAATATCTCTTTAGAGAAACAGTGGTATTTTTGTCAGATGACTTTCTCTTTTTCTGCATGTATTTTCTTCTTTTTAAAATTCTAACGATTACTGTCAAGTATTGGGTAACACAGAAGTATTTTAAGAAAAATGTGTAAGTCCCTCTCCAAGACACAGTCCCATCTCCTTCAGTGATGAAATTGAGAGTGTGTCCTCTCCACTGATTCTTAGGGTGGCTTTGCGTGGTTTCAGGCGGTACAATCATTTTTATGGTCCCACACAGCCATGCAAGATAAGGATGTTGTATATGTATTAAGTATTCTTTTAAAAACTAAAATGAAGTAATTCTCTACTTGTTCTTCAACTTTTAATACAGAGTCTTTTTGAAATGTTAAATTTAACAGAAGTATAAATTATTAAAGTTTCTTATTGTAGAGGCTAGTCTCCCCACTTCACCCCAAACTCAGTTCTCTCACCAGAGTAATAGTTCAGTGAGGACCATTCTAGTTCTTGGTTTTATAATCCTTTTTTTTGCACAAATATAAATGTATTGTTTGAGGGGTCTGTTTTTGGCCTATAAGAATACATCTTTGGTCTCTTTCCAGTCTGTACATCTAAAACCACATCATTCTTGCAAATGGCTACATGATATTTCATATAGGAATACACCATTATTTGTTTTTCCAGTCCCATACCAATAGACATTTAAGTTTCTCCAATTTTAGCTCTTACCAGCAATGATGCAGGATGTGATCCTGAACACGTGGCCTTGTAAGTGGTGAAAGGATTGGGTCAGCTGCATTCCTATGAAATTGTTGGGTCAGAGGGTGGCCCATTGATGGACGGCACTCAGTGACCTCAGAAGCAGATCTCTCTTCCACACTCCCATCAACAGCATGTGATGGGGCCTTCCTCCCACACTCCAACCCACATGGGATATTAACATTCTTTTTTTTCACATTCCTATCGATCAGAAAGGATATTAACATTCTTTAAACATTTTTGCCAATCTTACAGATTTTTAAATGTCATCTCATTTTTTGAATCTGTATTTCCATGCACAGCGCTTCATGGCTTACAAGCCATTTGTACTTCTTCTGTGAACTGTTCTTAAATATCTTTTGCCCATTTTTCTACAAGGTTGTTCTTTTTTCTTTTATCAATTTTTAGAAATATATTGTAATTTGTAACTTGAACTGTCTTTTATACTAATTATAACTTTTAACTTTTATATTACTAATATTTCCTCTCTAAATTTCCATCATCATTAAACTTTGCAAATGTTATCATTAGTATATAGAAGTTTAAAAAGATTGTAGATAGTGTTTTTTTTTTATGTCTAATGGATTTGGTATCTTGATTAGGAAGACATTTTGTATATCAAATATGAAGATATATCCCTATTTTTTTCTAATACTTTCATAATTTTATTTTTCTGCATTTGATTCTTTAATTCATTTGAATTCTATTTTTGTGTATAGTGGTATATTAGGGATCTAAGTAGTTTGTTTTTTGTTTTTCAAGTTAGTCATTCTGCCTTCATTTATTGAACATTCTAGTCTAGTCTGTCTCTGTTGGTTTGAAATGACACCTCTATCATGCACCAAATTCTCAAATAATCCTCAGTCTGTTCTGAGACTTGCTGTTCTTTTCCATCCATCTATTTTTCTGTGCTGGTATCAATACCACAATGTTTTAATGACTATAAGTTTATAGAAAATTTAATATCTAGTGCATCAAGAACCTTTCATATTTCTTATTTTTCAAAATACTCCTGTCTAGTCTATCAGATGTATTTTAAATAGAATCTGTTTTTCAAATTCCAGAGAAATCTTTTAGGACTTTGGTTGGGATTTTATTCGTTTTGTGCATCATTCTGGGGATACTCTACCCTTTTATAAAATTGTGCATTTCCAGTGAGCACCATGAAGTTATTTGGGCTTTTAAAATGTTCTTTGATAAATTTTTGTATATTTTTTCATATAGAATTTATAATGTTTTCCTATGGGAGTTTTCAAATATATTGCTTAGTGCCCTTTTGAATGGTATTTTCCCCTATTTAAGTTATAAATGGTGATGGCTGCACATGGGAAGTCTTTTCCTTTTATACAGCAGGGTAGGGAGGGGAGGGTCTGGGGAAAATGAGGATGGTGAAAAGGGTTTGCTCACTTGTTTTCACTTAAACCTCATCTTCATCAGCCTTCTTTTGCAAACTATGGTGCATCACGGATACTATTGATAAGATAGTTGTACTAAGATACAAGTTCTTTTATGTTTTATTATTCAGTTATTACTTCAGTGATTCATAACTGAAGGAGATGGGGTAAACACACTTTCCTGGAGGGATATAAAATATATCTCAGGGGCTTTAAAATGTATTATGAAATATTTCATAAGGACAAAGAATATGTATAATGTCTATATAAGGAATAAAGAATAATATAATGAACCTTCATCTACCCACTATTAACTTAATAAAGCATCACCAAGTCTTTAAAGGCCCTTTGAAGGTTTTTCTTGTCTCAGCTCTTGAATATCTTGAGCTGTTTATCAGTTTTCTTGCTTTTCATCATCACTTTACTGCATTATGTACATACGGAGCACTTTTTCAAAGTCACGCACACACACACATGCACAGAAATTCTAACACGCTTCCCCTCCCATGTCAGGCCCTTCCAGGGGGGAGTCTTTGCCATAATGAGAGTGTTGCCCTGGGAGTATGTGTACTCTCAAGTTTGGGTGTCTGAAAATCATTAAACCCTTATCACTAATACTTTTGAAGTTTACCTTATATTACTCAGGCGTTAAGATTTCCTGGTAGGCTTTTTATTCTTTTTCATTGATATGTTTATTTCTCCACCAGTACCATACTTTCTTGATGATTTTATCTTTGAGGTAGACTTTATTTTAATACCTGGTAGTGCTTTAAACTTTTTTTTCTTTCAGAATTTTCTTCATTACCATTAACTCTTTATGCCTCAAGAAAAACTTTATATTTATGCTATCAAGTTTCTCAAAAAGTCATCTTGGGATTTTGGCTGGAAATACAATATACTTATAAGTTAATTTGGGAAGGGTTTTTATCTTTGCAACATTGAACCTTACCAATGAAGAACTTTCTCCATTTGTTAAAATCATTATCTTATTTCCCTCAGTAGAGTTCATAGCTTTCTCAACAGGTCCCAGTTTTTCCCTGGTAAGTTTGTTCCTATGTAAATGTTCTTTTTTTTTTCAGTCACTAAGGAAGTTGCTTCTCTGAAAGTCTGTTAAAAGGAATCTTTGTTAGGATGCATTTATTTATAGTTTTTGAGAAATGTTATGTCTCATACTCACATTAAGTAGATGCTAAATGTTTCTTCCTTTTCTCCTTGTTTTTTACCAAGGTATAATGGACATATAACATTATATTAGTTTCAGGTGTACAACATAATGATTCAATATTTGTGCGTATTATGAAATAATCACTTCAGTAAGTCTCGTTAGCTTTGGTCACCATACATAGTTAATTTTTGATAGTGTGGTAAAGAATTCTTCTTTTCTATTTTGTTTTCTACAAAGGAAAACTAGTGATTTCTCTACAGTTGTTTTTTTCAGCTGGTTAGAAGGCGTCCATTTGAAAATGTTCAAACAGAACCATCTAGCTCATAGAATGGGGACCAAAGGAGAGTCAGCCAAAGCTGTTTGCAAATGTCAAGTAGTGTATAACTATTGCTTATTCATGTTATTATTTAAATTAGTTCCAAAGTCCTTGACCAGTTGTATTCATCAAACTATTCCATGCCAAGTCAATCATTTAACCCTGAAATAAACAAAAGTGTATTTCTTGCTCACACAAGGTCTAACCAGGGCTGGTGGTAGTTCTTCCCACCTGGTGACTAGGGGATCCAAGTTTCCTCCATTCATACCAGGTCATTCTAGCAGGGGAAGGGTGAGGTAGAGGACTCCAGGACTGGGAGACAGCACTCTTCTGTTGTTGAAGCCCTGGGTCTGTGGTACTTTGTAACGGCAGCCCCAGAACTGAATACAGGCTCCACTCTGTGTGGCATGAGCAAAATGTCTAAGAGTGCTGGCCCTTCAGGAGGCATGAACAGAGACTCCCTGGGACCCTTTGCCCACGGCTCCACAAGCCAGCTCAGCTGCAGGCACCATAGACACTGGCAGGCATGATAGAAAAAGCTGCTGACAGTCCCTGAGCTCATGGTGCATGCCAGGCCCCACGCACAGATATGCCCCTTTGACCAATGAGGAAGCTGGGTCACAAGTTCCCAAAGTGGTGAGAGGTGGAGCCATGTTTGTCCAGCTCCAAAACCTTTACTGTTAACAAAGAAGCTGCCTGTGAGAAGCCAGGCCCATCATGCATTGATTCAAGTATCAGCTGAGTCTACCTGGGTGCCAGTGTCTTCCTAGGCTCTGGGGACAGAGTGAGAGAAAAGTGCTTGTGACTGCCTTTTTGTACTCTGGAAGCAGAAACACTCTAAATATAGTTATGCATTTCATCACAATCATGGTAAGTTTTGGAAGGAAACACATGGGGTCCAGGAATGCACATATAGAAGGGTCAGAGGAAGGTGTCTGGCATGAAGTGATATTTGAATTGAGTGCCAAAGGGACTAAGGAGCAAGATGTAGGAGTTTGGGTGAGCAATGAAACGAAGGGGAAGGGGCTGGGAGAAATTCCCCAAAAGCTGGAGTGGCTGACCTGCAGGAAGCCAGAGATGCAGCTGGAAACACTGCTAATGAGGTGGAGGGCTGCACCGAGGCTGTCCACTTTTATCCTGAGAGAAGTGGGGAATTCATGGGAGGATTTCAGCACGGGAATGGTTTGTGTTGGGGAAGATTTATCTGCTTGTGTAGAGCGTGGGTGTGGATGCGGGTGGGTGGGGCGAGACCTGTTCGGAGCCTCCTGTAAGAGTCCGACAAGAGAGGATCACATCTGACCTGGGTGGCAGCAGTGGGGACCAAGAGAAATGGGGGGACTGAAAAGGATGCTCAGTGTCACTAGTCATCAGAAAAATGCAAATTCAAATCCAAACCACAGTGAGATATCCTCTCACACCTGCCAGGATGGTTATTATCAAAAAGCCAAATGAGAACAATCAGTGAGGATGTGGAGACATTGGAACCCTGGGCACTATTGGTGTGGCTGTAAAACGGTGCAGCCACTGTGGAAAACAGTGTAGATGTTCCTCAAACATTTTTTTAAAAACAGGATTACCTTATGATTCAGCAATCCCACCTCTGGTTATATACACTGAAGGATTGAAATCAGGATCTTGACGAGATAGTAGTACTCCAGTGTTCATTACAGCACTATTCACAGTAGCCAAGATGTGGAAACCACTTTAATGTTCATTGATGATGAATGGATAAAGGAAATGTGGCATATATACACAATGGATTGTTATTCAGCCTTAACATAGAAGGAAATCCCGCAATATGTGACAACATGGATGAACTTTGAGGACATTATGCTCAGTAAAATAAGCCAGTCACAGAAAGACAAATACTGTGTGCTTCTGTTTATATGAGGTCCCTAAAACCAACAGACTCATAGAAGTGGAGTGTAGCATGGTTGCCAGAGGCTGGAAGGAGGGGAAATAGGGAATGGAGAATGGAGTCGGTGGGCATCGAGTCCAGTTATGCCACATGAAGGAGTTCTGGAGAGCTGCTGTACAGCGTTGTGCCTTTAGTTCACAATATGCATTGTGCACGTAAAATTCGTTAAGAGGGTAGCTCTCCTGTTAGGTGCTCTTATCACAATAGAATAAAATGTTTAGGAAACTGA
The DNA here is from genome assembly GCA_029783875.1 of Phataginus tricuspis. Classification (NCBI taxonomy): domain Eukaryota; kingdom Metazoa; phylum Chordata; class Mammalia; order Pholidota; family Manidae; genus Phataginus; species Phataginus tricuspis. Next base: position 8,559,704 of record JAQQAC010017683.1, on the reverse strand, counting down.
AAAAGGACATATTTAGGGGGACTACCCACTGGCAAAGCTGCAGAAGGGAGGGAGCCGGGTGGATGGCAGCGGGTGGTGGTGCCATCTACGAGGTGGGAAAACGCTGGAGGTGGGTTCGGTTTGAGCGGGAAGATCAAGCGTTAGTATTTTGTGTCTACAGAGTCTGAGGCACCAGTGAGATACCAAAGTGTGTTTGCCAGGTAGGCAGTCGGTGAAACCAGACGGAGCTCAGAGGAGAGGGCCAGGGTAGGATCCTCTTGAGAACATGACTAGAGGGCACAGAGCCCTCAAAGCCGTGGGAGCCCCTGCCAAGGGAGCCGCTGGGCGCGTAGAGCTCCGAGAGGAGACGTGAACGGGCCAAGCCTGAAGGAGAATGCAAGCCAGCCCTGGGCAGAGGGTGGGGGAGAAGGGGCCCGTATGGAGCCGGGGCAGAGTGGCCAGGTGGGGCTGCGCGTGAGGGTGTTTCAGAGAGACAGGGCGGCAGCTGAGTGGAATTCTGCCCAGAGGTTGAGTCAGTTGAAAACTGAAACCCACCAGGGCCCGGTAGTGATTTATGACTGTTTCCCTGACCACATGAGGAAGAGCTACACAGACGGAGGAGGAGCAGAGGCAGACCCCAGGGGCAGGGGGTTGAGGAGTGGGAGAGAGGGTGGGAATGAGATGCATAGGGTAGGCCAGTCGCACGGGACACTGCTTGGTTTGCTTCAACGTTCCTCGCCCAGATCGGTCAGCATTAGACAGCTCGTTCCACAAACACTGATCAGGTACCACCATTCCTTGGGCACCGATGTCGGCTGAGGGTAACCCCACGATCCCCTGCCCTTAGGGAGCTCCGAGACCAGTGGGGAAATGAGACACGAAGACAGTTGTTTTAGAAAGGGAGTGAGGAAGGAGTCAGGGAGTGGTCGGGGCTACCTTGAAGGGTGTGTAAGGGAAGCCAGGTCCGTTGCATGGAGACTCAACAGCAGGGAGGGATTCTTGAGATGGGGAAGCTGGACCAAATAGGTGCCTCAGTTTCCCTTCTTCCTCCTGAGAAACTCCAGCAAAAGTTAAGTGATTAAATGAATGCAGGAAACTCTACACGTTATATCAGCTTTCTTCCCCCTGAAGTGTCTCCACGCTCATTCACAATAAAGGCTCTGAAATTTTACAATAAGGAAAAGCACTGAAGTGTTCAGTACAACGTTGACCAAATCTGATCAAAACTCTTTTTTTAGGGCATGTTAGGGAAAGTCTGGTAACAAGTAGTAGGAAGCCAAAGCAGGGCTTTGCGCAGTCCAGGAGGGCCCCTCAGCAGCTGTGTGTAGTCAGAGGGAGGAGGGTAGATGAAGAACGCAGCGCTGGTTATGATAAGATTAACACATAGACTAGACCTAAGCCCAGGCCCAGTGTTTGGGTGGTTGTAGAAAAATCACTGGAACTGGATGACCCACTAGGGGTGTGTGCGTGTGTGTGTGTGGTGCTGGTGGTGGTGGTGGTGGTGGAGGTGGTGGAGGTGTTGGTAGGGGTAGATGTGGGGATGGTGGAGGTGGCGGTGACAGGCCTGATGGGGGTGGAGATGACAATGGTGGGGAGTAGTAGAAATTTCTGACTTTGTGTCTGGATGGATGTATCAAGATAGAGAATGCAGAAAGAGGCTGGGCCTGGGGCCAGGATGAAATACGGGAACATAGTCAGCTCATCATGGACTAAGAGAGGCTGCAGGCACGGGGTGTCCTGAAGAAGTGCTGTCACGTGAGCCAGGGCTCAAGAGTGGGGTCTGGACTGCAGGTACAAACTGGATGGGAGAGCAAGCAGATGGGAAGACAGGGGGCTGGTTGATGTCTGGCTCAGGTCATGGTCTCCTAGAGAAGTTCTAGTGGGAGGGGACAGCTACGTCTCCTGGGTGCTCTGTCTACCAAAAAGTTCCTGAGCATAAGATCCAGTAGTGCTGAGCAGATTCTGCTCTTACAGGAGGAATACCAATCGGTTCCATCTGAACCAGGATGGGCTGAGCACAGCAGCTGTTTGTCATGGACCTGAGGAATTAGGCTCATAGGCAGCCTGTTGGCAAAGAAGGACTTCTGTGCCATCTGGAAGTGGCAGGCCATATATCTCGGTTCTCTTGCTTGCACTCTGGTTGACAAATAAAGGGAGTCAGGCTTGGCACAGGAATGAACAGTGGCTCTGCAGATGGGTGTATTGCTTGCATGCCAACTGGGCATGTGCTCAGATCACATAGATTCCTTTCCTCCAAGCCTTTCAGGCTGCGCTGACCTCAGCATGATGTCGGTGGCCTTGGCCATCTCGAGTTGTTGGATAAATGCCTTGGCAACCCTCATGGAGCCACAGGCCAGAGGCCCCAACAGGTTGAAGGAGCAGTTTTGGCACCTATTTGGCCTTTTTAAACTTTGACGAAGTGCCCACATCTCATAGAGACCTGTGCCCATATCAGGAGGGAAGGCTGGGCGTGGGTTGGAGGGATCTTGCTGTGGACTTGCATTTGGCTTGTGAGCCTTCATTCCTGTACTTGGAGGCATCATGGGAAACAAGCCCCCCAAGAACACAGACATTACACAGATATTTCATTGAAATAATGAAAGAAATTGTCATTGAAGTGGAGCCATTTCATTGAGGTTCTGCTTGTTGAGGTCAACATCCATTCTAACCTACAGCAGTTATACTTGGTTCTAACTTGTGTGGAAGATGTCCAGGGTTCAAGGAAGCCACAGGTCTTGAAAATCCCTGGTAGGAAGCAGCCATGATGCCTGGCTTAGGGATTATGTCATCCTATGACATCCAGGAAAAGGTGGGGGCTTCAAGCGGTGGCTTTGGAGGAAGCGCCTGTGCTCAGGCTGCTGCCAGCTCCATCCGGGGTCTCCACTGTAGGAAGAGCAGAGATAACCCACTTAGAAATCCCTTTTCCAGACCCGCAGACACTTGGGCTCACTTGTTCCCCTTTCCTTCCTCCCTGAGAGGCATCCCCTACTGAAAACTTTCACAGTGTAGTTGCTGGCTTGGGAAAGGGAAGGAGACATGGTTGCTTGGTGTTTATGCAAGAACCCCAAATAAGCAAACCAACCTCCCTCATAGCTTGCATCAGGGGTGATGCCCTTTCAGCCTTGCTGGTATAGGTGGGGTTTGTCTTACTCCAGCTGCGTACCTGCTGTGCCCAAGGGAGCAGACAGAACTTTCCCAGACTCCACTGCCGGCAGACCCAGGAGTCCACAGCCTGGGTGTTGTCCCTGATGCCCACGTCTGAGGCAGCTCAGGGGTGCGCACCGTCCTGCACGCTGAGCCTGAAGCCCAAGGAACCACACAGTCAATGTCTGGTCTCCTGAGGCTCTGATGCAAACCCAGCCAGGCTGGCCCCAGTTTTGCTCCATCCAAGGGCTCCTTGAAGGAGCAGGTATGGAGTGGCAGCATAGGGCAGGGAATTGCTGGGTTGGTCTCCAGACTCTTTCAGGGACAGAGACCTGGCCCTCAGTGTCAAAGATACAGGAAGATCTTGTAGCTGAGAGCAAGGCTTTTGCTTCGTTCCTACTGGAAGCCTTTCTTGTCTCTGGCTTTTACTTAATATTTTTTAGGGAAAGAGAAATGAAAAAAGTTTAAAAGACCCATTCCTGCTTGAATGGATTTACAAACCCTTCTCTCTGTAGGTGGCATTTCTCACAGCCTGCCTTGGACTCGAGCCTCAGTGGATTCTTTGGTTGGTGGGACCACACTAGTTAGTTCTGGATGTCAGAGTCCATGGCTTGGTCATTGGGGGGTTCCCAGGCCCCTCCTGCTCTGTGGCAGTGAGATAGAGCAGGGAAGTGGGACAAGGGTCACACTATTGTAAAATCTACTTAGCCTGCGAAAAAGGCCCAGTTTATTCTTTTAATCTATAGGTTGTTCTTCTCTAGTCTCCTTAATCAATTAAGTAACTGTAAATAGGATGAGAGACAGAGCTCCAGAGTGTAAATTAGCTTATAGGGAATAAGAATGCCAAGGGACTGTGTCAACACAGTCCCTTCATAACCCTATTCTAAAGACAAAACTTCAAAGGAATTATTAATCACCTGTATATATCACGCCTACCAAAAGGACCTACGAAACCCCAGACCCTAAACCCTTAAGCGTGTCTCCTCTCTGAGGTTGCCCACACTCCCATCTGAGGGTGTACTGTCTTGTCAAATAAACTTTCTTGCTGCATAAGCCTATTGCACTTCTTTTTTGAGACAAAGGTAAGAATTCACTGTCTCCACCTCCAGTTGGAAGTATCTGTCACTTTGTTATTTCATTCAGCTTTCTAGTCTTAACTCAATCTTTTTCTCTCTCCCTGTTTTATTTCAGACCAGTAGGGAAGTGGCTGCAGGAAAGCCTGAACAGGGGGTTGCATGGTCCTGTTGCCTGGGTGACCCAGACGGAAATGCAGTTGTTCAATCACATTCTTTAGCAGCCAGAATGAAAAGTCTCCATTCCCTGCTTTGGGAAGTTCTCAGAACATAAACCCACTCCATCTAGTGCTCCATGGCTCCCCAAATTCTGGGGTGGTAGGGATACAATTCCCATGTCTTGCAAATCAGTCAGAATTGGATGCCAGCTGACCTGGGCTTCAGGGGCTGTCAGGGGATTTGCCCTATGATGAGCAGGGGTTCAATGGGCTTCCTTTTCTCCCTCTGTTCTCCTTGGCTCTCTACTGCCTGCACTGCTGCTGACATTCACTACCACTCCTGCTTTAATGAATTCCTTTCTCGCTGGCACTTGACAAACTTGATCAAGAATTCTTTCCCAATCAGAGTGAAGAGCCCTGCCCCATCCAGGTTAAGGTTTCACTTGGTGTGCAGATAGAGACCCCCAGTAGTAGCAGACCAGGAAGCCCCTTGGCCTGGCTGAAGGAGCAGAGGCCTCACTGCACACAGACCCATTTCCGAAACAACTCCACCACGAGCCTGGGAAGGGAGCCTTTCTGGCCTGTTAATCCATCTCTAAATGGAGGCTAGGCACACTTATCTTGCAGGTTGGTGCGCTGATTCTTTACATGCCCCCGTATGGGTTCAGCCCCAGCACTCTCCCAGGCACCCAGGGCCCGCACAGTGCTGGTGTCTGGCACAGAAGCAGCAGTGGGGCTGGAAAGCTGTCTGTGGATGTGAATTCCCTCAAAGGGATTATTCATGGTTTAGTAATAGCCTATCTGAAAGCACAATGGTCTTTTATTATTCTCCCTCCCATCCCTGCCAGCCTGGCCTACTTGTAACGCAGAGGATCGCTCAGGGGTGACTCCCCGGCCACGCCACTCTCCCTGGGAGGCCGCATCACCCGCTACCTGCTCCCTGGCTGCCTGCTTCTGCTCCTCCCCTGGTTTCACCTCAGCCGGGCCAGCCCAGGGGTGCTGGTGGTGCCCTCAGCCCAGGCACAGGTGGGCTCTGCAGCTAGAAAGGCAGATAGAAGCTAGGGCTTGGAGACAGAGGGTGAGGGCCATTGTGAGGCCCACGTCAAGGGCTGGGTCACCGTTTAGACAAGCATGTCAGCACAAGCCACCGTGGGGCAGCTGGGGTCGGGGCATGAACAACCGCCTTCGGAGGAGCTTTCCTGACTTGCCAGTAAAAATTGGAGAGTCTGGCCAGCACAGCGGGGCATGAGTCTGGGTTCAGGAAGAGGGGTTTACGGCCAGGTCCACTGAAGCCCTCCTGGGAGCGTGTTTAAGGGGACCCTGGGGTCTCAGGTGGCTCTGTGGGGTGTCCCCTCCCTGACAATGGGCAGGGGCTGGGCACCATGATGGTCTCAGGATCAAGGGCTCTGGGGACCCTTCATGCTGATCCAGGCCCCTCAGGCAGGCCGTGGGGCAGCAAATTCAGATGGGAGATTGTGTCTAGGGGTTTTCACCTTCCAACCCTCACCTCCAGGCTCAAGGCTTCAGCTCAGGGGCCCTTGACGGTTTTCCTCCTTCCTCCACAAAAATGCCCAGGAAAAGGCATCCAGAAAAGTTCATTCTGGGTAGGAATAAGCATTTTTAGGCCTCTTCTTTCCTGGGCAGCATTTGGCTTCCCTCCCTGCAGCAGGCTCAGGCTCTGTTATAGGGAGAGGGGCCTCTGGCATCTACCCCAGGGTCAAGGGTAGGGGTGTGCTGGGACCCCACCTCTGCTCCTCAGGGACCACGTCTGGTCAGCCCCTGCTGTCAGCTTCTCCCACTTCTCTTCCTGTTTCTTTTTTAAAGACCGACCTTTTAAAAATCATGAGGATTTTTGTGTAAGTAATGTAATGTAAACAGCAAGGTGAATATAAATGGATATTTTCTCAAGAACTTCACAACCCTCTTTGAGGACTTGGGCAGACCCAGCCACGCATCTACAGCAGGCCTGTGCTGGTTGGGAGGGCGGGGTTGGCAGATCTGCCTTCCATCTACTCCTTATCTTATCAGAAGAATGTGGAAGAAAGGACACTAATATTTGTCAGGTACCTACTCAACATTTTTCAGTGATTAGCCCATTTACTTCCTTCAGGATTCCTGTGAGTCAGGATATGTGGGGAGCCAGATATGCAACAGCCATAGCAACTCCATCTTGGGCTCTCGGACTCCATCTTGAAAGGCTGAGTTTCGAAAGTGCACGAATAGTTTCGGTTTCACATTCCAAGAAATGAGTTTAAGTTTCAGTTTCGATTGCTTTCGCGCCAGAGTGTTCTCACTCAGGCCCGCTGCTTATGTCAGAGACAACTGCGCATGCACACAACTCGGTGTGTAATTGGAATCCGAGAATCGCTTCATTAGGATAAAGGGCAACCAATCAGAAGAAACCTCACCCCATGAATGCTATATATGCTTTGCTGTTTCCGCAAATAAACGAGACTTGATCAGGAATCTGTCTTGTCTCCATTTCTTGTGTCTCTTGTCTCCTATCAATTCTCACTCCCCCTCTTCTCCGGGTCCTCATTGATGTCTCGTGGGCCGGGACAGGGATAACCGTAGCTAACAAGCTAGCAGAGAGTGACCAATATAGCACGTAACCCAGTGCTTACTATTAGCACTTTACATGGATCCCCTCACTAAACCCTCTTGCCAATCCCATGTAGGCACTTGGGAGATCCCCACGCTATGCAGGAGGAAATGGAGGCACAGAGATGTTAAGTGACATGACGTGACACAGCTAGTACACAGCAGTGCTGGAACTGGGCCTCAGGCGGTCTGGCTCAAGAGTTTGAGCTCTCAGCCACTCTGCATCATCCTGGCCGAGCATCCAGGCTGGGGTCTGAACCAAGGTCTTTCTGAGGTCAAAGACTACTTCCCTATCCTGCCATGCTGCATCTTAGGGTCGGGAAGGAGCATGGTCCTGTGATGGCCTTTCACTGTCTGCTGGGGAGGTGCTGGATCTCAGCTCCGAGCATAGGGTTCCTGCTACAAGAAAGAAGGGTGGGTGGGAAGGGGGCCGGGAGGAGGAGGAGGATTTAGTGGGGAGGGACCTGCTGTGCCCATGCTGCCTCTAGGCCCACTTCTGCTTTTTTAGGTGCAGGACACTGTGCTGACCCCCAGGTTTTCCTTTGCTTGTTAGCCCAGGGGCCCCTGGTAGTGATGCGGGGGTTCTTGTTCGTGGAGTCGAAGAATGAACTTTGCAAACACTCAAGGTAGGAGACCAAGGCAGAGGCTTTTATTTAGAGATAAAGCAAAAGGACAGAGCTCCTAGCTCACGCCAGGAGAGGACAAGAGAACCCCAGGGTGGTGCCGTTGTCTAGGGGATTTATAGGTGGTTGAGAGACAAAGGGCTAGGCATGTACACCTGCTAAGTGGTCCCAAGATGTTTATCTTTGAGGAGACATTAAGTTTCTTATTAGTCTTCCTGGTTATTTATAAGAAATTTCCTGCTCTGATTCCCTGGCAGGATGGCAGCTTCCTGGTCTGGGAGCATATCACTGAAGGCTGCCTGCTTTGCTCCCAAGGTGGGCTGAGTTACTGTCTGTTTGTTAGAGTATGTTAAGAAAGTTACTTTTTAACAAATTGAGTTTTAAAATGCAATCTTATTTTCAAGATGGAATCCTTCCTGTTTGTTTTGGGCTTGCTTGTTAAACTGCCCAGGTGGCAAATCACTTGACTAGGGCTGCAGGAAGAAAAGCAGCACCTGGGGAAAGTCAGAAAAACAAGCTGGGTCCCCCAGCAGCCAAAGCAAGTCCCACAGTGGATTATCTTGCTTTGTTTTTTTCCAGAGGCCCTCAGCCCACTCTGTCTAAGCCCAAAGTCCCTGTCTCAGTGGGATCCACCGCCCTGGTACCAAGAAATGGGCCAGGCCAGGCGGGGGCAGAGGCAGCTTCCTGCAGCTTCCCACACACAACATGGGAGGCCGGCGCCCCGGCTCTCCAACTCCCCCTTCTTCCCTGTCCACCCGCCCTCTGCTGTCCTTGTGAGCTCTGGTTTAGGCGCCTGTCTCCTGACTAGCTGGAGACACGGCCTGGTTCTATCTCACATACTGGTGCAGGGCCTGGCAATCAATAAACATTTGTTGAAAGAATTAATTACTTTGGAGTGTTTACTGGCCAGAGGCCATTAACCCTGGTTCAGTGTCCATTGGTCTGACCCTTGTCTTCAAGTGGCCTGACCAGTCCTTCTGAGGAGGCCCAGTGGCCCTTGGCACTGGATCCACGGTTTCTGGCTGGCCAGTGCAGGGCTGACCTGGCCAGCGGCCACAGGCTTCGGGAGCGGGAGGCTGAGCCGTGGGGTGTTGCTTTCCCATCCGCCGATCCAGCAATGCCCCTGCCCTGGTCAGCATCTCTGATTCCCAGCTCGTTTCTCCAGCCATGTGGTCCCCAGGGTTGAATACAGTGAGGCAAGTAGCACAGGGCTGAGAAAAACAGGTTGGAGAGAAAGGCCCCATGCTCCTGGGGAAAGCAGCTGGCCGGATTTGCTACTCAAAGCCTGCTCTGCTGTTTACCCCTGGTCTGTGAGGCGACAAGTACAGATGTTGGGAGTAAGAGTTTAGAAACCTTTCGAGCATTTTGACGTTGCCACAAGGCCCAAACAACTCATTCACGGACTCATCTTCTAGAACCTCTACGGCATAGATTGGTCCAAGCTGGTCCTTCACCCCAGGTGGTGGGAGAGGCTGGGTGGGAGGAGATGGCTTCAGAAATGCATTTTCCTTTCAAGGCTCTTGAGCCCCTTCCTCACTAAAGAGGTGTCAGTCTCCAGCCCATGAACTCCGAGTGTGTGCTAAGGGAGTTCTGGGTTCTGGTTCTGGCCACCTCACTTCCCGGCTGTGTGAAGGGGTGAGCTCCTGAGTGCCTCAGCTTCTCAACTGTTAGTTATGGGAAGAGTTAACTGTATTAACATAGACGTGGGCCTGGCAAATACTAAACCCCGTACAGGTGTCAGTTCTTGTCATCATTGAGCATGTCCACTTCTGTCCCAGGTACTCGAGGGCCTGACCGGAACATGAGTCCCAGGCCCTGCCTTCATGTCGCCCTTAGGGAGACAAGACACATGCACACTGGGACCCAGGAGGTGGGCTCCAGCAGCAGGGTGCGGCCCACAGTGTGGAAGCCAGTCACATGGGTGACTCCTCAGAAGGGCCCTGAGTGGGAAAGGAGTCCCGAAGACTGATCAAATGGGAAGCATGCAAAGGAAAGGTTGAAAGTAGAATAAATAGGGTTTTTGAAAGGGACTATAATTGGCCTCCTTAGTGTAGTGGGCTCATTTATAAGGAGAGTCTTAAGAAAGGAGAGCAGATGGGACCTAAACATGAAATTATAAATGCCAGAGCTTGATCCCATAGGCAGTGGGGTGGTAAAAGGAGCATTTGTGGTTTCAGTGACATGATTCTGAGAAGTTACTAGCAGATAGATTAGTGCCTAGTACTTAGTAGGTGGGTAGGGTGAATGAACAAATGAATGAATCGATGCATAATTAGTGTTTTGGGGTTGTGAGCAAAATCATCCCAACTGATTTAAGTAAAAATAAAGTGGGGCATTTATTCACTCCCACAATGGACAGGTGCACAAATAACTCAGGGTGTAGCTGCATCCAGGGGCTCAAATAATGTCATCAGGACCTGCAGCTGGAGAGATTTTAGTTTTCCAATAACCCAAAGTCTCGGAATTTGGTCTTTTTGTCCTGGCCTGGGTCATGTTCCCAAGGAAATGGAATACAGTGGTTGGTCATACTTGGGTCCCCGGCCCATTGAAATGGAGTTGGGAAGTAGAGTCACTCTGAGCTTGGAGGAGAGGTGAGTTCCCTATAGGGAAATGGGGGTGTTGCTGGCAGAGAAGGGTGGGGGGCTGCAGGGAAGACAAGGATTTCAGATCTGCATGGCAATGGATGGGTAGCTGGTGGCCAGCAGACCGGAGAGATGCTCAAGGCTTAGACAGAGTAAAGCTGAGTATGGCACCTTAGTGGACCACAAGTGCTTTTCCTTCCCTCATCTCCTGTCAAAGGCCATAATGACTTGAGATCAGTCTGACCCAGGCTGTAGGGGCCAAGCATCCAGGGGTGTCCTCTTGGTCACAGGCCCCTGTGGACACTCAGGCCTGAGAAAGGGATTGTAGAAGGCCAACGACTGTTTGCTTTGCTTTGTTTTCCCAGAGGAAAGAAGGGATTAACGGCTCGATTTGGGCCATATTCCACTTGAGATGCCTCCTACACACCCAAGTGGAAATTCCAAGGTGGCACCTGGTTCTAAAAACACTGGGATCAAGATGAGGGCTGGAGACATCTTCTTCGAGTCCTGGGTGTACAGAACATAATTAAAACCATGGGAATGCAGCGTAGGTGGAGAAGCGGAGTGAACCCAGGGCCAAGCCTGGTGGGCTACATGCGTTGGTCAGTAGATGATGAGCCAGAAAACGTGTCAGGACACAGGTGGGAAAGACAGTAGCAGGAGACTAGGTGCAGAGAGAGCAGGGAGTCTCCGTTAGAAGGGATGGACAGCCGTGTGCAGTGCTGACGGGGGAGGGAGTGTCTACTGGCTTTGTTCTCAAGGAGACGTTGGTGACCCTGCTCAGGGTCAGTGAGTCTCGGTGAAGTGAGGAAACAATAGTCAGACTGGAGAAAGGGGAAGAGGTGTGGATTGTGAGGAAGTGGAGGCAGAGAGTAGAGACAGCAATCTGTAGACATTCTGCTGGGAAGGAGAGCAGATAAATGAGACAGAAGGGATGAGAAGGGATGAGGCAGAAGCCTTGGTGCCCCTCCTTCAAGTCGGAGGGTGCTGGAGGGTGTTTGTGTGCTGTGGGGAGTGACCCAGTGGTGAGGCCGAAGGTGACAGTGAGGGAGAAGGGCTGGTCAGAAGGTGGGGACGCTGAATGCCACTCGAGGGGGGGGGCATGGGACACACTGCCTGATGTGCCAGGGAGAGGATGGTGAGGTGGGGACTGTGCGCGTATGTGTGGCCATAAGTTGAGGGAAGTCCCCTCTAATGGCTCCAGTTTTTCACATGTGAAACATGAGGGGAGGGCATCCTGAAAGTGGGTGTGGGATGGAACAGAGCATGAAATCATCAGTACCGTGAGAACAAGGCTGGGCACTGAGCAGCACGGAGGGTCCCCAGGGCTTGTCCTAATGGCCTGAGGTGAAACTAGTCATCTTGGTTAGGAGCCTTTCTACAGCAATGACAGGCATGAGGCGTCAAACTGTTGGGCCCATTCAAGGTCTAGGTTCAGTCCCCAATGTCCCAGGTATGCAGGGAGTTGAGGGTTATCATGATGAAGGAGTGCATGAGGAGGAGGAGTTGAGCAAGTGCTGGACGAGGGAATGGGGGGCTTGGGACGTGCAGTGCAGGCACTGAGTGAGCTGAGAGGACAGGGCATGGTGGCCATGGAAGAGATGCTGTGGACGGAGGCTGCAGGTGTGAGGCAGTTACCTGCAATAGCAGATGGGGCCTCGGGAGTGGTGGGGAGAGGTCAGGATCTGATTGGCCACTGGGTAGTCAGTCATCCACGTGGATGACAGGGAACAAAGCCGGTGAGGTGGCTCAGGTTCTCCTTAAACGGGGGTTGGTGGGTGACAGCAGCGAGGAGAGGGACATAGGATGTGGGAGGGGAAAGAGGGGTGCGCAAGCAGCAGTGGGGAGCTGCCCACCTTCTGACCCATCCCGCCTTTCCCTTCCCCATCTCAGGGGCCGCAGGGCATGTGGAGCCTCTGGGGAGGGGCAGCCAGGTTCCAGTCAAGACAAAGAGTTAAGGGAAGATTTAGAAGAGGGGCGGAGGAGATGAAGGGCTCCAGGTTGCCTGGAGAAGGGTGTGGGGTGGGGAGGGAGTGGGGAGTCAGGTTGGATTAAGGAACGAATGAGTGACTCTCAAATGAATGAATCAGTGAGTAATGCCATGAGGTTTAGCTGAAAAGAGGACACATTGATAGCACCACGCATACACATTCTTCGCCATTGTTCATTGTTGATGTCAGCGGTGGGGGTGGGGAGGCGGGCGGAAGGAATGACACTTAGATGGTGCATGCCACGTGTGCCTCAGTGGCGTACGTTTCAGTTCTCAGTCGTCTCCACTTCGAATCTCACAGAATCTATTTCCTCAAGCCGTTCGTATCCTTATTTATGTAAGTGACTAATCCTTTCATGGGTAGAGCCAAGCCTTCCGTCTCAGTTACATAGAGATACTGAGAAATTACTCATGAGTGTTCCAGAAGAGATGAGTATCTGCAAATTATTGAGACAGTTTCAATAGGTAAATAGTATTGTGGAAAGCCTCACAACTATCTGGGTTAGATTAGAATCAAGAAGTGCGTAATTTCAGGCCAGTTATCTCCTTCACATATGGCGCTACTTCCCAGCCCAACTGCCTGCCTGTCTCATGTCTATGTGACAAGGATGCTTCCAGAGGCAGCCAGGGAAAAGAAGGAGGGCTGCTGGCTGTGTCCTGAAAACTAAGAATTTAATGTCCCTGCTCTGGATATGTTACTGCTTATTGGTAGAACCTTGTCCCTTGGAAGGGAGGTGTCTCTTGAATTTACTTTGTAGGTATTTTTGTAATAACCCTCTAAGGAGCTAATTGGCCCCAATAACTCTTGCAGAAGAAAGGCCCTGCTCCAGTGGGGACCATTTGCAGTCAGGAGTCAAGCCACTGAGTCCCTGACCTGTGCAGAAAGGGAGCTAACAGGGTTCATATCAAGGAACTCCTCACATCGACATAAACAAACCAGGAGCATGGCTGAGAAGAAGCTGACCCTTCAGGCCTAAGTTGCCTATGACTCTGGATTCTGAAAGGGAAGTAAAAGGAATTTTATGTGGATGTAGAGATCTGTGCCCTATTTCAAAACCACTGAATGTGCTGTTTGAATGAATCATCACTTCCATCTACTGGTTTTTGGTGTCTGAATCTTGACTGCAGATGAAGCACGGAGTCCTGCCTACAAAATTCAAAAGTACTTATGAAAGCCAAAAAGATTTTTTATTTATCCTGACTAGGTAAATCCACGTAATACTTGTCCACACAAGTGACTCTTCCTGACAAAAGAGACGTGAACAGAAGTCTGTAATGAGTTGCCAACCTCCCTGCTTACACTGGGGACACCTGTCAAGGGTTCACAAAAAGGTGTGACAAGACAGCCAGCAGGACTTAAACTCCCAGTGGCAGGAATCCCCTTCAGTGTCCCCACCCAGTCCCTGGATGTGCTAATCATACCAGGATTTTTGCCTCTAAATGAGTGTTGCTTTTGAAAGTTGGCCTCCTTGCGAGGTTAGGGATCATGCCAAAGCATTCTTCTTTTTTATTTTTTTTACAATTTATTTTGGTATCGTTAACATACAATTACATGTGTGATATTATGGTGATTAAACTACCCCCTTCATCAGGTCCCCCCCACCAACCCTATTACAGTCACTGTCCATCAGCATAGTGAGATGCTATAGACTCACTACTTGTCTTCTCTGAGTTGTACAGCCCTCCCCGTGCCCCCCCAACATTACGTCTGTTAATCGTAATGCCCCTTTTACCCCCTTATCCCTCCCTTCCCACCCATCCTCCCCAGTCCCTTTCCCTTTCGTAACTATTAGTCCATTCTTGGGTTCTGTGAGTCTGCTGCTGTTTTGTTCCTTCAGTTTTTTTCTTTGTTCTTATACTCCATGTATGAGTGAAATCATCTGATACTTGTCTTTTTCGGCTTGGCTTATTTCACTGAGCATAATACCCTCTAGCTCCATCCATGTTGTTGCAAATGGTAGGATTTGTTTTCTTCTTATGGCTGAGTAGTATTCCATTGTGTATATGTACCACATCTTCTTAATCCATTCATCTACTGATGGACACTTAGGTTGCTTCCATTTCTTGGCTATTGTAAATAGTGCTGCAATAAACATAGGGGTGCATCTGTCTTTTTGAAACCGGGCTGCTGCATTCTTAGGGTAAATTCCTAGGAGTGGGATTCCTGGGTCAAATGGTATTTCTATTTTGAGTTTTTTGAGGAACCTCCATACTGCTTTCCACAATGGTTGAACTAATTTGCATTCCCACCAGCAGTGTAGGAGGGTTCCCTTTTCTCCACATCCTCGCCAACATTTGTTGTTTGTGTTTTGGATGTTGGCCATCCTCACTGGTGTGAGGTGATATCTCATTGTGGTTTTAATCTGCATTTCTCTGATGATTAGCGATGTGGAGCATTTTTTCATGTGCCTGTTGGCCATCTGAATTTCTTCTTTAGAGAAGTGTCTATTCATGTCCTCTGCCCATTTCTTAATTGGATTATTTGCTTTTTGTTTGTTAAGGTGCGTGAATTCTTTACAGATTTTGGATGTCAACCCCTTATCAGATACATCATTTATGAATATATTTTCCCATACTGTAGGATGTCTTTTTGTTCTACTGATGGTGTCCTTTACTGTACAGAAGCTTCAACTTGATATAGTCCCATTTGTTCATTTTTGCTTTTCTTTCCCTTGCCTGGGGGGATATGTTCATGAAGTCACTCATGTTTATGTCCAAGAGATTTTTGCCTATGTTTCTTTCTAAGAGTTTTATGGTTTCATGACTTACATTCAGATCTTTGATCCACCTTGAGTTTACCTTTGTGTATGGGGCTAGACAGTAGTCCAGTTTCATTCTCTTACATGTAGCTGTCCAGTTTTTCCAATACCAGCTGCTGAAGAGGCTGTCATCTCCCCATTGTATATCCAAGGCTCCTTTATCAAATATTAATTGACTGTAGGTGTTTGGGTTAATGTTTGGATTTTCTGCTCTGCTCCACTGGTCTGTGGGTCTGTTTTTGTGCCAAATTTCTTGATTACTGTGGCTTTGTAGTAGAGCTTGAAGTCAGGGAGCGTAATTCCCCGTTTCATTCCTCCTTCTCAGGATTGCTTTGGCTATTCGGGGTCTTTTCTGGTTCCATATTAATTTTAGAATTATTTGTTCCAGTTCATTGAAGAAAGCTGTTGGTATTTTGATAGTGATTGCCTTGAATCTTTAGATTGCTTTAGGTAGTATAGCCATTTTGACAATATTTATTCTTCCTAGCCAAGAGCATGGGATGCATTTCCATTTGTTAGTGTCCTCTTTAATTTCTCCTAGGAGTGTCTTGTAGTTTTCAGAGTACAGGTCTTTCACTTCCTTCTTTAGGTTTATTCCTAGGTATTTTATTCTTTTGATGCAATTGTGAATGGAATTGTTTTTCTGATTTCTCTTTCTGTTAGTTCATCGTTAGTGTATAGGAAAGCAACAGATTTCTGTGTGTTACTTTTCTATCCTGCAACTTTGCGGAATTCAGATATTAATTCTAGTAGTTTTGGAGTGGAGTCTTTAGGGTTTTTTATGTACATTATCATGTCATCTGCAAATAGTGACGATTTGACTTCTCCTTTACCAATCTGGATGCTTTGTATGTCTTTGTTTTGTCTGATTGCTATGGCTAGGACCTCCAGTACTATGTTGAATAACAGTGGAGAGAGTGGGCATCCCTGTCTTGTTCCCGATCTTAGATGAAAAGCTTTCAGCTTCTCGCTGTTAAGCATGATGTTAGCTGTGGGTTTGTCATATATAGCCTTTATGATGTTGAGGTACTTGCCGTCTATACCCATTTTGTTGAGAGTTTTAATCATGAATGGATGCTGAATTTTGTCAAATGCTTTTTCAGCATCTATGGAGATGATCATGTGGTTTTTGTTCTTTTTGTTGATGTGGTGGATGATGTTGATAGATTTTCGAATGTTGTACCATCCTTGCATCCCTGGGATGAATCCCACTTGATCATGGTGTATGATCCTCTTGATGTATTTTTGAATTCGGTTTGCTAATATTTTGTTGAGTATTTTTGCATCTACGTTCATCAGGGATATTGGTCTGTAATTTTCTTTTTTGGTGAGGTCTTTGCCCGGTTTTGGTATTAGAGTGATGCTGGTTTCATAGAAAGAGTTTGGAAGTATTTCCTCCTCCTCTATTTTTTGGAAAACTTTAAGGAGAATGGGTGTTATTTCTTGTCTATATGTCTGGTAGAATTCAGAGGTGAATCCATCAGGTCCGGGGGTTTTGTTCTTGGGTAGTTTTTGATTACCAATTCAATTTCATTGCTGGTGATTGGTCTGTTTAGTTTTTCTGTTTCTTGCTTGGTCAGTCTTGGAAGGTTGTATTTTTCTAAGAAGTCCATTTCTTCTAGGTTTTGCAGCTTGTTAGCATATAGATGCTCATAATATTCTCATAATTCTTTATATTTCTGTGGGGTCTGTCGTTATTTTTCCTTTCTCATTTCTGTTTCTGTTTATGTGTGTAGATTCTCTTTTTCTCTTAATGAGTCTGGCTAGGGGTTTATCTATTTTGTTTATTTTTTCAAAGAACCAGCTGTTGGTTTCATTGATTTTTTCTATTCTTTTATTCTTCTCAATTTTATTTATTTCTTCTCTGATGTTTTTTATGTCTCTCCTTCTGGTGACTTTGGGTCTCATTTGTTCTTCTTTTTCCAATTTCAATAATTGTGTCTTTAGACTGTTCATTTGGGAATGCTCTTCCTTCTTTTAATAGGCCTGGATTGCAATATACTTTCCTCTTAGAACTGCCTTTGCTGCGTCCCACAGAAGTTGTGGCTTTGTGTTGTTGTTGTCATTAGTCTCCATATATTCCTTGATTTCTGTTTTGGTTTGGTCGTTTACCCATTGATTAATTAGGAGAATGTTGTTAAGCCTCCATGTATTTGTGAGCCTTTTTGATTTCTTTCTAAGATTTCTTTCTAGTTTTATACCTTTGTGATCTGAGAAGTTGGCTGGTAGGATTTCAATATTTTTGAATTTACTGAGGTTCTTTATGTGGCCTAGTATGTGGTCTATTCTGGAAAAAGTTCCATGTGCACTTGAGAGGAATGTGTATCCTGCTGCTTTTGGGTGTAGAGTTGTGTAGATATCTGTTAGGTCCATCTGTTCTAGTGTGTTGTTCAGTGCCTCTGTGTCTTTACTTATCCTCTGTCTGGTTGATCTATCCTTTGGAGTGAGTGATCTCCTAAAATGAATGCATTGCTGTCTATTTCCTCCTTCAATTCTGTTAGTATTTGTTTCACATATGTTGGTGCTCCTGTGTTGGGTGCATGTATATTTATAATGGTTATATCTTCTTGTTGTACTGACCCCTTTATCATTATGTAATGTCCTTCTTTATCTCTTGCTACTTTCTTCGTTTTGAAGTCTATTTTGTCTGATACAAGTACTGCAACACCTGCTTTTTTCTCTTTGTTGTTTGCATGAAATATCTTTTTCCATCCCTTCACTTTTAGTCTTTGTATATCTTTGGGTTTGAGGTGAGTCTCTTGTAAGCAGCATATAGATGGGTCTTGCTTTTTTATCCACTCTGTTACTCTGTGTCTTTTGATTGGTGCATTCAGTCCATTTACATTTAGGGTGATTATTGATAGATATGTACTTATTGCCATTGCTGGCTTTAGAGTCATAGTTACCAAAGGTTCAAGGGTTGCTTCTTTACAATCTAAGAATCTAACTTAATTTTCTTGTTAAGTTATTGTGAACGCCGTCTGATGTTTCTTTATCTCTCCCTTCATATTCTTCCTCCTCCATTCTTTATATATTAGGTGTTTTATTCTTTGCCTTTAGTTAGTATTTGGATGGTCTGCTTTCTTTGCTATGATTTTATTTTCTCTGGTGACATCCTTTTAGCCTTAGGGGTGCTTCCCTCTAGAGCAGTCCATTTAAGATATCCTGTAGTGGTGGTTTATGACAGGCAAACTCTCAACTTTCCCTTGTCTGGAAATTGTTTAATCCCTCTGTCATATTTAATGATAATCGTGCTGGATACAATATTCTTGGTTCAAGGCCCTTCTGTTTCTTTATGATAAATATATCATGCCATTCTCTTCTGGCCTGTAAGGTTTCTGTTGAGAAGTCTGATGGGTTTTCCTTTGTAGGTGATCTTTTTTCTCTCTCTAGCTGCCTTTAATACTCTGTCTTTATATTTGACCTTTGCCATCTTAATTATTATGTGTCTTGGTGTTGTCTTCCTTGGGTCCCTTGTGTTGGGAGATCTGTGGGCTTCCGTGGACTGTGAGACTATTTCCTTCCCCAGTGTGGGAAAGTTTTCAGCAATTATTTCTTCAAAGACACTTTGTATCCCCTTTTCTCTCTCTTCTTCCTCTGGTATTCCTATAATGTGAATATTGTTCCATTTGGGTTGGTCGCACAGTTCTCTTAATATTCTTTCATTCCTAGAGATCCTTTTATCTCTCTGTGCCTCAGCTTCTCTGTATTCCTGTTCTCTATTTTCTATTCCATTAACAGTCTCTTGCATCTCATCCAGTCTGCTTTTAAGCCCGTTGATGGCTTGTCTGATTTCTGCATAGTCTTTCCTCACTTCCCTCACTTCCTCCCTCAGCTCTTGCACATTTCTTTGTAGATCCGTCAGCATGGCTATGACTTTTATTGTGAATTCTTTTTCAGGAAGACTGTGCATGTCCATCCCTTCAGGTTCCCTCTCTGGGGATGTCTGGGTCTGAAGCTTTGTCTGTACCATATTCCTCTGTCTTTTCATGGCTATAGAATTGGTTGCTGTTAGTTGCCACGTATGTCAGCTGGGCTCTTTATGACCGCCTCGCCGGGTGCCGAGTCCTCTCAGGTGTAGCTGCCCGCCGGTGCGCTGGGGAAGGGGAGTGCTCAGGTCCCGCCGGGTCGCGGCTCCGTATCTTACCCACCTCACCAGGTACCGAGTCCTCTCAGGTGAAGCTGCATGCTGTGCGCTTTCCTGTGTATTCTGATCTCTCTTTTAGGAATAGTTGTATTTGCTGTGTTTTCATGGATAAATATAATGTTGGGAGGAAATTTCTGCCGTTCTGTTCATGTCGCCATCTGTGATTTCAAGGTAGACCTTTTGTAATGCAAGGTGTGGGGAGACAGCAATGTCTCCTTAAGCTCCTTGTCTCTTTGTCTTTGCTCACACTCCTGTTGTCAAAACAGAGTGCAGTCCAGTGCCGTCTATGCCAAAGCATTCTTAAAACCCATTCTTGAATTGGCTTCTAGGATTATACATGCAGAATTACTCACACAGAAAACCATTACCGATAGCAAATTGGCATCTGTTGAGGGTGTATTTGGCTTGTGACAATAAAGCCATTGGAAATCAAGCCAAAAGTAAAGTGTGATTCTAACTCATGGATTCTTTTTTTTTGGCTAACCTATGGAATTGACCCTGTAAAATTACTTTCACACAGGTAAAATCTGCTTCAGTCACTCATCCATTATTGGCCGAGTAGGAAAACACCCTACAACTATCACAACCAGAGACACCTGATTTCAAATTCTAATGCTGGCACTTATTAGCTGTGTGGCTTTAGGCAAGTTACTTAACCTGTCTGAGCCGTAGCTGAAAAATTTTCCTGAGGGAAAAATATGTAACCACAGAAAGTTTTTACACTTCCTTTCTGCTGTTTCTCCTCCTTTGAGTGGAGGCTCTCCACTGGGACATCACCTTCATTCTAAACAGTCTTCCATTCTTCCCTACTCCTTGTGCCCGGTGGTGTATTGATATATTGATCTCTGAAAAAAAATCACCAAGCCTTGATTTTGTGGCTTCTGCTGATTTCTGTGATGTAAATCCTTCTCCCATGGCTGAGTTCAAGTGACCCGCAGTTTACCCACAGGCTCCTGGAGTTCCTAAGTATTTAAACCTGGCTGTCACAGGCAGTGGGGGCTGACTGCAACACATCTCTGCCTCTTTCCCTCTCCTCCTCCTTCTTTGTGCTTTCCTGGGAGCCCTGCGGATGTTGTCAGACAGAATTTCCATCTGTACCTCTGACTTTTACATTTAGCCAGCTGCCCAAGATAGTTTCCTCTTCGCTCCTTCAGTTCCTGACCAGCTCGTGTGCTGGCTTCAGGCAGTCTATCTGCTGCCTCCCATCTTGAGTCTTTAACCATTTCCCCAGCAGGAATTGTCAAAGGTGATGGGAGGCTCTCGGTTTTTTGCAGGGATGCACCAGTTTGCACTTAGCTGTCCTCATTCCAGCAGCGTTGAGGACTGATGTAATTATTACCTGTGTAATTCCCCATTGGGGAATGTGCTGGGCCTTTCTACCTATGCCTAATGGTCTTGGACCCAATACCAGTAGGTGTGTGTGTTGGTGGAGTGGGGGTTCCCACACTATCTGCCTGGAGATGGTAGCAGCTCCCATAGGGGAGGGGTTCAGTCCCGCAGCACTGCCCCACCTCCCCTCCCGCACTTTACATGCCAGTCACAAGACTCGGGTTATTTCCTGTGCTTCTCACCAGCTGGCTTGGCTATAGATCAGAGGTTCCCATACCCACTCCTTGGGTTTGATTAATTTGCTAGAGTGGTTCACAGAACTCAGGAA